>JAIOKQ010000008.1:10000000-11250000 GCA_020654165.1 Oryctes rhinoceros | reverse complement strand
CTATTTAATTTAATATGGCATTGGCACAAACCATTAGCCATTTCTTCAGCCTCTATAATAATATATAATGATAATATAATAATGATCGTTTGTACAACTTAAACGGACTCACATTGTTCAGAACTAAATATTGTTAAAGTTATTAAATATTGTTAAACATCGTTAAAGTTGGATCAGGTTAAACACTACATAAGGTACATTCTCATTGCTAGGTATTACTTCATTTGGAAGAAGGTTGTATACACACTTTCCTATGATGTATAAGAAATAATGCATTTTTTTTTTTTTTTTTTGTAAAAGCAATTTTTTCACAATCTATCAACAATTTTCAAAAAATCCAAATATTTCAAAGATGGTTAGAAAGAGTAACATAGTTGTTTTATTAAACAAACCTTAAAATTAAACTTGAAATTCAAAAATATAAACATATTTTGGTATCCTATTTTGAAATAAAAAATTTGACAATCAGAACACTGAGATAATAGAAAATATTTTAGTTGAATACTATATGTAGGTTTTAGTATATCACCAAATTTTTCTGTACGCTGGTTCGTATATCGGTTGATTTTCCATGAAACATACCTTATAGATTGTAAGACAAAATTTAGGAACTATTGAAAAGAAATCTTCATACAGCTATGTAATATTTATGATAGATAAAAACTTTGAAGCAAAAAAGCATTAAAATTCTTCACTAATCTCTAGAGAATATTACTTTTAAAGTACATGGACAACATTTTTATTTATTTTTATTTTTATTTATTTTGGGAGAATAGATTAAAAGTTAATGGTAATAATAAATTATTTTTCAATACTAAAATTAAATAGCTTCTCAACATACTTTATACAGAAATGCGAACAAGATACAAACAGCTTTTAAGCAATTATTCATATAATTAATGGTCATTAAGAAAATATATTTAGCTTCAAGGCAATTCCCTTCTCATTCCTCATAGTTAATAAGAAAAAAATACAAACCGTATAAACTGTTCCATATATACGTAAAGAATGCAAAACAGCTTGAATGTATAACCCCACAGTGGCTTCCAAACAACTATCTGTCCAAGGGTGTACATAATGCTGACAGGTCACTGTTATCGGTAATAATTTACTTAACACTTGCACCATTTTAAAATAACACAAATGGAATTAAGTACAATTACTTATATTTTAATACATACTGTAGGCAAGATTTAATTTTAATGTATCAATGTAGGTTATGTTGGGGTACTTAAAATATCCTTTTTTTTTTTTTTGAAACAACGTGCTACTCTCTCGGTCACTAACGCACAATCCAACCGATACTGAAATTTCCTAAAGCAGTGTAGGTAGGATAAATAACAATTTTTACTCTTAACCAATAATGAAACAGCTGATTGACTATTTATACTGACTAGTGCAAGTAAAGAAGACTAGATGACGTTGAGAACTTGCACACCAATACAGTACGCTCAAATACGGCTCAAGTAACGACTACTAACGACATTGCTCAATAAAATCCATATATGTATGAATAACGGTTGTACTTTTATGTTTGCGTAATAAGCACACATCAGTCGTTATCTGATTTTTTAAAAAAGTTAATAACGACACACGGTAACATTTGGAGAATATTTTTAATTGTTGAGTCAAAGTTGATGCACATTGGGATTATACTACATACACTTCTTTATCAGTTTAAAAAAAACTAATAAAGAAGATGCGTCGAATGAAAACAAACCCAAAAAAATTGAAAGGTACATTAACGTACGTACTGTACTGTTTGTTTACGAAAAATATACATACGACTGGTTTACATATACAGTCTGTTCGTAGTTAGTAGTCACACGTACTGATTTAAAAAGTGATTCTATTCCATCTATACAGAGCAACTAAAATATTTTTATGACATGCAACTAATTTTTACATTATCATTAATCGTTGCTTCTGCTTATGATTAAAAATTACCAAGATAGGGTAAATGAATAGTTTTTTGCAGCGACACAAGTCTGTCCTGTCACTGTAAAATTCTCCTACTTAAAAAGCTACCAACTTCTGACTTGGGAGAGTGGCGTTACTAATGGAATTTGTTTACACATCTCAGGACATGGGCGCATGTCTCCAGCTGCGCTACCCGTCAAATTTGAAATTTCAAAATTCAGTAAAGGAAGAGCGAGGGACATGACATTGAAACACAAAATATCATTTTTCCAGCACAAAAAAGAAGATTTTATGCTTTAATATGAACGGTTTCTTTTTTTAACACAATTGGAGACATGCCAACCCCGCCACTTAGGCATTCCAAAACACCCATTTTGTACTGCTTTGTGCTGTAAAAAAAATATTCTGTGTTTCAATATTAAGCGAGTTATGACCAGAGAGGGCAAAAGCGAGTGAAAACATACCTTTTTTGCAGCGACTAGACAGACTCGGATCACATTTTTTGCGGCACAAAATGATATATAAGCATGTAAGATTTTAAATTCCGAAGCTTGCGCGTCATAGAACCTATAGCAGGACATTTCCTTTTAAAAATCCGGCAAAATATGGACGCTATTTTTTCATATTAGTATAGTATTTTCCTCAAAAAGTAAACTGTTGCTTATATTATTTGCCTTTGTTCAATTACCAAACTGTAACCTCCGGTACGTTGTTTACAATATCCTTCTGCTTACATTTTATATGTTAATCGTAAAACATGGATGATGGAACAAAACTATTAACATAACATGTGGTGCGTATAACATTTAAGTAGGGACATAAATGGATCATAAACAAAATGAGGTGAAAAACAAACAATTTAATATTTAAAATAATACAAGTCTATGTATTAACGTTCAGTTCATAAACGGCTGGGTGGTTGAGCCCTCGTCTGACTGGACAGAGTTATACACTGTGTTCGAATCTCGTTAGGGCCAAATTTTCTTAATGAGTCCGGTCCACTACTGAATCAGAGGCTCAGATTATTCAAAGATAATACATTTCATCCGGCCGTTATCACAAAAAAGTGTACATTTGTATTCCTTATTTATTTATAGTAGTTATTATTATTAGTACGAAAAAACGTGTTTCTGTCAAATAGCAAAACTTGGCAAACTTTCGTATGTTCTGCTTAATTAGACAACCGATACGGCTAAAACAACTAACAGCTTCTTTTAAATGTTATTATGTAGTCTGTTAATAATCGTAGTACATCCACCGGTTTTCTAATAAATAGAATTTTAAACAAGATAGGCACACCTGCATACGTAGTGTAAATATAAGATTACAATGTGTAACTATGAACTCATTGAACACACTATTACCTTTGTAGGCGAAAACTAACTCGCAAACGCGTAACTTATCCCAAATGAAATCTCTAAGAAACAGCTAAGCAAAAAAAAATGCACCTGTAGAAATCTCGTTATCCCCTTAGTACCCTTTCGTATCATTTGCTTTTTATGAGTCTAAAATAAATAAAGAACATTAAATACAAAAATATGATATGTCATAAATTAAATATTTAAAAAAAGGAACTAAATGTAATAACTAGGGTGACGACGTTGCGTGCAGTCATTGGCGTTGCGTTCGGTGACAGGCTGTAGTAACAGAAAATTTTTAATTCTGAAATAATTACGTTTTTGATATGTTAATAAGCGCCATTTGATAGAAATTTAATGTTTTCGCAAATAATTGATGATTGTTGTTTACGCGTACTTTCAATTAGAAAGATTAAAAAATGTTAGGTTTCAAAGACTTCTTAAGAATTCCTAAACTATGCAATAAACAAGCGTTTTACTTTTATTAAACAAGAAATTTTGTGAACGCAAAGTGTAGGTAGTGCATTATATTTCAGTGATATTACTACTTTCACAACTTACAGATAAGTGTAACAGTAGGAACACAGAGTTGTTTTCCAAAATTATTTTGTTTCAAAGTTTCAAAGTTTTGATCGTGATGGCCATGTACGCCTTGAATTTTCTGAAATATAAATGAATTCTAAAATTTTACCTTTGGAAATTTTCAGTAATGAACTTCGCAGAAATTATTCCGAAAATGTTTTACTTTACATTTTATTTTATTCTGTATATAGGTAATTTTCTGTTAGCCTGCTTTGTATTTCATTTCACTACAAAAACAAATTTAAGGAAAAATTGTAGGTATCAGACAGGACGATTATAAACGCTACTACACGCGATTAACAATTCAGTTATTTTAAATACCTTGCGTATAATTATACCGTCAAATTTAACTTAATATTTCCAATCAGATTCTATTACTTCTCACACCTACCCTTAATAGTTTAGCAAATATTTGAATTTTTTATATATTTCGTACCGCTTTTGTTACTCATTATTTTAAAAAATTAAAATCATAAAAACATGAGCTGCCAAACAATCGAGCTTTAATTGCTTTTGATATGGAAACATCTGATCGCTAAATATTACATATATGGAAAAATGTTCAAAATAAATAGTCATACATGTTAAGTACACATGAATAATACGCTCTATCAAAATATGATTCTGTATTCAAGAAGAAACCATATTTAGAGTATTTCATTGAAATTGTCAAACATTCACACCATCCTGATTAATGTTGGGCACTATCGGCATTGTTTGCTACCAATAGTCAAACCAATTATCGGCAATATCGATAGTATTATGGATACCATCGATACTTTTCGATGGTGCTGTCGATAGTAATATTCCCTAGCCCTATCTCTAAACAAAAACATCAGAGTTTTAACAACAATTTAGAGTTATTTAATTATTGAACTAGCCATAATTATTTAGTTGTGTAAGGTTTCATTGTGTGATGTTTATTGCCCATGTTGTTTGCTTCATATGCGCGTTACACACAGGCAGGTGTTATACATGTAGTACCTTTTAGATTACTTACAATGTTTTACTGCATTTACACATCTGTAATCTGTACAATACGTGATAGTTTTTTTCAATTTTTTACGGATGAATATCCTTTGACCAAAAAAGCAAATTTTTTAGTTTATTTTTACGTTATGCAAAAGAGTACTACATTTCACGAAAAAACAAAACAAGTAACAAACAAAATCTATATGTAAGAACTGTAATAACTAAAGAATAGATTCTACTAATTCTTGTGTTTATATGTTACATAGTCTTATCGTTAGCACTATCAATAGTACCTGTTAGCGAATATATGTATTTGCACGTTTGGCGTTTTATGTATAAGAAAAAAAAATGGCGACGCCATTATAGTAGTTATCGGGTTTGTGAGAAAAAGACAACCGCAAGCAATACAGTTGACTTTTTTTGAGAAAAATTGCAAACTTTTTATTCATTATACAAACATCATTTTTTAATTAGCAGTACCTATTATCGATAACATAGAATTATCGATATGTACTATCGATAATCACAACTATCGGTAGTACCTACAATTTACCTTTATTTGTACATATACCTTTATTTAACATTTAAAACAGAGGTTTAATAAAAATATACTCCAAGTAAATATTAAATTTGCTAAACAATATTAAAATTGTGGGAATAAAACAATTTAGGTTATAAAGACAATGGTTATAGATTTTATAATCGGAAATTATACCAAAAAAAAATGGTTTTCAGTACTATAAAATATGCAATTAAAAAACTGGTAATTAGATGACTAGAAATACGTACCAAGTAAACGTAGAAGTACAGCTGAAAGGAGGCATAATAAGTGTGGATACACTGTTCTGCGGAATATCTGAGGCAGTTTTCTTGAAATGGATGGATTTCTTTACAGGGAACATATACGGGCTTATATTTACTAAAAACACTAACCATGTTTATGCAACCTTTCCGAATCTAAACAATGCTATTTTACATATATTTATACTTCGTGTACGCTTGGTTATACACTATAACAGCCGCGTGTAGATAATTTTGATAATTTATCAATATCTAAATAATAGCTTAAAGTCATCAATATCTTAAATACATACGCAATCTCCGTTTTAAATAAGTGACTTTGGGGAATTTTATTATACCACTGTTTATATTTTATATAGTTTACGAATTGACAGTTGTCCGAATATGAAACATTTTAGTTTCTATGCCATCAAATTTAAAACGATTTAGGTAATGCTTGCTCAAATTTGAATAACATTTACAGTGCCATCTACCAAATCAAAAGAAACCGCGTCATGTATAGAGTAGGCCAGCGACTCCGTATATCGGGACCGTAACCAGTATGTAACATCAATCGCAACGTAGAAAGCGAAATAATCGCGTTGTGTGTCAGTTCATCTTGGGTCTCCAGACGAGTTAATCAAAGAAACGTCAACTGTTCAACTCGTAGTATGTCGCGTGTACATCCTCTGAAAATGTAAAAAGTACATCCGCAAATTTCTGGATTATTTGTAATATGATAAAGTTTGCGATAAACCGTTATTTTGCTGGCACAAAAACGACGGTACAAACCATGTCAATAGTATACAGCACACAAATCGTGAACAAATTCGAGGAAATTATGAACAAAGATTTTATCAAATTAATACGATTGGTGAAGGTGATGAAATTGGTGGTGAAATTATGCGTGTTTTACATCCGTAAATGTTCAACGGTCTATTTTTAATACAAATCCATATATAATGCTGCAAACTTTTCAGCAATCTTATTTTATTTGTGCTATGCAAATAAGTTAAGTGGGTTATATATAAATAATACTTATAATTAAATAGATAAATTAACATTACTCTTTCCTGATATAAACCCAAATAAGTAATGTAGTAATATACATACAGTAATATGTATGTATTAGGAAATATATATGTATATATATAGGAAATTTGCGCTGGCGTGCAGGCAAAAGTGGCCTATCCTTATAACAGTTATTTAAAATACAATTATTATGATAAATAAATAACTAAATATATGTGTACAATCAAAATTTAATATACACTGTTATTAATAAGAAAAGTTTAAATATCTGCTCCGTTGTGATAATCGGGAGTTTATTATGTGCTACTCTGAGAATGTATTAAAATACACTAAAATTTCAGGCTGGTCTTTATTGTAAAAGTTAAACTTTGTCTTGTGTTAGATTTGCTTGTTTGCCAATCTACATGATCCGTATACTCGTTTATACACCCTAGTTGGGAGAAGTAGTTTCCTTACTACAATTCGCATAAAGTAACTTAAGCAGCATATGATTGTCTGGAGAAACGAACAAATATGTTTAATAATCTATTGCAGCGACATCTATTGATAGCATTACTAAATTTAGCGTGTACATTTGGTTGCATATGCGAGATTATTCTTAAGAAATGTAATATTCATTTCAAACTTCATGTTATGTAACCATTCTAGTGTTGTTTAAAATGACTGAAAAGGTATTAGATTCCGAAAATTGGAAGTTGGAAGCGAATGCGGTTATTAACGATATAAAAGATCACGTAAGAGCAGCATCTGTATCTCAGAAACTTGTTAGTAACGACCAGCGCATCTACATAAACGTAGAGACATTGGAAAGTGATAAATTTTGTATAGAATTGTCGGGACACGGTTTCCGAATCTGTGGAAGAGGTTATGATCAACATAACCTAGAAGAAGATCAATACTTTGAAACACCGTATAGCTTATTAAATAAAGTGAGTCCCTTATTTTGTACGTCCTTCGGAAGTACATTGGTAAACAAACTTAGTAATTTATGCGAATAATAGACGATTAAAATTAAATAAACAGTAATTTTGACCAGTGAAAGTTGGTAGTGAACTATTAAGTTTGGGAGGTGCGTATTAACACTAATTTCAGATCGCAATGAAAGAAATGCAATGATTGTTAGTGACACTGCTGTGACATTTCGTACGGTATTATGATCGCACGAAAAAATTTTGATCGGTACTTGAAAGTTAAAAAGTGGTGATGGATTTATCCATTTGATTGTAATACATTAAATATCGTGACGTAACTTAATGTGGCATTGCCCGTTTTTAGTGCTCTGCCAGCACTGACAATGCATAATTTTGATTAAGGTAAGAAACTTATTGTTCTATTATTCATATTTTATGTTTTCCTATTCATTAATCTGATATTTTGAATTTAACATAGATTTAGAGTTTTATCGAGACAATGACTTGATATTTTTTAATTCATTAATTTCGCGTATTTACCGACAATTCCTGCAGTAGCAGCTACCAGTTTTGTATTTGATTCTTATTTAAGGAGTAAAACCATATATTTCTCAAATAAATTAATTTTATTTTTATTAGTAATTGTTGCTTTCAAACTAGAAATTTAATGCAATTTATCTGGGTTCCAAACGTTAATATTTATTTACCGGTTGTTTATTACTATGCAGCATAATTTTTCAATTGATTTTTTTTTTGAATATAATCTGGATTCACAAGTTTCATATAATTATTACTTATTGCTGATCCACCAATAAGTAATCCAAACCATTTCTTTTTTAATTCACTTATTTACCATAGATAATTATTTTGAGAAAATGTATATATCTTCTAAATATTGCCATCCATTCAAAATTGTCTCATTTCGATTAAGCAATTTTTCTATGTAGGTAGAAACAATTATAGTTTTCCTTAAAACCACGCTAAAACAAGGAATCAACAAGGAATAAAAAAAGGAGAGAAGCTTAACCTGACATCCTTCAATGGTGGTATTTTGTATTCATTTGCAGAACTCTTTTGAATATTAAGACTGTCTATTCGGCATTCCGTCGAACAGATCGTGCAAAAGTTACTAAAGGTTACGGTTAATATACAACATTTAAGTTGCTAGGAACAGAGCTCCTACGGGGTTATTTTTTTTCTTTCTTCTTCAAGCTTCTGACAAATTTATTAGTTACTACAAATATATTTATGTTGTCAAACTCATGTATGTAGAAAGGTAACTAATTTTATGGAGAAGTGGGAATATCTAATACAGTTCCCATAGTTCCAGCTAAATAACTATAACCACAAATTGCCACACCATGAAGAATTGAAACCAAAGCACGAATTTTGTGCTGGGCTTTCTTTTAACAAAACCGTTTTAAAGATCTTATCGATAAATCTGAAAGTGTTTGGAATTGCAGGTGTGTACGGTTGTTCCGGTTGTATTAGTTGCACGTTATTGTACTGCACAATATGTGTATATTTTTAGTATAAAATAACGACCTAGTCGTTTTTCTTTCGGAATTTATAGGGCTACTTCGTTTCAACAAAGTACCACGGAACATAAAACGCAAAGATTGTCGGAAAAGTCAAAGATTGTTAAAAAGAACAAATAAGTACTATGAGATGCTAGTTGAAAAAATTAAACGAAGTCGCTAAAGCAGCAACTTGCAGCGTAGTTTCGGACCAATTTGAAATGATAAGACGTGGAAGTCAACAGGAAACAGTCGACTTCCACGTCTTATCATTTCAAGGTAAAGTAACGAATCGTTCTAAGGTCTTTAAGCTATCACGCTGCTTTGGATATCTTCATTATCTAAGCAATCTGAGCGAAGATGTATGACGTAATTTTTCTCGAGAAATTGTGCAATTAATCTTGGTTTTATTATTCATCTGGTTTACGAAAGCTTGTCCTTCCTTAATTACTTCTGAGAAAATGGAAAGTGCGCTCGTCAAGCGTTTTATTGCTAATGAAACTTAATATTCTGTATCTGATGCACCTTGTTCTAAAATCAAAATAAATTAATTCATAGTTAACTTTAGTAGTGATAAGCAAAACTTGACTGGGGAATCCTTTGCAATTATACAAATGATCTACTTGCCAGAGGAAGCACAATTGCCATTGTTTCAATTAAACTCATAGACAACTAGAGAAATTCCATCTGGTTTCTAAATCCTGAGCTTTTTCAATCCCCTTCACATAAAAAAAAATAATTTAGAGGAGCATGTTAGCATACATGTTATTAAAATGGAAATTAACACAGGGCATTATTAAAAAAAAAGCGACAAATATAGGAAGCGCAAACCTCTTAATAGCCGAATATTTAAATTCGTGTTCTGCTGTTAGTAAAGGTACATATGAATAAAACAGCAAAATTTCGGATTAAAAAAGAAACGCGTAAGTGTATGCCGAAAGAAACAATTAACCATGTATTATATAAAAAACTTATCGGTAATACTAAATTTTTGGACTTGAAATATATATCCTCATCCATTCGAAAGTAATCTTTTGGTATACATTTCTTAATTAATATTTCTTAATTTAATATGTTTGTATGCCTCAAATATATTTTTATTAACTAAGACTTCGTCTACGTAGTTCGTTTCTTTCTCCTCTCCGTGTAGGAGAGATGTTCACTTTACAGCGTTATATGCTGGTAAAAAATATCGTACAATATTTTATAATGTGCGGCTTCCATCCGATTCAATAAACCCCATAAATTTAATTGTAAGAAAGTTAAAATGCAAAATAATGTAATGTTAAAATAGTAAGAAACATAAAATGTGCAAACATTTCTTACATTACTCCAATTTTAAAACGAAAATACCTACAAAGAACAAGAAGTAGAGTGAATATATTCTACATGGAAATAAACATTTAAACATTGTATAAAAAAATTAATATGATACGATGATGTGTTATCGACTTGTTAAATCTGTCAGATATTATATATATTGTTTCTTCTAACACCTACTACAATTAAAATATACCCTAAAGTTAAGAGTTTAGTTCGATCAAAACAAGTTTATCCTGTTGATGCTATTTTGGTACGTTCTACTGCCATTGTACCACTTCTTGTATGGGGGTAAATGGAGATTGAAAATAGAATTGTTTTGAATAGAGCTGTTATTTTTAGAAACTTACAATTGCATATACACACTGTATATTAATACTACTTTTGTGCTAAAATGAATGCTTGAAAAATGCAGAAAATCACATGTATAAACTGCTTACTCGAATATAATGTATATTTGCTTTTTATATGAGACAGCCTGTATATTATTACATTTTTGGATACCTCTTTTCAATATCCCGTATACCTATATATCTTTGTGATAATTTGTGATTTTTGCGAAATTCCATTGTTTCTTTAATGGTAGATATTTAAAGCGGTGGTTTAAATTTTATTCAATTGAGTGTTTCTTCCAGTTTATAGCACCATCGTGTACAAAATACCATTGAAGTTGTTGCCATGATTATGGTCATCTAAATTTCTTGAACGAAATGCTCTGATTATTTTTTCAGAATATTTTATAGTATTCTAGAATGTTTTTTATAAAACCGTGTTGAGAAAATAATGCTGGGGAACCTGCAGAAAACGGTTGATCACCATATTGAATAGGCTGATAAATGATGACTCGGCATCAATGAGGCAAAGATCATTGCTGCTTGTGTGGCTCAATTAGATACCTCATAGAGAAGCTTTGAACAAAAAACTTATCGCAGCAACGAATTAGCTGTTTCCTTTTATTTATAGCAACGGATCTGTGGAGACTAGGCTTCCGCTTTATAAATAATGTTTGCAATCAACTCTGAGCTTTGGGGAACTGTGCCGATGCACCGTCGCAATTATCCAAAGCGTAATTCTAAGAATGATCGTCAACGTCCGTTTGGCTTCGTAAGAAAAGCCTGAATAAGAGAGATAATATTGACGTCCACGAGGGAAGATTCGGATTCGAACGAGTGCTTATGAAAATTCACTTCTTAGGGTTGTGATCGAGTTACATTGTTATCCATCGTCGAAGGTTAAAATTATAAGAATGAGAGATGTCTTTGACTTGGTATTTTAAGATCTAAATGTAGAGAGAATAATATAACGAAGTAAACTCTTTTCCACGTTGCTGTTAAAAAGTTGAAAACGCTAGCAGCACGGCGAAGCTGCCTATTCCGAATAAAGGAATTTAGAGACGCCGGTATAGTACGAAGTCGAAGATTGCAGTAGTACAATATCTAATTAATCTTCTATTGGCATTACATTGGCATTGTGTTGATAATCAACTTATTTCGTCATATTGTTCAGCTTATCTTTGAAATCTCTACTTACTTTAAAACACAAAAGATTTAAAAACTATTACTTTACTATATTTATACTTTACTATATTCTATCTTTGGCAAGTTTACAATTTAAAAAACGACTAAACTATGTTCGCGCTCGATAATTGTTTAAGGTAAGGTAATTGCTAAGGTATATTTCTATATGGCGATTGGTCTTATTGCTAATTTAAGCGATAACGGTCGTGAATCTGTAAACGTTGATAAGCAGGGCTTTGATAATAGCTGGACAACAGAAGCACACGACGCAGTCGTTAAAGAGATCTTGTTTTCTGAATTTCATTCATATTGTTCAGTGATGTACGATACGACGTTCAGCATTTATTACTTCAAATACCTATTGTTGTAATCAGTGATTTGCACCTATTACGATACACACCAAAGGGCTTTCTAGGTTATTTGCTCAAGTAACGACAAACATGCAAATACTCAACTTGTTTATGTAAGTACATAGTATAGTTTATTCTGTATTAGGTTCTCCTGTCTTAATACTATCTTCTGTCATCTTCATTCATTTATCTGCACGACAACCGCTTGTTATTCTAACTATCCAAAAAAGTTTTTAACACCGTTTATTTCTCTTGTGCTTCTAATTGTAGAATTTGGATTGTGCGTTCTCTATATAGCCTCATCATCTTTTTATTTATTCATTTGCATTCATCTACAGTCGAAAATAAACGAATGGATTTATACAAAAACATATCGTGCTTAATAAAAGTATAATATAAAGTTTTTTTTTCCATTTATCATTAAGTTAATTTCTTTTGTTTCTTATCATGATCTAATCAAATCGATTGCTAAACCAGAAAAAAATTGCAAATTGCTAATAATTTGGCAAACGGGGAACACTTATTTTATACTTGTAATAGAAGTATAACTTGCATATTCAATGTCATGTTTAAATTTATCTGCTTAATACATATAAGTTATAAAAAAAATATTCATGTAGTGACCAATTTAAATATAAAAACCATGTTTTTTTTTTTGTTAGGTATTAACTTGGGGGTTTATAATATAGTACAAGCTCGTAAATTTAATGGACTGTAAGATAATATGTAATATTTTTATATTTTTTATATGTAATATTTTTTATAAAAATAATTATAATTTTACAAAAAATAAATAAAGTTCTAAAATAATACATAATTTGACGGGAAAAAAGTGTCCATATATGCACGATAGGTGCATGTACATTTTAATCAATGTTTAATATTTTGTGGGGTAATCGTCCCCTGTGCTTAATAGCTTTTAGCCGTCTTGACATCGAATCAACCAGATTACTTTACACGTTTGGGCTTAATTTTTGCCATTCTCCAGATAGAACCTTTTTTAAGATCATTTTTATTGGAAATTATATGTTGTTTGACCCGCAATAAACCCGTTACATCTTCAGCTCCTGCCACAGATGCTCAATGGGGCGCCATTCGCCCTCCTTCCTCATTATCTTGTTGGAGGTAATAATGGTCAGAAAGATCTAGTTTACCGCACTTTGGTTTAAATTATCTTTTTAAATTTTCAAATATACGTGTTTGTCTATTATTTCATCAATATAAACTAAATTACCATCTCCCGATGACGCCATACAGCTCCATTCCAAACCGCTTCCGTCATCATGCTTTATAGTATCTTTCAGAGTTTCTTTTTTTAACGCAGTTTTTTCTTTTCGCCATACCAATTCACTTCTATCTGAATTCCATGGATTAAATTTATTTTCGTATGAAAAGATAACGCGATGCCAAAACTCTGTGCGCTTAGATTCGAGCTTTCTAGCAAATCCTAATCTTTTCTGTCTATTTACTTTATTAATGAAAGGTTTTCTCCGTCGTGTAACGTATTGCGGATTCATTTTGTATACACCGTCTTTTCAGTTCTTTCTGGTAGTACGCAACTTACTGGAGGTTTGGAAAGGATTTTTCTTAAGTTTGTGTAATATAAGCCGTTTTTCACGATCATTTAGTATACGTGGTCGGCTAGATTGTCTTCTATTTTTAACAATGTTGTGTTTTTCGTATTTGTTAATGATATATTGCACTGTCGCTCGACTCTTACCGACAATTGTAGCAATTTGCTGTAAAGATTTCTGCTCATTATGTCATTTTTCTTTCTCCTATCCTCGTTTCCTTCTTTCTACTCATACTGACCAAAGTAACACATGCAATGTGCTAACAAACACTACTGAACATCTACTAACCCGTTGTATATAGTCATGCGGGCGTGACTTACCTGATACCACAGAATTTGGGTGTCGATCTGCAGTTTTCTTTTCGTCCTTGTACAAAGAAATTTATGTTGGCGTTAACTTATATATTATTTTATTAAATTAACAATCTTGTACTATATTATAAACCTACAAATTAATGCTTAACAAAAAAAAAACACTTGGTCATGCTTAAATTTGTTACTGTATAAATACTTTTTTCTCTGATTGTATACCGTAGCTGATGTAACGTTTTTAGTTACAAGCAGAAACAAAAAAATTGTGATGTATGACGTGTAGAAGGAATTATCTCCTCTGCAAAATAATTCTACAATTTTGAATTATGTAATAACTAATATCTTCGGATAATTAGTTGTTTTAAATAATAACAAAAAAAATATATAAACGATAGATAACCTACTATGTACTATGAACGAAATGAGATTTGTGATAATGCGGAACAAATCAATAACATCGCCAAGCCAATGTTAGAGATTACATAGCATGTTACAAGCGTCCTTCAATGTCGTTTCGTATTACAGTTGAAGTAATCATTTCCGGAAGCAAAAAATAGAAACACTAGAACACAACTAGAAAGTAGAAAGAAATGATTCAATCAGTAGTATTATCCTAATCATTTCCCTTGTTAGTTATTAATTAATAAGAAATATTCGTTCGCTTATGTAATTCTTAACATCCATTGTAACAACATTTAGAATACATATGCGTACGTATTTGTATCGCTATCAACACCAAGACCGTTTAGAAATTCGTAAACATCGATAACCCATTTCGTTTTAAGTACAACATAGACACAAGTCATTAACACGATAATGTTCAATAATAATTATTTAAACCCATATTTTCTTTTTGTTTGATTTTGTTGGAAAATGTTCTGCGAATACATACCGAAATATAAAAAAATACTACCAAGATACTATAAGTAGTACCTTGATAGTATTAATTAAATTAATTAGTTCCAACAAACGTTTTATAATCCGAAATTTCCTAATAATCAGAATTCATTGCATTCATTTTAAATACAATTTAGATAACATTAGATTAAGCGCCCATGAACGATTTCAATTCATATTACAAAGTTATATAGAGACGTAACAAATTGCTGGATAGTAATTGTAGAGCTTTCCACTCTTCGTTCTTTGAAAAGGATTTTCCTCAAACATAAAAGAAATTGGGAATAAAGTAAGAATGATTAACTGTGAATTTAAGTCAGATGTGAAGCGATGAAATAGTGGGAGGCTGACCGCATAAATGATCACATTACAGTATATACAATTATCTCTGGAAATTCTGTGGAATCTACGTAAGTTGTAATTCGCGCTTCGTATATGGCACCTTCCGGCCGTGGAAGCAAAAAATCATTCACAATTTTTTTCGCAATCCGGAAATTCCGTAACAAGAAACTACAGTAAAACAAGGTAACCCTGTATTATAATAAATAATAACGTTGTACAGGGCTTGAAAATTTAGAATTGCAGAGCTATTTTGCGAGTGGTAATAGTTCAAAATTTTTGGAGAGTCCAATAGACATTAAAGAACGTCTTTTAAAAATATTTGAGTCTGATAGTCCAATTATGAAAAATATGGCTTAATAAAATAATATAGTCCAGAGAAAAATTACGTATCGTACTTTCGCGTTTGGTTATAAACAACTTGCTTTTTTAATAAAAGATTCTCTATATTTTTCTACAATTCGATAAGGAGTAACATTCCAAATAAATCACTCTTGTGACGCCAAAATCTTTAAAGATAAAAGAGATGTGTGTTTGAAGATGAAAGATCTGAATTATGAGTGAAAGCAATCAAGCGTTACTAAAGATGTGAAGTTAATTTGACCGTTTACAAAACCTGTGTGGCATTGTCATCAATTGAGAATTTTAATTTACTTTTTCAATTGTTTTTTACTTTGATTATTTGTTTTATGATTGTTATTGTTACTGTTATTATTCATATTATTTTTACTGCAATGCCTTTTAGTCATACAAAGAAGTGTGACATGTTTGAGGCAGTAGGAACTGCGAAGAAGTCGGGAAGTATCATTGCATATTAATGTTCTATCCAGTAACTGAAAAACATACAGTGTCCAATTAGAAGAGTTAGCTCTGAAATGCGATGCGTAATTGTTTTTTTTTTTTTCAACCACATTATGATAAGCTTAAAAATTATTAATTTAACCATCATATCTGCAACGATAAGAAAGAAATACTTAGAATTGCCTTGGTAAGCGAATGGTGCCTAGAATCGATAACTTTGAACAGTTTACAATGCTGTTTAGAAAGTTTTATTCCCAGTCTTTCAATTTGGGAACATTTTGTATTTGGTACCGAAAACCTGTATATTTCGAAGGTGAACTAATATGAGGTCTAGCTAGAACCAAGTGTATAATTTGATGTAAAAATTTACCTCACAATATTTTAGTGACAATGGATATTTTAACATTTTAGGCTATTGAGAATAAAATTATAAATATCTCGAAATTAGTTAGAAGTAGACATATATTTGAAACCTATATTACACTTTGTCGAACAAATGAAAACACTAAGAGTATGACATTTCACCAATATTTCGTTAAATAAATAACCAATACCAATGATATATCCGATATTTTAAACCAATTAAATCAAAATTGGCTTGTTACTTATCGATCATCCTAAATATATGAACATAATTTTCAAGAATGTTTTATGATGTTTATTACTTTATTTATGTATGAGTGGGTGATTGAATTTTATTCGATTATAGTTCATTCTTTTTTAACTGAAATGTTTAGTACTGTTAAGGACATCAGATATCCAAATTTAAACTTAAACATTTTCTCACAGTATACACCCTTGCAATCTACGAAATTGTTCTTCAGCAGTTTTTAAAACTTTTTATGCCTGTCATCACCCTTATAAGTTTGAAAGACTTTCCTGTTGTTCTATATATCTTTTAGTCATCCCTTCTTCATACTTCACCGCTTATTTTCTTTGTAGGTTAGGTGCGATGGATAGTTTGCATGTCTCTGGCCAGCAAACGAGTAGTAAAACTTCAAGTAGAAGCACATCGCCTTGCCGGCCTCGTATTGAACAACAGCATTTACATCACCATACCAAAACACATAGCTATGGATCAGCTGACAGTAATAAGGTGAGTCATCGATATTTTGTCGAGACAGCTAGTGCGCTCTTAATGGGCTGTCTCGTCTGCTATTAAACATATTTCCGACAATTTTATGCGTTACACGAAAAATATTTGCCACCTGTATTTGTGATGGTTTCTTTAAATCACTGGTGTAAGTAACAATTAATAAGAATTACTTGCAAGAATATTGCGAACTCTGAAACTTCTAGAAATGCTCGTAATTAAGATGAGGTTTAACGGTTTGCAAATAAAGGAAGCTCTTCTCAAAAATTACTTTATTACGTGAGAGGGTCGATATTACATTGAATTATGAAAATTTAAATTGTTCTCCTGATGATTAAATTACCTGTCCTAGTTTGTTAATTTAAACAATTAAACCGAAATAAACGTGTATGTTATTTGGAACAAAAAACAATTTACCGAATATGCTTAGAGGACCGTAAAGAAATCTGGAAGTAAGACCTTCAACATCTGTATGATAGCGTACGTTTCTACAGAGGTCTCTTCGACACCTGTCAGTTTTGGGGTATATGTGTATTTGCTTATACGCAGAAAAATATCGTTATAAATCAAGCGGTGATGTTAGAATTTGGAAACCGATCTTCGCAACATTATTGTTAAAAAGGTGGATATTTTTACGTAATATAGTATTATTTTTTCTCCGACTGACACATCATCGTCATGTAAAATATGTAGCTGCAACTGTCCGCTCACGTTGGATTGTAATTCTTCCAAAACCGACGAACATTGTTTGCCCGGACTTAATATCGTCGTTAAATTACATATACGGTCTCCCCCCGTTTTTTTTTAAATTTGTTTGTTGCTCTGCTTACATGGTTGCTACACATATATGGTTTCTAACAAATATATGAGGAAGGATTTTTTTACCAATATCATGTATTATACATTTTCAACATTTTTAATGCTTTCCGTTCAATTCTGACACTTACCAACTTCGCACTGCGATATGTATTACATATAGCACATGGCATAGAAGACTTCATATCTACCTTTTGTCGCTGTTGCCTCACAGTTAATGGGTAGGCAGAAACATGTCCACGTATTAATGTAATTTTTTCTCTCCTTTTGTTGCGTTCGCCGTGAATTATCTCCATTAATACCACGAGAGAGTTAAGCGATTTTAGCATTATAATTGTTTCTAAGCATTTTCTGATATGTTCTCGATGAATTTGTTACATCTTGTAATTTCGTCCAACACCCTATCACTGTGTACAAATTTATATCGTTCTTTCATAAATCCATAACAAAAGAAAATCCTGGGACCAAGGATGAATCGAATAAATGCTAGTAAGATATCGATAGTTTTGTTTTGATTTCAGTGAGAAAAGGTTCGACAGTTTCTTGGTCATGGAAAAAGTGTATCGTATGATGCAATGAAAATTAATTTGATTATCCAGTATGAATAATCAAATTTACCTGAAGAAAGGGAACGCTTAAAAACTCTTTTACCTTACTGTGTAAACAAAATAAAGACCGTTATTGCCGCATCTGTTTCATCTGAAAGATTATTTTAAACTTTTCTAAGTATTAATTTTTACGGGATCTTTTCCACAAGTATATTTATAGAATCGGTACTTTCATTTCGAAACAAGTTCGAGCGAAATATGTTGATTATATCGTTCCATCTCTACTTGTGATGCGTATCCGGCAACAAAATCAGTGCAGATAAAGAATTTGGAACTAGTACACTTTTGATTAAATAGATAACAAATTTCGATTTCCCTATTTTGTGGAGTGGAACATCCTATACATTACAAATTCTCTGAACAGTTATTTTACAGGGATTGACAGCGTAGAGCGAAAATTTCTTGGTTTTGATGATTTTGGGGACGTTGTATCAAAATTGTAAAGTGAAACACTCTGTATAATATATCTTTCTCAATGTAAACTCGTTTTCATATTTTTATTTGTGACATATAAGTAGATTTTTATGTGATTCCAAGTACATATGCAGGCACGCTGTATACTTCCTACAGATTTCCTGGTTATTGTTTACATTTTTACTTTACAATATGTGCATGTAATTCTTCGTTCTTACCGGGTGTTATGTTAAACTAAACAATAGTATACAATGGAAAGACTTTTGATAAACACATGCTTTTGTTCTGTTAGTTAACTCGTAACTCATAACGAAACAAAAGAAATTCTTCGATTAGAAGGACGTGAGTCAACAATATACACAGTTTACAAAAAATACGGTAGCGAAGATTATGTTTTAAAATAGTTTTATCTTAAAGGTCGTACTCTATTAACCTTTTAGGGTTGCGATCATTCAAAAAGTGAAAGCGATAAGAATTACCACACTTATTACCACGTATATAAACGCTAATTAATAGAAGTTCTATTCTGTTGCAGTATATTATCATTGCTTCTGATGATTACATATTTTTTAGCTTATTCCTGTCTATGTATGTAAAGTATTTACAGTGCATTATAATTATTTATAAGATATTTCAGCGCATTATAATGCTTCCATGTAGTGAAGTTTCATGTTTTTAAAGAATGTGATAAATGTATCGAGAATCGTTCCTCGACTAAGTTGTTCATGTGCTTGTGAATAGGCAGAATTTTCAATAATACGTAATAAATAATTACCTTAATTAATTATTAAAGAATTGTGGTTCTATTATGTTCTTCTGTCTTATCAAATTGATACAATGAAATTCATTCATTTTATTGGTTTTCACCATTGAAAAGTGTTACAATTGAAAAAGGTTATAAACTGACGATCAAGAGGTTATCTGTCATCACCAAAGTTTCACCTCGTAGTAGTTGTACGTGGTGTAAAATGTAATCAGAAAGCATAGAATCTCGATTTCAATTGCTTCCTTGCACTATCTACATCAGAAATAAATGGCTTCGGCATATATTTCGACCTAAATATATTTTTAAATGGTAAAAATCATCAAAGGTAACCGTAATCGTCAACGCGATTAGATAATGGGTTTAAATGACGCTAAAATTATATATGACTTTGAGTCTCTTTGTCATCCAGGTGACTTGTGTCGAAATTAATAAACTTTTGAAAGAAACAAATACACAGTGTTTATGAGAATTTCGGAATGTCGATAAATAAAGTTAACTGTCGTTTAAATTTCTATATCGTATTCAAAGATTCATTTATCAATTCAAATGAAAATCTGAATTGCCGAAAAAGCTTTTTAAAGACTCCTAAATTTTACGACCTTCAATGTCGCCTCTACGTAAATTCATACAGTTTGGGATATAGTGAAGAACTTTTCTCCCATCATACCAAGAGATTTCCCAACCTGTTGATTAAAGGTTGTTGCAAAGTTTTACTATTACTGCAGCAGTCGGCGATACATAATACTTTTTTTTTACCATCTCTTCATCAAATTCTTTCCAAACTAAGGAGTTACTATGCGTGGCTGCTGTGCTCAGGAGATTCATTTAACGTATTTTCTGCTGAAATTTTTTTAATTTTTAGTGTTTGTCAAGCATTTTCCTGCATTGTCCAGTCTGATAGATCTAAATTAGAGACATTTTCTTGTAAATTCTTCTTTCTTTTGTTAAATAGATTTTGTTCATTTAATTTTAATTTTAAAATTGATGAGAGATACGTTTGTTTTTGGATTTGCGTTTCGCGCTAGCATTTTTAAACAACTCTATGTTTTTTTTTCTACTCCAAAAATAGTATCATATATTTTTTTAATGCTGTTTTGTATATTTTAATTAATGGAATAGGTAAATCTATGTTTACAGCCATTATCCCTGGCAACTGCAATCATTTTGTTTTGTATACCCCAATTTTCGAAAGTTATCTTCAAGGACTTGGATAAATTTTTGAGATATAGATTTCTGGAAAGGACTGATATGCTAATAATTTGGTTGTTATTTTAATTTATTTTAACCGTACACGTTCAGGAGTTAACGAATGTGATACTGTTTTTCGTGATAGTATTTTGCAGCTTGGACGGAATCTTTTTGAGATTCATTATCCTCAACTATATTAAACGGATGGCGGCATCCCTTCACATTGATTTTTATTCATTTATGATCGAATTCTTTCGTCGACAATGGTAGCTGCAGATGTTTCAGTGAACACAAACAGTTCCTGTTGTTGTTTCTTCATCGTTTGAACATCTAAATTTTCTTTATTTGTTGTAGCCATTTTTTCTGTATATATCGAAATGTGTATTCGATGTATGTGTAATATTTTGTTTATTAAAAATGTTCTTTCTTTTTAATGTGCTTTTACTAATTGTATAAGTCATATAAGGTCGAACTGACTTGTATGATAGATAGGAGTGGTATTGTAAAGTGGAATTGTAAACTGACTCAAAGATGGAGTTCTGTAAAATGAATTAGAACTAACGACACGTATCTGTATTGAACTTACCAGGAACGTTATTAACAAGCGTTAATGCTTGTTACGAGTTACTTTTCGTGCACTTCACAGGCGTCGCTGTGGAAGTGTTCGTTCAGGTGTATAATTAATCAGGTGTAATATGCGCATATTTATTCTTCGCTTATTAGACTATGCGATGGAGTAGGGAGGCGAGACGACCTTGTTACCGATAGATAATTATAGAAGAAGAGAGATTTACTGTGTCTGGAAGAATGAAATGCATATTTGGTTTTCTGCTATTGAAGCAATATGCATAAATATACAAAAAATAAGAATAGAACATGTTATAGCAGCATTGTATGAATAGATAAAATCGATAATGTGTTAAATCAGTGATTTCAGAGTTGTGTTGCGGCACTTATCATAAACATCAAAACTTGGTCTCTCGAACATTGACATTTTTTTAATGTATTTAATACCACTTCAGAAATTTTTTTCGACATTACATTGTTTTGCTTGTCTGGATGCTAGCAAAATTGAAGATGATAGTTGATATGGTTTAATTTTACATGTCATCACGTTAAGCTTAGAATTTTTTTTGTCAGTTGTTTCGTCCAAATATAATTACAGTTATTTATTTTTCATTTCGACTTTAATTTCATTTTCTAAATGTTTACGCACAGATGGTATTGCACATCTTCCTAAGTTTGTCTGGTTCGGTAATGTAGAAATGGCGTATTTCCTCTAAAATGAAACAAATGATTCATTGCGTAACAAAGTAAATGGTAAATTAGACACAATCATGAGTTACACATAAATCATGTATAAATCGTTTCCGATATGCACCTATTTTGTTATTATTGTGCTTCACACTTCTCATGTGGTCTTCACAATGTGTTTCCTGGTTAACTCGCTTAGAAATTGTTTTCGAATTTAGATATGGCGTGTACTGTTTACTCTACAGTGCACATGTCTCCTAATTTCTCAGTTAAAAATTTAATGATTATGTTTATCTCCTTGTTTGTGTAAAATTTTTCCACTTAAAATGCAGATACTATTCTCTATATTTTTATTTTTAATATACTTAATGGACAGTGAAAAAAACATGTTCAACAAACTCACTCCTATGATACTAACCGTAAATGTTTTAATTACTGAAATTAAGTTTATTAAGGCTGACTTAACTGTCGCTTGATTTTATATTATTGTTTTATTTCTGAGAACTTAAATTAACGTAAGCCATTTATGCAAGGTCATGTTTCCAGAAGAAATATTATTTTATTAACATATTTTTTACTTCCATAATAGTAATTTCAGTGTTATTACATGTAAGATTATTACAGTATGCTACTATATTAAATTCTACGTGAAAATAATGTTGCGGTGGAAAGGTTAGACGGTACCCATAGCATATGCATACAACTGCTTTTCATTAGTAGAAATCACAAAGGTAGGTGGAATTATCCCTTTTTTGCAGCGAATTGATAGACTCGTGTGTATTCGCTTCATGAGAATGGATTCGTGTCGCCTACTTGTGTCCCCAAGGGTTGACAAAATACGAGTCTGTTTAGTCTCTGCAAAAAAGTAATAATTTCATCCGCCTTTGTCCTCTCTATTCATTAGATGTGTATACAGTTATTAAATCAGATTTAATTAACAACCAGTACACTTTAAGGGATTTTTCAGTTACTTGATGTTTCGGAATTTGCAGTTTTCAAAGGAACTCTGTACAATTCAAATTATGATGTAACTTGATGTGATTATTTAACCCAATTTGTTTAGAATGAAATATTTGTGAAATGTTGAATATATTAACGTTGCTTACTCATTCGAATTAAGATTACGTATACTATGGGTATTAACAGAACGTTCACCCATTTGTTCATTCTTGCAAAGGATGCAAAACATGCAGCCAAAAGAAAGTAACATCATGTTATATTTAATAAACATTTTATTATTTCCGAATATCTATTTAAAATTAAAAGCTTGACTGTGTCTAAAGGTCGAATGAACTAAAGCTCAAAACTTCTGGAAATCTGAATCAAAGTTGAACCTAGATATGGAATTTTCTATTGAAGTACATGGTTTTGTTTACTATTTATACTTAAATATTGGTAATATTGGTAACAAAGATACCCTCTAAAAGCTTACGTTTTTTTTACTTAATTCTCATTTCCGAAGCACTTTTTGTGTGATAACAAACCATGCTAACCGTATTATAAAAAAGCGGCTTTCAATGAATGACGTGTGAATGGATGGCACCATTAGCGAATTGATTAATCGTTCTCGAAAGTGAGAGAGTGACATCATGTCATGTTTGTATGTTGCTTTATTGATTCAGAATGAAATACCTTCGCGAAATGGAACACGACAAGTTGAAATAAATTCTTTATTGTTTGGAACCATTTAGAATTGAATTCCGCGTATATTAGTCATTCGTTTATTTAATCAAAGTTCATTGCTAAGCTGCCGCTGAGTAGAATGAATAAATACATTATTTAATTTATGTATGTCTCTACACAATCTGTAAAATAACTTTATTATAAATGAATTATTATCATTAATAAGATCTAGTTAATAATTATAAGTTTTTCGTGTAAAGTTAAACGTAAGTACGTACTTTCCCTGTCAAGATACGAATCTTGATCGGAATCTTCTGCGTCGCATGCTACTTTAATTGTAATAACGGTATATGTCGATTTGGCATGAGTGGTCCTCATCATCTACCGGTGACCGAAATTATTATATGACTATATAATAAATTAAACTTGTGTGGTGCGAAGAGTGCTGATAGTTACGCGTTGTTTACCATACTACGCCACAGTTCTTGCTATCATTATTGTTAAAGCTGTAAGGAAATAGGTTTGTGTACAGTTTTTTTTAGCTTACTGTTATTATCGGTTAATCAACTGAAAGGATGCATACACGTTTGTATACATATTTTCGGTATAGCTATTCTTAGAGGAGTATATTGTTGTCTATTTTTATGTTGCTTTAGTCTTCGAAGCAATTGTACCCGAGTCGGTGCACATGTACTCAATAAGAAACACTAAATATACAGATGGTAACGAATCAACAGACGGCCTACAAATGGCGGATGTAGTGGTACTTAAAATGAATATCACTGCGCGGAAATATTGTACTGGCGCTAAAGATATACGCACAATACATGTGTATTTTAAAATATATAATGGAATGAGAGGTATACGAATAAGACAAACATGTGTATTAAGATGCTCCTAAGAAATATGAAATTATAAATAGTCATAAATTCGTTTATAACAATCGTTTATTTGCAAAAACACTTCTGTGCGTGTATTACATATATTGTTTGTAAAATTTTTGATCAGAATTGTTTGTCGTTTCTTGATGTAGGTTCCTGTATAACTCTGCTTTGACTGTTGTTTGGTTCCACTTTTCTTTTTCTTTGCCTTTCTTGTTTTATGTCATTTTCAGGTGTTTTAAATAGTTTTTAAAAAAAGTCTTTTGTGTGTATTTTCACATTTCGGCACAAAGCATGTCAATGTTTTTTATGCGTAATTGAAAAAGTAAATTACATCCAACAAATTTATTTCCGCCCGACTGGAATTCTTTTTATGTGATTAGTGCACCCACTCATTTTTTCGGTTCTCTTTTAATTCCGCTTTTTCGTTTTAACTTTCCGCAGCAGGCAATGATCTCTGGACAAATTCCGCATTCATTTGTAAACGCATACCGTTCTCTTACAACCCGCGTCTCCACCAATCTTATCTCGCTTTGTATCGTTTTTCTGCGCTTTCTCTTTCGCAGTGCCATATTGGACAATCAACCTATCTCTCAATAACGCACCCGACTACTTCGAATAAATTATGCATGAGTTGTATGCGCCATTGTATTATATGTATGTATGTATGTATGTATATGTTTTCAGTATTCGTCGCATGTTGATCACAGATTACATTTTGTCGTATTTCGTCATATCTACATATATTACTCGAAAAATACTTAAACACCATTGTTACTTTTGAAAACGATTTGGAAGTGTATTCTACCTGCCTGCTATACGTGATGCATTGCGGTTGTGTTTGAGGTCATTATCGTTTTTTAGATTTTCATTTATTTCTCTTCATCTTGTGTAATTAACTTAAATGCAGAAGAAGAATGCTAATTAACTTCCTTTCTTAAAGTATCATTAGCTCGGTGCATGTCTCCAACTCTGTTAAGGTAAAATTACATCCAAAACAAATACAAGATACAGTCTTTAACTATCCTTTCACCCTCTTATCTTCGTGCAAATACTACTGTCAAGTATGTTAATTTTTGACTCATCTATCCGCAATATTCACTTCCACACTTCAACATTCTAATTTTCATAATTTATTATCTCCGGATATTCGCCTGTATAATCATGGATAAACGCACACATAGCATCCATTAATTCGTTTTTTAAACATACCTAAAGACCGTGATTGCAAAGTGTAGGAACGCAAGTAATATGAACTAAATTTCAACTATCTATTAATGATTAAATTCAAACATTTGTATAACGTGTTTGTCTTGACTTTGCATTAGATTACAATTCATCCTTTTAAACTTATTCGTGCGAGCCTTTTTACAGTAGTCAATGAGTCAGTTAAGGTTTTCTTCAAGAAAACAACATAAAAACTTTTCACTGTTCTTGAATTAGTAGTGCGTATTTGTTAAGAAACCATTAGTTCTCTTCATTTTTTATTCAAAAGTAGGAATTAGTTCAGGATCTATTCGTTGTCTGTTGAGATGATTTTGGGATTGCTTTGGAACTGATACCTTTGCGAATACTCCATAGAGTTCTGAATTGATTCCGGTCTCTGTTGGTACAAATCTATTTGTGATCGACAATTTTGTATTATATCGTTTAATGTAATCGCTATACTTTGGAAATCGAAGGGGGCTAGCAGCCCCGATTATACTTATACAACCATAAGATACATACGCATACCACAGATGTTACAGTTACATTTTGGCTATCGAAGGGAGTACCTGTAGATATATATTTAGCTACTTTTAGTTGCTTTTTTTTGCATATATATATCTTCAATTATTCTTGTATTTTTGTTTATTTTTCTCCAAAATAATCTTGGAGTTCTTGCATAGCTTTTATTTTATTTTAAAGGGTAATTAAATCGCTGATTTCAGAAACTCTAAATCGTAAACGTCAGATTTAGAGATAATGACAAAAAAGCTGATTAGTTCTCTCGATGTCCTGCAAAAAATTCTGATTTTGGCCCATAAATTAGAACAACAGATTGATCAATATAAAATTGAGAACATCCTTGACTCAAGTTGAATTAAACTAGTTTATTGAATTTTATATGGACTAGTGGATTTCTGGAGATTAAATAGAGAACTTCAAGTAAACTTTAAAAATTTTATTGCGAAAACGTATCTTATGAGAATGGATTCGTGTTGTCTAATGATTTCCCCGAGAGTCGACGGAAGACGAGCCTGTCTTCTTCTTTTCTGTTTTTACAGGAATTAGCTTAGTGTGAATATGTAAATACGTTTCTATATCTCAAGGCTGACATATTTCTAACTTATTTGGTAGGAAACCGAGTTCGAGTCCGTTCGGGAAATGTTGATATCGAACTAACGAGTAAATTAGATTTCGACGATTTGACAATTTATATTATTTGACTTGTATCCGTAATTTTAGCAATTCATCAGCATTGTATAAAAATTATTTTCTTATGAAATAGTTGCTACTGTATTTATTTGCATTCCTAAAATTTTGGAAATATTAGAGGTAAGCAAAGGAATGTGTAAACGCTTTAATCTCATGTACTAAAATATATACTCCTGTTTATTGCATAAATACGTCTAATAATTAAAACATTACTGCGTCTGTTCAAAGCACCTTTCCAGAGATCGACAATAGACGTTCATGTTAATCAATAACCTTTATTATTTCCAAAATTAATATTTTGAATATTTAACTTCGATATTGAAAGCTGATTATATGCAGTAAATATGGACGAGTCTCAGTCAAATATCAACGTTAATTGTTCAATTGATTGACATATCTCCATCGGCATTTTGCTGTCTTTTATCATTGTATTAAAATATTAGCGTTTCTCTCGATTGGTATTTACGTACAATGTATACGTACGATATTGGTAAACGTACATTGTGTCCAGGGAAATATTTGTCTCGTTTAATAATGGCAAAGTGAAACTGTTTGTTATGACACATTGACTTTCTTTAACTCTTATAATAATAACGTTATTAGCAAAATTTGCTATAAAAATAAAAAATGTATATAAAAGTTATAATGCGTCTTTTCCAGGGCCATTTATTTACAGATATAGCAAACAATGGTATTCTATTACTTATATCATCCTATAAGCCCATTATAAAATAAAAATGTATGTGTTGGGGTTTTGCTTGTTAGCGGTAGATAAATATTTCAAGCTGTTCTTGTATTGTAAATATGGATATCTTGAACAGACCAATTATATATGCAGAAAGTAAACCATACAACGTAGAATATATCTAGCATTGATAATCTTTGATTCGCAGTTATCAAGACAATGTTTTTGAATAAATTCTGGGGCGGTCGAGTTTTATTTTCTACCACGCATCGTATGTTGAGAAATCAACATTTTTAAAATCAAAATAATTTTAGAATCAGTACTTGTATCTTTGGAAACAATTATTATAGTTCTGATAAGAATGCAGCAGGTTACTTTTTAATATTTGCTAATGACAGTAACACTTGAATACTAGTGAGTGTACTACCAGTTTAATTGATAGTTTGCTAATTGATATTCTAAAAATGCGTTTTATCTGCAAAATAACAGATTGCAGTTCTTGTATTAATTGGGTGCGGTGATAAGATGCCAACCCAACAAGACATATGTGTTTTGTTTAACATATTAAATATCCAGAAATGCGTATAAGACAATCAACAATGGATGAAAGTCTGGCCGTGCACGAGAATACTAAATTAAGTGTTTTATTGGCTAGGGAAGAACTAGCGTTCGGCAGGTTAGTCGTTACGTTTGCGCATAAGGTATTAAAATATGTTTTAAGATTCATCTTGTATTATCAGATGACGATCACCGATGAATGCAATTTAGCGTAACAATGGTGGATAAGTATAATGATTCTCCTTTCGCCAAAAGTACTATATGCATCTGAAGTGCATAAATGTTAACCCGACGACATAGGCGAAATAAAAAAATAGAATAATACAAGAAATAAATAATATTTCATAGTAAAGCATCAGTAGGGTTCAGCAACAGCTTATCGATCGCCTGCGATACTGTCAGGCAGCAGAAGGAATGCAATTCGAGCATTTACTATAACTTCTTTTGTGATAATTTAGTGTTACTGTTGTTTTATTTTGTTGTTTTCAAATAAGTATAATATATTTTTCGAATAATCCAAGAAACAGAAAAATGTTTTAATTTAAAAGATAACGCCATATTTAAAAGAGCGATAACGTCGCAAACAGTCGTAATAGACAATATAGTGCGCGGTTGAAAATAAAGATGGACCTGTGTCCTGTGTGAGGATTTTCTTCGGAATGTCTTTATTTTAGGAAATAAGGAATTGATCCTATTCTTTATGTTCACAATGTATATATTTGTCAATGTTAAGTCTAAATAGAGAGCAATTGTTATTAAATAATTTATAATTGTTGAACTGAGTCTCAATTTACGTGCTACATGTACTTGTTTGTCTACCCTTAGTTCTTTTCGAGCTATTAATCTCGATTATGGCATCGGTAACCTATAAAATTTAATTGCGTCATGTTCTCTTCAAAAATTGTGAGGGTTATATAGGGATGGGGATGCTTTAACAAAATTTATCTAAAACAACGTTGGCTATCGAAAAATTATGAAATATATAGGTCGCTCTAATTCAAAACACCAACTTAACATTTACTTTCGATATACCTGAAAATAAAATGATGATAAGTGATAAATGTTTTCATTAGAACCATGTGAACCACGAGTGCTCAGTATATTTAACAAACAATTTGCTTGAGTCAATAAAATTTGTTTGACTCAACCAACGCTCGGTGTGTTTTATCTCTGCAAAATATAGTTAATTGTCTTACATACAATATTAACTTGGGATTGTGCATTTTTGTCGATCAAAATTCTTTCTCCCTGAACTACTTTCTAAATTCAAATATCTTTTTTAAATTTAAATAAGAAATACATGGGATGCTTGTTTAATGTTATCGGAACATCAACAACACGATTGGCCTAAATTAATTTGTTTAAACTAATTAAATATTTTAATTGACCATTTTCTTGCGCACTAGAATTCTGTATTCTTACGTATTTTGTTTGATTTTTGACTAGCGGAATCTTAGAAATTGTTTTTTCTTTTAAGTGTGGCGACGGCCCAACGGCGTGTATAAGCTTTTTAAAGCTTATCATTACCTCAGAAGCCTTTTAATGTGAAAGTTGTGCGTGTAAAGTGTTCTATGGCTTAATTACTATCACCCTCTCACCGTAAAGGATGAAGCGCAATTAATTATACCCCAACTGCAAATGGTGTACTGGATCCATAAATAAAATTTGTTGATCCTAGCGGGACTCAAACACACAGCACTTAGCTCTACCCAATCAAGCGCCCTCTTACCACTAGCGGTAAAATCAGTTACTGAAAAATCAGATTTTCTTGGTTTGTCCAATTTATAATTAAATTTAATTAATACAATAAAACTCTGACTTCGATAGGATTCGTACCGACAGCTTCTGTCTACTACACTACAAAGTCGATAGGAAAAATTTACTTTTAATATCCAGATGTTCGATATCTGCAGTATCTCGACAGACATACTTGCATTGTGTGACAAGTATAGAATGATTAATTAATTAACATTTTTTTTTAGGCTTTTGAGGGCGAGTAGTAAAAAATCTTTTTTTTTTCGATTTCTTCGACGTAATTAAATTTAGTTAATGAAATAAAACTTTGCTTGACTTTGGTATGATTTGAACCTATGGCTTGTTTAATAATTTTAGATGTATGGTACTACATTTTAAAGAAAATTATCTGGATTTTTGGACGTAGTGATCAGAAGCAAACAAATTTAAGCCGTTAGTTTCTTTAATAATAAAAGGTTAACCTTTCTAAATCTAAAGTTGTTTCTCGATAATGTCCATGAAAGCAGTACCTAAGTAATAAGTGGATCTAATTAGGTGCTGAAAAGTAAATATTTCGAATATGTTATGATATTTTATTTATTTACGTTGGAAAGTGCTCTAGTTTGTCATGTGTTTACATTTGTTTCTATTTTATTGCGAGGCGAATCTGTGTTGATGACCTCTTCCCTCCAATTTCCTCCAGTTCAGGTTTTCTATCTTTGTCTAACATACGTAGGCAAGTGTAATTTTGTTAAACAACTTCTAGTGCGAGAAAGTAAAATTGTTAACGGAAAACATAATTATACATCTTTATATCAAAATTATGCTGTCGTAACGCATTTGGACAAGAATACTATTCATATGTAGTCATTAAAACTAGCACCATTTTTCATGATAACCGTACATTACCGTACCTGAACATTTCAACATCGTTGAAAGGCATTTTAATGGATCTATAGTTATTTGGTTGAATTGACATGGTAAACTATGGATGTACAACATGTTTGATGGGAATTCTATCAAACAAGTTTTTCGAGAACAAGAATTTTCAAAATTACTAAATAAAATATTCAAAATTTGAACGTATTTCCTCTTCGTTTTCTACGAAGGATTTAAGACAACAAATTAAATTCATTTGGAACATGTATCACTTTCGAAATTACTGCCTACGAAGCTGTTGATTACATAAGTATTTGATTTGAAATCAGGTCAGTTTACAAGTATTGAAAATTCTGTATTTGGCGAAATAAAACAGGAAATCAATTTATTAATTTCAATTTTTTAAATTGTACCCAACAAGATAGCTGTCGCTTAGTGATTACGCTAGGTATTTGTGTTATAATGATTTCACATTTAAAGTAACTTAGTGTAGCGTTGGTTATCGATCCTAATAAATTATTGAAGATAAACTTCAGTAATGAACCTGTCGTTTCTCACAATAAATAAAAAAGATGGAACAACCTCGATTTGAGAAGTATGAAATTATCGACCATTTATGGCAGTGCTTTTAGTTTCGCCATTTCCATGTAATGAATTATAGACTTATTTTAGTGAGTTAGCACTAAAAAAATAAGAACCACCTTTTAAGTGATTTTGCTGCAATCATTATAAGAAATGCGGTAAGTTCCCAAATCTAACTTTCTTTGAAGATAACGCAGTATTTTTCAATTCTAAGTTCACAGCATACCTATTACTAAATATCATAAATTGGTCTTGATTTGATTATTTTTTTATATTTATTTTCTTTCGATTTATAAATAAATATAATTGTTAAGGAATTAATATAAATATTAAAGCTGCAGTAACGTTCAAGTGAGACGAATGAATGATGTGTGATTTTGGAATAGTGCTGCCCAGAGTACAGCAAGCGTTTGAATTTACAGCTTACATAATGTTTGCAAAAAGTTGAAGTTTTATACAGAGTGAAATATTGTGTTATGTCTTTTATAGTAGGTAGCTTATCTTACGTAAATCATTGCATTCACAGAACAGCTAAACAATAGAAAGATTTTTATGTACTACATCGTTAAGTAGTATGTGTACATACATACTGTATGTACCGTACCGTATTTCTGAGTTGTAATACCGAACTGTGAAGTTCAAGTATTTTTAGGTAATTACGTTTTCTTTAAGTATTTTTATTTTCTAGGGAAAACCTATAACTCAATGAATGAATTCTTATTTTTGAAAATTATGTATTACAGATTTCTTCAAAATATCACACATAGAGAGTCGAGGATACGTGTTTTATTTGGCAGTTGTATATTTTATATTTAGAGATGTTCTTAACAAGCAATTTCTGAACCAAAAATTGTTACTTAGGAACAATGCTCTGCAGTACGCGTTTTTTACTTACTGCACTAATGTATAGATTTGCTAAAGTTTGATATTACCTTATGTTCCTCGTTACACACTAACGGTATCAATTACTGTTCGGATAGTGTCTATTACGAACTAGTTTCTTAGTCTGTAATGGTCTTGCTTATTAAAATTATTGGTGTTCTTCATTATTTACTGTAGCTCCGTCACTACCTCGTCGGCAGCAATCGTTGCGTTTGGCAAGTACCTTGATCTTATTATCAGTACCGTGCCATCTTACTTGGATGATGGTGCTTGGCAATTGCTGGTTTCTCCGTGTATGCTTGTTGTGTACTTCCCTGGTGTTGACAAAACCCGAAAGCCAGTAGCTCAATGGAAAACATCTGCGAAATAACATGCACTGTCTCGACTGTTTTATCACCACTTGGATCGTGGAAGTAAAACCGCTGAGGCAAGTCTTCGATTTGATCGATCGCTTTTTGTTATTATTTAAGATGGCAAATTACGGCTTAAGAAAGATGACTTCTGATTAGATTTTATCTTGATAACTTGCTGGAAGCAGAGTGTAGAGATTGCAGGCATTCGATCAGTGTTAGAATACCTCAAGATGTACCTATGAGATAATATTTATTAATAATTTCTAAATTAACGTACTTTAACTGCTAGTTCGATGTTGAACAAGTTCAGTAGATTGCTTGCAGTAAGCAAGTTGATTCCAAATTTAGAAAAATTGAAAGTTTATGCTTATGACGCCTAGAACAAAACTCTGTGATGTTAGTGATTTACTAAAAAATTTCACGTCTATTGAACGGGCATCACTTCATCAAGACAGTATCTCCTCCATCATTTGTGTGTTTTGCATTTTGTCGAGTTACACTTATCTCATTAGACATGGTACAGATTTGCTGACTGTGAATTACCGAGTGAGTTTGTATAAGAGAAATCCTATGTACCATATAGATATATACTACATGTAAATATAAAAAACAATTATACTAATCCAAGTTATTTAGAAATAAAACCAAGAAATACGTTCTGGAAGATGAATTTTTTTTAATCTTTTTTTCATTTTTGGCCATATATTCATTTTATTTTCCCGATAGTTTTGTTTATATATTTATTTTATTTATACATTTTATACGTTGATACCTTGGTTTATTTATTTAAAGATCAACGACTAGAAGTTGTGTTTATTTGCTAATTTTGTTTATAACGAAAAACTGTTTTTTTTTTTTTATTTAATGTTACTATTCTTTCTTTATGATTTATCTCATGCTAAATATATGGATATTACTTGTAAATTTGATATTTTCCATCGTCAACCAACTGCTTATATACTGTAGAAAATTCTCCTTCAGTTCCTCTTTTCATCCATATATCATGCATTCACTTGTCGTTCTTACGTTGATGAGCTCCTTTCACATCTAATGCGATGGCAATCAGTGTCAATTTTTCGTCTTTATTGTTTACCATTTCCTCAACGATAGCTGATTTGAAATTGACGATATCGAACGGTGAAACAAGCGTTACTGATACTGAATTGAACTGGTGTCGATACGGACTTGTTGTTCGTTAATGGACCAGCTGAAAAAATAAATATTAGAAAAATACTCCAACTATGATATAACAACGTGATAATACTGTACTAATATAACACTGCGTTCCAGAAAAGTTCGGTTAAACATAGTTTCTCTTTAATGGCTAGGTGGTCTAGTAGTAAGAAGATTTTAACTTGACTGGGTAGAGTTAAGGTACATATGTCTTCAAGTTCCGCCACCATGAAAGAATCTTCTCAAAGGGTTCAGTTATGACAAGTCTTAAATAGTTTACATACCCCGTTGGGCTGTCACCACATTATAAAAAGTAAAGGAACATACTCATGTTTATTTAGAAAGTCACCATGCTTAATTTCTTTTTTTAATTATCTAGTTTTAAGCAGCAACCATCTTCAATTAGTATGATTCATGTAACGGTTCCATCATCGTGAACTTGGTTTATGTGTCTGATTCTAATTGCTCATTTAGCTATTTACATTTCTTTTTAATATTTTTATTTCAGTCTATGTGTGATTTAGTTGCACAAAACTAAAATACACGTACAGTTAATTCTTTTAAGGCGACAGTTTTACCTAAAATAATATTTGCTATCGTTTATGCAACAATTTAACTAATATCTGCTTTTGTTCTTAACAATGTACATAAGGAATGTAATACGTTATTCAGTTGCCTTTATGTAACTTGACATTATGGAGTAACAAATGCAATTACTACAATTAAATGCAATTTCTAAGTAATTTTTCTATGTTCTAAATTTCGTCCAATTGTACTCTCTACTTTGCATTAAATATAATTAGGTATAGTTCTGATCGCATCAAGCACGAAGATCACATAATAAACACATACGGCCAACCTAGTTTCTTTATAAATACGGTCCCACGAAACACTTCTTCGCGTGACTCACACGAATGTGGGTTTATTAATCTATCTATCACGTAATATTTATACATTATTGTCAAGTACTAAATTATGAGAACAAGTAATTTATTAGAGTAGACAATCTAGGCGAGCCTATCCAGATTTATAATCATAACGTAGGGTGGGTGGAGCATCAATTTTAAGAAACACAATGGACTCACGATAGTTATTTTGTTATGTAATGGAAATGTTTTATGATTAACTGCAAAAATCGATAAAGGTCCGTAGGTGAAGTATTTGGCCATGCTAGTATTTCAGCTCTACGTTATTTTTCTATTTTTAGAAGCTATTCAATAATATTCAAAATTTTCCCCTCATTACTAACTTTGAATCTATAAGGCACATTAAATCTGAGAATGGTGTAATATTAAAATAAATTAATAAAAATGATAAGAGCAACTGAATGTTTGAATAGTCATCTGCTAAAAATTGTAGCTTAGCTATCGAAACACTCGTCCAGTGTTTGTGACTTGCTTGAATTGAATATTTCATCTTTGTTAATAGATAGGATTTGATTGTAAATATTAAGAAAAAAAATTGAACAGAAAAAATCTAAAATCTAAAAAAACTAAACATGCAATGAACAACTTGGTCCGTGTCCCCTCAAGATATAATTTTTAGAAAAAAAATAGAAAGAGTGAAATGTTCAACATATACACTTAGTGCGTAAGCATACCAAGTTTTTTTAACAATGAAAAACGTTGAAAATTATTCAAATAACTTCGCAAATTAGCTACACAGAAATGATTATGAAAAAACTTTCTGTGTGCATTTGTTAAGGAAATGCATAAGAAGATGGACGCTATGCAAAATATTACTTCGAAAATGTTGTGCAAATTTTCCACAAAACACAAGGAATTGCATTACAGTTCGTACAAAAGAAAGTAGTGCTCAATTTCTCACTTATACGAGTTGACGATATGTACTAAACTCCATAATTAAAATGTTAAGGAGCCAATTTATAATAAGCACATAATCGTGATCTCTTTCTACTTTCTTTTTTATTTGGTGTTAAAATTTCGCTTTGAAATTTCAAATTTCGAAGAAAGCAAATTTTTTTGCTGTTAAAAATAAATGTAGTTAATCGCTGTAATCGTACTATTGCATTTCGGTTGTAACCGCAAGGATGTTTCATGAAACCGCGCTCTCCCCGTTTGAACTTTTTCGACAGAAATTTTAATAGCCTGGGAGAACTGTCAACAGAATTTCCCATTTCGACAACCGCTTTTACCAAGTTTATATGGTCTGCGTAACACACATATCGTGTGCCAGTAGATCCGTATTCATACTACATACGTACTCTAAAATAAAGGCGCACAAGGTGGGGATGTATCGTGCGGAGTAAAAACTTCGCTCGTATTGCGCTCGGTAAAAATTCACAGCACAGATCGTGTTAATGCATGTTACGGTTCACGTGTGTGTGTCTGTTGTTCTTTTTCGCCATTTTGAATTAATTAACCACCGGACGAACGGAGATTATAAACCGGAGTCTGAACGACACGAAGTGAATTGATTGATCAGTGATCACCATTAAATCGTCTCTTTCGTGCGTTTGCACTTGTCCATAGTGCGTAATTAGTTAATTCATTAATTGAGGAAGTTATCGTAGGATGTGGTGTTTCTTTTGCGGCAAAAGCAATGTGTTCGACGATTGTGTATGTCATGGAACTAGGTATCGAAGAGGTATGGTTATTGTGAGTTTTACTAATGAAACATAATTTCAAACTTTTTTGCGGATGCACATCAGAGGTAATCATTTATATATCGTCTTTGGAAGAACAATCTTTCATAAACCTCTTTTATTTTCCCATTTCTTGGCCTTTTAGGTAATCGTGTAACTTAGCACTCCGTTTTCTTTTTGCAAATTACCTTCAACTTTCCCTATTATTAATGTGATGCACTTATTGATGTAGTTTTAGAAATTCATCTAGGCTTTCACAAAATCGGATTTGAATATAATATACTTGCTTGAAAATACATTATAATTTGCTGGCTTTACATGCAACAGGATAAATTTAGACCGGACATAGTTGTAGCTGGCAGGTTAACTTTAATGTAGTTAAGCCAATGCATGTAATTTCTACTCTTTTACTTAGCATAATCGCATGTATAATAACACGACATTATGTAGTAGAATGGTAACGCTGACGTAATATCAACTTCGAGTATTCTCTTACTATGTTCGCACGAATATTTTCCAGCAGAATGTTTGCTTGGAGTAGTCTAGAACAATTGCATCTATTCTATTCATATTTCTGTCATAATGTATACGAATTTAAATAATGTTAATTTGAAGTTACAAAAATGCTGCAAAACGTCATTTCTACATAGTTGCTTAAGTATGTAGAAATGACCTGAGATTGCTACGTAGTGTACCTACGAAAAATATCTTGCCACTTTAAGAATTTCATACATTCGTTTGAGCGCAAAGAAACATATTTTTAATTCTTGATAGAAATTGCCGATCATGTTGAGTGAAATTTCTTTAGTTGTGGCAACCATACGGTTCTTTAAATGTAGGATAAAGCATATGGGTGTTTTCACACTTACCGGCGTAATAGTATATGCACTGACGAACTTGACTTGGAAAAAATTTACATCAAATCATATTTAGGTTTTAACCGAATGGTGGTGCCAGGAGGATACTTTAACGTGCAACCAGTTTTTCGTAGTCTTCTTGCGGGTTAATAAGTTAAAAAATACTGTTTTGTTGAACCTTCACAACTGTATTTTAAGCTTTTTTATCATTTCAATAATTCTTCTACCATCCAATTATTAACTGACCCTTGCAATCAAAACGATGCATGAAAATTGCAAAATTGTTGACCCTAAAAATTCTTGCTTGCATTGAATAGTAGTTTGTGCTATAATAACACTAACGTAAGTAAACCAGTAGAAAGTAAATTATTTTGTGCCCTTGGTTTTGTGTCGCAAATAAAGTATTACTTGGTGAAAAATCGTCAAGTCTGGTAGTAAATACGATTGTTTATATGCACTAATGTCAAATAATTAGAGATGAGATCGTGAACTCGTATATAGTCGGCATATTATAGACTGTAATTTGGTATTTTATAATAAAAGTTTTGTGTGATTAAATATTTAGTTGTAAGTCTCTAAAAAATTGCCTGTATCGTCATTTGACAAATGCTACAGAGGAGCGACGAAACGCCAAGATTTTCTGGCTGAATTTTCAAAGTAAATTTGAAGTGTGGTAATATTGAAACGTGATGCAATATAAAATTATTTTGAATTGGACACGAAGTTAGTTTGATCGTTCAAAAGAACGCGGAACTTTATTACGGGTTACCGGAAAGACGTAAACATAAAATGTTGAGGTTCCTTTTTATTCTCTCATTTATTTTTGTGAGACTTTATTATTTGCAAGTTACAATTTGTTTAAACTGCCGTGGGTCTGTCTAAGGCACGCGTAGAGAATTGCGACCTTTATTTAGTTAGACATTTTTCATTGCAGTATATTACTTTTATGAAAGTAGAAGTGCTTCGTTGGCTATCACAGTCGTTTGACCTTTCTACCGAACATTCATCCTTTAATAAAAGTATTGATAAGGAATTTTAAGAAGTTACATTTATTTGTGAAACATTTTGAGGGCGGATTATAAAGTACTATGGTTCATTGTAATATTTAATAAAATTTATTGAAACGTATCTGTTTTCGTTTAAAATACAACTCCTTTATGTAAGCAAAATGTAAAAATCACTGGTATATTGGTCATCAATCTTTTGTTTAGAATATTTTTGACAATAGAATGGATTCGATTTTACGAAATATAAACATCATTTTTTTAACAAATGATGCGGATACACTTAAAATACAGCAACGGAGATAACGAGTTAATCGATTTCGTAAAACTAATGTTTATTTATCTATGCGACCCACTTTTAGAGCACTATTTCAAAATTGCTATTATAGTAAGTCAAAATATTGTATAGATAACTTATGAGTCATTATGAAATTCATCTTGTTAAAAAGCGAGCAATACAACTGAGTACATAATTAATAGATTCTGTGGAGTGTTATATTTATTACATTTATTATTATTATTATATTATTATATTATATTTATTTATATTTATTACACTAATATATATATATATTACTAGTATATCGAGTAGTAGCTTCAAGTAACGAGAAAGCTTAAATTTTAGAGAATACTGAATTAAATTAATTCAACACCATTGATCTGGAGACGTATTGCAAAAATATTGCCTAACGAGAAATGTACTGCAATTAAGTTTAATTGCTTTTCGTGTCATTTGCGCTTTCTAATCTCTTTACCGGCTCATTTAACAGAATTATGCTGCACTGTAAAAGACTGAATAAGCTACGGTATATTTACCAGCTTGCGGATGTTTGAGTTCGGCTGACAAGGAACGACCCCGAACCTGAAAATTCAAAAAAAATAATGAAACTTTGGTAACATGTAGATCAACATATAAGTTTGGCAACTATATATTTTTACATTTTTTACAAGAGATATTGCAACGACTTTAAGACAAAAATTGCTTGTAAAGAATTTTATGAAGCAGTAGCGAATTCGGCCAAGAAGAAATTATAAACATATCCACATTGTTTTAACTAAAGTCGAAAGTGGAAATAATAGAATTTCTTGTGCAGTGCAAATGCCATCTGTTTAATACCACTGCTGGAAATATTTTTCAGTAGAGAAGAACTTTTACGTAACGTTATTAAATTACAATCTCTTATTCATATTCAACTTTCGGTGCCAAAGTATATCGACGTCTTTACTTGCGCTTGGTATAAAAGCCGGGTACATTGATTGAAGATTGTTCCATTTGCGGTAGCTGTGCAATCATACGATGTGTATGGCGTGACAAATTCTTGCGTTTTAGCCTACAGCTGTTATCCGGATCCGGATAAGTTTTTATCTAGTTTTTAAAGTGCTTGTGGCAACCATTTGTAACTCTGTAGATCTGTTACAAAGATTTCATGGAATGTTCAACATTCCTTTAAAAATAAAAGTAATTACAAACAAATTTTGTATTTGTTTTCATTAAATGTATGTAAACTTACTTTATATATAAAAAGTCTTCTCATGAAAAGTACTTGCAGTAGTACTATAAAACAGGCAGCATTTGCACTGTATAAGAAAATTTCGTTATATCAGCTTCAGCTAAAAAATATGCAATAATGTTGGTATGTTGGCCGAATTCATTACTCCTTCACAAAACTAATTACAACAACAAATTTTTGCCTGTACATTTTTCTTACTACTACCGAGTTACAGTAGCGGTCAAAAGTTAAACAACTACGAAATATGACAGCTTGCTAAGAATATCAACACAAGGAAAGCGCATACGAGGGTTATAATTTAATTTTTAATAATTTATAGTCTTACATGGAAAAAAATAATTATTTCATATTGAATGCCTTAATTTAACTAATATTACTTTTACAATGTATTAAAAAATGAGCAATTTTCAAGTGACGTAAGTTAAGCAACTTAATTTTTTTGCAACAAAAATAATACTCTAAATTTCTTCAAATAAGCAGTAATATTTTGTGGTATACTCCCTATTTTTAATGACTGCTTAATACTATTTTTAATGACGGATAAAGTCTACCTTTTACTAAACGTCTTTGTATGGTGCGTGTCCTCAGATTGCTATCCAGACAAGATTTTTTCTTAAATTGTTATCCAGGGATTTATTTTACATTGTTGAAGTTGTTGAATTAGTTTATCTTGTTTATCTGTAACTTATTCTTCACGGTCATCCAGAGCGAAATTTAGTGGCCACCGTCCCCGTAGCTGTATATATATGTATCTTGATGCTCGATACTATGGACTTGCTTAGATCAAAATTTTTGCCTATATTCGCTTGTAACCTTTTTGATATTGCTCAATGATTTTCATCTTGATATCCATTGAATACATTTTTCGCGGAATGATTGGTAGAAATGTTTACAAACTCGTGAAGCACGTCTTCAATCTTATCGCATACTAGGAAAAAAGTCAGCATATAAGCATAAAATAAACAAATAGCGAGTTCCTAGAAGTGCAACATATCAGGTTGCTTAACTTTGTCACGTATATTTTCTTCTATTTGTAAGATATTTATTTTGTAGTTATAAAAAAAAATATTTTGATATAATTCCCTAAAAAGTTACATTCTTTGTAGAGTTGCTTAATTTTTGTTCATTACTGTATATGCCTAGATAGAGTGCAAATTTTAAATATTAATTTTACTTGTTCAGAGTGAATAGTAGCAGAAAAATAGAATTACCTCTATATGCTCTCCATGTTCCAGTTTCACCTTTATTTTTAATTTTAGGTTTTTGTGCTTCATTCGTTTAAACCAGAAGTTCCCGACCTTTTCTAGACCACTGCCTCTTAATCACAAAATCAATAAGAAATTTTAAAAATTTAAATAATTAAAAACTTCTGCGTTATTGCCCGCGATCTAAAATATAGAATTAGTTTTGCTTTTTTGAAGCTAAAACTCTTGGTATCCATGTGTGGATTCGCCTCCATTAGGGACTTGCAGTTTAAATTAAATCAGACTATGCTGATACGAAACTCTGGAATTATCATAAACAACCATGTTGTTGTTAACGGTGTTTACAACAAAAACATTACAACCGAATTGTTATTAGAGACTTTTATTTATGCGCTTGTTGCAGTATTTCGCGAAATCGTATTTGTTAAAATACGATGGCCGTCAGTGTTAAGTTTCTAAGATTATTTGGCTTTATTGAGATTATTAGCAATAACAGGTGATCTTTTATGTCATTTATTCGCATATGTTTATGTAGCTTTTCGACTTAGAGACACATGCTATAACTGGTGTATTATTCTGCTTCATTGCCTGTCTCAGTCATTTTGATGTATTCGAATACACTGCTCCAAATTATAAAGCAGCATGCAGTCATTAAAGAGAACAATGTAATGTAAGTCGGGTGTGCAACAGTTGTCGTTGCGTGACTTTAAAGGAACATTGCGATTTAGAATCAGAGATATATAGAATCTTACTTCCTATAACATTATGCTGTCCCGTCAGCTCATGTTATTTTTTCAACCATAATAGTACAGACTAACGCAGATGTTCGCACGCGCGGGCCCAAACTTGCAAACATCGAATGCAACATTTCTTTGATGTGGCGGCGAAAGACCGATAACCGATGGGTCACGCTGTTCTGGAGTAACGTCCACGTGGTCTGTTGGATGTCTATACGTAGTTTAACATGCACTGTAACGATATCGATGATCGACGGAGATGGTTTAGTTGTGATTTTATAAATAAAATTAAAAATATTTAAATAGTGGAATCTTACGATCCAGCGAATTTCAAACATCGACGACTACTTCTAAGTAAGTGGTTACCTACTTTCTCATTTTACAATACAATGATATACTTTTTATCGGCTTTTTATCCCATGTAAATAATGTGTATTGGGGCACCTTTTTCGAAACATACAATACAATTTTAGCATGTAACGATGGAAATGAAAGGCCGAGGATACCACACCTTATTGTTATCATTACTCTCATTCCGAAATATTTAATTTCAACAATGGCGATGCAAATGATAAAATCTCAACATGATCGTAACTATTTCGATCGAAACAATTAATTCTAAGAGGCCCTAATTATATATGATGTAATTAGGGCACCCCAGTCAATTAAACCCATAAAGTGTACCATTTTATTTAAAATAAGAAAATTGACAACTATTTTCGATTCAACAGGAGGTGTTTTGTGGGCGAAAATGCTATAAATTGTTTGAAGGTATAATTATCTACTGCATAATTTCAAGAGTTCCATTCGTAATAATTAGAGAGGACAAAGGCGGATGAAATTATTTTTTTGCGGACACCAGTAGTCAACACGAACCCTTTCTTATGAGGCGAATAGACACGAGTCTCTCTAGTCGCTGCGGTTTCAGCTGCCTTTGTTCTCTCTACTCATGAGGCGAATAGACACGAGTCTATCTAGTCGCTGCAATAACGGAATAATTCCACTTGCCTTTGTCCATTCTAGTAATAACATCAAATTAACGAATTTCCTGGAATATTCTGTATATTGTAAATTTGAATTTCGCGCGCGCACACTATTAACAGTATGATATTTTTACCTCTAGGTCAAGAGATTTAAGGCGCCAACAGAGAATTTCGCATATGTACAACCTGACCATATATTGTATATTATTGATTTTTAAAAAGTTCTGTGCAGTAATAGAGAAAAGGAAGTTAAATACATACATACATAGATTTATGAGTGTTGTTTTGCAGCAATAACTGCTGTAATGTTAATGTAACCTTAACATTAATATGTACTTAATTATTTGATTCACTTTAAGGTCAAATGGTTTGATCAATAACCACGTATTTAATTTCGCTGACAAGCAAGAAATTGCACTTATAAGTGCGTGTGTATTTTAAAGTCATATATGATTCATGTTCATATGAAGGATTAAGTATATGTATGAGAACTTTTCTACAGCATACCGATGACTATATGACTTTACTTGTTTATATATACTTTTATGTCAGACCTTATGTAATTTCCATTTATTATGTAATGACGTGTACGTAAGCTTTCTATACTTATGAATTCCTTTTTTTGTATCTGTCACGGCAAGTTTTCTATATTAGTTTTCTTATCCTGGTGCTTTCGATTTTCACTTGTTTTTACACTTTGCAGTTTCCGTATATCTAAAGGCTGCGAATTGTGCAGTGGTATTAATAGAAAAGCCAAAGAGGAAACACTTTTGTATATAACTGCAAACAAAATTTTAGCTCTTTTACTCATCGTTAGTAATCTGTAATTTTCTTGTATATTCGTGTCTTTTCGACATTGTACCTTGCGAAAAAGTATTCGATCGCAAATACGAAGTTGTTACTCATCATCACAGGTGATATTTTAACATCAATTTAGTCTACCGTATTACATTGTTGTAACCTTTGATAATAGTAAAAGTATAAAAAGTAGACAGATATCTTAGTCAGCACGTTTGAAACATAAAAATAGTCTCGCCCGTAAATTGTTACTCTGCCCGTTCAACTACCGAAGTTTGTATGAAATCTATTAAGTATTAAGTTGTTTTGGAAGTAAATTTTATAGTAATTAAATGTTATTATAATTCTATTGTATTGCGGAGTACTACACATATAATAAAAACTGCCGGGGTATCAGAAACTGTTTTTTTTTTTTTTACCCGTATTGTATTGAGAGGAATACAACATACAGACTTCTAGAAAATTATGCTATACATCTAATCCTTATGAAGTGGGCATAACAGTAATATTTAGCTAGAAGTATTTAATAACCATAATATATTGTGACTTTATTTAAGTGCTTAATTGAAATGTTAAACTTTTTGAATGTGCTTGTGAAATGGGATTTTAATGTATCTATGTGAAACAAAGGTTTCTTACTGTCAAATGTAAAACGCATATTCAAACGAATTGAACTTAAATGAAAATAAATCTACATACAAGAATAAGTATGAATGTGGTAGAAGTACGAAAATTTTGAGAGCAAACCTCTGTAAAATGCACATTTAAAAGAACATAAGGTCTATAACTGGCTTCCCGACCAGTTAGAGATTCATTAACTGCTGAATATCGAGTTTTTGTTATAACCAGACATTATTATCCATTGCCATTAAGATCTGAGCCCGGTAAATCTTTGTCTTTGGGATTACTAAAAAAAAATGGAATGTTTGGAATACGATCGAGAATGTTAAAAGAATTAAAATAGTATTACGGAGTAAATTGCTCCAATTCAACCTGCAATGTTGAAAAGATGCTTTAATACCATCCAAATGGAGGGCATATTGAACAGTTGCGGCAAATTGTCCTGGGTATAAAAAATTTTATTACTTTAGAAATTCGGTTTATATGGACAACTTTACAGAAAATAAAATAATATTGCTGCATTTATTTCATTTGTACTTTTACTAAAAAAAAAAAAAAAATAGGTTCCCTAGTTTTCTAAATGCACAGTGTCTATTAAAGTAATTTTGTTTAAAAAAGGCTAAGAAAGTAAGTGTCGAAATGTTTAATTCTTTAGGTTGAAAACGTTGCTTACTGAATAGTCAAATAAACATTTTTTCTTTGTAAATATACACATTGAAATAGTAGTAGTTACTTAAAAGGCCCAGATACCCGGATTAAATTATTCACAAGTTAATTAGATCACTCGTAGTTCTGAAACATTCTCGGGACACCGTTCTTCGTTAAACATTAAACAGATTTCGCTTTGAGTTTACTAATCCCCCAGGAAGTTAAGCAGTTACATACCAAATACGGTGAGCTGCTGGGAGATTATTTCTTAATCTGCTTTTATTAGTCGTTTTTGTAAAATAAGGATATATTTATATCTTCTAATCTTGAAATATCCCATTGGACTTTAGTGTAGTTTGTTCAAAATTGATTTAAGCCGAATATTTTCAAACTCTTGTCTACTAACTTATTGGTTTCATTCTTACTTCTCTAATTCCGATGAATGCGGATTTTAAAATAAAACAAAGCGCTATGTAAGTTATATTTATTTTAACACTAATAAAACAAAATTTATGGTTTGCTCTGCTCCTGTGGTATGTAAAGTGTGTGATGTACAATTTAAGTAGAAATGTTTATGAAAGATATGTACGGGCCACCACAATTTTTAATAATAATTAATGCCTTCACATTCCCTAACAGCTTTCGCTAATTACAGGGGGTTGGGTGACAGACGCCTGTGCCCGTAGAACGTCTTCAGATTGTTTACCTTTAGCATTCGCTAGATTCGAACCCGTTAACCTAAGGTTGTACTAATGTTCAATCTTATTTAATTTCTAGTTCATAAAGCAGGTGAAAGCAACACTATTCATTTGTCTAGAACTAACAAAATAAAACATTTAACGTCGAGATTACAACCAAATTTATTAAAAGTGCATTTACATTCAATAATCTTGAAATGCTCAAAAGTATTACTGTATCGTCCTCTTAAATTGTTGTTAATTTTAAAGTGGATTAAAAATTTTGTGTTCGATAATGATAAATCGATAATTTAGACTTATTCAAACAATGCATGGCATGACATGATTACAATAAACTATATTGATAGAGCAGCATAAAAAACTTAATAGGTTCAACTTTCTAACCGCCTGAAGACTTACATCTAGAGATGACAAGGGCAGGTGAAATTATTCCTTTTTTGCAGCGACTAGGTAGACTCCTGTCTATTCGCTTCATGAGAATGGACTCGTGTTACCTACTGGTGTCCCCGAGAGTCGACAAAACACGAATCTGTCTAGTCTCTGTAAAAAAGTAAATTTCATCCGCCGTTGTTCTATCTACTTACATCGTACAGACCTACTAGAATCTTAGTAAACGCTGCCGTAACATTTGTTAATATAATATATAATTTTTTGCGAACATTCCTTTCTCAACATTACTTTCAGTACGTTACTTAAAAAACAATGATACTAATAGTTGTTTCCTTTTCGTCGAAAATTTAGCATCTATATAAACACTTCTGTAAATTGGAATCGTCGATATTTCCAACAAAACTTTGTATTATTATTGGCTGTACCCTTTGACCCGAAATATCTTCCCTATGGTAAATTTAATGGACGAATATGGAAGCCATTGCTTCCATATTCGTCCTGCTTTTAGCTTTAGATTGATGTAAAATTAGGTGTACGTTACTTTTGGTGTAACCGAAACTTAAACGTACGGATGGCTTTTAAAAGTAGCCCGCTCAAATAAATCTGTAATTTAATAAATTTTTAATCTGCTTAGTCTCTGTTACACCCTGTATAGATGGATTTTTTGATATAGAGTTGCAATAGTTTTTATCAATTTACTTCAATTTCTAGAACCCATCTCGCTGTTCGTGGAAGATATCACGACACTAATCCTTTCTTTCTACTGGTGATTCACTTCCTATAGAAATCCTGTCTAGAGGCCAGCAATAAATGACCGCGTGAAACGCAGCGTTTTTTGATCTCATTGATTCTACGATGCGTGCAAGCAATCTCAGCGCATATAAAAAAGAAACGCAGCGTTTTCCGTTGTCGTTTATTCCTGGCCTTATCCGTGAAATTCCACCGCATTTGGATTACATTTCCGAAATGCAAAGTATATACGTGGGAAAATGCAAAAACAGTAGAAATAACATAGTCATGTGTTTAATAAGGAAATCTGAATAATGCAGCGGTGTATACCAATCTGCATAGTATGAATTGTGTGCTTTATAAACTGATTGCGAGTATTACAAAACTAAAAGCCAATTATGCATGACAAGCACGAAACTTATACGTACGTAAACATCACCTTGAACCTATTTTTTCTTCATTCGATACTCTAATATGCAACATATGTTACTGCGCCAACTGTGTTGTATTCTATTCTACTAAGCAATGATGAAAACTAAACATACCTTATAGCTTTACCCTGTCAAAATTGTTACCTATTGTCTTTTTATAAGGTGTGCCCTAGACAGACAGTAATGTAATGCATCGGGACTATAAGAGCCGTGGAACAGTGACAGATCTATATTTAAAAATAGTCGTTGTTTCGTCGTCTGGCAATTAAGTTGCCAGAAAACAAGCGAACGTTTCTATTCCTACGGTATGTATACCTCAGGAACTTTTTATCAGAAGTGTTTATTTGTCTGCTTCGCGTAACACGTTAATTGATTATATGTAATAACCAATGTACGTATACGTACGGAAAACAGTGCTGTTGCTACGTAGTTATGCGGAACAGACGGTGCACCTAAATTTAGAATTTGTTATTTCGGTGTTTTAATTTGAGGTGTAGGTGAGTTTTAGAGCGCTAAAATAGTTGGAATAGCGTGGAATTTTTATGTGTATATACCACGTGAATTATTTTAATATTATTTTAGATTTATGTTTGTAACATTAAGTGATAAAGCTCCTTTTTATAAACGATGTTAACATAGAGAGAGATATGGTAAACTGGGTATGAAATTTAATAGACTATTTTTAGTTTTTTTTTATCTATATATCTACTTTAGAAAATTTCATTTTTAAGTTTTATAGTGCCTTGTATAATGTTGAAGATTAAGGAAGCAAGGTTTCAATATTTTTAATACATAGTTCATGAAGCGTTTTAATCGAATGCATCAAAATTTCAATCAATTTTTCTTAATCCCTCCACTTTTATTCTGCTCTGCTGAAAAGTCATACTTATAATTGCACTCACTTCCAATAGTAACAAGGCCATGTAACACACTTTACACACACTATTTACGGATTAAAAGGCTCCTGAGGTTATGACAAGCTTGAAAAAAGTTTATACACTCTGTTGAGCCATCACCACACTTAAGAAATTGACTTAAGAAGGATTACTGCTGTCAGCATCACATATAGTTATAACTATAACATAAAATTGACATAAAAAAGTAAAGGTACGGACAGTTATGTGGAAAGTCAGGGAATTTCTATGGAAACTCTCTGTAATTCCAATAAAGTTTGCACCACTTCGTGCTTGGACTCTTACGTCTGCGAAACTCCTTTCGAATCTTTTATTGTTCAATTGGTAGGTGTTTCAGCCCGCTCTAATTTTCATTTAATTTGGCGTGCGTAGGAGCGCCTTGATTGTTAGACAATCCATGGCCCCACCCCTCTCAGTTACCTGTCTGTTGCTTCATCGTATTATGATTCTGTCTGTTGGATGCGGCACGGATTTCAGGTACTGTTGATCCTCGACATCTTTTCGAAATAGTAGCTATTAAATCTTCTTTAGCGCTGAATACTATATGCTTCCTTAATCGTCGAATATTGCAGAACTTCGTAAGAATAACCCATTTTTTTCGTAATGAGTATGTGTGGGAAATGGAATCTATGCATGCCCAAAAGTAGAAGTTTTGAAATCGCGTGATACCTTCAGAATAATGTTTGGACATGTTTAAGCTTAATACGAGTGAATTTCTGGGGCATTATATGACTGCAGATGAGACGCAAAATGGGGTTTTCCTGACAAACGTTCACCAAAAATTTCTTACTTTTTCTAAATAGCTTGTCGGAAAGCGGTTCGCGTGAAATGAAGAGTTCATTTCACAGACAAATCCTATTATTTGGATGAAAAATTGGAATGCCCATACTCTTATAACTGACACTGACGCATTTAAGCTATGATCTTTAACTACAGCATCACAGAAACGGAAACCTTCAATCACACTGGTACAAAAACTAACCTCATGTGTGTGGATCCCTAATTCAATCGAATCTTTTGTAGTGAAAATCAATCAGTTATCGAAATATGCAGGGTATCATGTAAAATGATTTGTTATAATATAATTGCAGAGCGACTTGAAGGTTCTATTCTACTAGTGCATAGGTTTGGTTATAAGGTAAACATAATTTTTTATGTAATGTGTAAATATGTAGGAATGTTGAATACTTGCTAAAGAAACATATAATTGTTTTTTTTTTTTTAATGAAAAACCTTCTCACTGTTTGTTAACTTCCATCTGATGTTACCTAAATTGAATATTGCGCACTGCTTTATGGGTACTCGTCTATTACGATGAAATATCTCATTGTAATTTGCATCCGTCAGAAATTAGAATGCTAATCACAATGTTAAAAGCATTTGCTAATGCGAACGCAATCGTACTAAAAGAGCCTGTTTATGAAGTCATACGCTCGAAAGTAATTAAACGCGCATTTGTCATTTGAAACGATAGTTAAATTAATTGATATGAACATCGAGGCCATATTTTTCTATGGAAACAAATTGAAAAGATTGAATGAGATTTGTTTACAAAACAACCTATGTGTATCTATACTACAGCAGCAACGTTATTATATTTATTTATTGATTGTTTTGTGTATTTTTCTTTTGTTTCACCTTATCTACATTTTTAAAATGATATATTTATCAAGTTGTGAACAGCTGTTTAATGCTAACACAGTGTCTGATGCCTACCTGTTTGGACAACAATATTTTATGAACGTGATAATTTTCCATATTATAAAAGCACACGATTGGTGCATATTTGCATCTTTATCGATCTACGTAAAAAATATTTATACTAAATATTTTGTTTGTATGTTTGGTTGCTGATTGTTTGATTATTTAACATTTCATTAGCGTAAATTGTAACCATTTCAAGTATGTACTTAAATAAATATGTATAACTCATTTGGTTAAGTTAATTATATCTTACCTGTTGTTAAAGATGAATTTTTCGTTCAATCAATTCAAACCAAACAAAAACAGATTTCCTAATTGATTGAACTGGACTGGCAAACATTTTGTGATCGGATCCGGTATATATGAATTGCGTAAAGTAACCTCTACATTTGGAAGATTTGCGGCGGAAATAGTTTACCCCGCATGCTTTTAAACGATTTATATTGAACTTTAGAGAAGATCTGACCATTGCAATTTAAAATATCTGGGATGCAATACTATAATTAATTACCGAGTAAAAATCATATCTATCGGCAACTCTTCGCCACAGTTGGCATTATTTGAGACATTCAATTTGATTTTTGTAAATTTCTTTTTTCTCAAGTTTTATTAAAGAGTTTGATGTCGACTATTCTACATAAATTAATCGATGTGTCGACCCTGTAAAAACAAAGGTAGCATTTGTACCTAATCAAGAAATAATTTCGCTAAAGTTGATTGTAACTGTAACATTCACATGATCCAATGTTCAATTTAAAATAAGTTACAAACAATCTGATTACTTTTGTTACAGAATTCGATTTTTCTTTACTAGGGTGGTTGATGAAATTCGAATCTTCTGAATTCCGATTTCACAGAATTCGAAATATCGAATGCATCTTATAAACAAATTCGAAATCGAATTCAGATTTCGGATCTCAAATCCAAAATCAAAAGATTGCGGTGCCTTGTTACGTATCAGAAGAATGCATATGTAACCAATTATACTTCTTACGAAACTATAATAACTGGCAAAGAATAGCATTCTGTAGTTTTATAAGCTTGTTTGTTTGTGTATCACTTTTTTTGCACCATTTTTTAAAACCCTTTAATTGGGGCGGCCGGCGACCCGCCCACTGTTTTTAGTTTAGCCCGCAGGAAAAATGGAAATGTGATGTTCTACTAGAAATTTTCCATAGCTAATTGTAATATTTGTTCGATGTATGCTGCATCTATAATAGCTGATTTAAAACTAAAAGTAACATTCTTACTTTAGAGGCAGTCAACGTGGTTAAATACTATGGAAATTAGGCCCGTGTGTCGTCAAAGGTTGTCTATGCTACAGGTAATGACTTTAATTTATACCCGGTATTTCCAAACTCATGTAAATCTCGAATTAATCAGAGGAATAAGAATATAATGTTATAGCTATATATACACTTATTTTTTTTTATAGTTATCATTAGATTTACCCTTTCATCTACTAAACTAACCTAAATCTTATTTACTTGTAAAATCGCGCTAAAATGATGTTACACAGCAAATTACTTAACTCTTTATTTTAAAACATACTTGGGTTTTATGTATTTTCTATACACCCCAGCATTAATGCAGTAAATTGCATCGAGTTGCACATGCAATTGATTTTAGCTATCTCGCCGTGTTCCGAAAGTAATACCGCGGAATTAAAAGTAGCATTTAACGTTACAAGGATGACACAATAGAATGAAAACCTTCAAGTGCTTTCCTGCTAAAAATAAACTTGCCAATTGTTCTTCTGTATACTCTATTGTTCTTTAATGTTTAGATATTCTAGTAAAGAATTATTAACTTATTGTTTTATTGTTTAATATTAATTGGCAAGCATTGCTTAAAGACGATGTTTATACGTGTACAGATGTGCGAATGTTTTACAGATTTGCTTAAATATATTTGGCATATCGTAATTATATTCGAAACGTTCTTGTAATTGCATATAAATTCCAAGCCCACTTTGCAATGGTTTTTTACTCAAAAATTGATTAGTTTCATGAATTTCATTGAATAAATCAAGAAGGATTGATAAGTATAGAAATCAAAGTACCTTTTTAATTTTTTAAGTAGAATATACAAAATAATGGTTGTTGTTTAAAAACAATTGACTTTATATGCCAATATTTTGTCTGTACTTTTGACGCGTATTTTTGATATTTCTTGATCAAATTCTTAAAATATACAAAGAATCCGTAGTATACGAGGTGAAATGGGGAAGTTAAAGTCGAACTTAACGAAGAGTGCCTTAAAATTGAAAGTATCTGATATCCTTCGGCAAAATAACAAACATTATTTTGGATTATATTTGGATTTAAAGACTGTGTAAAACAACCTATATATTGAAAATTTGGTTGTCCATACTGCAAGTAGCATTACTTTGCTAAGGATAGATATTACTGAAATTCTTCTAGGAAATGTTTATTTTTTTAACTGCAGCAAATGCAGCAAAGATTCTTATTTAATTTACTTTGATTAATTCATACTAATCTGAAATCGGTAGATTTTCACTACTTCGGGTTTTGGTTGTATATCTAACGCTTGACACGTATTGCTTCAAATAGGTTTGTCGGTGTATCTCACCGTTTTAGAAGTTACACATATATTACACAATACAACTTTTTGATATTTTGAACTGGTTTTAAATGTTTTATGTTAAATTTAGCACCATTTTATTCAATATTGATTTCTCTGTAGGAAACATCCCAAGTTATCTGAATTGAAGTTTTGCAATTAAATATTGACTTGTTCTCCAGCAATTCCAAACAGCCTTTATCGATCCGCGAAATGTACTGCAAGTAAATAGCAGAGCAATGTTTGTGTTTACTTTGGAAAGCAAGCATTTGTACGTCAGTTCAATTGAGGAAAAATGAGTTTATCTGGAAAAGTAAAGACTGAATTGTATATTGACAATAAGAAACGAATCTGGTTAAACCAAATATGATGAAAATAATGTAAAAAGAATTGTTTAGTCCGCTATATCGACTCTATACCTCATATATGGTAGCGTAAATATCATTGATCCGTAAGTCTGAATGAACGTAAAATTTCTTTCTTGTTTTTACGGTGAATGAGCTCAAATACGGTAAAAAAAACATTGTTGAAGTTATTTTGAGATGTAACAATGCGACCAGTATAGTATCCTTGATATTACTAACGTTTTTAATCGATATGTATAATTAACTTTTATCTCACTCGCGTACCTAAAATAATCAATAACACTAAAATTGGTTCAGTAACCTTGCGAAGGACTCCAAGCTATTGGTGGGAAAACGCCCATTTGTTTACTACTTGATTATTTAATCTTCATCTTTTTTATCTTTAGGTAGCTAACGCTTGTTTGGATAGTAATAATTTTAGTTAATTCTTATTCAATAGTCGACAACATTACCGTTAAAACTGTAAGACATATACTGGAAAATATATTCAACTCTATTGGATTGGTTTATAAACAACAAACTAACTAAAAGATTCTCAATCACCTAAAGTTCGCCAAGTGCGTGGACGGAAGATGATTGCACAACATATAATAAATTATATTCAAGTAGACAGGGTAGTCAGTTTCTACTAACGATGAATGATTAGAATCCTAATGACTCCTAAACTTAAGGATTCTTATAACGTTATAATCGTATTATAAGTTATAATACGATTTTTACCAAACGTATTCCGTGATGATTCATGACTAGAGATGACAAAAGCAGGTGGAATTATTCCTTTTGTGCAGCGACTAGATAGACTCGTGTCTATTCGCCTCGTGAGTAGAGCCTGTCTATTCTCTGCAAAAAAGCAATCATTTCATCCGCCGTCCTCTCTATTCATGACTCAAGTTCATGTACTAACGCCGGGCGATTTGAATCCTAATGACTTTTAAAATGAAGGATTCATGTGACACGATTCGTATCGAACCCAGTAGTAATTGGTACCGGTTTATGATGATTCACGACCCGCCATACTAGCGATTCGCGTTGTAATGATAAAATAGGTAGATACAAGAAGTAAAAGGATGCAGGTGGCTTGGATGTTATTCTCTGCATTTTATTGTAAAGATTTTGCAAAGAAAGTAATAAATTAAAATTGCATTTTCATAAAGTAAAGAAAATGAAACAATGTATTGTTGTTATAAAATAACTGATGTACGTATTACGTATACGTAATTAGTATATTATTGACGTTGATTCGGTTTCGCATCAAGTGACTTCCTGCGGTACGATTCCAAGTTAGATATGGATTCGTATAAACTGAAGTGATTCGTATAGGTTGTACATACAAATTATACGGATTACGTGTAAATAGTAAGGATTCCTATTGTACGAATCGATTATGGGGATCGAGTGAACTATGCGAATCACACAAATACGATCCATCTCTAATTTCCACTGCGCAATGTACAAGTTTGGTTACCCTGCATATTTCTTTTATTTTCATCTTCTTTAATTGATGCCAGCTTCAATCAATATAAAGCGCCGTACCAGTTTATTTTTTTTAAGTCATAGATTTTTTTATATATTAACCGGATTCTGCAAGAAAGCCACCGACATCGCTGCTAAGTTTTGATTTATGCTGTTTGATTTTTTTTTAATGAAACATCGTATATATTTTCATAAAATATGATAGAAAAGCTCTTTCAGAATCTTTCCTGTAAACCTTTCCTAAGCCTAAAAGGGGTCCTCCTTTAGTAAATTAAATATGAAATAATACAGGTAAGCTTCTCATTTAAAAACACAGGGGGTCTGCTAATATTAAAGCATATGTTGAAACTTTATCCTTTTTGGTACAATCGTCACATTCCCGAGGTAACCAACTTACTCCTACGTACATTGTTAACTGGCCTATATAAATAATAAATAGCGAAAATAAGTTATAGAAAATGTTAATTGGAGTTCTAGGAATATAAAGGGTGTAGATTTATTTAGTATCGCAGAAGTTTTTTCAGAAGAAATAAAATAAGAATACTTCGAATGGATGTGAAATTGTATCCATAAATAAAATTTTGCAATTTATTTTTAATGAAGATTGTTAGAAGCACAAAAGTTTATAGTTTATATTTTCAACGTAGCTTACTAAGCCGATGTTTCAGTAATTTACATATCAACCTTGTGTTGTTGCAGTTGCCGATAAGTATCCTAGCGATGTCGTTCTTTATCATTGAATTAACTTTATCCTTTGTAGATCAAACATAAATCCACTCATAGAAAGAACTGTGGGTGCCACTATTTATTTTAAGTCGATAACAAAATAAACTGAATGGTTTAAATCCGAAATTTACCATTAACGAAATGGGTTTAACATCAATTGACTTGAAGAAGAACGTATGACCCTTAAAAAAATCGAAATAAAGATCAGTGACCTTGTTTTTTTTATGTGCTAATTCCAGTAGGATGTGGTTAGCCTATTTTTCTTTGAAGGTTAAAATACGATATATTTCCTAATCATTAGTGATAATATGTGGTTTAGGAAGCGCTAAAATGATCCTAATATTTCTGGAAAGTATTGAACGAGTTTCTAGTTGGGCAATTATTATTTTTTCAAATGGATTTTAAATACAAATGGGCATCTTTAAAATATCAATTTAAGATTGCCTAGTGAATTACTTAATGTGCTTTGTACTTTTTCTATTACAAAATTCGTAACATTGCTTTAGATTTAACTTTAGCAAACATGTCCTAAAAGTCACTTATTTAAAGATCCATACAATTTGAAAAATAAGTAGTATGTATCAACAACCTTCAGTCCGTACTGCAAGAATCACAAACAAAGTCTGTACCGCAACACCACCTAGTTTACTGGATCGGTAAACATAAAAAAATTGGAGAAATTAGAACAGACGTTTTCATAAAGTATTACTTACTATTTAGTTTCATCTCCAATGTATTCAATCTGAGCATATTATTTTCGCAGGTATATTTGAATATTCAGCATGCTTATTTTAAACAATACAGTACAATTTACCGTCTGTATCTCGCCGTTCCGGTTTAGCGATCAACATTACAATAGATTGCGCAACTCATCTAATGGATATTTTTGTCAGCATGTAGAATATACCACACACTTGCAGTTGAATTGAATATTGGTTTATGTATATATTGTACAAAACGGATACAGACAAGCTTTTTGTGTTATTTTCATAATTAATATAACTCAGTTATGTTCAAATATTTCCTTCGAAGGTAAGTAATCTTAAAGCATGTTTGACATAAAATATGTGGTTAAGATATTGATTTTTTAATGGGTTCAAGATTAAGTTTATGTTCTCATTCAAGTGGATCTAAATTTAGACTAAATCCTAAGTAAATGTATTGATGTACACACTCATTGTTTATATGTTTGTTTATGATTGGAACGTAATGACATCTTGAGATTTATATGTAAGTGATACCTGTTTGTTAAGTACGTGTATATGTTCGTATGTCAATGTATATTATGCTGTTGATGTAGGCTGCAGAATGTAATTGTTTAAAACACGCACGCACTTATTGGTTTTTGGTTAGATATTATTCAGACAAACATTTCCATATACTGATTGTTTGTTCTCTATAGATTCGCTTGTAGTAGTCAACAATATTCAAAATACATTAATCTTCTAACTGTTCCAAAGTCAACCGGCCATGAATTATCATTAAACCTGTACCACGCATAGAGCGTTATAAGATGTTCATATTCCGGCACTTGCAAAATTTGGAGTATGGAAATCTACGAGAAACATTATTCTGAAAGTTGCAAACGCGGTGTTCGAACCCGATACTTCTAACACGGTGAGCTAGGTACTGCGCCACCAGTCCCACAATCAAATGAATAACTATTATCGAACGCATCGAATTATTAATAATTGTTAGTTTGGATGATTGTAGAAGAACTCTTTCGGAGGTTTGTAATGCGTTTAATGACACCCATTTAGTACAAGAAATTGCGCGGATAAAAAACGTATGGAATTGTTCAACATTTGCAAGACCAGTGATAGCAACTGACGATGATGTTATATTAGACGTTTTACCTAATGTTTCTGGTAAACCACAAACATCCACCGGACAACTTGGTGCTAACCATGATATTTCAGAAACATCGGTAAAAAAATACTGTAGCGGTCTAAACTACATATCAACAGCAAGGCATACTTAGCGCGGTAATTATTACGAAAAGGATTGGTCTTCGAATGGAATTCGCGAAAATTGTGACTAATAGCATTAAAATCAATGATGTTCAACCGATACTGTAGCTAAACATAAGCACACATTCTTTTATTTTACCTAGCCGATATGGTTTTATCTCGGCTAAATTCACAGTTTCCAATTTGGCAATATATCTGTAGTCTTGGATAAGCATAGTCATTTACACGGATCTGACAAAACAAAATCTTTGTTCTGAATAACCGTTCTTTTGCCCAAGTTATTCTCCTTTGGATTTGACCCACATGTCATTAGTTTAATGTAGTAATATTTGAGTAATAGAAGATGCTGTGTTCTCCATGGTGGCTTTACGTCAAAGAATTTTTCTTATGTACCTTAGAAAGCAAATTTGGGACCTCCGCTTTTTATCTTGTTTGTAAATGATCTATTACTCCAAATTGATTGGATATGGTGACAAAAATTTATTGTGAACCAATAGCCTCAGACGATGTTGACTGCAGATTTATTAAATTGTTTCGAAAGTTTCTCATAGTACATATGTAACTGTATCACAGTAGTGAAAGTACTACTAGACTTCACGTATTTAATATTGAGGCTAAACCTCGGATTATGATTGTAATCTTTTATTTTTATATATTGTACTTGCCGCTATTGGGTGCCGCCTGTAGTTGCTCAGTAGGTTATTTTTTTATAACGAAGAAAATGTTTGGAATTAACATTAACATATATTTTTTATATTTACAGTCGCAAGATGGTTTAGTAACTCGTCCGTCATCTAACAGACATCGGTCGCCAACGACCAGTACTAGCATTAGACCGGAAATGGAAGAATCTGTAAATTTGTCGCACGTGTTGGATGAAACCGGACCGACTGAAGGAGATACTTCCGAAGTCTGCTACCCGCACTCATTTGTCTCAAACGGAAGTTCGGAACATGTAAAGAACGAAGACGAAGCAGACGGTTCTAGACCGAATCCTGTTATAGAACAATTGGAAAGCAAAATTATTCGGACGAAGGATCTTATACGTACTGAACAAAAACTTCGGGATGGTATATATATTGCTTTACTTATATTGCCTCTTGTGTAAACCTCACCACATCCGCTACACTAATGCGTTAGTTATGTATGACAGTACGTTACTTAAGAATGAGATGTTGTTTCCTGCAATCATTTATTAACAAAACTGTAGGAATGCAAAATAAAACATCAGAAAATATTTTGCAAGGTATTAAAAAATAGCGTTACAAACCTCGAGAACGATAGTAGAGCTCAAAATATACAGAAAAATCTTGATGAATTAGCATCGGCATTTTTTCCCCTATTTCTTTTGTTCGCAAAAAATTGCATTCCCTTATCGTAGTTGACATAGCTTCTGTCAATGACAGAGAAGCGCAACAGCTTTATATTGATGCTCATCCCAGTCGCCGGATTCCTTCGGTTCTTGTTTTTGTAAGGCTGCGCCAAAGATTGAATGATCGATTGAATTCTGAAACAGTCCCACGATTCCCGGAAACTAAGATCGGTTCCCACCCATGAAGCTGGGAAAGCAATTTTAGCTCAGATAGAGCAGAATCCGTTGACGAGTTTGCTGAAAATTATTCAGCTTATTCTTATCATTAGTATAAATAATAGTATGTGGTAACATAATGTGCACTTTACGTAATGTATAGATGCGTTAGATTTTTCTTATGGATTTTGTATGTTGTAGATAACGTCAATGAATACTTAAAGTTGGCTACAAACGCTGACAAACATCAACTGCAAAGGATAAAAGCCGTCTTCGAAAAGAAAAACCAGAAGAGTGCTCAATTTATCGCGCAGCTACAAAGAAAACTGGACAATTATCAAAAACGTGTACAAGCGTTGGAAACACAGGGAGTTCAAGGCCATAAACCTACTAGAGAAGTCCTTAGGGACATGGGACAAGGACTTAAGTAAGTAAAGGAAGTTGGTGTTAAATAAACTTACGTATGCATTAACAAGTTGCGAGTTAACGATACTATGTATTATATTATTAACTAAGCGCCAGTAACCCGCAAATTCAGACTGAAAGAGTTTGAACGGAACAACATAATGCTTTAGCATCCGATTTCGGAGTGCATCGTCCTTTAAAAGTTTGTACGATTTTTAAATTTTCGTAAATATCTCGCTAACTATGACAGATATACATTTCTTTAGAACATAATTTAAAATAGTGAGTCTAGAAAGTATTTGGAATTACTAGTTTTGACAAGCACGCTAGGTTGTGTTTTTTTACTTCTTACATATATTCAAAATTATCTCGGTATGAACCAATTATCAAAAAGGCATCTGGTTCAACATTCATTTGAAAAAGGTGTGCGCGAAGTGCCCTCATTTGTTAGGTTGCAGAATTATGGGAGTTCGTTGCGTGCAATGCGTTAAAGCGGATAAAAAATGGCGTTAAGGTAGAGAGCATGCGGCATGTTTCCGGAAGACCGCGCAAGATACGAGAACCAAGCCCGACTGCAACGAGATCGGAGAAACCTCCCACACAAGGTTCTGAAAATTGGCTAGTAACTTTACTTTACTAGACATGCAACATGCTGCAAAACCATTCGACAGGCATTTGTACGCAATGGCTATAGAGCAAGAATGCTATTATAGAGGAGCGGATTCAACAAAGAATCAAATTTTGTGGGGATTTTCAAATCAAATTTTCTGTGATTTAACAAATGTTGCATGTACACTAGCAAGTAAGATGAGCAACTTTTCATATAAAAATATCGAAGTTTGTTGAATAAATTATACCGCTATTTATCTAATTCCACATACTTTCTAAAGTAGTCTTGAGGATGATGCACATTATTTTGGAAGAAAATATACCGAGGTACCCCCTCCCGTTCGTACTGCTGGTATTCCCTTGTAGATTGTACATGTATAATAATTTATTTTTTACTACTTTTCACAGAAACGTTGGCGGAAACATTAGAGACGGCATATCCGGTTTTGGAGGATCTGTTATGTCTAAACCTAGGGAATTCGCGCACTTAATCAAAAATAAATTCGGAAGTGCAGACAACATTAGCCAACTTTCAAGTATGTAGTTATTAAACTATTGTTAGCACTAAATGTATAAACGTTGTTTTGTTTCTTGTAAAAAGACTAACAAATGCATTTTTACATATTGTTTTTGTTAACGTCCTGTAACTTTGTTTCTTATTCACTGCAACTTTGGGATTGGTATAAGTTATAGCTGTAGAAGGTAAACACAAAACAGTACATTTGGCTAGCTGCCGTTTAGAAATTAGTAAAAGCTCGTCATATAAATAGTTATCTATATCTTCAATAGAGCATGAATTTCAAAAATTAGGTTTTAGCTTTGTAAATAGTAAAACGAAATCAGATCTACTTCCAATCTATCTGGGTTGTATTGTTAATGTAAGATTTTATTTCTATTGTTAGAGCAACTATTGCAAGCGGGAATTGCGTGTTTCTGATAACTTTATTCCGAGAAAACTTAGTAAATGAGTACATAGTCATAGTCAAGCGATTGTTGGCAAATACACGAATAATCCTTTAAAAATTAAGAAGATAAATTAGAATGATTATTAGATGAGAAAACAGAGCATTAAACTAGGAATAGTTGTTACACGTATTACACATTAGATTTTTTTTTGGCTCAACATTAATAACGCAACCTTTGTATATTTATAATTGGCAATCTGTTAGCAACAACTGTAGAGAAATAAAAGCAGCAATAAAAATATTAATAATTATAAAACTCGGATTGAATAAAACTGAATTGGCATAAATTAAATAACTATAATAATATTAGTACATTAATATTAGGATTGTTGAAAACCGCTTCTCAACACCAGATGACTACCAGTGCAATACTCGATTCCAGGTTACCTGAGTACCCGGTTCTATAGTCCGTCCGCACCTTATAAATCAGTGCAGCTCGTATGGAAATCGTAAACACGGTTGGCAATTCTTATTAAAATTATATTTATAGGAAGTTTTGAACTATAAAGTTTATAAAGAAATGACACATGGACCATAATCGTTTATTTTTCGTATTTGTTAGGTTACAAATTACAACGGAAGCCAGAAATTAAACGAATTTAATCAAAATACGCCAATCATGTAAATATCATGGGTAATGCAGCTGTCAAAAAAGTCACTAGTACAAAAATCGCGCAACTCTGGTCGAGTTGGAAAGAGGTGTACATACACAAGCACCCTGACAATGAAAAAAGGGGGTAATACTCCATAAGACCTAATACTGATTTTTAAGGTGCGAACTGAAGTGGTTTTTAGCTCGGTTGCGAACTGAAAACTGACATCAAAATGTTGTACCGTACTTTATACGTCTTCACAATAGCACTTGTGCGATGTCTGTGAATAGAGATAGCTGTACTTTGGAATAAAGGATTATTAATCTTAATTCGCAAAAGTTGTCTGTCTCACTTTAATGTTTATTTTCGATACATTTTTATAAACATGCTTTTACTAAGAACATTTGGCAACGTAACAAAATAATAAGTTTGTGTTCTATTGTGATTTTAATCAAAGGCACTAGTGATAGTGACACTGATTTACTATCGGATAAATGCCCAAAGATGTATCAATAATGTTATAAAATACACTCCTGTTTAACATATCTTAATATGAATTATTTTTACAATAAATAATTGAAGGCCAAATCATATTGCACGTAATGTGTAGAATTTAAAACGTTAAATTTGCCGAATCGAATATTGACGCTGAAAAGGTATTACAGTAATATCCGAGTATATTGTCGCCAAATGTATGTTTTTTCAAGTGGTTCCTGAAGATATACGACGTAACATTTTAACATTAAAAATGTCACTGCGTGTAGCTTTTGCGTCAATTTATACACACCTTGTACATTGGGATATTTATATCCCGGTAGATATCAGGATATGTTCGTTAATTTTATTCTGAAAGTAAGCTTGATTCTTCCAAAAATATTACACATTGCAAATCGCTCAATATTTCCCCATGTGAAATATATCTTTTTCACTTTTTTAAATCAACATTGTCTGTTTTGATAAGAATATATTTTGCCATGTTTTTTTTTTACTAGAAAAATTGGAATACTAGATCAATCCATTTATTGAAGAAATTTTCCCGTGGCACCATTAGATTTATTGATAATTATTTGACTAAACGCGTTACGTATACATTATGTGGGTTGTATATTTTTTCAAATGCTCTATATTTGGAAGTGCAACAGAATGATATGTGTTAAAGAAATCTGCTTAATAATAATCTAATCTAAAAATACGTTATAAGTATATACCTCAACGATAAGTAGTTATGCCAATTGCGTAAATTCCTTGTACTATTATTGTATTGCTTTTAAAGGCACATTCAAAGCTTGAGTGAAAAAGCAGTGGATGTACATACTTGTGTATATTTTAAATCTTTATTATATGCTTGCATTCTTGTGGGTGTAGAAAGTATACTTGGTTCGCTACTAATTACTACGCAGTATTTGGTAACGTATTTTTTTTTTTAATAAACATTTTAGATAATGTTGGCAGACAGATGAACTCATCGCATGGTTTCATATCAAATAGGTCACCGTCTAAAGGAATAAGTGGTGGGTTACGCTAATCTAATACATACATGTAACTTTCAAATTAATTTAGTGTAGTTGTTTTGGACAGATATTGTTGAGCTTTTCCTCTCCCACACTAAAACCAATTTTTCAAAAGTAATCAAACTATTACCACTTTCCGGTAAAAAGAAATTGTTTATGCATAAAGTATCTTAACTGTACATATACAATACTCGTTCAGTACGGTGAATAGTTTACTCATATTTCCATACCACGCCAAAATAACAAAGCACTAGTATAGCATGGCCTGCACTGCACCGTAACCTCGTGGTTATAATCCGTAGCGTGGTACATAGGGCCTGGGACCACAGGTTCCGAGGGGAGTGGAACGAATGGAGGTGCCGGAAGCGACCAGGGCGAGAAAACCCACCACGGATCAGCCACACTGCCCGCTAACCTTCATTCCGCTACATCCCACAGCTCCATGAGCCAAAACGTGCCTCAGAAGTTTCCCAGCGACGAAGGAAGCGAGTGTAGTAGCGTGATGACTAGTGAAAGTATAGAGAGGTAAATACAGACAGCATTCCTTTGTTTTGTTCAATGCTTCGTTAATTTCGCTGTTACTTTTTCAATTAAGCAACATTTAAGGTTGTTCGTTGGGGTTTTACTCTTAACTACTCCGAATAACAAGTACAATAAAGCGATATTTATTCAGCCTACGTTAGTTATACGCATACATTGATGTGATGATCTGTTGCTGGAACCAACAAATGATAAGATAGTTCTGTTATTGTCAATGTTTCGTGCAGGTATATGCATCAAACCAAAGAAAAACATAACGTTGTAAGAAACGGAAGATTATGTAAGTTGGTAATTACATAATAAGGGATATATTAGCCATTATCTTAATTTTATTAAGAAAAAGGAATGTCTTGAAAAACGGAAATAAAACGAAGACGTGGAAACATAAAAATACTTCTTTTCCTTTCAAAGAATTCGCACCGTAGTCTAATATTATTATCCAACTTTATAGAAATTCGATCCCCGAGCGGTAACTATCATTTTTGTCACAGAAGCGATGCAACATGCAGCAGCCCAGAAGAAATTCCATGCAACTAAGATGGAAACGATCAATCTGAAACCAAGAGTCTTTAATACCGCGAAAGTTCACATCTGTTCCTATACTTGTTGTAATACAAAAATGAAATATGAAACCCAATGAAAAAGCCTGTTGTTTACTGTTTTACTTTAATTAAAATGCTTTTCTTTGATTTTAAATGCGTCTTTGGCCATGTCTTGTATTCTATTTATTAGTCACAATCAATGAATTGTACTGTACATCTGATCTACCACGAGCAATTTAAGATTTGACATTGACACCAAATTTTATCATTGTATTACGGAAAAATTATATATATATATATATATATATATATATATATTTATATATATAATTATATATATATATTAATTGAAAATGCCTCTTTTGGAAGACCAAAAGAATCTTACTGACCCATGGTGCCTGCTTACAGTCATTCATTTGTATATTAATATATTTTCATATTTTCCATTTTGTTCTGGCAATTAAATTACACTATTTTATATTTCATCATAGATACGGCAGAGGACAAGAAGATGCATCTCAAGATTCCAAGTTCAAGGCCCTGTATAACGAACTACAAAGTAAAGAACAAGAATGCGCCAGACTAAGGGAATTAGAAGAGAATTACAAAACACTGCAACAAGAAGTCACATTCCTACACACTTCTTTACAGGTAAACTGTCTATTATCCTTATTCAAATAATATTTCGAATAATGTAACAGTTTTTACAAAAAAAAGCGACATTTGAATAAAACAATTGATTTGTATTTTCAGGACGAACGATTTAAATCTGATAGACTGGAAGAACAAATAAATGACTTAACCGAGTTGCATCAAAATGAAGTAGAAAACCTTAAGCAATTAATGAACGAACTAGAAGAAAGAGTGCAATACCAGAGCGAAGAAAGACTGAGAGATATTCATGAGATGTTAGAGCACTGTCAAACTAAAGTATGATACAGCGAACATGTCTGTGATATTCTTTTGAATGCAATAATATTTTCAGATACAAAAAATGGAACACCAAGCACTTCAACAACAGCAATATGTAACAATAGAGGGCATAGACAATTCTAATGCCCGAGCACTAGTAGTTAAACTTATAAACGTTCTATTGACTATTTTACAAGTAATTCTGTTGCTTGTTGCCACCTGCGCTGGAATTATTATGCCCTTCCTTCGTACGAGGTTAGAAATTATCCATACTACATTATTATAGTGTTTCGCCAATTGCATAAGTTTATCTTGTATGTATTTTAAGTCGGTCTAACAAAATCTTATTATACATCTTACTACATTTATCAAATAATTTTCACTTGGCCTTCATGCACTTGTTTCATATTCTAACATTTATTTTTATAGTCGAGATAGTACTAGAACAGTGACTGTGTTGGAAGTATACGATGGGAGTGCTGATAAACTGTCTTTGACTGCGTCACGATCCTCATTTTTGACTAGGACGTTCACAAAAACATGACACAGGGTAACTTTTGGTTTATTTATTCTTTACTAACTATTAATACTAAAAACAGTTACTAACAAAATCTTTCTATTGTTCTGAATTCATTAAATACATATCCTTTCATGTGAAGATTCTTGTCTAATGTTTTGATGTCTACTTAAAAAGAAAAGAATACATAATTAATCTTGGATGAAATAAGCTGTAAGTAATACAATTCATTGACCTAATGTTAAGTATAATCCATTAGTGATGTGTAAATTGTTCGTTTGGGTAAGCAGGTATAACCTGCTACTGCTACTTAGTAGTTTAGAATAGCTGTAGCAAGTTTCCCTTAAGTAGCGATATATGTATATTAAGCTGACAAACCGTTTCTAAGTTTCTACAATATTGCATTAGAGTATATAGCAGCGGTAGGTGATGAGTATGCGCACAACGATGTATTTCCGTTGCTTGCCGCAATGTACAGGATATGCAACGATAATAAACGAGGGAATCGAATCGTTGGCCACGTCCTTCCGTTTACACCATCGCCCACTACCTTTAGCTTATAGTATGTAGTATAGTATCTTATTGTTAGCGTCATTTGCTGAATACTTATATTAAGATCCGGTGTGAAGAAAGAGTTTTCGACTGCCACTTACATTTCACACCGTGATAAAACACCCGACGCGCTGTGGCACATGTCTGATTGTTTACTGTCACAGAAAGTAGTTGTGTAGATGTTGATATAGATTAGTTGCTACACACTGATAATGGTAGTTGGCCGTTACAAAACAATAGATTGCTTCGTAGCAACCCATCACTACAATCCATACTAAAATAACAATTGCTAAAAATCTAGTAGTATTTATTTTATTATAATATTAAATTTTAATTTTGTTAATATTAAACTGAATATATCTTAATTAACAGAATATTGATTTGACAATCCCATAATTTGATACGTAAGAATCTTGTAAAAATTTTACGTTATTTATATTTTGCTTTTCGTACAAATTAAAAATAGTGCATTGCCAAATTATTCTTAGGCCGACTTAGAAAAATTATTGTATTGCCAATATTACTCAATAGTTATTTGATTGTTTTTAATTTCAGGGTTAGGATTTTGACAACAACATTTATAGTATTAGCTGCAGTTTTTATACTACGTCAATGGCCAGAAGTTCAGGACATCGGTTCACATGTTATGAAGCGCCTGAAGGACACCTTAGATCCAGTAAAATAGCATTTATCAAATCCATTTAATAGAAAATGAACACTGTTTCTCTCTAATAGTTCGTATTTTCTTTTTTTTTATAAATTTGTGGACGCCAAATATGTTAAGAATGAAAACGAATTTAGATTGATAGAAAAACCTAAGCTATACAAAAAAGAAATGAGAGTGACGATCACAATAATAATAACGAATTAGAATTAACGAATAGATAGGATTTAGTGAGTTGTCATGAGTGCAAGTGCGAATCAATTTTTATTATTAATTGTGTTATGCTTGACTATTTTGCTTGCACTTTTTAATTGTGCAACTTTGCTATTCCATACGATGCATTATGTTTGGTGTTCACAATCATTAAATAAAGAAATGTAAGGTTTGACTGAAACGGTCGAAGAAGAATGTGATTTAGTTCAATTTGTGTAAAAAGATTTTAATAATACATTATAGTAATGCTTTTGTATCATACATGAATTCTACACTTTTATTAATGTTAGAAACGGTTCTATATATTTGTTATTAACTTAGTTAAGACATTCCAGGAAAATAACTCTAGGAAATAAAATATCTATATCATGGAGTAAGCGTAAATGTTAGTTTACACAGTTAAATAATTGAAGCAAGATATGGTTACCTCTATCCCTGTTTATATTTGTTCTATTTATCTCTCATCCTTGCAGTACGCAATATCTCATTTTCGATTTTTGTTAGAACTTGTATAATTTGTGAATGATACAAAAAATTAAATATTGTAATTTTCGTCCATTTGTAGATTTTAGAGAATGTGTTATTTTTACAAGAATATTATTGTCTCTATAGAGACATTTTATAGTGATTCATTGAACCTTACCATTACATTATTTCGCTATTGTAATATTATTTATTTGTCAAGATTCAGACCATACAATATTTGCGAAAGGAATCATTTGTGAGATTATCTTTTAGGTATACACAGTTATTTATATTTTTATTGCAATAAAAATAAGTAAACTTTGATTGATGGTTTTCTAATTATTACCTACTCGTTATTTGATTTTAATATTATCCTTAAATCCTTCTTGTTACTGCATGTCGGGCCTTATAATAAATAACATGTACAGTACTATATTCCATGGACACCCATGGAGAATTAGAAAGGGTTCGATGTTTAAACATTTCTGAAAGTGATATGTTGTTCGTTATATTACTATCGTTCGCTATCGTACTGCTATATTTATCTCTAGGCTTTAGGATATTCGTTGCACGGCCAGCAACACAGATACGCATATTCAAGAAATTGTGCTTCTTGAAATTTGAGAAAGTATTTTATTTATAGTACTCCCAACGAAATAAGGGTCTGTAAAACTGGAATGCATTGAATCATGGATTTAAAACTAACCAGACTTAAAATTTGATTGAGTCATAATATTCTGCAATGCATGAAATGTATGACTTACAGAATGCTGTAGAAAAACAACGACTTTAGACAACGAAGTACATACTGAAGGTAGACAAATTAGTGGAGAATGAGTATGCGAATATGGTGCATATGACTTGCTTAGCACATGGTTTAAACCGAGTTACTGAAGAAGTAAGGCTGCAGTACCAAAATGCAAATAGACGTATTTCGTCTGATAAGGTTTTTTTAAAAGCACCCAATAGAGAATCTCCGTTGAAACAGTTATTACCAAAGAGATTTCTGTCACCAAAGCCAGTTATTACACGGTGAAATGCTTAGATGAAGGCTGTAGATTGCCTCATGGACCTGATTGAAACCTCTGTTGATTGCTGTTGAACAATGTAACTGTTTGATTTTTGAAAAATAATAGCAAATTGGACTCTTGATAATTGGAAGAATGTTATTTTCTGTGACGAGTCTAGTATCAACGTATGCCTAAGGTGTAAGGAATAATCGAAAGCGGGAGATTAGAAATAAAAGCATAGTACTACGTGCGCGATATACGTGCGTTTATCCAATCGCTGATGTGTCTTGATCCTCAAATAGCCCAGACTTAAATGTCTTTGAAGATGTATGGCCGGAAATAAAAAGAAAATAGGACCAACTACGGATTTAAAGGTTAAATTAAGATAAATGTAGGTCATATAAATTGCCGAATTACGCAACAAATTGTATGCGAACGTATGTTCGAGAGGTTATCAAGTTAAAGTAAACACTACAGTATCTATATGAACGTAGTTTTGCATCCCAACCCTTACTTGTTCCTCTTCTATTATTGCAGGACTTGTTCCTTTTGTATTATTTTGTTGGACGCATACAGAAAAATAACTATGTTTCCTTTCTCCTCTTTCAAACAATCTTGTGCTAAAAACATTGATAAAGTAATATACAATTATTTTAAGAATTATTTATTACATTGTCCTAACACTTATACACACATTTAGTTACCAAGATTCATATATATTATGTGTATGATAGGCGATATGATGAGTGTCTGGAGAAAATTAATATTTTGTAAATAAAGCAAAAATTCGCATACAGTACGATAGCACATTAGCAAATACATAGTTGATTAGTGGAACTATCGATTTAATATTAACTATAAATTGTCTGGTATGGTGACGTGAAGTTGTATTTGTGGTTAATATTCTTGTTCTTGAAGAGACTATTCGCATTTTTAAATGAACCAAAATATACACCCTAATCGTAACAAGCACCAAAATATAAACGCATCTAATAGTATATCAATTTGATACTGAGAATATTTAAGTTTTGCATCAACTGTTCTATTTATTAGTTATACTACTTATATTCATTCTTGTAATATACAGGCGATAAATTAATAATAATATATTCATTAACATTTTTGCAACAATTTTATACCCATCATTTTAATACAAGTACATGGTAATATTAACATTCACTTTTAAAAAAATTTAATATTCATGAAAAATACTTTTTACCATTTTTTTTACGCAAGAAAATGCTGACTAAAACTATACTCGTGAGTGCAAATCTATATGTATAATCGTTAAGTCTATTGAGCACTCCCATGAATTTTTTCATTGTGATTGTCAGTCACTGCAGAAGTAATGGCAATTTAGTATTTCATTACTTCCAATCGATAATTGTCAAGAAGCAAAGAAACAATTATTTAAAGAATATAACACCGCCATCAACCAGGATCTACCTTTTAGGTCTCTTATAAGCTATTCTGGCAATATATTGCAGATTACATATTATAAATTTCGTTTGAAAATATTATTTAATTCTTTATTTGTTTGTTATTTGCAATACATATTGTGCTATTTATCTTAAAATTATTGGATGAAAAAAATTAGCAAGCTGCTATTAATTATTTCCATAATCCTTGAAAATATTTGTTTATTTTTCATATTTGGCTTCCTGCATACGTGTAGGTACTCTCAAAGTAGCTCTCTGCCAAATAGAAATGAATACTTAGATGAAAGCGTGCAAATAAATTAATGTAGGTAATGTAGATAAAATGAGATCATATAACAATAAAAGTATCCAAATAAAAACCAAACGATCACGGAAGAAAAGGGGCTAAAAAATCTTGCTATGCTTAAATTTCAATACAAAAATTTGTTTCTATTGGCGTATACTATTATATAGTTTTTAATTCTGCACACTAATTCTTATTTATTCCTTTTGAATAATTTAAAAACGATAAAAGATCTTTGAAGAAGAATTTTCAAACTATAACAACTCTATCCTCCCAATTGAAAATTTTGTATCTTGACCTTAATGAATTTCTACAATAATATTCAAGACACCAGCATTACGTACCATGTAAGATTAGAAGTAAGTATATTGACAATTTACAAAATAGGAACATGCATCCTTCTGCGTCATTTCAGATATTTATGAATGTTTTCTTTTTCTGCAGATGCTATAAACTGTAAATTTCAATATAGTTTTAGGTATTATAAGCTTTCCTGCCGAAATAATATGCATATTTCCAGTCTACTAAAATTAATAGCAACGACGGGGATTGATAACGCTACCTGAACAAACAACGTTGTAATTAAGACTTTGAACTCGTAGCATTAGTGTATAACGATCAATATTGATTACTTTAATTTGAAATAATATAATCATTATAGCTTGTTCAAAAGATAAGAAGTAATTCTATCTCATATAGGAATTTTCTGCCAAACATATTGATAAGATGTGCCTTAGTATTGAAGCAACTATAGCAGTGGTCAGTGTGATAAATTACTGGACATCTTCGGAGCTACCCATACTGATGCCGATTTAAATTTTATTATTGAATATGGCTAGCAAATTGTTAAAAATTGGTTTCATTGGTGGCGGAAAAATGGCACAAGCAATGGCGAAAGGTTTTATATCTGCAGGTAAAACATTCTTATTGTATATACGTGCATATACACGTGCTTCTTCATAATGAGTATAATTTTAGAATATACGTAGTTTAATAAATGTAAACATTGGGTAATAAGTATATTGATATTTTATTTCTTTTATCAGTTCTCGCTGTTGGTAATGTATTATTTTTGTTATTTTAAAAAGTATCGGTTCTTTTCCGTTGATAGTATATAACAGCGGTGACATCAGTGACATGAACCCAACTATATCCAAAATAAACCAGAAAAATTGACGATGAAGTTGAAGAGATATTGCCATAATTAGTACATTTTACATAAAAAACTAATAGGCAAGCAAATAAAAACACTGATACACTCTATTTGTGTATGTACAACGGTTACATATGAACTATGTTATAGAAAAATTGGTTGGCGATAATACTATATTTTCTTGTAGATGTATTACATCAGTTATAGTATATTTATGAGTATAAACTGTACATTGGTTAGCAAAAATCTTGGGAGAGGAAAGTTCTCAAGTAGACCGAATTTTGAAGTAATGCACTGTTACTATAGAGAAACCTGAAATTGTAAATAATATACTTCTACTAATCATATTACTCTTCGTTACAAACATGCTTTTATATATCTTCATATCTTGTTACCATCCTCTTTCCGAAAAATACTTTTTGCGTCTGATTGATTTAGTACCGTATTTTATGACCATATTATCCTCCACGAACAAGAAGAATAATGAGAACATGCATCTCCTTTTAAAATACTTATAGAACTCGAGAATTTTTTATCATCCAAAGAAAATACCTGAAATATCTTTAGGCATTTAAATTGTTATTAATTATTTTATTGCTTTATGGGTTACAGTATTTTTTACACATATTTTATACCCGGAGAAATAAAATTGGGCTGATTTTTCTATATTTTGTCGTGTGACAATATAGAATGTTTATCTTATATTATTGTATAAGCGAAATAAAACGAAATACAAACGTGCGAATATTCAAGTAAAACGCGCGATTTTATCACATTCAAAGTAAGTAAATCGTGATTTCTCTCAAATTTCTTGAACACCCTATAGGTGCTTTTTGGGGTTTTTTGGGTTTTTGGTTTTCTGCTACAAATAATAGTTGTACTTGAGAATCGCCGGAGTCTTAGAAACTAAAGATTGTAAAAAAAAGAAAACGTATAAAACTCGCCGTTTCGGTTAGCGTGCTTACCTTTCGAGTCAATCGTTTCGGGCTCCCATTTTGGCTCGAACGCTGAGATTTTAATAAATAATAAAAGCGGAGTATACCTTCTTCTTGATAAGCAAGTAAAACTGTAGAATTCGCATAAATACGATGTTTTGCAAGTTAAGGATTCCTGTCAGCGGAGGTTGGAATACCTCTGGATTTGGGAAAATTTCAATAGAGTTGGTTAAAATGATAATAATTAATGCCTAGAAGTACGAGATGTATTCCGTAAATTGATGCTTCGTTCAATAATGCAACAAGAACAACAACGTATAAAAACATAAGGACTATTTAAAAATAAAATGCATCTACATTAACTTTAAATGGTGCATAGTTCTCTAATTTGTTTCCACTACTTCCCATTTCGTCATTAAACCTTTATTTGAGATTTTATTGAAGTGCTGGCAGAATAAAATTATTAATATGGTAAAACTAAAAAATGTACGGGAAGCTTAACTATTGATGCGTATATTAGAAAAATGTGAATGAGAAAAATCAGTACCTACCTCCGATATTTGAACAAAATTAATAAAAGAAATAAATACGTTTGGATCAGGTAAAATGGCGTATGTCCTATGAATAAAGAACTATAGATTTACTAAAAATGGGCGGATCCCGTTGTATTAATGATGGATTTACCACAACAACAGAATTCGATTAATTCATTTATTACCACCGGCGAAGTCGTTCATCTTAGACCAAATTGAATATTTTAGGCAAATCTAAAAAATGGGTAGGTACATGTGAAGCAATATAAAAAAAATTAAGCACTTTATATTTCTTTAAATTAATTTGACATTAATAATTACCATAATCGTTACAGCTATTGTTGTTGATTCCACTCGGATTACAGCATAAAACAATTATTTTTAACGTGCCCCAAAGACTATCAGCTTGTCTTTTTAATTTGAAGCTTGAATTTTTTTATTTAAATATAAAATAAATAAATTCTCGGATGATTAAATAGCAACAATTTTGAATTAAAACCTGCATATTCTACCTTACTGTGTAACAACCGATGGTTTGATGGTTCACTCATCGTTTTCAGGGTTTAATAAAAGTGTTAGTGGTAAAATTATTTGCAATGTTTTTACATCTACACTTGTATTAAACCTCGAAGATGATGAGTGACTCATCGAAACGTCGGTTATTATACAGTAAGGCAGAATAAATAACTTATAGCTCAAGATTGTAGGCTATTTCATAATAAACTATCAATAAAATCTAGAATAAATTTTACATACAATACAAGAATATAAATTTAAAAGAAATATTTGTACCTAATTTAAATATTTCCAAAAATTGCAGGTCTTACCCAAGGAGAATCTATGATCGCTAGTTGCCATCCAAGTGATTTAATCTCACACAAAGCATTCAAGGTACATAATCACGCTTTGCCTTAAACATCGAATTTAAAGAATATTTCTTATCAGGACCTGGGTGCCGAATCAATTTTCGAAAATGTTCCGGTCGTTGAAAAGTCTGAAATCGTGATAGTAGCTACAAAGCCGACAGTAGTACCGATAGCGTTAGGTGATATCAAAAAAGCAGGGATTCGTGCAGATAAGTTGTTTTTGTCTGTTGCAATGGGAGTCACGATAAAACAGCTGGAAGGGGTAAATTGAACCATTACAAGAGAGAATTACTGTAAAGTTGTTATTTTGATCATAGTTTTTACCTCGTGAATCTAGAGTCATTAGGGTAATGCCGAACACGCCCGCATTAGTACGAAGTGGAGCTTCAGTATACGTTTGTGGAAGCAAATCAACGGAAAAGGATGCGAGTATTACAAAAAAATTACTCGAATCAATAGGAACTTGTGACGAAGTTGCCGAGAGCATGTTGGATCCTGTTACTGCTTTAAGTGGATCTGGACCGGCGTATGTACGTTCAAAATTATTTAATTAATTATAGGCACAAAATACATTGGTTGCTTTCATGGATGGCGCGGCCTTGCGTGCAATGCTACATATTCCATTCCATTGCAATTATTAATAGCAAACTCGTGAGTTTAAATCATCTAATAATAAGATACAAAAAGAATTGACTCGAGCTAACTGCATTTACACAAATATCGAACTCATTAACTTTCTTTCATCTACAAGAATTTTGAAAACTAATATGTTTAGTATTCTTCATGTGCAATCGTTGCATAGAAAAATGTTTTGTACAACTAAAATAAATGGTTGTTATGATTAAAGAATACACGTGTCTCTCATAAACTATTTACTTGGCAAACAATCAGTAATAACAACAGCTCAAGTTTAATAAATTAATTAATCCAAGACGGCTGTTGGATCCATGCAAGAGGCATGGAACCGGTCACTTATTGAGAATGAAGATCCCATGCATGCCTAGGAAATGCCCGTCCCAGATTAATTAATTTGTTAAACTTGTATGGTGCGAAGTGTGCCGATATTTTTGTAATCTTCGTCGTATTACGTTATAGTCCTTACTATCATTATTTCCTATTTACTTGGTGTTGTTTTTAACTTATTCGAATTGAAAGAATAACTCGTTTCTTAAGTAAAAAAAAAGTACAAAACTACCGGATACATTTCTATTTTGATTTTTGTAGATCTACGTGTTAATCGAAGCGCTTGCTGACGGTGCCGTAAAGATGGGTTTACCTCGGGATCTAGCATATCGTTTGGCATCCCAAACCGTATTAGGCGCAAGTAAAATGGTGAAGGATACAAATACACATCCTGGCGTTTTAAAAGACGATGTTACATCTCCCGCAGGATCAACTGCCGCAGGACTTCATTACCTTGAACAGAAAGGTATTTCCATTAACCTCGGATTTAATTAATTAATTAATACTACATTAATACTCGTTGTAACATTATATTTATTTTTTTATAACTATTGTTTAAAAGTAATATTCATTAAAAAGTCAGTCTGCGCCATATATTGGTCAAAAAATGAAATATTCAACTGTTGCAGGTTTCCGTGGAACTGTTATAGGTGCAATTGAAACAGCTACACAGAGATGTCGCGAGGTGTCTCAAGGAGGAGTAAAATGAGTGTTTAAATATAGAGGAGTTGTTAATTGTTATTAGGGCGTTGATATTTATTAATCGAATTGTTACCTGTTATTTTAGAACAAATATATCTGCCTAAGGCGTTTTCTAAATACTTGTTTATGTAGTTGCTGCCTATATATTAATTTTGCTAGTGCGTATAATGTTTTATTCAAATATTGTTAACGCGGATATTACTTACGGGATACTTATTTTTTACCTTACCATAATGTAGACTTTCTGTGGATGTTTTTGTAATTGTAATTATCCTCCTGCAATAATTCCCGACTCACAACATTTTTAGTGCTACGTGATAATCAGATGGAAACTTAAATATTTATTGCGGCTACAATCGACATAAACAATTATCGTACGTTTATACGAAAAACTGCAATTACACAATTAAATAACGATAAACCGCTGAAACAACAACGAAAGTAATTAGAAAAGTCTTCCTTCGAAGAACATCTGGAAATAGCACATGTGTGCAAAAGATAACAGCTGATTTTGACGTTAAACATATGTTTTCAAATATAAACACTTCATATTTATTTATATTAACTTCCAGAATTTTAATGTTACCATTTTTTTTTAAACGTCATTTGAATGATATAACGGGTACATTTGGAAAAAGCGCATTCGTTTGTATCTTTTTAATAATAATAAAATACGCAGTTGCGCAATATAAAGATTCCAGTCAGCTGGGTTCATTGTCAAAGCGGTATCGAACGGACAGGCAGTCTCTCAACAGTCACTTGTTTTGTAATAAAATTGTTGGTTCGGTTGCTTTACTTGTTAAATGTATCCTTTCGTATTTAAAGAAGATAGTTTAAATACCAGTTGAAGTAAGAGAAAAACGAAATTCGAGTTCGGTAAGTGTGCTAATTTTAGGTTTGATGGTAGTGTTGGTTAATTTCTTTTTGAATTGTGAGGTTAAGGTTTCTTTGTTTAATCAATGCGCATGCTATCTAATTGCACATTACATTGACTTGTCGGTTTTACAGAAAAACGCCGGCCGGTTATGCTATGTTTATGTTATGTTATAAATTGGTCTACGTGCTTGTCAGATTAGTTTTAACGGGTTTAAATTATGTTCGTACTTTCATAATGTTGCACAAATTTTCGCGGAAAATAAGTGTGACATAATCTAGTCTTACGGCCAACAGAGAATTTTGGTGAGTTATTTTAAATTAATTTTTATTTTTCTTATAGGAACGATTTTTTTAAATGTTATGAGCTCATTCTATTATTTAAATAATAATAATAATTTTATCGAGTGCTGCTAATAACAGATAATAATAGCAAAATATCTTCAATAAAATCTTAACTTTGCTATCTAGAATTGTTTATTTATTACTATGCATTTATAAATTTAGACCGGCAATTCTTATTTGCTTTTTAGTAATACCTATACGTATTGATTTTAAAATAATCCTCACGATCATCAATGAATACAATCGCTGACATCATATTAGAATAATTTTTACATTTTTAATTTCTATAATTAGAAAGTAGATAGTATAATTAGAAACTGCGTCGATCGATATACGAAAGAGAATACATTGGAAAATTTAAAAAATTTTTCAGCACACTGAAGTAAATTGAACTAAAATAATTTTAATAATTCGACATTTCCGGTTATACCGGAAATAACTCTGAACTTTGTTATTTTACATGGAACAGCCTGTATGGTATTCCATTCTCCAGTTTCCAATTCAATTTTAAGGTTCCATTGATAATGATGCTAATACCAACATAGTTCTATTTCTAGTCAGTATTTCTAACCATATTTCAAATACTTTTTACGGATGGACGAATACAGGCGAATTTTTATAACTGTGAAAACTTGGCAAATTGCAGAACTATTGGTGGTCCGGGATCCGAATAAATTTTTAAAAAATATTACACCCCGTATAAGGAACATCCAATGGAAATAGTATCAAAACTGGATTTTTTTTTATAAAATTACTGAATTTTTTTCCTTATTAAATTACTCTTACAAAAAAGTCACATCTGAATTTGATATTTTTCAAGATAATTTACGAATAGATTTTCTGCTAAAAATAAGCGATGGAATTGTATGTTCGACTATGTTGTACGCTAACACTTAAAAAGATATTGTTCAAAATAAGTCAAGTCAGTTGAACGAAACGCATAATTTAGATAAAAACATTTCAAAATTTACATTACAGTAATAGGTAAATTCTGCATTAAGCAAAAATTATTCGTTAATGCAGCAATGTCTGGTTCCGCCAGGCGATCCTTTATGCTTGCACCAGAAGGTGATGATTTAAATCATTGATGGTATTCTTTTGAAATCAAATTTTCTGCGTACATTTTTTTCTTCCTTACGGATGTATTTAACTGATATAGATAAAATTGTAATAAATAATGCCAAAGTCTTATTTCATATATTTCTTTCAACCACTGTACTTTTGTAAAACTATCGTTTTGTTAGTAACGAGTGCTTTAAAAAATTTTAAAAATTGCATACAATTGACTTCCACGTATTTTTTTTGTCTATTCAATGCAGTGCACAGAATCTGTTTCCATATGAAAGTGCCATTTTTCAAAAAAATTGCGTTCAATTGTAAACATACAACGTATTGGTTTCTGTTTTGGCCGCTGTAAGTATCCTACAACTTCTTTGAATTCTTTAGGTAAAGTTTTAAGGCATCTTAATAATTCTGTGCCGATTTCGCTGCTTCCTTTTGACAGGGGCGGTCCTACTTGGTAAATTGTTAAATTATACACATTTAATTTGATACTATAGTAAATAGGCGAAACATTTCCACGGGGAATTTGTAAACGCCTTTGAGATCAAACGATGTCCTTGCAAACGTTCTTTTTATTACGAGCAGCAAGATAGTTTGTGCAGGCTTCGTATTGGACCTCTTTTGGAATGACTATTTCGTTCCACTTAGCAATGAGATTGACCGTTGGGAAGCAATCCAGTTTTAACGAAATCTTATATTTTTCCTTTTTAAACATGTTGGAGATATGAATTGCTCCTGTAATGAGAATTGTGCTTGTTTGGGAGACCATTTCTTATAAATTTGTCTTCACTTGTCCAGATATCGCCGAAAAATATGCGTAACAGAATTATTAACTACTTATAATATTATTAAATGCTCTGCTAAAACTATAATCATAAACTACAATCCAACACTTTTTCGCATTTATAGCCGTCGCAATTGATTGTAAATTTAAATTGAAATGATCAAATGTTTTTGGTTAAACGATAACAACAAGCGCAGTTTGTGGTTTGACTTACAGAAACACATTCATGTTGGTAACGATTTGTGATGGTACTAAATAATTATTGAATTTTGATACAAGCTAACCGAGTATCGTTCATATTCAAAAGATCGTGTTGTTTTTGTAAATGTTTAAAATAAGTGAAATTCAGAAGCGTTATTAACTTACTAATGAAGGAATAATGCGGACCCAAGAATATTTATAAGGGTGACTGATGAGAAAGATGAGAAAGTCTTATTTTACGGTAAAGTTTTGTTGTAACCAATTTGGATAGGCCAGCACAAACAAATTTGTGATGAAAATTCGGCGGCATTGAGTGATGGCCAAGATCTTTTTTCGAAAATTGTAACGGGCGTTGAGACTGCAATACATCGACAATGTATTCAGGTATTCTTGGCACAAAAAAAGCAAGAACGCAGCCCTTGTTAGGAAAACCGCTAGGTGCGGTGTTTTAGGATATAAAAGGAACATTGTTAAATTAATATTTGGAGAAAACCATTACAATAACAGGAAAATTTTTTAAGAGAACAAACAAATAATTGATAACTGCCATTCAATAAAAAATACTTCAAGTTTGTGAGTGAAAGAATATGCTGCTCAAACAAGTATGTGCTGTAATGACTCTTAACTGAAAGTTGCAGAAAGTGACTATATGCTATAAAATAAAAAACTGACTATAAAATCGCAAATTAGAAGCTGAGAAAGCAGCGACCCACCTCGCGAGAGGTACATGTAAATTTTAAATAAGCGATCAAACCACGCTAATAATCAACACTCTACACAATACCAGTAATCCTTTTTTAATAATGTTACTTTCAAGTGATGTTCTAATTTGGTTGGTCAATAAGTAGCATTTAATTTCATCTTTTTGCATAACGTAGTCATAATTCCAGCATTCTTACACGAAGGAGCGGGGTTATGTAAGCCATTCCTATAAACAAAAATTTTCAAGGTTATACGGTGACAAGATAATCACGTTTCTATGTTATAGAGGTATTAATAAATCAAGCATAAAGTAATTGGTCTATTTTATTCTTTAATTAGATGTAATTACTTGGCTATATGCTTTGCAGAAAAAGTCTAATATATTTACGCGAATATTAATGCATTGACTATGTATATCAAGATTACGTTTAGTTTTTCAATAATTACAATAATTAATTATGTTCTAGTTTCCTGACGTATAGCGTGCGTTAGTTTTTTTTTGTACACCTGTACAGTGAGGTAGATTGAAAAGTTTCCACCAAACGTAGAACAATTAATTTGTGCACAAACTTATTACGAACTACTTAACCTATCTCGGAAGACATTTCCCACGCAAAATCGAGGCAAACTTTCAGCTGAAGTGTTGTGTCTCTCAATAGAACATGAATTACGTAAGTTGTATTAAATTGATCTTTTTCTATTGATTAGTATACTCAACTGATATTAAGAAACTTATATATAATCCTTATTTATTTGTTCGATAGGACAGCAAAAATCTTAAACTTAAACATTCAATAAATGTCAAAACTCGTAAATAAATTGCATTTGTAGTTACATAATATAAAGAAACTATCCTTGTTGCTTTGTATACACAAATTAAGACAATTGATTTCGAAACATTTATTACCGGCAATCTTAGCCCTGGGTAAACAAAAGCAAAAAAGAACTTGTTGCTTTCAAATATATTTCCCAGCACTTGTTACATAATCGCGCAGGTGAATTTTTTTGAATTCAAAAATTAAATTAAATATACAGCATTATTCATGTAATTCAGGAAAATTTTTAATTCACTAAGTACCTATTCACATAACAGTACACTTAATCATGGCATTCAAGTTTGACCAATATTTATATATCTTGAATGACGAAAGCTGGCGATTTTAAAAAGAAAAAAAATAGGACGATTTCTATTTTTTTTTTATGAACTATCTTTTGGTGTTACCCACAGTTCATTGCTCTTCCGTTGTCCATGGAAGTGTGTTACCAACATTCTTATCTTAAATTGAACGAACTGTATATATTTACACTGTGGGAGAGGAAGGAATTATTATAAACAAATGCCAAATAATAAAGCCAAGTACATTTAAAGAGTTTATTGCTCATTTATCAAATCTCAATTCTAAAAGCTCAAATTGTTCTTGATACATATTTATTGCTATTTACTTTCGTGTCTTTTTTATATTTTCGGGCTTTGCTTACGTTATTCTTTCTTTACTTTATTAATAATTTTTTAAAACTTGAGCGTATACCACATCTTTTAGTCTAAGTGAAGTTATCCATAGATTTCAATAGCGGTTTGTGTCACGTAGAAACTTTCATGTGGGAAATGTGAGTAATCAGTTTAAAAATATTTAACTTTCCTTTACCCTGACAATCAGCGGGTTACTATAATGCATGGAATTATTACTTATTATTTCGACGGAAACTAATGAATGTAAAACAAGCAAACGAATAATGAATAGTACTGAAAAGAAGGTGCGTTTCGTTATTGTTGCCATTAACACTTCACCTTCACGAAATACGACTAGAGCGGATATTTCAGTACGCCGTTCTTAAGAGAACAACACAAGGAAAAAAAAAATAGAAACTGACCAAAAATGGAATGTTATATGACTACAGGGGATAGTTTAGTACGCCATCTTTAAAATATTCTTACAAACCGGATCGCCGTCGGCGAAGGTGAGAAAATATATGTTTTTACTGTTTTTACATGTTAAACATCTGCTGGCTTTAAAATATGTATATTCCACGCGTGTTACGTAAAGAAAATTCATATTTTCCATTTTTTTTTCATATTTTGTGAATACGAAACATTAAGCAATAGAAACCAAGAACGTACCTTCCGTTCAGCGTTATTCATCATTTATTTATTTGTTTTGTATTTATCAGACTGCAACAAAATAATAGTCATAACTTTATAATTGAAGTATGGATTGGAATAATCTGCTGATTGTCAGGGTAAAGGAAAGTCAGATATCATTCTTAAACTTTTGTAAGTACGTGAAGTTTGTACTTATTTGATTTGCGTTTCGTGCGGTCAACCGTTTTCGCATAGTGATTACTCCACATAAGATTTCTGTGTGCCTTAAATCTAACTACTATATTTTGGTAACGGTTAGAAAAAATTATACTGGTAAATGTCCTGAAAATATCTTTAAGAGAATTTTCGGCGTTCTAAAGTTGTCAGAAGGTTAAACTTTGTTTTATTTAAAAAAAATAACTTTCTACTTTAAGGATGGCGAAAAATAAACGTAAAAGAAGTTGCTGATAATTATTTACAAGCTCAGTTAATGATATTTTGCGATTGCGCCTCGGCGCGGGAAGGATTTTCTGAAACTCGGATTGATTGTGAAGATTCTCTTCAGAGTGTAAAATAGGTTAAGAATTGAGAAAGGTTCAATTAGACGGCGTTGTGTAATTGTCGTATTTTGCGATATTTTCGAAAAATTAAGATGGAATGGTATAACTATAATCAGCCTAGAATATTAGAATGCAATGGCCGATTAATCTGCCAAAACTGCAATTTTATACAAACATCATACTGTTCCAAAGACATGTCGAGTTTTCGTAAGTTTCGGTCTAGGAGCAGAACGTCCTCGTATGTTACGACTATCATCGAAGAAAATAGTGATTTTGTAAGGAAAGCAATTAAATATAATGAGACACTGTTATTAGAGAGCATCAACTCAGCAATCTCAACTGCTATACCATTACCTGCATTTAAAAATCTTGTCAGTCATTCTGTGCCGCTTGAGCTTTCTGATTTTCAAAAAACAGAACGTGATGAAACTTCTATTTTTCTATATTCCATTTTTCAACGTACCTACCCGTCTAAAGACTCGTGTATGGAATATGGGTTCATGAAGGTAACAGTAACGAGCTATGAAGAAAGATATACATGCTCTTTGGAATTACACTCCTTGTATGTGCACTTAAATTGGGCGGACGGTCTAATATTTACTTGAAAAAAATACAAAAGTAATAGAACATCTGCCGTGCTCACCTGATTTGACAGTGTGATATTTGGCTGTTTTATGAGCTCAAAAAACATTCGCCAAGTATGAATATTTTTTTTAGTTAAGATAAATAGATACCTTAAGCATCATGTCAGGTTGTTTGAGAGATTTTTTTGAAGATACTTTTTAATACGTAAGTCTATTATAATTTAATGTCATTTTTTTCATTTATGTGCGAGGACGAATTCCAATTAATTATTAATATACGCATTACAACGTTAGGTATGTTGTAACATAAATTCTTAGTCTAATCGCTGATTAATTATTCAATGTAATACTGATTGCTATTCTTTATTTACTATCGAATATAAACGTAAATCAATAATAACCGATTTTTTTTGTAAAGGAAAATTTCAGGATCCCATCCAATTCATCACAAATATACAACATACATAAGAAATTTGTACATATACCTATTAACAGTCTCTCTTCAATGTTTATCTTCTTTTTGATGGGCGGCTTTCATAAATATTAGCCTTCTTATTCAACACTGCAAATAATAGTTTGAACCTTGAACTTGGGTTATTTGAACTATTCTAATAAAAGACGAGCATGCGGAAATAGCGTGAACGTTATTTGCCGAGCAATAAATTTTGTGGTGTATTCATTTATGTTATTAGCGTGAATTAGCTGTTAGTCTACAGGCATCCAAGTGCCTTAAATAAATCCATAAATGTCAGCCTTAAGCACAAATTAAGTAGAGATAAATAACATGCCTCACTAACACCCTTATAAATATATAAATAAAGGAAATAAGTATAATATATACTTATAATAGTATATATTATAGTAGATAATAGTAATCATTATTGTAGGGTATTATGTATTAAAAAGCTAAGGCAAGTTAGGTGAAACATTAAACGCTGGTCTTTAATTTAATGTAGTTTTTTTTTTAAGTACTTAAACTCTACTGAGGATCGTATCGAATCGAATTCTTACATAATGTTCAGCAGTCGTTAACATTTTTACATTTGTATTGACCATGAACTTCAAGAAAAATGTCATGATACGAAAAAACGTCTTGCACATCTGGTTTACATGAAACAACCATTTCATACGGAGGCATGAACACTAGAGGTAACATTTGACTGATTTGGCAACACCTCTCTTTCTAAAAAGGGATAGACATATTCACATAGGCAGAGATTAATAAAAGAAAACCATACTCTATAAGATGTGATACTTCGATCGTAACAGGATATACACTGATTCCTTATGAAACTTTGCTACTCTTAAAATTAGAGCGTAATGTTGAAAAAAAATTATGAAAATTCACAGTTTGTTTTAAGCGGAACATAGTTACACTGATTACTATCGTTATGTATAAAATGTTCTAATATTACAAGCGCAATTTCAATGGTGTTAGTTGTGTAATCATGTTACTGCGATGGAGTGTACTGTCGTACTTCCTTTTAATTGGACATTGTAAAGCTTACTTTCAGATTGTCTTGTATGTAATTTCTAGCAATTCTAAGATGTTGCAACTGCTGTTACAACGAATAGTATATTCCTAAGTAACCATATTAATATACGATACATAGTTTTATAATTATCAACAACGTACTCCTGAGTTTGAGCTGTTAATTTTTCTTCTGATGAAATAAGCTGGGCAATACGAAGCCATGGCACGAAAATCATGGAATTTATTCTTACAACAAATATAAAAGGTCTCTCTATAATATACAAGTTTTGTAGTTTGTATATAATCTTAAACCTTGGTAATGAGCATCCCTCATTATAAAACCGTTTGAATTCCATACTATTTCCCATATTTGTAAAATAAAAGGGATTTATATCTAGTTCTATATTTATATTATTTACTCAGTGGGAAATTTGAGATTTTACATAAAAACTTTGCATGGTATTTTCAAATGAATTTGTGGCTGAAGCCTATTCTCATTGATGATTATTTGCATTTTTTATTTGAGTTACAAGCTTACAAGGAAGTTCAAATCTAAACATAACAGCTATATGAGTATGTATTAGGCACCAAAGAAAACGCGCTATTATAAGATCCTTACTTACTTCGGCTAATCCCATAAACGGATGTATGTATAACGAGGGATTATAAGAAGTGGATAAACGAAGATTTATGACAGCAGTAAAATATGTTATTCATTTGAGTTATTCATTCAGTTATTCATTTGAGAGCAAATATTGTACTTTTGTTATTAGTTTCTTAGAGTGTATTGAAGTAAATCGCATATAAATCGTCAGTACCTCCCTAGATTACATCTAGGTAAGGTACTGATTAATAGACCATTCGATGACGTTTGCAGTTATGCCTAAAAAACGCGAGCTAACAATCGCAGAACGCGGCCAAATTGTATTACATAGTACGCAAGGCTTAACGTAAAGTGCAATAAAAAAATGAAGTGTTCATTATCTGCGGTTCAGATCACTCTTAAAAGTTGTAAAGAAACCGGGGGTTACAAAATAGACCTAAATCAGCAAGAAAATGGCGAACCACGGCAAGAACAGATCGCGTTTTAGAGCGAATGACTTTAGAGGACCGACGAAAATCGTGGAAAGAATTAAATAGTGCAGATAGTTTATGGACGTATAGCGCGAAAGAAGCCGTACTTAACTCCAACGCATCGAAAAAAAAACGGTTGGAATGTGCCAAGAAGTACGCGCATTGGACAAAGGAAGAATGGCCGCGTTTAATTTTTTCTGGCGAATCTAACATCGAGGTATGCTTCTTTTATCTTCTTTTATAGTTGTTTATTACGTCAAACGTAATTTACATAACGTAATTTTATAGATGTCTTGTTTAATCATGTTTGCTATATTTTCTTCTTTTATTGCAGCTTTTCGGACGACCGGGGGGCCCAGTTTGTACGGCGAAGACCCGAAGAAGAATACCTTCTACTAACCAAGCATCCTACCAACGGCAAAACATGGTAGCGATAGCATCATGGTATGGGTATGTCGAAGTCAGGCGTTGGCGAAATCTTTCTTTGCGAAGGATGCATGAATAGCAACCTTTATACAGAGATGTTGCAGGAGGTCCTGGAGTCATCCGTACTAAGATTCCACACGCACAGGCCCCGGACTAATCATCAATAGAAAATTTATGGTATATTCTGAAGAAAAACATTGCAAAACATTAGTATGGGTCACAAAAGCAGCTTCACCAACAAATCCTTCAACGAATGGATCTCAATTTTCAGCGATGTATGTCGCAAATTAATTAGCAGTGTGCCAAACCGTGTAAGATCTCTAATAAGAGCATCTGGTGAACTAATAAAATATTGGAAACATTAATAAAGTATCCTGTGTGGTGATATTTAATTTGTCGTTTTATTGATATATAATTAATTTTTATACATCCGAAGAAAAATTAGAGTGCGTAATACATATTCACATAGCCTGTAGCTTTCAATATTTGCTATAGTATCAGTTAATAAGATAACAATACATATTTCAATCTTTTATCATAAATCGTTCAATGCATATAACGAATAATGTAATCTAATATGAACTTATTCCTTTCTCAAGTTCCAATCTTTGTTAAAATATGAATTTACTTTCCGCAAATGAAGTTTAAACTTCCGTGTAAACTTGTAACTCGAATAAAAAAAAAATATCGGGTACAAATAATGACCGGTGCTTCAATGAGAATATGCAACTTTTAAATTTTCGGCACGCTGTGAAAACCCAACCTTAATATAACCGTTACTGCATACATTTTGTGTTCTATACAAGATTAATTGAATGTTTCCTTTCCTGTTTTGTTGTTTCACAACATTATCAGAGTTTCCAGTCAGTGGCGTTTTGAGCATGTAAAGAAGACTTCCGTAAATTTTCTGTGGGCTTGTGGAAATAAATCAAGACGGGAACAAGGCGCGTTTAATTAACGAGTTTGCTTACATGCAAGTTTGTCGATTCGACAGTTAAATATAAATATGACATTACCAAAAATTTTAGAGCAACGCAGGACATTTTTTGGACAGTCCGTTGTCTATCCAAAGGTTCGCTTGGTGCGATCATTGAGAAAATGACAACCATCGACATAAATCCAAATGCACCTCTAGAATAACATTGCTTCCAACCGTTAAACAAAAACCAACGCGAAAATTTGCGGTGTACATTCTAGGGTTAACTTACGAGTTGATCTAAAATATTGGTAATGATATCAACTTAACCAATGAGGGGATAATTAGCGTAGGCAAATCCTATTGGATTATAAGAGCAAGCTTGTCGAACTCCGCGCGGAAATTCAATCGGAATATACGATTGCCAAGTCTGTCCTTATATGTATTCGTACGAGTTTGCCAGTTCTGCCAGCTTCTCATTGTATTTGGCAACTTCGCATAATTTAACTTGTAACATATTTGTAAATTCTTTCTTGTTTATGGTAACTTTTCAAACCCGCGAATTTAAATCAACATAATCAAGAACTTAAATTATGTGAAGTTGTCAATTCAAATACAATAAAAATAGACTAAATATAAAAAATAAACTAAAAGTAAAATATAGTTTGTTTTAGACATTATATTTTCAGATTTTTTTAAATTGAGTCTAAACGTAAAGAATGCAAAAAACTGCATTCTTTTTACTTTCACGTTCTTCAACGTTTCAAAGAAGTTAAATTCAAAGGCGTTGATATTCTAACAAATAAGCATGAGCATTCGTATTCTCAATAAAGCGAATTACGCGATTCTTCTTCTATTTCTGCTATTCAAACCCATTAACCGATTCTCGGATGCAGATCCGTCGTTATTTTGCGACATAAAAAGTGTTTTATAATGAAAGCAGCTAATTTAAAAAAATACGCTGTTGTTTTTAAAATCTCTCTACGCAAAATATTAGGTGTCCCAACTATTGCAGATTTTCACATTTCACTACGATACTTACTATTTGCTCGAAACTGTTATCATTATCGGATAATCGATCCAAATCCGAAGTTTTTTTTTTAGATATCGGATCTGAACATCCATTCAACCACTTTTTTTAATTGGGTTATTAAAATGGTAAAATCTGTCAATTCTTGCCTAATAGAATACCTTTACAGTTAAGCAGCCTTTCATAGCAGTAATAGTTACTGTTCTTTTTTCTTTTGCAGGTACATTTGAAGACATCCAGTGAAGACCTGCAAAACATAATTTAAAGTTTTAATTGACGCAAGTAAAACCGAAATCATAAATATTTCAGTATTATTGTTAGTATTAGATAGTTCCTAACAAATTCGTAAGAAAATAGGAATTTAAATATTGTATTAAACGGTATTTTACGACTCAACATAGCGAACTAGTGAGAAGAAAACGACACGATAGATATTTATTTTTTCAAAATTGAAGTTGAAATCCCTTGCCTTAAATTATTAGAATGTTCGTCCAAACCGAATTTAACAAATCAAACAATAATAACGGCATAGATCGCGTATCGCCGCAGGATGGCATCGTGGACGGGTATAAGGACGTTATCAAGGATCTGGACCTGATATCTAGATTCTGTATGCCAATCTGTTCGAAGGACAATGAAATTCGCGAAGTGGCGTTGGATGTGATCTCAAAAACGGTGGAAGGATGGTTGGACGGTGTTGGTAGTCCGAAACACTATCGGCTCAATGAAAAACACCCGCGAAAGCATCACTCGAATACTTCCAATAGTTGCGCGTGTTCCGATATTACTGTCGATAGCGTGAAAATTCCCCAGGAATATCTCGACCTAGTTTCGTTACATTTACCAATTATATTAAGATTATCGTTAAGTTGCCCATTTGATAATGTCAGGGAAAAGTGTCAACATATCTTGGAATTAGTTCAGGTAAGTTTATTACTTCCATAATTTTCTTGTAGAAGATATGTAATGATTGATTTTTCTTAAAAATATGTACACGGAAATGCTTGCGCTGATTTACATAAACACAATTTCAGATGTTAAAATCAGAAGAGATAGATTTATTTGTTTGTGGAATGGTCAAAGTAATAATTTTGTGACAGGTACTTCGCAAGTCATAGATAAAATAACATTACAAACATCTGAATATTTTTAATAATGTTGCAAGAATTAGCGCGAATTTTCTTGATCTGTTGGTAACTGATTGTGTGACCTCAAATGGAGATATCCATATTGTATTCTAACTTCTGATTTAACAAAAACACTATAAATTATTAATGCTTTGATAGGGCACAATATTGCAAATTTGAAAATGTTTCTTTCCTATATTTAATAATAAATATTAACTATAATTGCGATATCTTGACTTAACAGAAAAAATTGGCCAGCTACTCTTTGACAGTGCGCTAGTTTATGGTGGGATCCTTCACTGACGTGAAATAGTATCTAATAGGCTGACACAGTGCCCTTCTTCCATGATTCCGATAGTATTATAGAAAGAATAAAATGGCTCGGTTTAAATTTTTGATTTCATATAGCCTAATCAAAAATAATCAAATGGACTAAAATACGATGATCTGGCAGGCTGTTTAGTAGTATAGAATTATGTGTCACTTGCGTCGTTCCTTTGCATTTTCTTTGTAATGAGAATGAATGCGATATTTGTTGTTATGGAAGAATATTGTCAAAATGGTTACAAACTTCTTGGTGCATTCTTCTTCTGTCTCGAAATCCAAATAATCCAAATAATGTTGGAACGCTACTTATGTTGACAGCTATTCTCATTGTTAGAATGTCTAATTGACTAGGTACATTTAATATCAGCGTTTGTACTAATAATTACTTTTTGATTGATAAGTTAAACTGAAGTATGGAGGGTGTTTCATTTGATATTTTCAAGTCGGAATTATTACTGGTTTAAACGGAAGTTCAATTAAACAAAATACACAACGTAATATCTAAATGTTTCTCCAAATATTCTATATTTTCTGTCGAATATTGTTTTTTTTTTTTGTGGTAATTACATTTTTGTTTAGAAATTTCACAAATACGCTATACTTATGCTTTGACACTCAAAGATGTGTTATATTAATCTTTTAACAGTTTCACATATGCGCAATATCCGAAACGCAAATACACTTTAGCCAAGATTTTTAAGAAATTAAATTCACGTCAACACGTCAAAGTTTGAATGATGCTGAATACGAATTATATGAATTTATACAAAGCAAAACATTTAGTTTATCATAAAATAGACATACACAATATTATTTTTATCTCTACCGTTTTTGGATACTGCGTCCAAGTCGCTTCTGTTATTAGTATTGATTGGGTACCACTGCAGCAGTAAACAAAACATATTGAATATTAACAATGACTAAAAATGTTGAATCTAGCCAAAGAAAAATTAGGTAACTGGTATGTATGTATTAGTGAAAAAACAATGTTCACAAGCGAAAGATTTGCTGAAAGCATTCATTTTTACCGAAGTAGAAATAGAAAAAAGATTTATGGTGTAGATGAATTTTTGGCGAAAGAACAAGGGAAACAATATTTTAACAAAAGTTCACACAAACTAACTATAACCGATGTAAACATTAAATATTTCTCCACAAATTTGAAATCAGAATAAACAATCTATACTTCATTCATTGTAAGACTACACCGTTAGAATAGTTAGGTGAAATATTCCTGGCTCGTGCATTTTATTCAACGAATAAAAGTAAATTGAATAAAAGGAAGTATTACCGATATCTAACGTTATTTGTCAAATGCCTTTGTTTTGTATTTATTTCTTGATGTAAGCAAATTATTCAAAATAATTCTCTTTAGAGCTCCACTTTCTCTTATTCAATATTTGGAGGTATTATTGTAATAATTATACAATAATTCTTTAGATGAAACACAAAGGTCAACGATTAGAAGCCACGAACGTTCCTTTTTCTTGAAGAACGAATAATCAACATGCACAAAAATATTGAGTGTAATTATATATATCTTACATTTTTATCACCTTATGATAGAACGGCAAGGAGAGTAAGGTATTTGGGAGACGTCGATAACAAGTATCAGGAAATTTCGGGTAGATGGTCGAGAGATATAGCACTTAGATGATATTTAGGCTAATAGCAGGTTATACAAGACGAAAAACATGAGAGGATACCACAGTACTTAGTGCAAGACAAACATTTGCGGAGACGAACAAGTGCAAAACAACGGCACTGAGGAATCCCGCATGAAAAGGAAGACGTTTGATTTTGTTTCCTACCGTTTAGTAAGAACAGAAAAACACTCTGTCTCTGTCTGAACGAAGAACTGATTGAAGTGCTTCTTGCGAAAGCAATTAATGGGAGCAATATTTTATTGACGGTTGGTGTGTTGCATCAAACGGTATTATACAGTGGCCGTAATTTTAAGATTGCCTCAATATCACTGTAAAAGCCGCTCTACATTTTTTGTTTTTACTTTTTGTTTCACATGCTTTTGCTATTCCTAAGTTCATACATTAATTATTTGCTCTTACATTTTTTTTATGTTATTGATTTTGCAAGTAGCTACATTTCGAATTAACAGTAGAGAAGAGCAACGTCAGTATGTTTTGTTTAGTGTTGCTAATGCTAATCAAACAACGCTAACACCAGAAAGCATTCGGAAATAATGTCCCTATGCAACAAAAATATTAGGAGTATACATTTTTCTATACGCTGGGTACAGAAGAAAAATTATAGTGGTCATCCTTTTGCACAAAATTATGCTTAAATTGCTGTTGATTTTTTGAATTGTGATAAATCATAACAAATTGTATTTTCTTCCTCGCAGGCCCAATGTTTGTTAAATAATTTCAGTGAAAAGCAAACAGTATGTACCCATACGTTGTTTATTCTACGAACAAACTATTGCCTACATTAGTATTAAATAGAGTGACTAAGCGATCTAACGAATTTCTTCTGTGTACTACTTGACTCCATAACTTAACAAAAAAATTAATTTTCAAAGCACTATTCTTTGGCTACCCTTGGAAGAAGCTATTAATGTATTAAAATATGACTGGTATATTGTTATTTATAAAAATAGCGTAACTTAAAGAGGGTTTTGATAATTGGTTTATTCCCATAGTTTTCAACACATTTTTTTAGGTTACCTACGACTCAAGATTAAGCGCCAAATATAAACATGATTATTTTAAACGTTTTCCGGAAATATTGATACACGTTCATGGATTCGTAATAAAAACTAAAAGCATTATTTTATTTTTGGCGAAATGTGGTAGTAAATCTACAGGATTATACTTCATTTCACTGAAACATAACAACTGATGATCTTGTAGTCTTCGAGGAAATGGTGTATTGATTTTGTGATTACTGCAGTTAAAATAAACAGCGTAAATTGGATTGTTAGATATCTCCTACTACTGGAACTGCGTATTTACTAAATATAAACACTAATTTCCACTAACATAGTTTTATTTGACTTTACTAATTTTATCAACATACGTTTCAAAGAAGCATCTAGAGCTTGTTAGCCATGTAGTTGTTATTTTACATATTAACTAAGATGCTCCAACATTTTATGGAAGCTTAGTGACTTTCCAGGAAAAAAAATAGAGTAAGTTGGCAACACTGTTGCAATTGCCCTAACGGAGTATATTTAAATTTACAATCTGTTTTAATAAATAATATTTTAAAGTGCAAAAAGCATCTTATAATGTTCTACAAGCGGGTTTAAGGTAATATTTTATTTATTATAATCATTGACTCTATCTGTTGTTTACTGTATGCACAATAATGTCTCATTAGTTTACTTGATGTATAGAATAAGTTAAAATAAATCAAACATATCAAATGCAAATTGTGAAATTTGAATTAAAACATATTATTTATTTTATTTGCTTCTGTTTGATATTTTTTTCCAAAAACTTTACTTACTAACTTTAAATAATTTGACGATAATTTCAGACTCTAATAAGACAAATACCTAGTTTCATTATGTACTTCTCGTTATCCATCAGAACAACTCGTTTGCTCAGGAAAAACATACATGAAAAATCATTCGCGGCTGCTTTGCCTGTAGTCATAACATCCCTGTATTTGCAATAGCTGATCACGTGCAATGTTTTAAAGATATTGAGCTGTGAACACAATCCGATATGCTTCCATATATGTTTGTTTTATTACTTAGTCCTTAGTTGGAATGTATTAAATAGAGTAAATGCAGCTCTTGTTGAATGAATGTTGAATGAATTGTAAGGGAGTTAATAAAATATGCGTTAATGTAGATATACATATGCAAAGTAAATATCATCAATGTACATAAATGTTCTCTAGTTAGCAATGTGTGCTGTGTTCTGCAGCACTGCGGGCATAATGAGGTCCTGAGGCTGTTATAGAATTAACATGGTTTTTATATCAGTGTTATTTGTTTTATTGCTACCCTTTTGCTTTATCAGAAACTGCCCTAGTATCTGTATGTATGCGTGCTATATTTTCAAGCGTATCTTATCATCGTTTAAACATTACAAAAAAAAAAAACACCGGAAAACTGTGCAGAATGTATATTTATTGATTGATAGACATTAAAGAGATTTAAAAGTTTTAAATTTGAAGGAGTTCAACAAGTATATTTACTCAATTAATTTGCATACTTCTAACATATTAAAGGCGCCTATCTACAACAAGAATCTATTACTTAAAACCATAATCAATTCAACGCGCGGACTTTCTATTTTGACGAGCACCAGTGCTGTATAAAAATTAAGTTATGTTTTTCTCGTGTTTGCGCACTCACCTGAAGGCTCCAACGTCGCCTGTATCTAATTCACCTATTGACCAAGTTAAACTGGTGTAGCTGTACGGTAACTTGCTTGCTAATCCTGTATTTTATATTCTAAAGCCGTATATTTTATGCAAGGAAGCGCCAACAGTTTCAGTTGCGGATGTTTCAAGTTGTAGACATACTTAATGGATAAATCTTTTAGATGAAATTTTCGTTTAACGGTAGCTTGTAGTAGATGATGAAGTAGTTATTTTATCTTTTCTACTGTATGGTGATGGGTTTCTAATTAATTTATGCTGTTTCAAAGTATATTTCCTATATATTTTTTTCGAATCGTTTAGGAGACTTTAGCGGGTTTCATTCATAAGGATGTAACATATTGGTAATTAACTGTATGATAACTAAGTGTATGTGTTGATAAATGTTGTAATTATAAATGCTAAACTGTTGGAAGGCATTAGTTTTCGTTAACCTTTTAGGTAGTTTTAGATTTGTTTTTTTTTTTTTTGTTAATATTCTAGTTTACTGGAAGAATGAAAACTGTTCGTTAATTCTTCCAGGACTTGTTTATACATTATATTAAATATTGTCTTTGGACAGGTGTAATACGGTATACAGACTGTAATAATGTTGGAATAAAAACATAAAGTATAGTAGAATCTATAAATTAAATGAACCAAATTTTCACCATTTATGCCTTCTCAAATTTATCATAAATATTGTTGAGCTGATTCTAAATCATTGTTAGGTGCTATGTTCAAATATTCTGCTCGAACAATTTTAAATGTGCCTGCTATTTTGTTCATAGCAAAGCGCCATTGCGTTCATTCGTAGGTAAATCGATCAACACATTCAAACATTGTTCTAGCCACCACCCTGTAACAGTTCTCTAGGTAGTAGTCTCTTTTTAAAATTTTTCTTTTCTGCGTCTTTACAAAGCCCATTGCTTTTTGTATCATCTGCTAGTTTTTTGTAGGCTCTTTTTTGTGATTATATGTATCTACGTATCTATGTATCTAGGTTTGTTAATAATTGTATGCTTTTTGGTGGAAATGATAAATCGAAGTAAAGCAAAAATAGTTCATAAACTATATCAAACTTATTGTTAGATGCCATCATCCCTTGTCTATTTTCAGCAGCCCATGTGGATTTAAAACGTGATATTGCCATATGAGAAAATTGGTGCTTATATTACTGATATTCCGTTGAGCAATGTGCCTGTTGTTCCATATCGATAGTCAATACACGGATACTATTTTATTTAAAACGTATTTACTTGGAAAACGCACGAAAATTTCTACTATTTACAAGAATGTTAGCTAAAATTTTCTGATTACGCTATAACTTGAAAACAAATGAAAATTGGATGAGAATTTCACCAAAAGACGTGATGTTAGATTACTTCAGTACAAAATTGAAAATAGTAGAACCTTACAAAAAATAGTGTCTATATACATATTTAGTCTGGTAAATGTTTTTATATAAGAAGCTATTTAAGTATGCCATCCTTACCAGAACTGAACATCGGAAAGGATATCATCTAAATTACGAGTTGTATAACGACAGCACTCTATTGTTAAATCTAACAACGATTTCTTAGGACAAAAGGGGGTCAAGTAATTTAGGAAGTATTTAGCATTTAAATGTGGTTTTAACCGCAAATTTATGTTTCGCGTGTGATATGAATATAAATATATTAAGAAATGTACCATAAATATATATTATATTAATTTAAAATTCTTTCCTCTTGTATTCTATGGTCGTACTTATTGTCTTGAATTAGCGGTGTGCTTGAATTGGTGAATTGGTGTTACTAGTAATTTTAAAACATATAGATGTATGTCTTCCTAAGAATATTAATTCGTGTTCTACAACATTGTCCTAGCCTTATATACGAAGTAACCGTTAGTTAATATTAAATTTTTTTATTGTTAAATGTAATCGATTGGAGACTACTGATTAGTGAGTTAATTTAGTTTGTTAGTTGAAAAAAAATATGCTAACATAGAAGGCATTGGTACACTTTGTAGTACCCAAATTATTTAATAACCCTATCATTAAATATTTTGTAATGTGGTGTACCAATGCTTTTGGTGTTTGCTACCTACACTCATTAGTTTTTGCTTTTGTTGTTGTTTTAATAGAGATAAATGCAAAGTCAAATCGAGATTAACCTCAATTAAATGAAATTCAATAATAATCGTTTTGTTAATCTCCGTAAAAATTCTCAACAACATTTCACGTTGTAGAATTGTATGTGATATCAAACGTCACAGAAATACATGCATATCATTTCTGCTACAGTTGCGTCTCTGCATCATAATGAATAAATAGTTTTAACCACCTTTTGAGCTTTGACTAAGTTGTATGTCTAACCACTGCAGAATTTCTTTACTACTAAATTCTCATTTAAAACCGTTTATATTTTATTTTTATCAATGCCCAAGGATGCCTCTCTTTCTCTCGATATGTCACATATCGATCCGCCTTAATCATTTCTTGCACTTGCATTGATGTTTGACGGAACAATAACAGTTCATGGACAACCTTCACGAAATTAGTCATTGACACTGGTACGTCAGCGCTTAAATTCTGCAAACCATAAACTAAACTATGGCCTAGGGAAGTACTTCATCACTTGAATGAATGAAGTAGATCGATGCATTGTTGTTGAGTTGAGCCTTTTTTAAAATCGTAAAAAGTCATTGCACGAAGATGTTCACGAGAAGTTTCCACATTTTTTCACCAAATTAATTGGAAATGCTATGAATACTAAACTGTGCGGCAGCCTGTTTTTCTGTCAAATTGAAATATACGATTAGGTTTATATATCGACTGTCATTATCATTATATAACGTCATTTTGCATACGTTATCGATTGTTTCATCGTGAAAGAAATACTCCGCGGGTCTCTATGGCGTCGTTGTTGACGATTATAATTTTCGATAACCAATGCAGTGTCTTGGAATTATTATTATTATTGTAGTTAATTATTAGTACGTGTTAGTTATGGTCTCTGTAGTTTCTGTAAATCAATGATATTCATCCTGTATAGTATCTTGAGTATACCTGCAGCAACTCACAGCACTTTTTGTGGTACGATCTCTACCGTTTTTTTTGAAAAGAATTAATGTATTTCTTGCTATATCATTCCCATTAAACCGACGGTCTGCTGTGCAATACGTAAAAGAAAATATATAGGGGATCATTTCCGATCTGTAACTTGTATTGTAAAGCTCAGAATAAATTCGTGTTAAACGTAAAGTTTTGTTTTATTTTGCAAGTGCTTCACATAAAATTAAACTGTGCTTCACAAATTTCGCATTCAACATTTTTTTCATTCGTCTTAGCAAGTAAGTACCTATAGAATAACCATTTAAAACCTACTGATGTTTTACATGTATGTTAATAGATTTAAAGTACTTTAGCAATTACTAATTTTTAATCGAAACTATAAAACTATAAAATTATTACAATAACAGTACTTGCAATAGCTCGTGTTAACTTCACTGTACACGCCAACCACCGACTTGAGAATAATCATTGTGTAAGATCTAAATTATCAATGAATATGCAAGCTATATATGATAAAGTTTTCAGGTTACTAATATATTAGGCATTTAAATAAAATATGGGGAAGCTTAACTACATACATGCTGCCTTCGAAACTTGTAATAGTTCATTTTATTGAATCTATGATTCGTGACGTGTTTCGTATAATCCGCTCTTTTATGTTTATTGGAATAAGTCTAACGAAGTATTTCATGTTCTGCACATATTTCTAACTGCGCGTTTTTGGAGAATTGTTTCTATCGATCGTTTTCAATGCCCGTACTTGAAGGTGATACTGAAAACAGGCATAATACATTGCCTTTCAGATATCTAAAGTGCAATATTCAAATAGTGCTTCCAGTCCGAACTTTGTTCCCGCTAATGTTGTGCATTGTCAATTGTTATTTGTCGCCATTTCAGAACGTTGTCGATTATAATTAGAGTGAGGACGTTCAGTGCGCGTATTTGTCAGCTAAGCATCGATCAGGTATATGCAGTAGTGTAGATAAATTGAAAGTTGGATTTTATTAAACCTCAAGTACGTTTTAACAATGATATATTATTCTAAATTGCTCGTTGTAAGTTGCTTTCGTTGGTAAGTTAAGTTAAGTTAAGTTAAATTAAGTTAGAAAAATCTTTCTACGTTATATTAAGTAACTGATGCGAAATGAAAGTGTGCAATTAATTCCTTATATTTTAAACATAAACTTTCATTCTGTTTTAACTTTAATACAAAAGGTTTTAATATACGGAAGTGTTGAGTATAAGAAATGCGAATTCTGATCACGTACCACATCGTGTTAATACAGGTTCTGGCGGCAAAAGTGTATTCGGGCATATTTCGCTATATAACTTTATCCTAGGTGGTGCTTTCAATAAAATTGTTTTAAATGAGTTAATTAATGAATTAACGTCGGGAAATTCTTCACGAATAAGCTCAGCAATGCAATGTATTCCTGCACAACAGATGTTAGATGTAACATGTTTTGAACAACCCAAAGAAAGATTTCCTCAACGCCTGATGCCAATATTCATACCCACACTATGTTGCTACCGCTATCATGTTTTACCGTTGGCACGATGCATTGCGGGAGATATTCTTTTCCGCGTCTTCGCCGTACAAACTGGGCCCTCCGGTCTTCCGAAAAGTTGCAATAAAAGAAGAAAATATAGCAAACATAATTAAATAAGACATGTATAAAATTACGTATGTATATTGCGCTTGACGCAATAAACAACTATAAAAGAAGATAAAAGAAGCATACCTCGATGTTAGATTCGCTAGAAAAGATTATACGCGGCCATTCTTCCTTTGTCCAATGCGCGTTCTTCTTGGCCCATTCCAACCGTTTTTTTCGATGCGTTGGAGTTAAGTACGGCTTCTTTCGCGCTATACGCCCATGTAAAGTAGCTGCTTCCCGTCACCTTCTTACCGCACTTGTAGTTAGAGAAACCCCATGTCGCGTCCACAGCTCACTTCTTGCCACGGTTTTCATCGATCCTCTAAAGCAATTCGCTTTAAAACGCGATCTGTTCTTGACGTGGTTCGCCGTTTTCTTCCCGATTTAGGTCGATTTTGCAACTCCCGGTTTTTTTTTTTTTTTGTAGCGTTTAAAAGTGGTCTGAACCACCCATTGCAAATACTTCATTTTTTTTTTGAAATTGCACTTTGCGTTAAGCCTTGCGTACTAAGTAATACAATTTGGCTGCGTTCTGCCATTGTTAATTCGCGTGTTTTGGGCATAATTGCAAACGTTTTACTTCAATACGCTCCAAGCAACTAATAATAAGTTGCAATATTTGGTCTGCAATGAGTAACTATTTTATTGCTTGCATAAATCTTCGTTTATCCACTTTTTGTAATCTTTTGTGTATAAATCTGTTAAATAAATAATGATAACAAGGACTGTGGCGTAGTATGGTAAATAACACATAAGCATTGGCAACCTCCGCACGACACAAGTTTTGATGATTAATTATTAATCATCAAAACTTAATTTAATAACTTAATTAATTTAATGATTAATTATTAATCCGGGACGGCCGTTTCGAGGACACGAATGGTCCTTATCATCAACCGGTGACCGAATGATGTGCGAAAAAATTTCCAAAACTAAACATGCATGTGGTATCCATGCTTTCTAGAAAAAATATTCCTTACAAGTGCTTATTTCTACCTCCTGCACGTCTTGAAGCTACGACGTGCGAAAAAATTATATGCATGTGCTATCCCTTCTTCCGAGAAGAAATATTGTTTACAAGTGCCTATTCTACCCCCTACGCTCCTTAAAACTACGACATGTAAAGAACGACGGCCAGATAGGCGGGAAGACATCTTTTATAACCCAAAATATATACAAGTGTATGTGTAAAAATGTATGTGTAAAAATGTATGTGTAAAAATGTATGTGTAAAAATGTATGTGTAAAAATGTAAAAGTTCAAAAAAGACACAGCACGACAACGGTCCGTTTTCTTTTTTCATCAGATTTTTATACTTTTTATGTAAACCGTGCCGTACGCATCTAGTTTTTGGGGCGATGTTACATTTTCAATCAATTTTTATTGATTAAAAATTATTTAATTTAATGCTATGCTCGATTTCATTTATATGTTGTGCTACACTCAACGTTTCCAATCTGCCATAGCGATAATTTCTTATATGTTCTTAAATCTAGTTTCTATCGCTTTTGTCGTTTGAGATTACTATTTAATAAATTAAAGGTGTGTGGTGCGGAGGTTGCCGATACGTCTGTGTTGTTTACTTCTCGTTCGTTTATGGAATTACCCGAAGTAAGCAAGGATTTTATAATACCGGATGTTCTTTGAAAGCTAAACGTTACAAATCGTTAAAAAGTGTTCAACAAAAAAACCGAAACCAATGTCGCCTCTTCAATAATCCAGGCACATTAGATTTTTTAAGGTGTAACTGATTCAGGTGATCAATCTAATAAACAGGTACTTTCTGTCAAATAAAATTGCGTTTGTTACGTGGAAATAATAAATAAATGAATGAATGCTTAGAAGTTATTTTTCTGGATGTTGAGGCAGAGATAATTAATAGGCCTAAAAAGTGTAAAAACATAACCGACAAAACAATAGAGTGATAACCGACATGCTTAACCTGGATTAAATTTCAATAATAGCGAGGAACTGTTCTGTTTAAAATGCTCTGCATTCCGAAAATGGGCGACTAAGCACCTAAATTCTTACAGTAGATTAGATTTTCGTATCTATTGGGAATTAGACATATTTGCGAGAAACTTTTATCCAAAATAATCCAACCGTAACCTTTGAAATCTGTATCTATATTTGGGAACGACTTCAAAACATCACCAGTACAATGCAATAAACACTGATGATGTTCACATCAATTAATTTGAACTGCTTTCGGTGTCAAAATTCTTAGTTTTCAGGCTTCGAACGTATTTAATTAATTATAATTCTTTATTGACATTAGGGATTTTAAACATCAAAGCCTACCTATTGCTACTATTGTATAATGTATCTTTTATATGTTAGCGCAACACTTTTACACACAAATTTAAATTACATTCCTTTTATCTTTAGTATAAAATGATTATTATATGCAGGCACGTAAGATCAATTAGATTCGATGGAAATCGTCGATTTGATCGTTAGATTATTGAGTAAAAATTGTGATTATAGTGCCGTAAATGTTATGCTATTCGTTATTATCAATTAAAACTACATGCACCGTCGACTTTGCTTACTAATATTTATATGTGTGTTTCATACATGACTTTTAACCTGCAATAATTCGTATTTGTAATCGGCTTTGAGTTGAGTAGAAGTAGCACAATGAACTATGCACGCACCGTAAGCTGTTCATTGCTGTAGACCTTTTCTAGAATCACAGTTTCTCCGTGTAGAACAGTAAATCTAATTTAATATAATTACGGTAAGCCGAGTTTCGCAATTGTCATTGCGACGATTTTTTCCATCCGTTTGTATCGTTTATTACGATTTACCGCTTATGGGCATTTGAAAATTTAGCTGTGTTAACTACCGCCATTCCTTTCTCAATATTTTTCTTCGATATATGACGTGAATGAAAAAGTCGTTTAATTCGACGAACATCGCACGGTTTTCTAGCCGTCGAACTTTATAAGGCTTGTTCATTTTATGCAATGGGCAAGTTGATAAATGCTGTGCTCCATTTCTTATGCGGAAGGATTAATAATTTACCGTTATTTATTTTTGACTACGATAATAGTGTTGTCAATAAGAAAGAGAACGCATTGTTAACCATTGGTAACAGAAGAATGGGCTTGTACGGCTAACAAACGCGAATGTAGACAGAAAGATGTATATCAGGTTCGGCTATTTGTAAATATGAAGTTTTCAAAAATATGTTTGTTAAATTTGTTGGAGAGGTTATTTAGTTACCCCTTTTTTTAGTAATCATCATGTTAATGAACTTAAAACACTATAACGGCTAGAAATAAGTCTAAATGATAAACTTACACCTATCTTTACGAAACTATGTTTAATTTTCATTCCTAAATTTTAGTTTTAGCATTTTTCTTTGCATATTTCTGTCTTTAAATGACTTTAGAGAACGAAGTCCGATGGGTTTAAATTGGATGATCCACTCTACAAAATTCCCACGTCCAATTCAACAATTAGAAAAAATTATGCCGAATATTAATTACAAGTTGCGGGGCCCCATTTTGTTGGAACCCTAGGTTACCATTAAGAAACATTCAAAATATCTGGTGCAATTGTGGTTACGATGTAAGTTTAAGCAACTGTCCTGTGTTAAGTTATTTTCTAAGAAATCTTCACCAAAGATTCGTTTCCCAATCATACCAACCTACACATGAAGTTTTTGAGGATGCTATATATGATGTTCCGACATCTAATCTGGATTATCAGTAGGGGGTAGTTATGCCTACGTCAAAAGGTTTGGATCGTTATTAAACGTGTCCATCATTCTTGTACAAAACTGCAGTCGCCTCTCTGATCACTTTCCGTAAGGTATTGTGGAAGATGTATCTTATGGTGGTTGTATTTGTTTTTCTCATTATCCGAGCAGCAGATTTCTAACTTATGTAATTTTAACACAGCTGGATATTGGTCATGATTCATGATAGCTTCAATCAAGCTGTTGATTTGATTGAATTGTAGAAGTTCGCTCCGGGTGAACGTTGTTGAATACGCGGTAGAAAACGTTGTCCGTCATCACACCCAAGCTTCATAAACATTTCCATTCTTTTAATTGCAGGTTAATTTCACTATATTCGTACATACTATTGAAGAAACAACCACTTTTGCGGTTCGAAAGACGTTTCTTCTAACTAAACTATGGTTTTAATTTGATTTGGCTTTGGAATAATTTTCTTAGTGGACTATTATTACGCTAGATCGTCTGGCAACGTTATTGCTAAGCATTATATACACAAATATTCACTTATTGTAACTCATACGGAAATAACACTGAAACCGAGTAAAACCGCTCTAAAACATAATTACATGATTACTAATAAAATAATAAGAGCCTCTGAGGTGTAGTAAAAGCCTTAGCTGCCTAGTTCTGTCAATACAATATCTGTAATTTAAAAAATCCTGGGTTTTCCCTTAATTCTACGGGCATGTGTCATAAAATGTTTAATTGAGTTTATTGTCGGTAATATACTTTTTACGAGTTTTCAAAACAAATATATAAAACGCATATAAGTGCATAGTTATTAAATATCCTGACTCTTTCAATGAAGATTCCTCTCTTGGTCTTCTGTGATCATTCGTATGTGTACGTACGTCTATCGGATTTAATATTTCTAATTTTTGAAAAAGTTTATGACGTTTGAGTTTACTTTTTAGTCATGTTACTTTTAATACAAGAAATTTGCTACAATTCTGGCTTTACTGAGAGCCTTGAAAAACGTTATACCGCTACATTCAATTCGGTACACGTACTAGATACAAAAGCAGAAAAAAACTGCTTCACAGGAATAATATTAGTAATGTTCATATTTACTTCTTTCTCTTATACGTAAATTCATTTCACAGTCTAAATGAATTATTACTTTTTAGAGCACATGTACTTTTTGACTGAAGTTAATTGATTTAAAACGGAAGCATGAAAGTGTAATTCGTGTTTCTACGAAAGGCAATAATATTAGATTCGGGAATGTTAATTAAACTTCTTCTTAATCGAATATTGTTGGATGTTCGCTGTAGTTAAACAAAATACAATCTTTACATTCTCCGTTTTCCATTTTCATTTACGTCCATATATCCAATATAAACAATAGTATTAGAAATATACGTAATTGAATATTTCTCTATGTCACTTTCATGCATCTATAATATAATAAGTGTGCTTTTATATACATATGTATAACAGGTGCCGGTCAAAGAAATGATTATTAATTATTCGCGTTTCGCTCGAACGAATCTAGCGTTTGTGAGAAGTCAATCTATTTCATTTATTTAGAAGGCAGTGTTCTTGAATTTAACGAGATCGTTGGTGTTGCAATTAAAAATGTGTTTTTTTGCAGATTAATGTTGTAATAGGTATTGGAATAACTTTGCATTTCCTTGTTTATTATAAGAGTAGGGAATAAACACATTAAATAGACTTGGTACTGAGAAATGTTAATATTACCAGATGTAATAATTATAAAAAACAAGCATTTCTTAAATATATATCTATATACATAAATGAGGAGATTGATATTTCTTATTGCATTAACTAATACTAACATACTGGCCTTTATTTTGAAATATTTTCAATATTCCATTTTTTATTATAGAGTCGTGGATTGCCCGTACCCTACCCTGTGATATTGGGACCTAGTGCATATATTGATCCGGAGGAGGTAAGCGTTTGCTGTATGTTATATTTATTTACGTGGGTGATGTTTACTTTTTCAATACACCCTCTCGCTACTTACAACTTCTGCTGTTTACCTAGATGTTTATATATAACGTCCAAAGTTCCCAATAAAGAGACGCGGATCTATTTTGTACTTTCAGTGAGAATGGGTTTTGTAACATAATAATTCAAGACCTAATATATAGGGTTCTTCATGGCAGCCGTTCGTTGGAAGTTTCCGTGGTTAGAAAAAAACTTCTGAATTCTGAATTTTTGGACTTCAGAGTTAGAAAGTATTCTCTTTCATTTTTAAATATCTTCAAAGTGGTACCACTACCGGTTATACGGGAAGCCACTATTAACTTCTTTATATTAAATGAAACCCCCAATATATTATCTCATTTTTGGATTTATGAGAAAACTTCGTAATGTGATCTACCTGGTTTCCATATACCTATTTTTATTTAGACATAGCGATTCGAATTCGAAAATTTTGCATGCGACCATCTAATAATATAGAGGGTGCCACATTTGAGAAACCGAACTTTTTCAACTTTGAAAATGATGTAATTGGTCATTTTTGAACACTTATATGTGATAAATCAATTGTCAATCTAAATTTCCAAAGTACCATTCTTCTTGCTTGCGCCTACCTAACTTGCTGCGCTTACCAACAGTAGAAAATGGTTAAAAGGCGCAGTATCAAAATTCATAGAAAAATAATAAAAAACATATTTCATAGTTTTAAAAATAATCTAAGGTATCTAAGAAACAAAGCAAAATAGGTATAGGCAAACCGGATGGAACACATCATGAATTTTCTCAGGAATCCAAAAATGAGATAATATATCGGATGGTGGCAATATTTAATAATGAAAGAAAATCTTGACTAACCTTGGGGTTTAAAAATTGTAAATTTTATTTTTTTTAAACCAAGGAAACTTCTAATGAACGGCTACCGCAAGAATCCTTGTATATACTTCTTAAAATTTTAAAAATATGTCGTGTTACACTTAATAACATTTTTGTAACCTTTTCAAAGAAAGTATTTTCTTATTTGACGTAGTCGTATGAATCTTTAGAGCAAAATTTATAAATGTGATAAATAATGAAGAAGATATTGCTAATAATCCAATAGTATTTAAACTATTTAAATTTATTTGGTAAACGCACTGCTTTAAATTCTAATGAAACCATTTGTACTAAAAGTAGGTCATTTTTCAAAAATTCTACGAAACTGTGATTATTAATCATGACCTTCAGAAATATTTCATCGCATCAAACAGAGGCAATTTTCCTCGAGCATTTTGTTTTTCCTTCAATTTACTTAATCCGTAATAGATTAGCAACGGATTATTTAAGATGTTCACATCTTTTCCCAGAGCTTGCTAAAGGATATACATATGTTCCTAGTCTAGCCAGCCTCTTGAAACTTCCTAGAGCCTATCGTTTCATTCGCTAAAGAACAACCTTTGTATTTTAATGTAAAAGGAGTTCTAACGATTTCTTTTTGGTGGGGCTAAGGACATGCCAGATTCGCCATCTCGGGATACTTCTATTTCGTACGCTATCGAATTGTGCCGCTATAAGAAAATTTTGTGTTTCAATATTAAACGAGTTATAAAGTTTGGAATTTCAGGCATGGTTTATCCATAGCTCCGTCATCACTTTCTTTTTTTTGAATTCACTATATTTTTGAGCTCGTTTTGTGGTGCAAAACTAAAATTTGGTGCTGCAATATGCAATATTAACGGAGTTACACCGCTTTAAAAATTCTCCCCTTGCATGTTCCGAGTTTCAATACCTTTCAGTGATGACGAGTCGGAATTGAAAGCATTATAAATAACTAAGCCTGCATAGACGAGTTGCACTTCGCGAAATTAGCAGAGACTAGACAGATTCGTGTTTATTGGTTTCATGAGAATGGGTTTGTGTTGCTTATTGGTTTCATTTTTTGTAAAAATGCTGTTTTATTATTAATTTATTTTGTTTATAAGAATTTTTATGTTGTCATTTAAAGTGCCCTCGTTGTAAATAGCTGTAAGGCAACCTAAATAAATTCCTTGGGAATTTGAGGAAATTTTTTTGCGTTTTCCAATAACAATTTATTTTCGTTACGAATTAATAATTGAATTTAGACAACAAACACTCGATAATCCTTCAAATGTTCTGTTTTCTTTTTATGTTACGATTGGGTAGTGTACTATGTGATGTATGGTAAATTTATTTCAATGTGAGCTACATTTTTACACTCCAGAACAAAAAACGAAGTTCTTGTACGTATATTTATTTTACAATTTGTTCGATATACCATTGTGATCAAACACGAATTGCATTTCAAAAATGGAGCGGAACATTGTCAGTTATACAACAACGAATCCTATGTGGGTGAAATCATTAGTATATAGACAATACCGTAATTAAACCATCGTCGGAAAAGCCAGGCGTGTTCCGACCCAGTGAATGAGTTAAAATGAATTGATTAGCACTATGTTACGGGTAATGTCGTTGACAACAATTTTATTTTCAGTTGTGTGTGTAAGTAAACGTGCATGTGTGAGTACCAATGTGTTGTTATCTGATTTTATTTGCGGCTGTTTTCGAGGGCATCCGTTCAGTATCGCGATGAGCCACGAGTCAATTACCAATAAAAATTGACTGCGATGCCGTAGGGCACGTAACAGATAAATAATTATACCGTTAGGTCTATTTTTATGGAAGCTGCGTGTTCGTATCGACGCTATGTTATAATTTTAACGTTGCAAGTCGGATAGGAGACATTCTATGCTCTGCCCCAGAGGTTATTTATTTCTGAAATTCTGTAACGAGGCATTCTATAATTATTGAAATACATTTTTTTTTTATATTAAAAACAAATTATTTGTGGTAAGAAAACGGTACGTAAAGATATGCTCTAGGGAACTATCATATTGGTCTTAAATCCTTGCTTTTTTTACCTGCAAGTTTAGTTTGGCTTTATAGTTGGCAGCCATTATTCCGCGAAGCTATTACTTCAATACCCGTTAGATGTTTGGATATGGTCCGGTAGTCGTTCACTATTTAACGGAGTTATCAAAATTGTTTTTCACATAGTTTTATAAAATCTAAAAACCGCCCAAGTTTCATTACATTCTGGAAGTGCTGACTGTGAATCTTTTTTGAAAATATAGATGTAATGATATTATTTAACCTTCTAACATAATCCATAATTTCTGGTATTATTTATTCTTAAAATATCTTGAATCTTTAATAATTTTTCCTCTTTGTTAAATACGTGATGATATGCCGAGCTGCATAATCGGGTGGATTAAAGCCTGCTGTATTGGTCTTTAGCACTGTACTACTACTGTCAACAATTTTTCCTTTGCGATTTTGGCTAACAAATCTACCATTTCGTTAGTCGAGATATCTCTATGCCTTTTAAACCAATAATGAATATTGTGATTTTATCTTTTGACGTTATGCTATGCTAAGCTAGTCGTAGATGTGTCGTTATATCACCATTTGCGTTTCTCACTGGTCACTATTGTTTTTAATTGTTCTGTAGATCTTGCCTTTTCACCTTTATCAACCTTTCGTTATAATTTTTGGGTGGAATTCTGATTTTACGTAGCCTTATTTTTTTTATTTTAATTTGGCCACTCTGGTGATTATTGTTTGCAATGAAATGAACACTGATTAGAGCAATTGTTTGGCGTTTTATTTTTCTATATTTCTTTTGGTTGTATGATAGATAATCAAGGTAATAATATGATTAGATAGTTAACTCTCTAATTAAATAATTATGAGGTGTAGGGAATTCACACATCTCTTATCATTATATTAATAATAAATTTTTGTTCCCATAACATACTATATATTGCAAACGTTTTAAATCGTCTGTTTATATTTTTGAGCATCCCATATCTATGGCAATGATAATTCTTGTATACCCTCGTAACATTATGATTTAATATTTATTTCTCTAATTGGGACTATTCTTCTACGTAAACTGCTTGCTTAAACGATCATAGTTGTTAAGTACATTTTAAAGTGTTTGTTTCGTCCTCTTTTTACAAGTTTTGTTATTTTATTTATATTTTTGAGGCTGTTAGACTAAATCTCTTGTATGTATATCTGTGTGTTAATGATGCAACTTCTAGTTTTACTTTCAACTAAATAATACGCAGCAATTAAAAAAAGGTAAACAATCTTATTGATAAACTGCATACTTATTTGCTTAATTACAATCTTATTTTCTTTTCTGCAATCGCCGCTTAATTACAAAATAAAAGGTATTTGTGAGATATAGTTCCTTTTATTATTTTTTGTATGCTAAACAAGGGTATCCTCGCAGGGTATGATTTGTATAATATAGTACAATCATTTTATTCCGTTAATAATTAATACAGTAGTAATTAATAATAACAAAAACATAAATTTCAACAGTCCGTAGAACTTATTTCTCAAAGAGCGCATTTGCAACAAGTCAATGTTTTCTTTAATTCCGTTTTAAAACAAACCATTACAATTGTAAAACGTATGCAAGGATCTGTTACCGGCTCTAGATTCTGAAATAGCCTTGTTCAAATAATTGCTTCATTTGGACCAACTCCTGAATGAAAAGAAAGTGTATGCATAATCTTAGACGACTCTCCTCACGATCCTTTTGTTTGCGGACGGTAATTTGTGCCTGTCATAATATTGTTTGCTATAAAAAAAGTTCGCTTAGTTACGCCTGCGCGTCACTTCGTACATGATGGATAAACCGCAAGTGTACTTGATCCGAATACAATTCCGTGACATTTAACCTTATCGAAGAGGCAGATTTTATTTAAGATAATGGCACGTCAGTCAAATCAGACACACCTATTTGTAGCTGAAAGTCGGATAAGAAAGCAAGTCTCGACTTCGTAATTGTAGAAGGTTTGTTCTTAAAGTTTTTAAGATCTCTGTTGCGGTAACTCCCCCGGATCTTTGCCACACAAGCCAACTTATCAAAGAAAGCAGCCGGTATTGAGTAATGCTTTTGACAGAATAGGATTCTATTCTATAATAATAATGTTTAGACCTTTACAAGAGTTATAAATAAAATTTTAAATGCCGTAGATCAAATAGATCAAAACAAATAAAAGCATCTTAAACCTATTTTACAAGTTTAGTAATAATAAAAACAGATAAACATTAAATTAGCTAACAAAAGATTAAATCAATAGAAAACGTAACTACTAGCTGGGATCAAAGAAATCACATAGTTTTAGTTTTTCTACTAAAATAACTTTTTAATGCTTTCTCAAAATTTGTAATACTTGACGCATTTTGGGAATTGCGGTTATATAATTTGGTGCTAAATATGATAAGCTGACTTCAAACGTCTCGAGCCTATTGTATGGGGAAACAGTTGATAACCAAATCAGATATTGGATTCATAAAAACAATTGTTTACGATAAAGAAGAAGAAAAGATTTACTCGAATACATGAAATTAGTAACGCATTTGTTTATTCATTCTATTTAGTCTTCATACACTTCATTAATAAGTTGAAATGCTGCTACTTTAGTGGATTTGTTCTTCGTAAAAACCACGTTTCACTTACCTTTCGGATCCCTGACAATATAGAAACTGGATGATAATTTTGTAAATCTTTTATATTGCCATTTTTAATCTATTTCACCCATTCTTCAGAATACTTGAAAATGCTTTTCTTCCTAAGCTAAGGGTTGTAACATTAGATCTGTCGATTCATTTATTATTTTAGAGCTAGTGTTATCAAGTCCAAGACTTTGAAACGAAACGAAATAATGCCGTAGGATTTGTCGTACTTCGCATATGCAGGTGAAATCTATTTTTTTTTTTTTTTAAGAATGTACGAAATGCAATATCATTTGGATTGCTTATACTTATGACATTATTTCCATGTCGCATTTGTTTCAAATCCTTTCTTAAATGCTTACTGGATGATAGGTTTTCATTAACCATGCAGCTTTGTATGTATATAAAAAAACTGAATGGGATATCTTCAAGAGATGTTGAAAATGAACTCTACGAATAAATGAAGAAACTGATGTAGAGTTAGAGTAGACAAGTGTTAAAGCCAGAAATGTGCAACACAAGAAAATTGTTTGTTGAAGAGTGCCACACTAATGGAGAATACGAAGACTCAACTAAGAAAGAAACGATAGAAACAAGGCCAGAACAAGATCTAAATAAATATACAGAAGTATAATTAGAAATAAGTAAATTGTACAGAAGAAGCAAGTTATCATTAATAACATGCAACAGATTTTTAAACGTGTTCTGGATTTGGACTGTGTCATGATTAAACGAGAACTCGACTTTTGTCTACAACCAATATCGAGTTTTCGTCTAACCGTGACACGGTCCGAACTCGGAATACATTTAGTTTTCATTTATTGGCCGTGGAACCCTACATTATTATTCCAGGAGCTATAATACTTAGGACTACCAACTAAGAGTAATAAAACGGCAACAACAAAAATTAAGAATGACACTTTAAGGTATTGTACAAAGGTGCAGAAGAACAGTGGACATGCTTTACTAGAAACGACAAAGAAGAATAGTGAAGCAATCCAAATTTAAATAAGCACCGGGCTGAGTAGTAACCTTCAATAGAATTTCGCACTTACACACGTGAGTATTTCAGTAATTCTTAATTAATGCCGCAGTTAGGAATTATTGAAGTATAGCGGTGAAATGCTATTACTACGAATATTTAATCTAAAATTTTGGAACGAAGATAATTAGATGTATGGATCGATCAAAGTTTTCTGCGGTGTTCCGAAGACCAGCACGTTATTCACGTGTGTGTGAGTGCGAAATTCTATTGAAGTTTACTTGAGGAACGTATGAAGTGTGCAAGAAATGGGGGTAAGACAAATTGCTATTGTATACAGTGAGGAATATTCTACTATGACAATGTGGAAAGTCAATGTCATTAGCGCCATTTGAAATGACGTTCGTTCAAATGTTGTCCAAAAACCTAATACGTCAGAGTGATCCTGTTTTGTACAATTTAAATTTTATAACTTAAGCTCTCCTTTCCTCTATCCATGGCGTTTTATTGGGTAAAGTTGTTTCCAACCAACGATTATTCCTGGTTAATAATTACTCGTCATTACTTTCTTTTCCTCATGTCGAAAATGTTCGCTTTTAATGTAGGATTTTCCTACCAACAGCTTACAATTAAATCCAATACTGTCTTTAGAACAATTTAATTAATACCGCAAATTAAACATTACTCAGTAATAAGCAATGCTGATGAAGTCGTATGGGATGACTCAGACGCAGCTGGCGAGTATGATGAAATACGTTATTTTTATCGCGTCCATACATATGCCATGCAATAGGTTTTATATGACAAAAATCTGAACCTACGGATAATTTGAAAGACAAGTAGAAACACATAAAACAGCGAAACTACGTATATGTACAAAGAAAATTCGATATCGGAACGGTATCCAAACGCTGCGAAACCTCCTACTGTCTATGGCGAGACACTCTTCTTTTCCGATAAGTACAAGTGAACGGTTATGTAGCAATATCATGTTTCCGTACGTCTTGACTAGCTTTGGTAGTAAATAAAGTCCGCCGCTTTACGAAATTAGCTGAAACTAAATAGATTCGTGTTTTCTCGATTTCCGGGGAAACCAGTAGGTAACACGAGCCCTTTTTATGAGACGAATAAACACGAGTCTGTCTAATATCTGCAAATTTCGTGAAGCGCACGGAAAGTGGCAGTAATAAGTCATCAAGTCCGGTACTAAATGTGAAAATTAATTTGTTTAGAAAAAAGTTTCTGAATTGCTAATATTGTAGTGTGTATACTCATAGATTTATTGGAAATAGCTTCTTTAAACTGCGAAACTTGAAAAGCGTTAAGCGCGCGTATGAGACAAGATTGAGTGTGCAGGGAGGAGCAGAATTTGTGCTGCATGTAAATAAGTACGGCCTGATAAGGTTAACATTGCTACCCAAGAATATATGGATATTCGAACCCAAAACCATTCGGATCCTAGGATACAAATTTACTAACCAATTCTCGGATTCGGATCTACTATCCAATTCTTAGATTCGGATTCGCTGTTATTTTGCGATGTAAGAAGCTTTGTAATTAATAAAAAAAAGGGAAACATCTAATTTATTAGTTATGTAGAGAAAAGGTACAATGGTTTTTTTTTTATCTGAGTGTTTAGAGTAATATTGAGGGTACGAGGTTTTAGGAAATGGATGGCGGATCCGAATCTGAGGTTTCGGATAATCGATCCAGATAACAGCTCTATCTACTAGCTAAATATCAATGTATAAGGCCAGATATCACATTCTGTATTACATGCATCTCCATATACCATGCTATTAACATTTGCATCGTTCTTTGAGTTCGATTTATAGACACAGTGCTTAAAGGATCATCGTTTTCGTTGGATCGTTGGATGGAATATTAACGAATGAAGGTGTCAGCGGACCATTTAATAATAATAATAATAATAGTTGTTATTGCCCAACAATTTCCAGTTACAGAATATAAAAAATAAGTACATTAAAAAGGAATAATTGTAAATATAAAAAACAAAGATTAACTTAAACATTAATTTTGCTGCAAAACAGATCATGATAGGCCGAGAAAGCAAACAAGAGGAAAATGTAACAGTAAAAGAACATACTTTGGGTGAATATTATATCATTCACAGTCATACACTTTCTAAATTGGAATAATGCCAATTGGCTGTTGCTCTTGGTCTTAGCTGTAATTGTTAGTATATTTAGTTATTACTTCAGTAGAATAGGCTATTAGAATTTTCATCAGAATTTTATTACTCCAATTAATCGTAAATTTGTTATATGTGTATAACCCAGTGAAAGAGTGAACTTCAACTTTCTAAGCGGGAAAAAGAATAAATGTCTTTTCATTCAATTGTTAGGTATTATTCTTGTTGCCGTTAGTGCTTGCAGGAGAAAGGTTCCTTTATACTTTCAGTTAATTACGTTAGCATGAGCACTTGTATGTGTTCATATTAAAATTTAATTGTAGCTGTAGTATAATTTATACAATTGAAGAGTGCTTGTAGTATCGTAGCTAACGTGTAATGTATGTATATTGAAATATGGTTGACACACCCGCTTGTACGTTAATAACATATCAGGTGACCTTTTAGAGTAAATTATTACGCCTAAGGGACGAGTAGAAAACGAATAGGATTAAAGTGGATTTAAGTGCATCGCTGTTGCTAATGTAATAAAATCGATTTTAAGTTAGCGGGATTCCGTCTTGTACAGGATACACGCTACATTAATATAGTTTAAAGTAAAACAAGTTTTTTCTTGCTCAACCAGAGGAAATGTTATTAATTTATCGACTGCCACTTTAAAAAAAGAGTTGTCAGGAATCACTATGGTCAACTTTAGAAGTAATTATAACGGAACTATGTTTTTGATATATCACACTGCAAATTATTCTTTTTTATGGGACAATCAAAAAAGATATATTAGAAAGCAAGTTTTGTAAGATAACATTTTGTGGTGCACTATTTTTCCTATTATTTATTAAGTACTGTCACAACTGTAGTCACATTGACACAGTTTATTTAGATATTAAGTGCAATAATATAACCTGAACCTCGAGGAACGGCAAAAGGAAATTGTTGGTTGTCAGTAAATCATATGCAGTAGATGAAAAAAAATATTTCTATATTTGTTGTACACTGAATAATGTTAAAACAGTTTTAGATGGAAGGCTATTAATATATTTGCAAATACAAAGCAAAACAAAGAATTGTAAATTTACAATTGTAAACCTTACGAATTTGCTCAACTATACTCCCTATAATTTTCCTAGAAAAAGTAATAAATACCTGTGGTTGCTGTAATCGTGTACAATAATAACAGTAATTTATTGATTTATTCATTTAATAATAAAGACCAACAGGAAAATTCATATAATTGTCACAAGAATACATGTCTACAGCATTTGCCTGTGAATTCGTATAGTGTAAGAATTGATAACCGCGGTGTTTACCGGTACAGAAAGAGATACGTGAATGTAGTGTCGCGTATCTCATCTTTGCGGAATATGCTGTAAGTACCTACCACAAGTGAATATAAAATGAACGATCTATTCTATAAATAGGCCGTGTAATAAAACAGTGTTTATTGGCAAATATTAGGTCTACATTTAACATTCATAGATTTAAATACTGTTGAATAAAGGTTATTTTCGTAGACTTGAACTATTTAAGAAACTTGAAAATAAGCAAGCGACGGAGTAATACATACATATAAATATTATTGGAAATATTAGGTTTATGTCTAACATACATGCTTAATTTCCATTGAATACGCATGCCTAACATTCAATTTATTTAGGAAAGGAAACTTTTAGCATTGCTTTCTTTGTATATTTGGGAATTGTTTTTATATATACTTTGCGGTAGCAAAAATAAGTTATATTATTATTATTATTATTGCTGTTAATATTATTATATTTAGTAGTAATAAACCCGTTATATAAAATTTTCGCAAACTTTTCATTTGTATTTGATATTCATACATTTAATTATAATTAATTAAAAGTTCGAAGTATTTCTTTTACCAGTAAATAATAACAACAGTGAAATATTGATGTTACGTATTTTTCTACCTCTATTTGTATTTATCCGTTGAGGGTAGATCCTTTTATTTTATATTCAATAGAGCAGGTATCCCGTAAAAGATGAAATAGACGTCACTACATTTTCTTTACTGGTAAACACGTTAAAAATGAAAATCGATGTATCCTCGAAACTTGTATGGTATGGAATGTGCTGGTACTTTTGTGTTGTTTGCCATATCACCCTATAGACCTTGCTACTATTACTGATCACGTCAATTAAGTGCTTTCACTGTACTTTCATACAATTATAAACACAATATACACTAAAGAAGTAAAAGTAAGTAAACTAAGTTGTAAATTTAGCAATTTTATTTAATTGGCAAAGTAACAAGTAACAAATTTTCGCTGCATTTTCTGAGTCTTACCCCGTGTAATAACTCCAAGCGGTAGAACAGTACTTAAGCTATGAAAAAGAGAAATTTATCCAGAAATGTTGGCGAAATCACTAGTTCAACGTTTAATTAATCCGCTGTGTTTAAGAACTGCAAGTAGGGCTGTTGCTTGAAACCGGATACCCGGTTTCGATGTGAATATCAGTTTGAAATTTGCAGCAGTCAGAAATAGAACGTATAGAAGAAAACGACTTCGATCTCCCGTGAAAAGAAGAAACCTTGTATAGTTTACGGAGTGTCCTATGTTATTAATAAGGAGTGAAAATAAAATTGGTACCAAACATCACAGGAATAAAGTAAGGTGCGGTGACACCAATTCGCGCTATTTGAATACGATTGCGTAACTAACAAGCAAACCAAGACCACATCGCCGTACCCCTTATTTCATAAGCTCCAGTTTCCATAAGAGCAATCGGGTAAAGCTTTGCTAAAATTGGTATAACGCAGTCGACGTGATATTCCTTTTCTAGTGATAATAAATTGGTTTTGGTACTCCTATCCCGAATGAAATCTTGTTCCTAAATGACGTGGTCAGAGAAAACCAATGTAATATTGTCGCTAACAATTGACTCCAGCACCTTCCAATTAAGAATGTGTGTTTGAATCCGGTAGGTTAAATATTGGATAAATATCTGACATGGAAATAAAGCGCAATAATAGAAGCGCAAGGAGTATTTCCGAAACGTAAGGCTTCCCCAGTGATATAACAACGACAATGTTTAAAATCAATCAATATGTTATTGTAGTGAAGCACAAGTGGATCTGGATTAGGGCGGAGTTAATATCATGTTTACTCTCTGCAACCACCACCAGCATATCAATATTTGTACATTCAGTACTATCCAGAATGTAACTTTGGTCCTCCGTACTAGCGACTCCTGCGCTTGGTTCGACAGATTTTCGCAAAAACGAAAAGGTAACGTCTTCATCTAATTAATTAGAACAACGTTTGAAGATGGAAGATGGTACTGAAGATTGCAGCTGATTGAAATAAAGAACTCCCTTCCATGAAGTGTTCAACTTTCGCATATTTTATTTATGATCCATCAGAGAAAAGCAAAGAAGACATCTAATATCAAACAAGGGAACATCAATTTAACATCGTTAAAAGTTACAACACATCAAAATTGTGAAAATTCAAAACTTTTATAATTTAAAATATAAAAAGGTTAGAGTTACCGCAACCCACGATGTGAAGTTCTCGTGTACAATCAGTGCTTCTATCCTACTAACTACTTAGATTCTCGGAAAAGAAATGTCTGGATTAAATGCTAATGTTGCCTATATTGTTGGGATACCTTGTTGTTGAAGTCGTTTACTTCTTGCTTAAAACACTCGTTTTTATCCTTATTATTTTTATTAATTATAGATTTATTTCAAAAGCAGCAATTTTTTTCTCTAGTAGCAAACGGGACGAACACCATATAACAACTTAATATTTTACAAATATGTATCCATAATTATAAAACAATACCACAGTGAGCACTTAAAAGTATATTCAGCATAACAAATAATAGTTATTAATTAATAACTATATACTAGTGCATTATATAACAAATAACATAAGTGTGAAAAAGAGTTAAGAGCTTGAGAACAGAGGCCGAGACGGTTACAGCTGTCAAGTGTGTTATGTTATAACGCACGAGTGCCATACAAAATGTTATTCAACACTTCTTAATAACGGTTTAATATGCATTTCTGAATGCAACAATTAGACATTAGAAAGTAAGTTTCTATTTTAAAAATTTATAAAGTAGGTAAGTGTGCAGTATATAATAAAATCAATAATATTCAATAGTGTTAAAATATTTTAAAAGTGTGGAAGAATCAGAAGAGTCTGTTTAGATTCTAGAGGATATTTTAACAGATACTTTAATCAGCAAAAAAGCAGAAAATCAAAAGACCTATATAGTAAAGAGATCAGTAAATTTGAAAAATGGAAAGAACATTGAGGTGTAGCTGCAGTATTCAACCGTTGGAATTAACACTCTATCGGCAATACATACCTCAGTAAGTTGCTTTTTTCCTTCATCTATCTAGAGTACAATCATATACAGGACACGGTATGAGACATTCGTCAGCAATATTCTTGACAAATGTAGGTGCCAATATTATAGCATTGAAACGATATGGCGGATGAAAGTCCTATATTACTTGAATCCATTCATTTAAACGATGTTAGAACTATAAATAATACAAAAATAAGTTCCTGTGACCAAGATCATGTTAATAACCAAACCATTTCCTTAAATGCTAAGATTAATGTCAATACATGCGCCTTTCTTAGTAATGGGTTATAAGTTATTTTTACCTCACTAGTGAATTATTGGCTATTTTATTTATCCGAAATAAATGTATTTGTAGATTCTAGCTGTTGGGTAAAATAATAATGAAGCGCTTAAAAAATATTGTCGACAAAAAACTTTACAAAACATATTCCTCCCTCATCATTTAGCATTCAAACTTAAAATTATTTGAAATTCGCCTTTTACATCAATTTCCAACACTGTGTAACGTAATAGTACGCGATCCATTGTTGTGCGTGGATACATAACGTGGTATGCATCACATGTATGTAATGTGGTATGTAACAGGTTGGTCTTAATTTTATCTTTAACAAAGTCAATGGTGATTTTTCAAGTAATTTTGGACAAGAAAGTTTTAATTGACATATGCCTTCGGGGCTTTCCTTCAAGGGAATATTTTCGAAAAAATAATGTTCTTTAAAATCTTTAAAACTAGCTAGTTTCTATAATTCGTAAATTGTCATAGTATCAATACGAAATTAACTCTACATTTTGCTACGACAAGTGGTAGGCTATTTAATCCAGTGGCGTAGATCCGGGTTTAGTGCGTTTTTTTTTACATATCCTTTCTTGGCCACTGACTAAAATGTAACTTTGTCTCTTGCTAGATTTTTTATTAAATTTAAACTAAAACGGTTCATTGGTTTCTATTGCACAATATAAAAACTAAACTATCGACGATTTAATTTAATTTAGTGTTTTGTTATAATTGACATTAGTTGGCCGTGGTTGCCTCGCACACATTGCATTGTTTTTGTTACCTCTCAAATCTTATTGGTGATCGGCATCAATAATTTCTTATTTACCTATTGCATGTACCTAAGTGATGCTTAATTTTGGTTATTATATGATAAAAATCCACCCTTTTGAAGCCCTCTCTAAAATATATTTGGTTCGAGAAATAATAAATTTGTACCATACTTTACGAATGCAGTGTGTATACCTATTGGCAGCAGCAGCAGAAAACAACAATTGCGTTAGCGATCCGTCACCGAGATCAAAGAGCACATTCTATTTGCAGGAAATAGCTGTTTGGAGTCTTAGCAGTTGGCGGCATGCGGTCTACTCATGAATAACTTCGCCATTGCTAAAAAGGGTTCCCCAATACTTGTAGTACACATACATGCATATATAGTAACTGGATCCGCAATAATGTATGAAACGACGGCGAATATGAACGCTGTACAGCCGAAGCTGCTCTCCATTACCCAAAAATAAAGTACGCAATATAATACTTATGATGTGTTGCTCGATAGCGTATGCCAAGTCATATGAAGCCAAGCAGTCTGTTATTCTATGCAAAGTGCTTTAGAAATAGACTATTTTAAGAATATAATTTATATTCTCTGTCGATTTCAAAAGAGGTACGCTAATGTTTACTTTTCTTAGACATTACTAACGAAGTGTGGTCACGTAGACTTGCTCTAAATAAGTACTTCATTTGTTCGTAAATGAAGGATAGAAGAAATTCATATATTGTATGCCCCAACTGCATAACTCAGGCACTTTAGTGAAACGAAAATCGCGTGGTCAACTTGTGTTGATATATATTTTTGTTACATCTTATTTAATGTCAAGGACAAAATTAGTTAATCTGTCATCTCATTTAATGGTTCCAGAGTAATATCGGGTTATGTTACTTCTTGAATCATTAATAACTTTGTATATGCAACCTTCAGTACACGGGAGTATAAAAACACACAAATTCATGCGAAAAAATAGTTAGATAGACTATAAAAATTTTTCAGTCTTATTTTAAAGTGAAAACATCAAAAGAAGTTCAAAATCATTTGAAAACTAAGAGACAAGAAAAGTAAAATCGAAGAGGAACCGAAGTGAACTTAAAGTCGACTTTTCATCGGAAGATTGATCTAAAACTACTGTATTAACCCCGTTGACAACCTACTACAGTAGACTAATGTCAAATTTTTGAGAATACAACTCATCGTTCGACAATACGCACTCAATTTCAAGAATGCCGGAAATTAAGCAGAATACCGTGCTTAGCATGCGTTGGTATAATCAAAGGTGTGATGATAATCTCAGTTGCCGCATTTAGAAACCTTTTTTGACGTGTTGCCTTTTCATCTGCTGGAAAAGATGAAGACTATGACGAGGGCATGCCATGAGAATGGCAATATGAGACAGGAAAAAGGTAGAGATGGAAATGCGTCCATCTTTAACGCAGTAGAGTCAGAAAGAATCACCTAGACATACATCGTTATAAAAACTAACAAGGTGGATAAACAGGACGATGAACTGGCATTTTTCAAGCGGTCAAGTTTATGCAATGTTAGGGAATGAATTTAGATATTGAATGTACTCATAGAAAAGAATATACTGCAACAACTGTGGGTAACCTTACATACTACCAGGGTACTCGTGCTGACCACCCTTAACTTTTTATTTGAAATCCCTTTTGGAAATGGCAAAGCGGAAATCAAAGGATCGGTTTTCGTTGTGAGACTCGTTGGAGAAATTGCTAAACATGAGCAAATCCGATATTAGAATGTGGACTCACTGTGGTGCATACAATAACAAAAGATACAGCGGTTTAGGCACACGAAAGGTAGAGAACACCGTAGTGCAGGTAACCACGTCGTTGTAATAATAGTATCGTTGTGAAATTTTACTATAAGTAACATCATCTAATATCCGGGCTGGTTTTACAGAATAGAAACGTTATAAAAATATTAGAGAGATTTTAAGTAGGCTCACGTCAAACCAGTCTTTTTATCTACGAAAACATTGTAACTGATCCGTTAATTGATTCACATCGTAAAGTCTCTATTTTCTGGCTCGTGAAGATGGCTCTCGCACTTTCGATTTGTAAATGCCCTAGTTTTGTGCTTGTTTAGTACTGATTTATGCCGTAAGGATTATAATTTGTATCCGCCTTCTTCTCAAGATATGTGGCAATGAGAGTTGGTGCCAATACTTATTCAATAGCTACCGCATCCATTTTTTGGTTTCTGAAAATCGATAATAACATCGTTTTCTGATCGTTTTGAGTTGCAAAAATTTAGTTTTGAAATTAGCGAAATATTGGAGATTGAAAGTTGGTGGTCACTCGCGGCAAAAGCAATGTGAGCATATTCCTTTTCCTGTGAGTGATTCCATTAATATCGCATTAGCATCATTTTGATTGTTGTTTCTAGACGTTCTAGACGTTACATGTTCAGCTATCCACTTAGGTGCAGGCCACATCGAATTGAACAGTCTAAAAACTGCTGGAGACTTGGTTTGGGAACTGTATTCACTTTTTGTGTAGAGAAACACTCGAAGCAACGCTGATGATGCCGGATAGGCAGAAACATGTCCAGTCGTTGACTAGTGTTGTTTTCTCCTCACGCTAATTTTGCAGTGAGTGATTGCATCAGTATCGTGGTGAGTTGCAGTAGCATTATTTGGGTTGGATCCTATTGATATTTAAGTGGATAGGTACAGCAACATAAATAACACCTAATGCATTCTTTATTATCTAACAATATGCTGTGTACGTATTTTATCTTACTGTAACAGTGAGATTTGATTTATTTTACTAATTTCTATACTGGGAACGTTACATACGCTCTAATAGAGTTCCAAACCGCGAATGGTGGTATGATTGTTGATTGTTATAACGTCGTTGGTATTTTTATCAAAAAGTTGTGCGACAATCTCATTGCATTGCTCTGCAGTCAGCTGAAGTAACTTTACTGAATCGGAAGATGTGGCACGCGATTCAATATAGCTTCTTTTTAAAGATTTATTCTTTTCTTGACATTTGTCAACTTCTTTGCATAAGATGTTGGAAACGAAAAATATTAGTATATTATCACTGTAGTGTACCAATCTACGGTAATTTTTGTGCTTTAATCCGTTTTTGAATGGACTTGGAAGTTGCCTCTTTCTGTTGAAACTAGACATGAGACCCCTCCATACTTCATTCGTACGGTCTACATCTAAAATTATCATGATGACTATTAGATATGGAATTGTATACTTCACAAGACGCACCTGTATTTAGTTCTTTACCAACGAGGTTCCGTTTACGTTTCATCTCAAAATACTCTCTGAATGTAGGAAGTTTTTTGTTTAAACCTGAATGATTTGGAATAGTTCTCAAGAGTCGTTTATTTAGTTTCGTTCTCATTATGAAGTATCTGCAACGAAAACTTTTGAAGTTATGAGCTAATAAAGCTTCTTGCATTCTAAAATAATTGTTCACATTGGTTGTATAGAGTTGCGTGGTATATATAAGATAGCAATGTGATGCTTTCATAAACACATACTTAAGAATGTTTATTATCTTATTACAAAATATTGGTAAGGAAAGGTCTATGTGGAAAAGGGAAATGTTAACAATATAGATAGTTTGCTGCTTATTTTTATGATACTATTCGTTCTATTCGTCTAAACTAACATTTGTAGGTTTAACTAAGACGGTTGCTTACTGGAGCTATGTGTTAAAGAAGGTCGCCCGATTAAATCGTACATAATTGTCGAAGAAAATACTTGTATTTATGGAAAGCATACTCCAACTTTAATTACGGTGACATTATCTATAAGATAGGTTCCGGGCCAATAAGCCGTGGTCGATCGGAATTTCTTCCGGACGTTTCATTCGCAACTGCGGCGAACATCTTAGTGGTGAGAGCAAAGTTTTCTTTGAAGATTTTTCAATCGACGACGGCTTATCAGCACGGAACCTACTTCTGTATTAGACACCGGCCGTGAAAGCTTACAAAGTTACTTTGATTGCCTATAAAGTTTTGATTTACTCAACTAGCGACTGACAAAGACCGATTTGTTTATAATTTGATAGATTCTAGTTCCCATTTGTTGACGAGTGCTTTAAGCATGCGGAAGGGTGAAGAGCTCCATACATATACGTAATTACAAGACGATGTCAGTTGCTAGTAACAGTAAATCTCACTCAGAGTTTGCGGATCAAATTACTCCTCGTGTTCAACAAATGTCCTCTTAAATGTTTTGAAAACCTTTAAGTAAATCTGTAGAGACGGCAGGACGATGTTGGGATAAATAATTCTAATAATAATTAATGCTTGTTAGCTTATAATCGCATTTTATAAAATGCTTTTAAATTAAAGGACGAAAATTACTTCTTATCACTGCAATCACTAAACGATCGTAAATACATGGATGTTTCATTCGAGAGAGATGAAAATAGTTTATTTGAAATACTTTTGGTTTCAGCTGCCAGTTCGAAAACATCGAATCGTTGTTTTCTGATTGTAAATAATTAGAAGAAATTGCTTCTGCTGCTTTTCTCCACTTTAAATAAGTTACTCTTTTGGCTTTATTACTGGTTAAAGAGTTATCTTTCTTGATTATGCGTTCAACGTGTTCTTTTTACATTAGATATATAGTATTGCAATGATACAAAAAGCAAAATGTTTTATTTCATACTGACTTTATTAAAACTTGTTGGCATAAAATAATAAGAAAGATCACATTGACATTTTTATTCAGAAATTATACAAAAATAAATAACTTATTTTAATTATAACACCATTTTATAGATACTAAAAAATTATTGTGATATGCAGAAACAATAATTAAATTACGCAACAGTCTATACGTACATATATGTAGTGTTACATATTTGTGTAGAAACCACAAACGTAATACACTAAAATCACGACCTTAATGCAAGATCATAGTTCATCACAGTCTCGTTGCATTAACAATAACAATTATTGTGATATTTAACACTCGCGATGTTAATAATTTCTAAATAGCAGATACGGTAAAAGGATAGTTGCTGCTACGCAAAACATGAAAGCCATGCTCATTGTTAGGCCATTGGTGCGATGCAGGTTGTCCGGCCATTCAATTTCTTCGAGTTCGTATTCGCTCCTGCAGAATTCGAGTACTTCTACATCATCACGGAATTTAACTCTAAAACAGAAATTCTTTATTAGTCTTTTTGATATTAAGACAAACAGCTAGTCAAAATATCATATCAACTATCAACATTATTATTAACATCTACTAGGCAATTTTCCTTATTGAAGTTTAGCCTCCAGTCACTGACTGGATGATTATGGTTAGAAATAATGTGAAAAACTAATGTTTAGGAATTTGTTGTTTATTGTAGTTATTTCACATGTTTATTCAAATTAATCGTGCTAAAACTGGTCTATGTAAATGTTAGCGACCTGAAGAATTAAAAAATCACCTAAAAAATAGAAAAAAAAAATATTTATATAATTCACTCATGCCGTTTATAAGGTACTATAAAACTTTTTCTTGTTCTACCAATGACGTAACAAGTGGTCGAAATTTTTAGGGCGGACAATTGTAATCTAATTCTGAATAAATTTCCGAATAAGGAATGAAACTGCGAACGTCGTAGGTTTCGTACAATAAAAGACCATTTAGCCAATTGCCGATACGTTATAAAAAGCAAATTATAATCTTCATTAATATCATTCAATCTGTTCCCTTAATATTTTGTTTATAGAGGAAGTTGCTATCGCTATCAATTTTCCGATATGATTGCTCTTGTAAATAAGAATTGGAGACCTATACATATATTGCAACTTAACTTATCATTACGTAACAAAATTTTTCAAAATGCATTAACAAGATTATAAACGTAATCGTCGTTGAAAGTTACAGCAAAAGTAATTTTTTTTATGGAAAATTTATGTAACAGCTTCATTTAATAAGATAATCTAAACGTTATTTTCCTGGATAAAATCTTATGAGTTTCTACTTATTAAAAATATCCTAGCGTAGAAATATAGCGTAGGGGCCAAACAACGTTTTGACGCTGTTTGGCCCCTCGTTTCCAGTATGCCTCACGGCTTTGATTAATTCTAGGACAATGACAATGCCGGTATATGTTAAAGCGGGGATTATCGCCGTAGTTCTTATCTTTAGAAGTTTATAGTACAACAATTATAGTCAAATATGCGATAAAAAACAATTTTTGTTATAGCAGTTGTATATGTTATTGGATTGATGTAATTCTTATTATAATTTGTTAATGTTTTAAAAATCCACAGAAGATTTTTGTCCCAAATTTTTATTCGTGTGGAAACATAAGGGAACATAGATGAAACTTTGTGGTTGTATAGACCCATATTGTGTAGGAACAGCGGAACACTCTTCGGCGGGATGAAACGTATCCTAAGTTTAACATTAACCTTCGATCTTAGACTCAATAACTTCGAAACTGTGAGAGAAAAAAAGTTAAGACATTAACTAAACTGTTTTACAAGTTGCCCACGATATTATAAATATTTTCTCTATAACAAATATTTGTTTAGCAAAACAATCGCTACATACCTAGGTTCCCTTGTTAATAAAATATATATAATGAAATTATAGCTTGAATAATGAGATTGTACAAGTTTTGGTTGCTGTTTGTTATATATTTTCTTAAAACCGTATTATAGTATCTATTACTTGCGGAAATAGAGTAATGTATCGAAATATTATAGCTTTTGAATGAGTAGAGAGAAAAATAATTTTTTTGTTAGATACAATTTTACTTCAGTATACTAACCGATAGTCTATTAAACTCGCATTTATAATTTTGCATGTTTTGCAAAGGAATGAGAAATATATGTGTTGTTTGGAACCTTTAAGCGTAACGTATGCCGTAATCGTTGAAAGCAAAATTGCAACTTCCGTAACGGTAAACCGAGAGCAATATATCACGATCGAAGGATATTATACAAGCCTGTCTATTGTAAATAACGTCACTTTGAAGGTACCGTGTTTGGATACATATTTCTCACAATGACACTCTTTCGATCATGGCAGGAAAGCGCAACAGCAAATATAATTTTCTCTCGAGTGACGAATACACATTGGAAATTTCAAAGCGAATTGAATATTAAAGAGAGTGGCGCGGCGGCGAGCGGGAGGATCGAGTTTTGCGTTTCCTGCGTTTTCGTCATCGCCGGTAGTTGTAATCTCGGAAGCGCTTTTCTATCGAATTACGTAACCTATATTACATTCTTAACGTTCCCTTCGTTGTATGCCCCCGGAATACCTGGCATTATTTCCTGTAGGGTCCCTCCGCCAGAAAAGCCATCCCGATTCCGCCTTATCCAGAATCCATTGGGGCTCCGGAACACCAAATTTTTCCATTACTTTCATCGTGGGATTTAGGAAATTGAGTTCTTAATTTATTTCGTGAAGTGTCTTCTCCTATCGGCGACTGGTCGATATAGAATTTATCCAGTTGCAGATCAGTTTTCTAATTCTGTAATACAATAATAAAAATCTTTACATCTTGCTGACTATGCAAAAGAATGAAGAAATTTATCTAACTAGTAAAGGTAGCTATGATATTGTTCAGCACTAATATTTGTTTCTCAAAGCAATCAGCAATATTAAGAAACATTTCAAACAAGAGTTCAATCACAATAAAAAGAAATAATTCAGTATGTGACAGTTTTTGTATTGTAAAAGATCTTTTACTTGACCTCAACAATCTAAAAAAAGACGTTAACATTTTGTAATATTCTAAAACTTGCAGGAATCGGTAGAAATCGCTCCAGTTTAAACTGAATATGATTCTAAGGGTTCAGCTTTGTAATAAAAGTATGCGGCAGGATTCTTTGCTATGGCCTTAATAAATCAATCCGTTGCTGATTTATCGATTTGTTTGTGTAAAATGTTTTTAAAATATACAGGTTATAACTGTGACTTAATTGCTTGAAGTGTAGTATATGCATGATAAATCACTACAAAGATGATTTATGCCATTAGAGTCTCATCAATATGCACTCCAAGAATCCTTGCTGTACTGCAAACTAGAGTTATATCAATATAAAGTATGGATATTGTACTTATGTTGGTTGTTAAACAGAATGCAAGAATGTTTATCATTGTTAATAAGGAGATTGTTAATTGTTATTCAGTTATACTAAAAATACAACATAAATGTAAAATGTGACCTTTTTAAAAGTTCAGGTAGGAACGAGTCAATTATTAATATATTAATGTCATTTCCATATAGGGAAATAGATATGTGAGAATCGCTTAAAACATTTGGAAGATTTTTATATAAATTAAGAATGTAGTTTGAGATACTCCCATATTAGAAATGATGGAACTTGACTTCCTTCCAAAGTATAGGACTTTGTAAATACGATGATCGAAACAATTCGTCGGTAAGACCTCTCACCTAGTAATATAAATATAGGAAAATATTCCAATTTTTCCATTGAAATCCTATGATTCAAATAATCAAATACTTCAGAAAGGTCCATACGATATCGTGAACCATTGCATTCCGATTTATAGATTGTATAAATTTGCACAACACGTATTCAGCAATTTCCAATAGCTTTCCTCTGTGCATTTCACTTTTTAATAAAAATAATTTTCCCACCTATATAATTGTTGGACAGTTTTTACTTTTCTAAGTTTGGATTCTACGGAAATTAGTGAACGTGCCACTTGTTTGCCCGATCTTGATCATGATCTTTCAGTCATGTTTTTCATATTCTTCCTTAACGTTGCAATCATATGAACGAAAAATTTCTTTAAATTTCAATTCATTCGGCTTCAATCACCAAGGAGGTTATTCGAACGCTTGCATTAATTATACCTTTTACTGCACTGTGTAATTGTATTTCATGCGGATCATTTGCGTTGTTTTTCATTAAAATTGTATGGACGAATTATTATCCGTTTGCTAAGTTAGAATTTGATATTTTAAAATATAATTTAATACATATGTCTCACTAACACGTGTGTACTTACATATGTACATGCCTCATCTTCAATATACCTGTAAGATCAATATAGTTGCTTCTGCAAATGTCACACTGAGAGCGAGAATATTATTGGTTATTAAGTTCTGCTATTTTTTGTTTAACTTTCTACGATAAATTACGTGCTGGTATTCAACGTAGAACTTCAAGAATAAAGTTAGGGCTTATTTAAGTGTCATATTCATGTTTGCGTATATAATCAGCGCATGTAAAACGATAACTTCCTTTCAATCTACTATTTTGTTACCGACGATGGCATACTTTCTTGGTAGATATGGCGGATATTTTTCATATCATAATGGCTTCAATTTACTGGTATCTTATTAATATGAGATATGAATAACGCAGCCCCTGAAATACATTGCATTGGTATTTATATTTTACTTGTAACTTGTAAGTTTGCTAAGTAAGTGCGTATTATCGTAAAATAATAGAATATTTGTTTCAAGAAATAGAACAATTACAATAAGACCTGTTTCTTGTTTTTCGTTTATCTGATAAAACGAATTCTTCGTACTTGTATTATTATAAAAGTTACTTAAATGACACCTATGTATCTCTGTGGAAAAACGTAATTAAATGCGGCTACTTCATGTTAATCTTTGTGATTTTGGGGTGAAATCGATAGTATTGCATTTTTCAGCTACGTTTGGTGTAACTATATAGGCAAAAGATCTTCGTGTCAGCGTAAAGGAGTGAATAAAGTCAATCAATGCGATCAAAGCGCGCCTGATGCTTCTATGGGATGACAATAAGATAAATTAATAGAGAAATTAGAAGGCGTCGTACGAAGGCGTGGTATAATTTGTGCTGTTACTATTCCTGGTATTGACCTTCATTTAGCTTTGTAAATGTAATGGGTTAATGATACAGATATTCTTGATCATTTGTTAAGTAGTATATAATAACAACATAATAAATGATGTACTCATTATATCCCGGAGATTACAGCAAAGAGAAATTAATACTTATACGTAGAAGTGTAGGGAGTATATGTAGTATAAAACTATTACTAAACATGAATAATTATTCAAGTTGTGTGCATGGACAGCGACATGGTTTATGAAAATGGGAAGGTACCATCAATCCTTAAAATACCAACTATCTCATCGAATCACATTAAGTGCTCTTTCTCATGAACAAGTTCAATGAAAATCATATGAAACAAGAAAACTGCCAAAGAAAGCTGTCAATTGCTTGTAAAAACTACACCAGGATACCGCTGGCTTTAAAATAATCGTTTGTAGTAGGTAAACTTAATTTCTAATTCTCGAAAAACTTCAGTGTAGTACTTGAAGGGAAGATATATTCAGAGTTAATATAATAGTGAAGCTTCGCAAAAATTTGCACTCTCTTTTTAACGTCATAGAATAGTCACAAAATGGAGAGTGACTTATGTACATTCTCAATTTTGCTCGCAGAAAAAAACTTGAAAATGTAAGTCATTCTCCATTTTGCGACTATTCTATACCCAGATTAGAAAGTCTCTAGTGTATATATGTGTAACTGCATTTGAATAAATGGTTGTTTATAATGTACACATTATATACAATGAACAGTTTTATTGATATAACCAATATATTTATTATTGTCTAATGAAAAAAATCTACAAAGTTTGTTGGGCTTTGCTCAAAGTAAGAATTTATTGTATTAAAGCTGATGATTCGGCGTGAAATCAAACTAGTTAAACGTAGTAGCCAGGTACGTTTAACGTGTATTTATTATATTGACAAATTAGTTCCTTGTTTTGTTTTCATAACTTTGTTTTGTTGCTTTAATAAAGTGAAGTCACGAACACGACTTATTGAATTCATTTTATCTGTGCAATATTTAAAAAATAGTATCTTTAAATGTGCGGAATTGGACGCATTTTTCCCTATCAGATTTTTTATGCTTAATCGTAACGAAACGCCTTACAGAGGAATTTTCTGTTTACATGAAATATGAATGAATCGTCACTCAACGTTGCCCAGCGTTCTATGCTATTGCCAAAAAAGTATATATTGTTTCCAAATTGTCAAAAAATTGAGACGTGTTTAGCAACATCATTTAACATTAAATTTAATGAGTGTGCCGCACAATGAACGTAATCAGCTTTTGTTGAATGCCGTTTTACGAGGGCCTGTATCTCTTCATATACACCCGACATTACATTTGCACCGTCGTAACCCGGGCCGCTACATTTGGACAAATCAATTCCATATTCTTCGATTGCATTTAAAATATCCGTTTCGATCTTACTGTAGAACAATCGACTGCGGATCTACGTCATTATTTTCTTTTTTCAATACATATCGAAAAACAACGGAAAGTTAGCCGATTTTTAGCATATCTTGTGCTGTATTCAAAAAAATCGAGAAAAAAAGGAGCTTTATTAATTTCTAGAACAATATTTTTTCTATCTTTGGTTCCAAATTAATACACAGGTTGGGGACCCTCAAGCTCGGGCGTCCTGTTTGCCCTCATTGCCATAGCTGCTACATCGGTAGCTTTGCCCCTAATACCAAGTTGAATTCGCATACAATGCTGTGTCGTTAAGTATGTTTATCAAGCAATAGAACAACTAGAATAAGGCCTGTTTATTAAAACGAATTAACGTGGCGAGGAAACACCGCGGACATCCGAAAGGTAAAGAAGAGACTGGCAGACACTGATCTAAAATAATTAATTTCATTTAATTAATAATAAACAAATGCATGTTACTAACGTTACAGCTCTGGCGCTGATGTGACTGCAAATTCTTATCAATTCATAATTATTTAAGTAAGTAACTCATTTTGAAAACGTATCATTTAAAAAAGGTTAATTAGGGAATTGAGTAAAAATTGGACAGTAAATCGGAATAATTAATGTTCGATATCTAGGTAAATGTGCTAACCATTAAATTTCTCGGATAAATTTGGGCATGTGGGCAATTTTGAAGCATTACTGATAATAATATATCGTTTTAACTACATCAGTATTAGACATGCACCTGCAATAGCTAATCAATAAATAATAATGCAATAATGAGTCTACGTGTTTGCAAACAATTTTATTTATTCATGTTTTGCTTACCGTTCAAATAGTATTGCTTTACGTCCATGTATTATAACTAGAGAGGATAAAGGCGGATGAAATTGTTACTTTTTTTGCAGAGACTAGACAGACTTGTGTTTTGTCGACTCTCGCGGACACTAGTAGGCAACACAAATCCATTCTCATAAGGCGAATAGACACGAGTCCATCTAGTCGCTGCAAAAATAATAATTCCACCTGCCTCTTCTAATCATAGCTCTGCTCATCTCTAATCATAACACTGAATGTTGATCGAAGGTATTTTTCGTATACAATGTGTCCATCAAGTGTACGGGCGGAATTCCATTTCTTAGCAATTTAGAGAAAAAAATCACAGATAACAAATATTTAGGAATAAATTCTACACAACATAAAATTATAGCCAAGTATACGACTTTTCGCTTCCGCTTGTATGTATCTATGAAATTGAACAGCCTCTTTCTTCGAATATTATTTTATTTGAAAACATTTTTTTGCAAATTGATTACGAAAGGAGTCAAACATTTTTATTAAAAAAAATGGCACAACAATACTTTGTATATGAATCATCACTAAGTATTTTCTTACGTAATAAACGACAGTTTAGCGAAGTTACCATGCAACTTGTAGATGCAGAAAGGGAATAAAGATTTATCCAAATAACAAAATTAATGCAGCTCATTACGGGCTAGAGGAAACAACATTGTTTTCCCCACATGGCGATGGGTAAACATTTTGGTTTCCTATATTATTTGGCTCGAAATCAAAAACGTATTGTTTACTCGTGTACTTGTCTAATAATTACAATTAGCAAATGCTTATTTATAACTATGAGTGAACTGTTCGAGTCTATGTTTTCTCTAAATTTTCACTATGTTTGTTCTTTCTTCGTTCACACTGTGTTTCTTAATAGCTCTTTTATTTATTATGCAATGAACATATAAGCAGCAATAAAACGATTAGGTAAATTATAATATTTGACTTTAGAAATGGTAATTTTTTTCCCTTAAATAGGGATGCAGTGCTTATATTCAACATTTTTGATAAATTTTTTCAAGAAGATTCACTCTATTTCAGGTGTCGTTAGCAACAGTTGCAGGATGCTGAACGTAAAACTATTAGAAAGACAACTGGCTCCTTATAATTGTTTTTTTCTCTTGTATCTATAGCTGTTAGCTCAGTAATATCGAACCTATTATTAAGACGTTGCACTATTGTCAAATCTGAATAAATTGGATAATAAATGACTTATTTATTATATATTGTAATATCGCTTACTATATTAAATTAATGGCCAGCTCTTCTATAAAGAGCATTTCTTTAAAGTGTGGCTACCAAAATTGTATTTGGTTGAAGTTCTGTTAAACGCAGCTATTTTAATTTGTAATTCGATTTTAATTCCTTTTGAATGATATTCCACCTTCTCGAAACGGTCGCTTCTATGTTTTTATTTACATATTTTCAAACAAGTATAGTGACTTTATTATCGTACATAAGAATTTAATATCTACGTACCTTTTGTTTTGTAGCCACGACGATTCGTGTGATAACTCTTATGCAGTGGAAGTGCATGTCACAGGAACGTTGGTAGGTTAATAGTTTGCTTCCTTTTGCGAATTATATCATATTCTAATAAATAAAACGGAATATTTGCTAAGCGAACATAGTCTTGAACTTTGGGCGACGTGTTAAGCGCACATGCGCGTTTTGCGAGCTCGTGGAAAGTTGTTCGCACCGCTAACTGCTTTGAACGACTCCGATTTGCTTACTTGTTCGTTTGCGATGTAGGCGCATGTTTGTATATCGTGCACTTCGCTTCAGCGGCAGTAGTCATAATTACGAAGGTTTAATTCCGTTTTATTATTATCGTTTCGCCGATAATTTAATTTAGACCAACCGCTTATTCTGATTTCTAGGCTTCTAACAAATTCACTGGCGATTGAACGTATTCTATTATTGGCTGACGTTATTCCCAATGAACATAGGCTTTGTATAAATAAAAATCGAGATAGTTATGAGATGTTTTAGAAATGATATTTTTGTGAAAAATTCCTTAGTAGATATGTAACAGTATGGTTCGGGAACAACAATAACATTCAACAGGATACATGCCCGTGCAAAATTATTATTTTATTTTTATTTGTCTGATTTTTCAGGTTGAGTTAACAAAAATTTCTCAAGATAGTTTTCGTGACTGGCACTACAAATTAAATTAAAATAAAAAAACAAACTACAAATCTACATGATATAGAAATATTAATTAATAATAATTAACAATAAAAACAATAATTTATTGTAATAGCTACCTTGATTTCCTGAATTCAAGCAAAACATATTAGTATTAGTATCACTGAGCAATGGCACAAATGCCTTCAGTCACTGCATCCTTTGTAAGAACTTATATATGTTAGAGAAGGTTGGGATCTAGGATCTTCATTCTTCGATTGAGCAGAAGTCAGGAATAGTTTACTAAAACGTTCCTATCGAACGCGATTGCTGACATAGAATGTGGTCTGCCGTCTCCAGATTTTCGTGGTACAGACGATATATTTCATCTTCAGCTTTTCCTATATTGAATAGGTGATATTTTGGAGCTGCATGATCTGTTAGAAATTCCGCCAGTAATCTAATGCCTCCTTTGCTAAACGATACCATTATTTTTTATCTATGCGAGTTTAATATGAATGCTTTTGCCTGTTTTTGCCCTGGAACATTTTCCCAGTACGAGGTCTTCCCATGCTTTAATTACTTGTTTTATGTGGCTCTCTTGCAGGCCACCGAAGGGATAAGACAGGCGAAGAGCGTATTCGCTGCTTCTCTAGCCAGCTTGTCTGTCTTTTCTTTGCTTTCGATCGAATATTTGTAGCCTGGCAATTGTAGTAAAACGTATCTGAACTTCTGGAGCCCACGTGCCGTATATTAAACTATATTTTCTCAGGAGTGGCGAATAATCAATCTTGTTATTTACAATTTTGTATCATGTAAGCAAATCATTTGCCCTTTTTTTCTAAGTCTTAGGGTTAATAAGTTTTGTGTTTGTTAACACAATGTAATTGAAGTTAGTAATTCAGCAACGATGAGTGTATTACTCATGGTTGCTGATGACTACTACTAAGAGTACTAGTGTTTTATCGACTCTCTGGAAGCCAGTAGGCAACACAAACCCTGTCTGTCTAGTCGTTGCAAAAAAGGTATGATTTCACTCTCTTTTGTCCTCTCTATACATAACGATTAACCCTTACTCTTTATTTAACGGGTGTTTTAGAAATCATAATAGTGCACGGATGAGTCTTACTAGGGCCATATTAAAAATTGTTAGTTAATATAATTAAAGTGTGGATTTTACACTTTTTTCATTTTTTTTCTATTTATTAAAAATTGATTTTACCTAAGATATATGCATATTAAAATAATCAATTGTTGCGGAGGTATTGTCCATTAAGTTAACAAAATTTTTTGTAACTGCCACCAATTAAATTGGTTTAAAATTTTTTGAATGTTTGTCGTAGAACCATACATACTGTTCGCGAAAGCTTTGCACCGTATGGAAACTTTTCCATTTCTTTAGTTGTAAAGTAACTGTGCATCATTAGGAACCTAAATTTGTTACAAAATATTTGTCTCAACGTATCCGCATCAATACGTAAATGTCACTTAAAAATTTCAAATGCCCAAAAATATCGTTATCTGGCTGAACAAATGCAATAAGAGAAAGTTGCATCTATCGAAATCTTAAGTGCGACACCAAAATTTTATTTCTTTTTACATTTTCTTTAAAATACACACCGGAAGGTTTGTCTTAAGAAGCAGAAAATCCGATTTATTTTTTTATTTCGAAGGCTTACTTACCCAAATTAAGTCATTTTGCATAGAAAACTTAAGGACGCTCTTGGACCATTGTCATAACTGAAAGTGTTAATAGTAGAGTGTTAAGTTGAGAAGTTACAAAATACTTCTGATTTTTTTATAATCTATATTTGTTTTTTGTCGCTGATTTCTAGATAAACTTGGCTTGACGTTCTTCAAGGAGAATAATATAAGCCGAATGGCAAACAGCGATGTCAGTAAAGAAACACGCTGATGGTACCCATGTAGGCTGAAACATGTTCGTTAGCGTCCTTTCTTCTCACATTGCTTTTACCATTCTACCAATATTACGAGTAGCTATATTAGCCTAAAAGTAAATTTTTAGGCATTTGTAATACAAAAAGGGGTAAAAAGAACTAGTTTTGAATCAAGACAAATTAATAAGCAACTCGATCCTTTTCGAAAATATGCGTTGCGTTTGTTATTATATTTTGGAATTTTTCCGTAAAACAATGTGTTTAAGACGTCATGCAAATTTTATTTTAATATGTTGAAGGATTACAAAATATTCAGGCTTAGTATATATAAAAAGACTTAACTGGCATAATCAGTTGATTGTAATAAATTTACAGTGTTAATTCCTTTTAGATACCTGTACACGTTTGTTATACTACGGGTTAGTATTACAAGATACATATATCAAATTAAATCGCTTCCAGTTTATCGTATTGTTGTATAGGTTATCGCATTTTACTCCGACACGCTGTTAATCATCGACCTTTCTGAACATAATTTTCGAATTTTAATCGTTGATGTAATCTAGTGAATTATTAATTTTTATTAATGTGGATTTAGTAAGAATTACGTATTTTACTGCGAAGTAGTGCGTATTTCGTGAAGCTTCATGTATGCCATAGATAGACTCCATGGTTTCTAGAAATCTACGTTAAGTAACTAAACTAATTATATTATGTTGTACGGTCTGTCAACTCTTAGTGCCACCCGCACTCCATCTACATTTCGTATTTTAGAATCGGAACCGATGATCTTAATTAGAAAATTCACTTTTACGTTTTTGGAAAAGCAATGGCGATTAATTCTGGCTTGAATTATCAGACAATTTGTTTTGTAACTATGACAAAGAAAGTGATAATTGTTGGAGATAAGTGCATAAAAGTTTTGAACAACAGGCACATTGTCTACTAAAACTGATACATTTGAATAACTAAGTGATTCAAACAAAGCTTGCGAAAGTGAAGAAATAATTTACGCATTCAGAATGGTGATTTGATTTTAGTTTCGATAACTACCTAGCCACAAGCTGTTTCAATCAACTCGACTTTAGCAGGAAATAATTTGGCGTTTTTCCTAGTCAACTTTGTATAACAGCAAAAACGGATTATCAGTTTTTTTGTTGTTGCATATATGACGCATGACATTTCTTAAGCTAAAGTATATGCTACCGTTGGATTGATTTATTCATTGCTTTCCAAAAACGTAAAAGTATACACAATGTTGTAGTTAAGATCATTTCATTTGAAATCTTGAAAATAATTTAAGGAATTTGAAAAATGTACGTAAATTGTTTTTTAATTGAAACATTGTAGATAAATTTCAAATACAAACTCAATTTACAAACAGCAAAGTACTTTGAGTATTTTTTATTAATTTTTTAAATCAAAATCTCACTATTTAAATGTCTCGTAAAAAATTAATAAGTAACACTTACTGATGTGTTCTCCAACAGGTAGCAAAGTGCTTCAGAAACAACTTCGAATCAATAACTGAAAGTTTGAAAACAATCTGCCTTTGTATTTACACCAAACATTTACAGCGCCGTTCATTTTTTAACTATATATTTTGTAGCGACGAAGGTCAAGAGTAATATATATACATTGAATATTTAATGCAGACCTCTATCTGTTATTATCGGTTTAGCTCAGAACGTAACAGATAATAACATCAAGTGGCACACTCGTGAAAGCAGCTGTTTCCTCATCGTTAGTAATTATCTTCAAGTGTCATTGAGTCCAAAGTATAAATTATTTGCATAAATCTTTAATTTCAACGTCGAGATATCTTTGATGTTATATATCTGGCTTTTTTGTTTTGTTGTGGTTGCACTTTGCAATCGCTGGTTACTGATTAACCTTTGAACCTTGTAATTGTGTATTCTTTTGTATATTTCCAATTAAATTCTAGGGTAATAGAAAGTACTTATTGCAAAGTTGCGAAAATTTACATTCATGAATCAATGAATGGAGAAATGATAGGCATGAAAATATTTATGGGTTAACTTTATCCATTATATGTCTTTGTTGTTTAAGTAACAGGAAAGAAAATTTGGGCACCATCATAGTTTCTTTTTGTACAACACCTTTGTTTGATGGATTCCTCCAAGAACGTCAAAATAAAAAATTCAGTGGAATCACCTTCCTTCAACACTAATAAAAACGAGAGCTAAGCATATATAACAAATGCAACTACCCAAATGCCTACTTTCCTGCCGTTATCCCAACAGATACCACGAGAAACAGCAAGAGACTTCTGTAGCACAATAAAGAAGCGTCAATTCGGTCCATGCGCAACAAGAGTGTTCAGCATTTTATATGTTTTATAAAACAGAAATATATACAGAAATCGTAAAACAATAATTTCGAAATCTATACTAGATGTTCAAAATATGTTGCTGTTAACAGTAAAACTTTCAAAATTCATTTAAAACATTCTTGATTTGTTGTGGCGGAACATTTTTTTACATTTTAGAACACTGGAACAGTTAAGGGTGCAGCGGAAGTGGGCACGCAAGCATTGAAGTGTTAAAGCATTTACAGCTTATTAGATATTAACTAGAGATAGATTTAAGATTAGATAGAATATTTACTTTTTCCGAGCAGTACGTTCTAGTGACGTTGTACAAATGTAAATGTTCTATCGATCAGTTACTACAATTTTGGCGGTCAGGCTCTCCACGTTTAATAAATGTGGCTTCGTTCGTCAAAGCATATTTTTTGCGAAAATAATTGTCAGTATTTCTTAAAATAAACTTTCGTAAAATCGGATCCTTTCTTCGTTATCACTTCGTAATTTCTCATCCTTTTCCAACTTAATTGATTTCCGCTTCTTTGAATTGTTTAAAACAGTTGTTTGACTTATGCCAATTTTCGAAGCAATTTTCTTTAAAAGTTGTGTACTTGTCACTTTCCACCTAAGCTAAAACACTTTACTCTTAACCTTCTAGACCTACGGATGGTATTAAGGACAGCCAGCATTTTCTATCTTTTCACTTACATTGACTAGAAATAGGTCTTTGGATGGTGGATGCTGAATAAGGGAGTAGCTTCACGTAATGAACACCCTACTACATATAAAGCTGTTTTTTTTTCTGTGCGTATATAATAATTTCAAAGGAATTGCAAATACGAGTAAGTTTCCCCATTTTAAACTGTCAAAGATACAAACTGACAAGTAGCAAATGGCAATTTGTCATACGTTCTCCCTTAGATGTTTTTGTATTTCCTGTATAGCAACAAAGGCTAATAGATCAATGTTTTATAACAAATAAAATTATATATGTATCTACTGGGCAATTTAAAATTTTTCTGACAAATTGAGATTAATTTACTAGTACTATAACAGGAATTCAGTAATGGAGCTGGAATCCATTAGTTATCAATTAGATTATTACATCAATGAGATTTCATAAATACCGCAACATATTCGATAATTAAGGTAAAAATGAACATTGATAGTAATGACTTTGCTTTCAATTGAAACAAATGTTCAAAATTTATTAGGACAATATGAATTATTGATAGGAAAAGTAGATCTAAAGCTAAACCTTTTGTTATATGTTATATGTAACTATGTTACAGTTACCAATTTAATTTACAAAAAGAAACATTGCGTGATATAAGGATCAAGTCAATTTCTTTTCAAGCAAAGATATTGCTTCAAAAATTTCAGTTGGCGGTTTCTTTCTATGTAATATAAAAAAGTACGCTTTATATGGGATTGCCAGCTGATGCCATCTACTATCCGCAATGTGTACTATATTACGTACGTAAGAGTTCCTTGACGTGTGCGGTGTAGTTCGCTCACTGAATATATGATGGCGCAACATATTATGAATGTGTAAATTACATGTACAGCCTTAACCAATAAAACGGCCCAGCTTAATCTTTATAAAACTTTAAAAGTCAAATATATTTAGAATTATGATCATAAATTTTACATCTAAGTTAACATGTTAACTCAAGCTTTAAGGACTGTCTGCATACATGCGTTTAGGGATCCATAACTTTTATTTTGGATTCATGTAACGTTTTTGGAGGATGTTTGTGACCTTTTATTAGGTTTTCGCTGTCAATAATGCTTAATTGAATTTAGGTTTGACGATTGAGCGGCCCAATCTGAAAGATGGAACTCATCTTCGTGGGCCCGCTTACTATGTATGTTTAAGTATTCATGCGGCCGTAACATGTGAACATATCATTAACTCCGGGTGATGGCATGCAGCCCTATCGTAATGCTTCATGTTTAAAACCAGGAGCAACGCAGTTCCTGTAAAAATCGTTGTTAACTCTGTGACTCCAGGGTTACTTACTAGCCGAACAAAGAATTAAAGAGGTCCTGTATTTATTAAAAGCAGTAATTATCTTTCAAAATTAGCATAATCTTAATGATGGCATTCACTTTGAAAACAACCTCTTTTGAAATTACCTCAAATTTGTTTCGTCAGACTACCTTTTTCCACTGCCCTTGGTTTCTGGGTTAGAACCGCATTGTTGTCGTAGCTTCTGCCAACGTTTCGTTCACACTTTTACGGAAGGTCTTCAGAACTGTTACTTCACATTGACTATTCATTCGGGGGAACTTATTACGGATCGATAAGGTAGAAAAATAGCGGAATTAAAAAAATACGACAAAGAATTAGATGTAGAAACACAACATTGTAAGGATTTCTTTAAGAAAAGAGGGAAATGAGCAAGTACAGCATGGTTTAAGAATATGCTATAACTAAGCTTCATTCGAATCATCATAGTACATGTGTTATTAACATTTATACTTTATATTTTTACTTTATAAATAATGAACCAGCTACCAACGGCTACTATCTATGAACGCCGGTCTTGCTGTGTCGCAGCTCTTCAATGCACCTATGTGGAAGGTGGTAGTTGTAGTTGAAATAATCGTATACGAAGATAGAATTAACATGTTTAGATGGGTGTATCTAAGCAAAAACTTCACACAACAATCTGCGGTAGTAGCAGCCTTCGACTCGTGGCGTATTAGCCAATAATCGAAGTCTACTAAAAAAAATCTTCAATTTTAACATGCCCATCTCTATTTACAAGAGTACCTACCTTTATCGTCTATCTGCCTTAAAACTAAAACCCAGAACTAAACAAAAAATGCTGGAATGCAAAAGGATGAACATGAGCTTGCTTTATTTTAATAAATCCATCGACACAAAATGACTCAGAAAGTCTTCTTCTCGGTTTAACGGATTTACATTTTTTTTTCATATTAATAATTTCGTAAGCATTTAATTCTCGCGGTGAAGCTATATTCTTAATTAATTTGAGATTTTCTTATTTAATAATAGGTTTGGTAATGGGCTGTGTTTTTCGAAACCGGTGCGTATGTGCCTTGTGCTCAGTATAGGCTTTAACATGTTGACGGATTTATCGGGTATCTTTTTGTGGTTTCGAATACTTCCTACTTTTTAAGGTAGAACAAGATATCACTATTTTTATCTCGTCAGTTACCGATTTCTTTGTTAAGTATGCGTGAAAAATGTTATCCAAACAAAACAGAAGAATATTTGTAAAAATATCAAAGGTTATATTTAAGTATTTATTCTATTAACTTTATCTAAGTATCATGTTTTGTTATTGTTTTTTTAATGTATCTTAATATCTCCGATCGATGAAGATTACCGCAGTTACTATGGAATAAGAACTAAAAATAATAGGTGCAGTTAAAGTAAGGATTATTTGTTTATGCAATTTCCTGTTTGTCTTCTGGCGTATGAGAAGTCCACGTGGCAACAAACATTTGCATACCTTTATATCACATGCACTCGAATGGAGTGGTCGTTTCAATTATACCCGCGAAAATATTCGTCAAAATTAATATTTTGGAAGCTAGTGAATGTAACCATCAAAAGTTTTATTAATAATGTACGACATTTACACGAATTCGTGAATTACGTTTATGGTTAATATACGATGCGTTTGCGTCGTGTCGTGGAGTGGGTGTGTTCCAAATATATTTTGTATGGACATGACGTAAACACTTATCTCAATAGTTTTTATCTGTTCATTTGATATATATTGGTTGATCAGCGATCCTTAGTATATACGATGCATTGTTGAGATGTATCCTATTTTATGAAGTATAAAATAGGATTATATGAAGTATAGTATTTATTTCCTAATAATTTATTCATAAGACTCTCAGGAACAACTGAATAATGACGGAACAATTTACTTAATATAAATAGAATAGGTAGAAATAATCGAGGGGCATATTTATTGCTACTTGTTTTTAAAGGATTTCTAAATTCTTATTTCTTAATAGTTGGATATTACTTAATTCTAGTATGGTCAGTTTCATAAATTTTCAATACAAGTTCTATTTGATCTAGTAGATTAGCATAGATTGGAAATTATTACCAACGTGTATTTGGAGATTATTTATAGATACTTGAAAATGATTTTATATAGTTCGAGAAGTAGAATATGGTAGAGTATCAGTTATGACAGCAAGGGTTGTGGCTCATTATGGCAAACTATACAGAAGTATTGGCAACTTCAGCATCACACAAGTTTAATTAATTAATCCGGTCACCAGTTGAAAATGGGGATCATTGGTATCCTCGGAACGGCCGTCCCGGATCAATTAATTAAATTTGTGGTGCGGAAGTTGCCGATACATTTGTGTTGTTTGAAAAGTATCAGTTTGAGCATTTTTGATTCTTATTTAAACGCAATTCTACTGTTTAGTATGCATGTACAGCAATCCGTCTTTCATTAGTCGGGCTGTGTGCTAAATAATAATTATATATTTTTGGGATGTAATTGTGCATCCTTCTAAAATATATTCGTACACACTGGATGTTGCGTAGAAAAGGTTGCGCTAGAAAATTCCCTTCTTTAAATGAAACACTGGAATTTCTACTTTATTAAAGGTCCCTAACTTCTCACCCTCCAGGTTATGAAAGTATCCTGTTTTGTGGTTTTCAAGTTACAACCGTTAAAAAAAAATGAAAAATCATGTATTCCAGATTAAAAAAAAATATATTTAAAATGATTTTGATGATTTTGTAAAATGGAATTTCCTCTATATCTATTTTTAGCGATTTGTTTACAATAATCCCGAATAGTTAAAATTTCAAAGTGGCTTAACAAAGTTAATTCACGTAAATGTTGCAAAAGTTTGCGGCTAGTAAGAAATCAGTACGAAAGGTACACTGCATCAATATTAATTACTTTAAAGATGATACAGTAGATATTTTTTTCAATTACTTTAAAGATGGTGAAGGTGAAACAAAAAGGAAACTTTGTTTTATCAGTACAATTTACAATGAAAGATATCTAGGCAGAAAGAATCACAAAATGAGAGTTTGTTTTAAATTAACGACGAGACTTATTGAAATGGGAAATGTTTCAAAGGAACAAAGGGCCCTGTAAATGAAGAAAATGAGTTTTGTTTGCAGTTACTGAACATCCAAATGCAAGCCAAAGAAATATAAAAATACACATGAGAAGAAAAGGCGTTTACCACCTTACCATATGCAGTTAGATCAGGACCTTACTAAACAGGATTTCGAAAAGCGTTTTAGGTTATAAATAATAATAAATTACAGGAAAAATCTCTGGTAAAGCAACTTTTCTCAAAAATGGATCGGTAAATGAGTGTAACTTTCATTATTATGCGAATAAAAGTTCCAAAGTTTTACGACAAGTGTACCGACAATATCGGAGAGTTAACGTATGGGCAGCAAGTATTTTGCATTATTTATTATTTTTTTGAAGATAATACAAGCGGACTTATGTACTTGGACTTCTTACAAAATCAACACCATGTTTACTGGCAAATGTTCCTCCTGAAATCTGGGAACGATTGTGGCTGCAGCATGGCGCTACATTATTCTATTCCTGTAAAAATTGTTTAAGCAACAAATCCTATAAGATGACCGCCTAGATCTCCGCATCTAACACATCTTGATTTTTATTTATTTTATGTATTAAAGAAATTGCATAGCAGTATAGCACAATAAAGTTTGTCGAAACATAACGAGATGAAGACAAGAAATCTATTGCGTGAATAAATAAATACCGCAATCTACAATACGACATTAATTTGTGACCGACAAAATAGCTCACCTTTTCCGATTACATTTCGTTCTAAACCGAACACACATAATATCTTAAATGACCTCCTAAACTCGCAAACTTCGATTCGGAAATCTTTGCTATGCTTTGTTCGCTCTAGATAAGATAATTCTCATTAAGTGTGCGTTTTGTTTGTTTCAGCTACCGACCCTAGGCACATATAATGAAAAGGTAAGCTTCTCTAAGATATGCTATTAACTTTTACGGAGAAAATTGCGAGGAACTGACTATTTGTGACATTCTTATAAAAATTCTTTTAAAATATAACATTACTATAATTACTTTAAACCTTACTTTTCTAATGCTGCGCATAAGTAACAATTCTTTATACTCTACCAAATCTGGACTGTTCTTGATATTTCATTGTGTTCATTGAGTGATAAAAGAAGATAACACTAGGGATAATTCTTGAATGGAAAATTCAAGAATTATTCCTGGTGAATAATAAACTAAACAGAGCCATTTTGTGTATGAAATTGATATTTGACATGGCCAATGAGATATGAGACATAGAGAAAGACACATCTCAAAAACAATGAGTTTAATCGCTTCATTTGTGTACATTGTATGCAAAGTAATTGGTTTAATATAGTGAATGTACAATCAGCAAGTAACACTTATCAAAATCAAAATCCTGTAGTATTTACACATTTCTTAGGGACGCAAAATGTGTGGAGTGTATGTTTACGAATAGGAAAAAGTGCGTATATAAATATCGGAAAGTTTCCAATTTACGTACGAATAATTACTCACTTGTTAATTGAACTGATCTTAGGAACATCAAAATCCACAGATGTACAAAAACAACTAGCGGAATACAACGGGAATGCTGTTTTGATTCTCGCTCGATTAGAATGTACCAATAGCAATCAATCTAGCACAGTTAACAGCAGCTCTTACAGAACTAAGTAACAAAATATAATAAATGACAGCCAAGTCTGTACAAAAGAACATATTCTATATGACAACAATTAACTATAAGATTATAATTTTCTTAAAGTAATTTCGTTAAAACAAATTGCTTTTAATAAAATCAGAAGATTTTAGAAAAACATTTTTAATTAATAATGGTAAACATCACGTAAGTACCAGCAAACTCTGTACCACACAAGTTTAATTAATTATATAATAATTGATTCGGAACGGCCAGTGCGAGGACACGAATGGTCCTTATTATCGAATTATTTATTCATTATAGCATTATGGTAGTGTGTAGATTTTGCATCTAATTTTCTTTTATTTCTAAACTTTTAAATACAGCTTTTATTGTGGAAGTTCATTAATTTGTAACAGTATTAATAGTAAATAAAGTAATAAGTAAAGTTATCTTTCTTCCCAAATTTTGCTATTCATAAGATTTACTTGTAATGGAAAGAGGTTTAAGCTCTTAAGTGTTACAACTAAGTTACAGAAGACACTGTCTAAGTAAAACAAGGCGTTTTGCCGGGAGTATAATTAAGGGACTAGGACGCTTACTTCTTCTACTAATTCTTGATAATCTTATATTCTATTTGAATCTTATAAACTACGCAAGAAATAGATATTTTTCTACGAGGACATAAGGAGCTGATTTCAAATAAAGTTAATTTCATGTTATATGAATTGTGTGGAGCTATACAGCTGCTCTAAACTCAAACAAGTAAGAAGTAAACCTATATTGAAAGAATTTCACAATTCCATATGATATGATCTCCACAAATATATTGACTTATTATGACGGATAGGCTAATGCAGACGCGCACCTTGTAAGATGCAGACCATCGAAGCTCGTTCCTTTCTTGATATCTAGAAGCAATGCAACACTTCCTGAATGCTAAATTTAACCATTATTCCAGATTGTTTAACTGCCGTCACATTCAACTGCGGGTTCATAAACTATTTAAAGATAATAATAAATATTATTTGCTAGAATTGTTAAATATCATAGAATTTTTCAAAATTGAGGAAGCGCATTAGCAATTTACTTCAATAACTGGAATAATATTTATTAATTTAAATTTTACATTTAAATCAATAATAAATAAACGAATTAAATGAGGTGATAACCATTCAGTAGCAGACCGCAAATTCGCTTCTCGCTTCGGGACACAATTCTTGGTAATGCATATAACATTCGATAAAACTTCATTCACCACGTCCAGACCCTCAGAAGCGATTGTCCTATCTTCACTTTGTTAAAGCTTATTTATTAAAGAATAATTAGCTGATTACATAGATAAAGATTGTAGTCCACACTAACAGCACGCCTAAACCAAGCAACTTGTTATTTCTGCCTCTGATCCGATTATGTGTCTACCTAAAATATCGTCGAACAATATCGTTGAAAACCCACATATATTATGAAAATGCACTTGACAGCAGCAATGCATTAAAGAACGAATATTTTCGTTCGAATTTCTTTGACTCACCGACAATAGCCCGAACGTGTTCAAACGTTGGACGCTTCACATTAGTAAGTCGCAAATGTGGATATCGACTACATGATGTGACAAACTGTCAAACGTTGGAAGATGTTCGTACGATCGTATAACTGCTGACTACAATGGGAATTAGAGTTATGTTGTATCTTTACATAATGTATATACAAAGAGCTAATTTTGACAAAAAGTAGATGTACTTATGTTCTTTTTAAAATGATTTAGCCACTTGTTTTATGTTTAAATTATTGCTTACAAATAGAGTTTAATGAAATTTGCGATAAATGTTGCTTACCATGCTTTTGGGGCAGCATGTGAATATTTTATCAATATATTGGTAGTGTATAAGTGAATAATGATCGAAGAAATAACACGATAATATCATTTACGTTGAATTTTTAGGAAGATCAAATAAGGCACATGTCACTTAATGGAAGGTTAAGTAAAGATAAAATGTTAAGTTGTCAGCAAACAAACAAAGGAATACGGAGAGAAGGGGTACAGTAGCTACTATTCGTACAAGGCGAAGGACGAATAGCAAGCTGCTTATACTTTGAGTGCTATTGGTTTTTTCTTTTTTTTTGATGTCCTGAGATGTTTGTTCTTTTTTTCTTTGAATGAAATTTGAATATGAAATGACTAGACATTTAACTTTTACCGTTTTGTAGATATAGAATTTTGTTAAATATTTTCTGATATAGGAACCATTGTTGGTTCTATTTTAATGTTAAAACAAGCCTGCTTCTCTGCAAATTAATATATATTTATTACTGGATTTATCGATCTAACTGCTTACCTAGACTAGACAATAAATGTACACTCTGCGTTATCTGCTGCGATTGATTAAAGGGCAAGCAAAAATACAAGTCAGCAAGCTTGTGTACATTTACATCATCCAATGCATTACGTATGTTATTTTACAGGTGTCCATATGTGAAACCGTGGTATACATTAGAAAATTCTAAACATTTTGTAATTTACTGTACCTTATATATACTATTGAACTAAAATATTTTTAATAATTTTGACACTTTCGGTTACGCTGGAAATGGCTCTCAACTTTATTATTTTGAATGGAACTGTCCATATATTATTATATTTTTGAATTACATCATTTAATTTTAAGGTTTGTCTGATGAAACAATGTTGCTACTTTTAGCCGTAATAATTGAAATATTTACATTTTTGAAAGTTAGAGCCTGGGGTAATATTACATACAACCGCCTAATTTTCTCTTTCTTATTATATTGCTCTTACAAAAATATAATATGAATAAAATCTATTTTACACAATTTTGTTATAATGGAAATACCCACCGATGTACATACGTATAGTATAAGAATGTAGCTGATTGCGTTAGTTAGAACAAAAGCTTTTTTAAGCAAAAGAATTGATATTTTTCAATCATGATTTATTATGATTTCAAAAAAGGTTGAAGCCCTTATAAGTACAACGAAAGTTTTGATTTAAGTTTTAATAAACAAGTACATTATTTACCTGCAATTAACCTATTGTATTATGAATTTGAAAGCGTACGGCGCTCACAGAAGAGAATATTGTTACTGTTCAAGAAATAATAATAGGATGTATGCTTTAATCAGAAACCATGTAAATACCCAGAAACACCAACAATGAAATGAGGCAAAAAGTTTTGTATGCGATATTCTTAAGTATGATCCTGGTATATGCAATTAAATTGCTATGAAATTGCTATGTTCAGAAGTAGAGCTCTCGAGAAGGGTATTATGATGCATTTCGACAACGCATGGTCGCATATTGAATTTTTGCAACATTGAGGGCAGTCGTTTGTCAGTATTTTGCAAGTATTTCGATAGGAGATTGGTTGGCGACGTTAAAGCTACGGAAGGAGAGAAATGCTAAATGTATTATTATCGAAGAGAATTACTTTAAACGTATTTGAAATGATATTCTAAAATATTTAAGCTGTTTTTTAATCTTAATACTGTCTGCTTTTCCATTCCGTAGATTTTGCATAGGGTGTACTTTTTGTAGTTCATTAATGGGTGCTTTCACAACCCATATGAGTTTTTCCTGTATCTGTAGCATATGCGATGATGTTCCCTACACTCTAACTGAAGTGATGATCATTAGCTGTGGAATTGCTAAAAGTAGTCTTAGACTTAAAAGTTGTGTCGCAAAGATGAGAATTCACATTTCCAGTTAAAACAATAAAATAACCTTCAGTATAACAGAAAGTATTCATATTTTATTTAGACAGATTGAAAATTAAATTATTATATCGTATTCATAAATTCTTAATGAACCTGTACTGCGGATACGGTCGAGGAGTTATTTTTTTCCTTTATAGAAAAAATTCCAAGCAGGTTTTGTATTTTATCTCGGCCGAATTCTAATATTGTAGTCTTCAAACGCATAATATCTGGTCTAATCAATACCTATTGTATAAGACTTGTTTTTCGTAAAAATGTTTTGTAAACAGCGAGAATGCTTTTCCGTTCTCTCTTGTTGCTATGGAAACTTACGCGTTGTCTTTTTTTTTTGTATTATCTGGCGCAAGAGACAAATTTAACCAATCATCTTAAAATATTAGCCTGCCAATCCGATAAATCGATATTGAAAAGCATTGGAGTCGTTATTTGAAAGCGGGAGATCGACACGCTGAGCTCCAATAAATTGATCAGGAAAATTCTGCTAGAAAACACCGCTTCTTTAAATCGTGTTTATCTGTATTGGAAGATAAACTAGTCGGTACGAAATAATGTATCAAGATTCTCCAATAGCGCGCGCTCTGGCTCGAATTCGTCGTTCGCAATGAATTCGTTTCCGTAGAAAGCCAATTATACTTTAACTTTTCTCTTTCTCTCATTATTCGAATCTCGACGTCTTTCTTATTGTAACTTCAATTATTCTGTTTATATATAGCATTCCGTGAATGGAAACCTGTACAGATATTGGGCGAAAACTAGCTGTTGCAACATATAATCATCAACTAATGATTTCGTGTAATTACGTTTGAAACCGGAGTTGTTATTGGTTGGTCTGTATTATGACGATATGTAGGCTGAAGAATTTCTTAAATTGGAATAATTATTTGCATTTCATTTGGCCTATTTACTGTTTCCTAGTACGCTGTTTCCGTTCTTGTAGTTGTGAATGAAGCTAATGGACGTAGAGTAGTGAATTTAAAAAGGGGAAAGGCAACAACAAGTTGAAAAATTAGCCTCGATAAAGCATTCTTTTAATAAACTGAAAAATACATGTTATTTAGATATTTTAGTTTAATTTTTAGCAATTTTTTTTTGCTGTTCAATAGAGTAAACCGAAATTGTAATAGATCCACTGTTCGTCATTAAGAGCTAGCTATAAAAATATATGTATGTGTTCGTAAATGTGCAAGCATTCGGCAAATTTGAAGGAGTAAGGTAAACTACGAGGGACATAACTGTGCGAGTTGTAATCTTGGGTCTCGATCCAAGACCGACAGCTTAGTGAACTATACGTTACGCCATCTGTCTCACTAGTTGAGAGTGATCTGACTACAGGAACCATATTATACGACAATAAAATTACTCCAATATTTTAATAAAAATTATCCTTTAACAATGGCGCAGCTTTGTATAAATACGCAAATTTTCAGTACAAAGTCGTTCCTCTTACAAGGTTGTTGTAATCATCCCCACAGAATTTTTCTTTTTGTATCTACATTGAATTTATTAAAAAATTTAGTGTAAAACCTTGCACTCAGAATTGCAAATACATGTAGTTCCAGTGTTCATTGTCTATGAACCATTGTATTAAAGTGACGTACCTGGCATAAAATATACACGTTGCGGTGTATATTATGCATATATGCTTGACGGTAGTTGAAACTGTAAGTAGTTCTTTCAATTGCTTAAAGAAAGAAGAAGAATAACCTTATTTAGACCAAAAATTAATGTTGGTAATTATTCTCGCAAGTATAAATAGAAATATATATAGTTTAAAATCGGATAAATACAATTACAAATATCAATTTTTTAATTGTATTTGTGTACATCAAAAAGCACAAGTATTGCTTGCATTTGTAATTATATTTTATAATAAACACAGAAAACGTTCCTATTTAAAGAAGAGTACATTGCGATCTGAATTAACGTTTCTAATTTTGCATAAATAATGATCGAATAAACTTTTCTTGCTTACTCTTTAGTTTTTATTGGGCAATAATCTGGATCGTCATTGGATAAATAATCGTGATACATGAAATAATTATGAAAATAAAGCAGAATAATTTCGCTAGGTGTAAATTCCTCCTTGCATTAGTAGTGATTTTAAGTAAAACGAGGTCGAGGTTAGATAAATATCCACTTTTTTAATAATTAACATATTGTGCTTAATGTTTCGATAACGAATTGTTCATCTTCATCAGAAGCTAAAAATACTTAAAAATTTTCAGTATTATTTTGTGTTTATCTCAATTTAAGTTTTAATCCTGACAATACTATGAATTTTCATTTGTGATATAGTGTGTAGATTGTAGGGTTATAAATGGGCACAAACAGCTAGATATTTTATTCTATTGTATCCTAAAATGCTACTTATTATTTTAGGAATTGTCCCAACAAATTTTATACAAATGGAGAAAAAGTTTATCTTACATTTCGCAAAATCAATCAAAAATCAAAATGACGATTTGGAACGAGAGTAAAATACGTACGAACTTGTGTACATAAAATATTACTACATCCCAAGATCCCGTTAGGATGTGTAATAAATGAATTCAAGAGTTCTGGAAGTGTTGAAAATAAATTTAGAAAGAAACATCGACCATGTGTTAGAAATGAAGATATTGAAACTGATGCGCTCCAATCAACCGTTGAAAATCCAAAATATTCACTTCGAAGAAGATCCAATTTATGGAATGTAAGTAAAACCACGGTTGCAGAAATTTTAGAAGCCAAAAAATTTGATCCATACAAACTCAACAAATCGTTGAACGAAGATTTGAATTTTATGCTCGTATCCTAGGAGAATTGGAAGATGGTACGATATTTACTAGTGTATTTAGTGACATTTAGAAAGACAGAATTGTTTCATTCCCATTCATTTTTCAAAATAACATGAATGGAGGAATATCTACAATTTTTAAATAATCAGTTGTCGGACTTTGATGATGAACTACGACGAAATGAATGATGATGTAGCACTATGCTACTGTAACAGAAATATTCCAGATTTTCTCCTCCATGTTTTTAACGGTAAAGTGATCCGGAGGTACACGACTTCCCATGTCTCCAGATATTACCGTCATAGACCTTTAGAGGCCATTGCAAGATGTTGATTATCTTGAAAGAATCATTAGAGAAACATGTGAGCTATAACTCCATATGTGATTTGAAATGTTACAATCTGCCTGTTGACGATGGGTACGTTGAAGTTTCGTAGTATTTGATAAATTTTACATGTTCTCAACAAAATTTATTTCTTGTCTTGTTGATGAATTGATAAGGAGGTTACAAATTCTTTATCATGTCTTATTCGATAAATAAACTAAATAATATATTGTAATTTTTATCTGGGAATATCATTGAAGTTTGTACATATTTTACTCTTACTCCAAATCATAATTTTTATTTTTCCTTGTACTCCAGCCAATGTTTTAAACGTTTTGTACTTGATTATGAATCTACAAGTCATGCAGAGCTTTTCTTCAAGATTTTTTTATGAAATGTAAGATTAATTTTTTCTCCATTTATATAAAACGCTTTGGGACAACTGTAAATGCCTGTCTACCAGTCCCCATGTAATGTGTATATGGATATAATATGGATCTAATAAATCGAAGCAATTCCTAAAATAATAAAATAATTGAAATTTGTCACTTTTTTATACTATATGAGAATTGTTCCGACTATCCAGAGCAAAAATATTGGTAGTGCCCAACATTGACAATACTACAATAAGTGGATTTAGATTATCATTTCATTATGTAATAATAAGTTGCTGGTAAAGGTATACAATGCGTTGTACTTCAAAATTTTAACTTTTGTAAGTACCTGGGAAAAAATCATTATAAAACTACTACTATAAATTAATTCCAGAGAGCAAATTCCGTAATTTCTCTAATTTAATCCGTTAACTAAAATTAATTTATTCTAAAGTTATTATAAATAAGCCACTGAATGCAAATGAAATAGTTGCTATCTCTAAGATTTACTAAAATAACTTTATAAAGATAGAACATATTGTTTTGCAATTAATTAGTTTTGTACTAATTCAGTGACGTATGTTTACGAAAATCATTGCAAAGTTTCGAAATATAAAGGATCTTTCAAATTTTAAATTTCGAAATATCACTAGAGCTGCATTTCCAAAAATACGATAATTACGATTACGATAAATACGAAATCTAAACAAATAAAGGAACCAAGAGGAATTGTAGTGGGTTAACCGCTTGATATCTGCAGCAGGTGATACTAAGCTAGTCGATTTTGAAATACGGTTGTGTACGACGTATGTAAGTCAATCAACTCTGGTACGCACACATTGGCGGTCGTCTTTCTTCCGATTATACAAATTATATATAATTCAAGCCCTAACAATAGTTTCTTCGCATTATCACATTCTTTTCGTTTGATAAAGTGCATTGCTCCGTTCTATATCTACCAGTATTGTGATTATTCGAGCGCTTTTTGTGAGGTTTCGTTAAATGGTTCCTAGACGACTGACCTTAATAAAAAGCGATAAACGTCTAATGATTTTACTATCAGCAGCTCCGATTTTGATGTGTTTTGTTAATATTCATCATATTGTAGTCTTTCGTATGTAACCCAATTGATATCGAATTGCAATTGGAACGCTCTCGTACACTTACACAATCGCTCACAAAAGTCTACATAAACCATGATTCTTTTTAATCTAAAAATTATATGAATGTTTATCATTTTGTTTTTCATTTTTCTCTTATTTGATTGGTTCTGATTCTGTCCTTTTCATGTTATTTCTTTCACTTTTCTAAGATATTTTACATTGGTTACTTGTTTTTTTTTTGATACTTAGCTATCTTTGAGTTTTTTTGAACTTTCATTATTTCGGAAAACTTCAATGGACGGTAGTGTATACATATACATATCTAGGTTATTAGCGCTGCAGTGCATATATTAGCCCTAATAGAGCATCGTATACACGTTAAATTATTAATAGCATTTACTGGGGTTATGGGGCTATGGGGTTAAGAATCGTTTGTTTTATTTTTTCCATTATTAAATTTGTTACGATAGCTACTGTTGTCCGGCAAAACGGACTTTATGGAGGAGGTTGATGAAACGAAGTTGGCGAAACGTGTTGGCAAACGTGACGGATCGGGGCGGATCGAACTAAAAAACCTATCGGATCGAGTCAGGTCACTCTAATTCTGATAAGTCCATTAGTTTTTTTTTTTTCAATTTATGTTAACATCTTTTTTTTTGCTTGCCGCTAGATTATATTTTCTTCTCTCTGATATGAATTTTGGTCTATCAAACAAAGCTCTATTACTATTAATATCAGTTTTGTACTTTTGAAAAAAGGTACTCATGAACTTTTTTGTTTTGAAAATACTAAATAGCTGCCATTTATGTTACACTGGATTTGAATTTGGTAGGTACCTTGTCTTAAAGGAAATATCATCCATACCAAGGTATTCCCATATTTCATGTATTTAAAATTCGATAGTAGCTTACTATTATCGATATAGTGATTCCGAAATTCTAAATTTGGTTATCGATAGTGTAAATGCATTAGACTTTCTTTTATTAGGAATATTTCGGACTCTAAAGTGAATGGTGACGTGCTTTTCTGAAAAACCTTTTAAGAGAGTATTACATCATGATTTTTCATGCATTCCTTTGTTAATATATATTTATCGTGTGTATATATTATAGAATAAAAACCACATGTGTGTTTTATAAATACATTTTTTGTGTTTCTTTTATTGAATAATAAATATTTCTGAAAGTTCGTATTTTTTCAAATTCCACACAACGTAATTTTAACGATAGAATGACATAAAGCCTAAGGGCTCGAAAGTTGGCACGTTAACAAATGTCTAAACTGAAAACAGATTACTATCTTAGAGTGCATACGATAAAAAAATATATTAGATTAGTTAGTCAATAACACTAACCTCTACAGCAGCTTTTATTATCTGTTGTGTTAAAATATATTTGTACCAAAAATATCGTACACGAAAAAAACATATAATACATCGACCGGTATTTTTTTTGAATAAATTACTTGGTTGACCTTGCTGCCTCGTGTAATTCACAATTTGCATCAAATGTTTCCGATTCCTTCTACGTTTGAACTTTACTTTACCCGTACATTCTGTTTTTTTTTTTTTTTTTAACAAAATTTATGTGTCATCTTAGTAAGTTAATTATTTGGTTGATTTGAGGACAAGACCGGTTTAAGTTCCTAATGAAGATCGCTGTAATGTTCCTAGATTATTTGCCCTGTTAATTATTATTTTCTTGCTTTATCGAACTTTATTAGAATTAATTGTCATAGGTTTGTTTAAATTCCTTAGTTTGATGGACAATGTTTGTTTTTAATTTTTGTACATGTACAGAGCTAATTGCTTTGATAGATCTAAATTATTGAAACAATTTTTTTTTGTACAGCCCCAGCAATTAAGCTGATTCATTGTTGCCAGATTTATCTGATATTAAATAATAATATTAATATTAATACTGTTTGGTTATTGTGTACCAGAAATCTATAAATGCAAAAGAGCTTGTCACGACTAATTAATTCAATCAGAATTTTTTTAAAGTGAAGAAATCACAACAATTAACAAAATAAGGAAAATTAAGGAGGAATAATAGTGACAACAAAGCGACAAACTCGTAGGATCAATCTAGTGGCACAGGGGACAGTTGGGGGGCTTTTCCTAACGTAACTTTGTGTAACACCAAAAAAGAATTTCCAGATATTTTATAGCCACATATGGCGATATTTCTCGATATCATTGCGAAAACGTCAAATGTAGAAGCATTTAAAATAAGAAAGTTGACATTACTTCCGGTAATACCGGAAATGCGGATATTATCGAAGGTTAGTTCACTAAAATTAAAAATCGATCTATTTGATTTACGCTCTCTAAATTCTGTTGTTTGAAAGTTAGTTTGGGGGAGAAGATACTTTCGGACCTCGCTGTATATTTTTTATAATAGAATTACTAGAGTGGTGAAAATATCAATCATTACGTCATAAAGAATTTGTGTACACGTGTTTCTATACGCTTTGGGTTCCATTACTGTTACACTTGGAAACTGTCCAAACCAATTAGTTTAAAAAATGTAAATACCTGGTAGATATTATGTTCACTACAATACGTTTGACAACCGGGATAACAGGATAATAGTACTTAATGTACAAAACGACAGGATATATTAAATGCTAATCTTTTATAGGAATCCATGTGTTTCGTTATAATATTACATATTATAATTATCCTTGTATGTATTACATGAGATTTTAGAAGAATGGTCATGCACTACATTTTGCTGTAGTACCAAAAATGGATTATTAAAAAAAAGATCACGTTCGATATAACTTAGTAGTGGTATTTATTACAGATCCTATTTACTGCGGTCACGTAATGATTAATGTTATGATGATGTTTATAGCTGCGTGTTGTTTTTAAATATATGATTAGTTCGCGTAGGTGTGTCTTCTTATAGCTTCTAATGTATTCTGATTGACCGACTGCGGAATATCTAATATTTATTATTAAGTTATTTATTTTTAGAATTTAATAGAAATAAATTTGGACGACGTTCATTTTGAAAGAAAAAACTTTTAGCACACAATATTGATTTAGTACACAGCTACATGTTTTTAATAATTAATAATGGTGATCTATGTATTGAAAAATGTATAAAGCAATTGTATTGATTAAGATACTTGACATAAATCGATATATCACAATCCTGAAAGCACTTTATGTCCCGTCCAGTTAATATTTTTGACCGGTATTTAATAAGGCACTCATTTCAACCTTTGCGCATATATGCACATACACTATACTTTATTTATTTAAATGTATGTTTTACGTGTATGTGTGTCTATTTAGTGCGTCATATTGCATGTTATAACTTCGTAGACTTTATAAATATCGACATATATTAAATCCAGTTGATATTTACTGATTTGAAACTGTTATTGATCAGCAATTAGTGAAAAATAATTTTAAGTTTAACTAAAAAGGTTATCGGAAATGCGTGAAAGCAACAATAATGACCATGGTGCCTATACACGTTATTCAAAGGTCTATGAGAGCTACTGTGCTACTAATAAACAAGTTGCGATATTACCGACGATAAATTTTCAATTCCGTAGACAAGTGAAACCATTATGTGGTTTCCAATCGGCCGAACTTTCAATTAATTTGCGTGCGTATTTTATAGGTATCATTGCCATGTTTACTTGCTAGAACGAGAATATATTTAATTTTTGAAGAGGGTAATTTAAATATTCCATCTAGTAATGATGACTTTTACTTAGAGTTATCGACACGATACTGAATTTCTAATGTACATATGAGGTATTGAATTATCGCACGATAATCCTTAAATGTGCTGTATTAATATATTAAATATTGTGAACTGGTATACCATGATGGTTTAGATCTCGGGCGATATATTAAACACTTCCGAACGCACTCACATGTGCTTTCTCAAAATTAAAAACCACTCAGTATTGTTCGGTTGGATTTTTTAATAGTTTTATAATTTATTTGAATTAACTTTTTTTCAATAAAAACTAATAAATAAAGATAATGTGTTAACGCAAGCGATGTATACGTAAAAATCTGTTGTTTTTCAATGTATGTATAAACATTCAAGATTGTCATATCAGTTTTATAAGCAATTGTTTTTTTAATAATTTCATATCAAAAACTCAAAATTTTTAAAATCCACAGATTTAGAAGAATGCAAGATATGTACGTGCATAATATGTAAATAACTATTTAGCAGAGACACAAGAAAAACTAATTTCTCACATATATACACTGAGAAGAATGAACGTCTTAAATCAACGACGTACATTGTCAAATCGTTTATAGTTGGGTGAATTAAATTTTAGTTATATTAAATACTAGCAGCATCTTTACCGAACATTGCAAAAATAATTGTGTTGGTGCTTTTTATTTGAATAAATAATGGGAGCATTAAGGAATCTCCAAAATCTGTTGGACCGATTAAAACGTTAGTTTAGTCCAATACATTTCATTCTTTAATTTGTCCCAAATGCCTATTCTTCTTTCAATCATCTAATTAACATTTTAAAGGAGAAATATCACAATATCTGCCTAACTCTCTTTAATGTTCATCAAACGTTTAACACATCAGTGTAACATTGTTGATTATTATTGAACTAAATATATTATTTGACATTCTTGAAATATTCAATGAATATTGCTGATAGGTGACCAACATTTTAACGTTGAATGCATTTTGCATTGGTTTAATCTTGTTTGTTTCTCAGTGCACATGTACAGTATATTCAGTTGGAATAAATTTAAAATAATCTTTGGTGATCCCGTGTGAATAGTTCATAATTGGAAAGTAAAAAAAAGGTCCTTTTTTCACTAACTTAATATCGGATACCGACCAGTTTCAGGTCGTCCCTCATCATACGACCAGAATTCATACACAGCAAAATTTGTCCTAGGATGAAAATTATACCAATGTTAAATAAGGAACGTATAAACAACATATGAATTGCACGGACATTGTTGCAATAAACATCATGTTTAGCTGTGAAGAATGTAAGATTAACTGTTATATGGGTAAAGCCTATTTTGTAAAGGACGTAAATTCTTCCTAGCCCAATATAATTTGCTACCATGATAATTTTCGTACTGTCTAATTTCTTTGCTTTGATGGTGTAGTTTGATACGAAACTACAAATCATAAGTTTTATTATAGATTTGTGAGATACCATACTATATTTTCTTTCCACTGCTTCCATTGTTTAAAATATAATTTATGTGTTCACTTACAAAGACTAATATTTCACGATCAAATCCGCAATAGCATTTTCTTCTGCTTTATTATCTTTTATTATTAAATTAATAGAAATTACAGAACATGGTTGTATAGTTACTGATATCAGTCATAAGAATCCACCGAATACTGTTTTCAACACTGCTTTCAAAAGCATCAAAAATTCGTTGTCGATAATTTATATCATAAAGAAAGAAAACATTCTTCGTCTTTTAGTGTATCCATGTTATTTGCTTGCGTTAAATAAGATAATTATTGCTAATCTTTAATACTGAGAATAGTGCAATTTATTTTCTTTGGGGAGGGAAGAATTCCTCGAACTGATATAATGGATTGGAGCTGGCCGTACAACTTAATATGAATGCGTATATTACACACACAAGTGCCATTTTGTTGTTCATTCAAACTATTGTATCTTTCGGGCATAACAAAATTTCCATTCTTGAAAAAATACTACAGCGTTCATTACTTATTGCTCACAATCTCATAAGAGTAAATAAATAAGATAAACCTATTGTAGGGTTTTCTTTCCGTTAGAAACTTATCGGGACTATGAATTGATAAGCGTATCATTTTACTTAGAGACTGCGCTGCAAAATAAAACAAAACGAAATGTATACATAGGTCATTGAAAGAATATACATTTCTACGGCGGTATAGAAATTAACATAAAAAGCATAAATGTAAGTACGTGGTGCAATGTGGAGCATTGTTGCATAAGCCTGAAAAATGACACAGCCGATCGAAGACTCATTGAGTAAACACTGTTTATCAATTTCTGAACTTTCAAATATACTGCATAATCCATCGATTATAAATACATACATTTACGTGCGTATGTATGAGATTTATGTTTTCATCGTCTACACATTACTCTATCAACGTTTACGTATGTTCATGTAAACTCAACCCTAATTATAATAAATTGAGCCAGATAGAAGTAAATGATGATGTTAACAATGTATTACGACAAGACATTATTTGTGTGTGGCAGAGATAGCAGTTATTTTTCTTCATCGCACGTAACGTACTTGCTTAATTTTGTGATATTATGATTAAAATTGCGTCATATTTGTTATCGTAATTATTGGTAAAATTATAAATACTATAAATTAATCTCATTGCTCTTTCATAATACCAAATTGTGCCAAAGATTAGTAATAACTAAGAATTTACGTTCGTGAGATCTAAAATGTTTTGGCGAGGAAGTAATTATTGAAGCTTTTGATCAAAGTTCAAATTATTTATAGCTTCCGTAATTGTGCTCATGCTAATCAATAGTTTTTGTTTGTAGATTGTTAATTTATTCCAAAACATGCGATACTAACTAATCTTGGTGATAATAAATATATTTGGTTTTCAATACTTACCTTCGACGTTAGAACGACTTTCTGTTATTGCATTGCGGGCTAATAAAATAAAAATAAATACTATCTTGCTTTAACATTTTAATTGGTACTAGTGATAGTAAGTATTAATTATTGACCGATGGAATCCGTATATCCATAATCATACAGATTTATTATTACAACTATTATAGTCAGGTCTGGTCAGATACTGCTCTAGGATCATCTTTCTTCAGTTGAGTAGGTGGTAAAAATGACCTATTGAAATGTTGGTGTCGTGTACGACATCGCAACACATTTACCTAAAATGTGTTCTGTCGTTTCCAGCTCTCGCTAGTCCGACAAATTTGTTAAGCAGTTTTTCCTAGTTTAAATGATTAATATTTTAGTATATGACTTGTCAAATATTCGGACAGTAATCTAAGGTCCCCTTGCTGAACACTGGCGTTATTTTTTTCTGTCTTTAGCGAGCTTTACATGAGTGCTTTTGTTTACTTTTGTTCTGAAACCTTTTTCCAGTGCGAGGCCTTTTGATTATCCTACCGTGCCTTAATTGCTTATCTTATGTGGCTTTTTTGGAGGTGTCAGTAGGGGTTAGAACCAACATATATATTTTTTTAGTTCCTTCCATTCTTTAAGGGACCCATCGTAAAATAACCTGATCATTGCTTTTTGCACACATTTGTCTATAGGACCAGATTGGTATGTGTAGATCTTGATAACTTGACCCTAGATTATCGTAAAACTGCGTCTCCTATTTTTTTTTCGGGGTTCAGATGCGTAGGTGTAAAATAGAGATCTCTGCCTGAAATATGTTGGTGGTGATTCTAAACCCTTTTAGAAACCTTTCAAATTCTTTTTTGATATTGAGGTTGACTGACTGCCAACTCAGTACGGATTTCATTGATCAGTTTATAATGGTTTTACGATCGCCGTTAGAGTGATTATTATGGAAATAATTAATGGCAGTTTTTAAGACATTTTTTCCAATAATTTTAATAGCAGCCTAGTATTTCCTATAAGGGGCAAACGAGAATTGTTTTTGTTGTCTTGCAACAGCAGCATCCATCGTTCGAAATAAAAAGTGTATATATTAGTTTATAAGCTGCTTAGGTAACATGTTGAATTGAGAGATTACCCCTATGCAAACAATAAGAAATAGGACTTCTAAGTCGATTGTTTGAAAACAGTAAAATTCAAAAATCGTCGTTTTCAAAAGTCGATGTAGTAACATACTAATAGATGAAAACCGATAGCTCTCATTGCATGTTTCCCTTTCTCTTATTTTTTCCGTTTCATTTAATACATGCATATTTGCAATTGCAACTGAATTACTGTTGAATTATGATAGCAAAGAAAAGTTACGTTAACATCTTCTCGTTGTATGTTGTCAATAACATTCGTATGTATGTATATAAACGGCTCCCAAAACCACAGCTATCTCTGTGCCGAATTACCAGGCATGACTCAGTTAATTAATAGCACATTACACGTGCTTTTTTTTTAACGTGTGTTGTCGCTTGTTTACGTCGTGCAAGGCCAAGGCGGTCTCCATCCAAACATTATTGACAATAGGCTCTATTTCGGGCTTAATTTCCATTACTATGGTATTCTTTGATACATACATATGTATATTATGTATATGTTAGGTATGTAAAAAGTCATGTATCGTGAAAAGTGATAGTTTTAGCAAACCAGAGTTAAAATGACACATATCCGTTAATTAGTACATATGTACATATAGAAGAATATATTTGTTTACCTATTTACTTTTGTTTTTTAATTAATGTTCCTATTTTCGTGTTTATTCGTCTCATGTGAATGGCATCGTGTTGCCTACTGTTTTTTTTGAGCGTCGATAAAACACGGGTTTGTCCAATCTCTGCTAATTTCGTGAAGCGCACGGAAAGTGTACTCATTTCTGCAGGATTAATCTGCATGCGTATACCTACTGCATATAATTGTGGACAGATTTTCTCAAAGAGAAATAGAGCATCTTGTGTATGAATGTATAAATAGTTGATTTATATTGATAGCATTCTGCTCTGGTACGTACATTACTTCAAATGCACATAGGACGTTAGTTTCTAACGATTTATTAATACATTTTTCCCTTAAATTCATCAGATGAATGACTGATACCACTATATTAAAATAATCAGATGGATATTTCTTTATAACTAAACAATCTTCCATCTTCTAAGTTTACTCCCTTCATTCAATTCATTTCCTCTCCTGGGGTAGTTCTTTCACCTTTACCATGGTTCCTTCTTGTTGGCATCCTGTCTAACAAAACATTATTCTCGAATCCTCCTTTGAATAAACTGATTCACAAAGCCAAAGAGTCTTTCTGAACACACCGTAAACTTTGTGGTAGGATTTGAGAAATATTCCGCATGAGAATTTGTTGGCTGTATGCGACAGTAGTATGTATTTATGATCACGGACAGCGCAGTTATATTATAATAGTCAGCCTGACGACGCATGGACTGGCTGTCGAAATTACCATGAAACTTATGAGTTTCCGCATACATTTTGAAAAGGAAACCGGGGGAGCTGTACGCATTCTGGCATCTTACGACTCTTTTCAAGTAGAGATATTTGCTATCGATGTGGGTGTTAGGATACTCTTAGAGTAGATGTGCCACACAATATTTTCTTTGATAGCTAGCTCCGCATTGCAAGAGCTGAGGTGCAGAACCTCTAGTTAGCATATTTTTTCAGACTGGAAGAATGCTTGTCACTCATTATGCCGAATAAAAAGTAATTCGTGCTTGGTTTCTATCGTACGAGGTTATTTATGTTGCTCAGCATAAACAGGAGCTGGAAGCATAATAGACCTTGTGCGTATGTAGATGGATGGATCAACGATTTAGGTGTCGGTGTGTCTCTTCTTTTCGAGTAAAATGAAGGAGATACGTTTACTCCCAATTGTAAAATACGTCTAATCTTGTCCGTCCTACCAAATCGATTATCGTAACCAACTAAAATTTAGGGTTAAACCGCAACTTTTATACCAGTTACTTTTAAGCAGAATACGAGACAATTTTCAACCGTGTACTTTTGAAAATGAAACAAGTAAAAACGTTTTGAACATTGCAATGTCCTATAAAGTTCATTTTTGTTTAGCTTCATCTCGGAAAATATAAAGAAAGTTATATAGTACCAACTCAAATCTTAAAATTGTCTCAAGAATATGGACAGAAGAGTGGAATTTTAAATGAAAAATTTCGGATGTAACTCGCAAACCTTCATTTAACGTATACGTTCTCATCTACGCTGGATGGTATTCTCAAAGCTCATTTATCACCGCTAAGTACTAAAAGTTAGCGAGCAAGGAAGTTCTTAGGAACCCCTTATTTTTATTACATTAAAATACAGGAAATAACTTTTAACACGTTCGTCGTGCAAATAAGCGAAGTTCATTAACGCTTCGCGGGTAACAATTCGCAAACAATTAAATGCGAGATAGTCATAATACGGTAATAAATCATTTGAATACAAAAACGGACATTTTTATTGCACTGACACACATTCTATTGGCCTTCGTTTCGGCACGAACGTTCTGACACTCAATTGTATTATTTTCATGAATGTTTACCAGCGTATACATTTCCATTTTTAAATTTTAAATGGTGCGTAAAATTATAAAACCCCATTTATGTATTTGCGTAGAGATTTGCCGTTCCTTTTCATTAATTTAATTTCTCATAAATAATAATAGAGTAACTTTAATAATCAATACACACTGGCACTATAAATGGCCGCGGATAAACAGATCCGCATATTCACGATACCTCAGCTTGAGACTGCTAATGCGATCAATATATAAATTGCTTAGAACGTAGTTGTTTTGTTGATTGGTGGTAATAAAAAAGGAGTTAGAAATGGTGCTTATGAATTTAATACGCCAACTGCTAAAACTTGTTTGCTTTCAAGATTGTAATTATTATTTCCCTTCGGTTGCGTTGATTCACATTGATCTTACTCACAATATATTCCGGAACATGTCAGCTTCTGCATCAGTAGTTATTTTGAATGGTTCAATAGTCAATTATACTTTTGAATACCTGAAGTTTTCGCTCATATTTGACAATTAATTATATAGGTGGGATCTTTTTCTAGTTCGAATTTAATATTAGTAATTAAAAGCGTTTGTGGAGGCTTTTATTTTGTTGTATTTCGTAACATTCTATCATGATTTTAATATAAAAGTGCATAGTTTATTCTCGGAACGGATTAATTTAACCCTGGAATTTTGACATTTTAAAGTTTAATTAAACTATTTTTAATAAATTATTAGCACAACTAATTGCAACTTTGCCGTAGTCATTGATATGATCGTATAAATACGAGAGGTTGAACAAATATAAATACACTGTTTATTTAACAACACTTATACTCCCAGTTTGCGTCAAAATAACGTTTTCATTACTTTTCGATATTCTCGAGAGTGGCGTTCTCAAGTTTTACTTGTTTCCCAACGAGGTGGCAGTTTTTGGATAGCATCTTCATAGAGTCAAGTAGAGAGAATAACCAATCAATTGCGAACAAATGTTTTGATTTTTAGAGGCCCGAACATATGAAAATCACATGGCGGCAAATCCAAGCTGTAATTGTAACATATAAAACTTTTAGGCGGAAATGTATACACACTGAAAGGATCTGCACATAGATTAGATTAGGTTATCTCACAAGGTGGTTCTTGGGCTGTTCCATTGCAACCTTTTCAGATCTATTGTGGTTCCTCTCTCATTATTATTGCCTTCTTTGCTAGATTTAGCAGTCTTGTGAGTGATCTCTCTACATAGATTTCGGTTTTTGCATATTCCGAGCCCATTTCTGAGAGCCGTACTCCTGCCAGTGCTATACATTCGCACAGCACATGGACAGCAGTCTTTTCTTCCATTCGGCAGAATCTACATGCTGTTTTCTCTGCTAGGTCCAAGTTACTCCTGTGCTTCTTGAGTATACAATGTCCTGTTAGTAGCAATTGACGAGTCTGCTCGGGCTAATGCGTCCGCCTTTATGTTCCCTCGATGTCCTTCGTGTCCTGGTACCCAGGTCAAGGTCGCCTTAGTTCGGCGTCGCAACCTATCGAGTGCGTCCATGCAGTACCACACCGCTTCCGAATTCGCCCGTGTGGAGAAAGTAAATCGTAACCGGCACTTCATTTCCTCCATTTGTTTTACGGCAATGCATAATTACTTCGAATAATGAACCGAACGTTTAAAATATTCGTGCATGTTCCAAGGAAAATCGACGATTACTTGTTATTTTTCTGATCAATCATTGTTTGCTATTCTTTTAATTAAAATTTCTTTATGCTCGCTAACGTTTGTGTTTTTCTTTGCAAGTGGTAGAATTGCGTGAGAAACAGAAAATTAATTTTTCCACCTTGCCTTATTAAAATTTCTAAAATTGTCCTTTCATCGTGTCTTACTGTCTAATGATATTGAAGGATCAAATTTGTTCTCAAATAACAAGTATGTATGTAAGATAGAGAGGCATATGTATGTGCTCTATTTGAAAGCGCTACAGGGATTGGTGTGACATCGTGGTGATACATAAAACTGTTTTCTCATATAATAAATACAATGTAATCCGCTCAAGGTTATAAACATGTTTATTCAGAGACGCGAGAACGATTCGAGAAAACAGCTACTTTTTTACTGTACGTGATTTGAATAATGGGCACGCTTGTTGGTTCGTAAACATCACGCCACTCTGCTCTCCTGCAGCAGTAGCGGTAGCGATGGAAGAACCGGCTACGAAGCGGGCTAAAGCGATGCACGCACACGTAGTCGTTCGCACAATAAGCTTTAAAACGCCCGGCGTCTAACAGGAGCGTCCATTTCACCCAGTCAAGGAAATATATGTAGTTAGTAAATTCCTATCGGTTTCAGAGGAAATGGACGCACAATGTTATTGTGTGTTACAATTATATGTATTTATTGGTACTTACTCGCCTAGTCATTTATTCTCTGCTGTATTTCTCAGGTGTAAATTAAAATTACAACAAATTCTTTGGCTTTGAAAAGCCGGGCCTGCTGATATACCAGTTAAAAAAAAGCATTGAAGATAATTAACATTGTTTTTGTAAGAAGAAGAAGAAGGTAGCTGTCCTTTTTGTAAACTTTCAACTATTTCAGACATGCATTCATATAGTAATGGGTTTTTAAAAAACATGTTTCTCAAAATTTTTACGTCATCTCTAATCTTTATAGCTTAGTGATGACATTTCATTCTATTCTACTGGTTAATGGGGCACTTAACCAGTAGTTAAGTTAACACTTAACTTACAGGGCAAAATTAACTTCTTAATTTTGCAGTAAGTTAAGTGTTACTTATTGATCTTTGAAAAACTAATGGTTTACAATGTGGTGCCCCAATGAAGATCAGAAATTCATAGTTTGTCAGTTTTCAAAAATCAGTTTCTCAAAGTTTGACGTTCTTGTCCTTAAATTTAGAAAACATAAACCTTCCAGATTAATAAGTTCCAAGAGGCTGACCAATAAATAAAAAAATTGTTGCTTTAAATAATTTGCCCTTTTAATTTTGATGTTTCGTAACATTAATAGCGATATTTATTGAAACTTCACCTACAAACATTTTAATTGTCGCAATCGTACTTCCAAATTTTTATTTATATTTGTAAACAAATGATTTCAGTAGCAAATAGAAGAAGACTAAATTAGATTAAAGCGTCCCGGTTGATAGATGAGTAAAGGTGACCAACACATTCTAACTACCTATAATTCTTATTGTTAGGAGACCAGAAAGTTGCCTGATTTGTGCAGACTTGATATTTTCTAATAGATGAAGAACCAATAGATTTTCACTGAATGGGCTTAAAAAAATACATACAAGAGATGCTTTTTGCTTTTGTGATGAAGTAAATATTTATCAGATGTTGGTAGGCTATTAACTAAATTTATATAAAAGCACTTGGAATTTCAAATAAATGGAAAACACTTTTCAAACAACAAAAAAATGATGTTGTAAATAGACACATTAAATGGTGCTAAAAGCTAGATAAAGGACTCAATATACATACATATGTGCTTGTATGACCATGAATTTGACATGATGGAACAACAATGTTCATAGCGCGCTATTCTATATGCCTGCAGCTCGGACTGATATATATGTTGATACGCTCGGCGGTTTATACGTTATGCCGTAATGGTGAATCGATTTTCGAACCAGCAGCGTTGATTTGTTAATTTTTTAATTTATTTCTTATTTTTGTGTCAATGTATTTCAGTACGGTAACCTACTTTGCCGGTTGAACAATAACGTGATATTCTATTCTATTCCATCCTAACCATATTAAAAGGTAGGAAGGAAACTATAAACCTCATATTACAATTATAAGCCCGAGTTTAAAACAAATAAAAATATTTATATTGACTAAGCTAATATCAACAGCAGAGATAATCTGGTCATTTTGCAGATCAGTCGCGTTTAGTAGAATATTAAATATGATGTGCGCAACGCAGGATGATTGAAGAACTGTGCTATTTGTAACAGAGATTAAGAGAGATCAGAGCACATGCTCTGCGACTGTGTTATCTGTAATGAAAAACTAACAATCGGGTGCATTCAAAAGAAGCGATTGTTCCTGTATCTCTCGAGCGCGCTTTTGTGTAAAACGACATTTTAATGTTGACATCTAATTTACGTATTTGATTAAATGTACAAAAGAATCGTCGCAAATTCTCGTCGCAGTACACATGCCCATTATTTTAGGATGGTGTACCCAACTTACTGAGTTCAATAAGAAAAATCACAGAATAAACAAATTGGAATAATAAATCTTTACCAGAACTATTCTTTTGTTTTTATACAGTCCATAATAGCCAAAGTTCGTCACCTTCTGTGCGCTTCATAGGCGTATGGAAATGGTAATATATAAGCAAACGATCTTATTGCGGTAGTAACGCATCCAGTATAAATTTTGCGGAAGATTGGAATGTATGCGAGCGTGGCGAATTGCTGCATGTACGTTGCACGTAATACAATGTCCTCGATAGTGGAAGAGGAAACGACATATCTAAGATCTAGTTTAATTATTCGACAACTTATAATATTTTACTTGCTTTTGAATATGTAACCGGTCGTCTAATCTTAGGTCATTCCCAGCCATTCGTTGCTTTTTATTAGCTGTAATTAATTATCATTCTGCAGACGTTTTTAAAATTTACTTCTTAAATTCAAATTACTAAAGTTTTGGATTTTTGTGATCACTATCTTCAGCCGTTTTCAAAATCCTCGGCTCCGAATTTGCTGTTTTCATGCTGTATTTTAATCATCAACTAAAGGAATACGTTAAAAAATGTAGAAAGGTATTTCTTAAAAAAAAAGCAACATGCCTATGCTTCTTTTACTTAAACTGATTTTAGCGATTAAATTACAGGTTGCACTGTACTGTGTTCAATAACAAGTGTGGGTATGCAAAATCTGCCCAGTTAATTTCTGATGTGTGTGTTTTTGAAAAGAAATAAAAAGAAACTGGTTTTTGTCTTAATTAAATAGTATATCTTTATATACACATGTCATAGCATTTTCAGCTGTGCGGTCCAAATAAAATGTCACATTTGCTTTATTACCTTTCATCCACGTAAACGTAGAAGTTGTTAATTAAAAAAGTGCAATAAATAAGAAAGGTAATATATTTTAATAAGCAAACAACCACATCAAGTGTTAATTATTGTTATTGTATTTTTCTCCATGTAATATGCTGCTTGTATATCTTTCCCACGTTATTTATAATTATGCTGGGAGTAATAATTATTTTATTAATTACTAGAGGCCAAAATAGGTGTATTAAATAAGTGATTAGGAAGTAAGCACATATACACGAAGATGGTATGATAAATACTTGTGTTAAGAAAAAAAAGCAATTGTTTTGCGATTAGTAAATTTATTTCTCGACATATTTTTTTTACTGTTGTAATTGACATGAGTGGATACGGGCGTTATCATGATCATAGGGAATTCTTTTTTTTTAGGAATCAGGAATTCTTCTCTTCACTAGGAGACGCCTCTTCCTCTTTAGTTCAGCTTTGAATCGTTGTTGGGGAAGTTTGAGCAATATAGTCTACGGGGTAATATTAATAGATGGATTGAGTCGTATCTTGCTGATAGGAAACACGTTAGTGAAGTAGATGGTGATCGTTCTGAAATGTTCTCTGCTGGAGTTGGAGTTCTTGGAGGGAGGCTTCACTTTAGGTCCTCTATTGTTTGTTGTTTTCACGAATGACTTGCTTAGTACTCTGTCCACGGTTTGCATTGAATGCGGATGTTAATATTTCCAAGATCGGCAGTATTATTAGTGCGGTGAGAGCAGTGTCCAACGGATGCTGAACAAGTTCTCACTTTGGTGGTCATGAATGGTTCAGTCTTCAATGTTGCTTAGGATAGATAATAATAATAATAATGGTAGATAATACGACAAGTAGTATACACTAAATTTCTAGACTTGTATGTGAGCACGGACTCGACTTGGTATAAGTACACGTGCAGTCATTTGCTATGGCATCTCCAGTCTTTATTTGGCATTAAGAAATATTTTATCTTTTTATTATTCTGTCTTTGAATCTAGAGCTATTGGTTGATTTATTGGGATGGCCCACTTTATATGCAACGCGTTTTCAAAATTCAAAAGATTCAGTCAGAGTCCTGCAGAAATTGGTTTAAAACGCTTAAATTGTTAGTTTTGCCGTTTGTATATAGTCAAAGCTTTATTAGTTGTCCATCCAAGCCTATATGCAAAATATACTGATTACCGCTCTTATTTCACTTCGAGCAGTAACAGTCATGTGGTACCGTCGTTCAGCTTATTTTCTTTGTCTTTATAAATCTCCAAATTACACCCCACGTATTCGGAGGACACGTTGTATAATCGATCGAATGGTTGCGTCTAGTGGAGCTGTTAAGATCTTACTAATTTCGGTAGATTTACATGGAGATCGATGCTATTCTCACGACTTCAGCAAGTTGTAGGACGCCACTGTGTTCATTTAAATGACCATCCGTTAATGAAACAACTTCACTCCATAGCAACTACAACAATAATTAATGATTGTAAAAGGGACATAATAAAATAATACGTGTGTATAATTACGTTTATGGATTATTGTTCTCGGCGAGCAGTAGCCAGACGGAAATAACCTATAAAAACGCTTGAATATCATAGTTACTATAGGTGTTGTTGCGTATTTTCATTTAATAATGTGACAAAGGCTGATTGTTGATGTTATTTATTGTTGTTCTAGCATATGTAAATTATGGAAATAAGCAGAATACAAAAATAATATACGCCAATTAATATTCTTACACTTCGTAAACCCTGAGTTATTAACTTTGCACCATAAACGGTAAAGGAAATTAATCACAATTAACGTTCAATGATGACTTGGCGAGAACTTCCTAGTTGATTTACAATTATTAATCTTCTCATTTTGGACATTGTTCGCTTTACGATTTGCAAATATTATTTCTTCACTTCTATTTTCAATATATGAACGTGAATCCAACAAACAAGAAGTCGCTTTACCAAACATTTAAAACTGGTGTTGAGCAGATTATGTACTTTGTTGTCTTTCTAAATATGGAACTAAACATGACACATGAAAGTCGTACAGAAATGGTTAGGATATTTTGGCATTTATTTGTAACGGTTTCGGTTTGTTTCTGATGGCAAAAATAGTAGATTATGGAATTATCTCGTGCTTCTTAGCATGGATTGCTGCAATTCTTAGCGAACTTCATTAAATTGTTGGCGTATCGAAAATACTGGAATCTGCAAAAAAAAAATCCAGCCCCCACTATTTACGAATCACGACAATCCAAGAAACAATTAATTTTTATCCGTCATCAAAAACAATTACATGAACATAGTGTAAGGCTGGTATCAATTGGGTTCAAGACAAGGTGTGTTAATCATTCGATTTTATTTAGAATTGATCTTTTTCGCATGACTAAAACTATCGTCGACTTCTGTACCTCAACGCTTTTTATCTACAACTAAGACAACATACGGTACTAACTAATATTCGTTTAAAGTTTCCGTGAATACCAAAACATAAGCGCAATAACATACCCCCTTTCCATCTCGTACTTCACAGATAGTCACTTTTATAAATGAACTTGGATACATTTCATATTATGTTCTTTAGACTACATTTCTTTGAAATCACTTGGAACCACAACTGACGAAAGCATGGGAAAATATCATATACAAACGATTAATATAGAATGTTAATAAGAAATGCGCGATATGCAAAATATTGGGCGGCGTTCTTCACTACAAGCAGGAATTTATAAATTTTAAAATATGAATTGTGCTTACTGTCACAATGGGATTTATTAAATACGGCATTCCTTCCTTTAGATATTTAACTTGTTACTTATTAATCATCAAATGTTTAAACAAAAAAATCTAAATTCCTTTGTAAGCACTTCAATTTTATTTAAAGGTTGTTTTATCTCATTCTCGTAATGTTGTAGGGCACATATTTCTCAAACAGCTCCCTCGAAATTTCTAAAATACGTGTTACGATAAATGCATAATCTTAATTGTAAATTATTTGCTTTCTATAGTCTATGTTAAGTTATCTCAAGCATTGGCGATAGTATCTACTTGTTTCTATGTGTAGCAATAACTTCATGCAAAGAATTAACTTATTTTTTGCCTGGTTAGGAAAAAGTTTTTTTCATGACCGTAAATTTCTGTTCCATGCTTCCACTATTTTACTTTTTTTCGTACTGGGACTTCTACAATAAAATGGAGTATATATGTTATTATAAATACCTATAAGAATGTATTGGCTCTAGGAATGTAGTTTGTTGTTTAACATGTCGAGCTAGCAAACGATGAATTTGTAAATCAGATCGGCCAGTAAAATTTTTATGTACCTTGAGATTTATACAATACTAGTCACAGGCCTTTCTCTACTTTCCTTCTGAATTTATTCGAGTTTTCTTTTTCTTGAAGCTCGTAATCCTGATCTTTCTATACCATCTTCTCCATAAGAATAAAAATACAAAAAATCACCAGCACAATACTTATAGCGTTTATACTTTAATGCTGAAATTTGATGCTGCAAATTTACTGGGGTCATATGTTGTTTTTTCTATTCGAGAAGGTTCCGGCTGGTGTTCTATTACAGTGACATTTGATGCAGAAAATTATGTTTATTTCACTGATACCTGAATTAAAACTTACCTTCTATAATATTCGATAACATTTTCAGAAATAAAGATATCTTCCTCTTTACAATGTTCTGAATAAGTTTATAGAAAGAGTTAACCCAAAACCTCCATGTGCTGTTTGCCGTTTAGTTTCGGAATTATAATATTTACATATGATTAAATAGATTATTGATGATGATTCAACATATTTTATACGAATCAATTTATTTAACAATGAATTAATAAATACGTATCGCAAAGCTTCTTTATCACTAAAGAGGACAAAGGTAAATTAATAAAATGATCTTTTTTGCAGAAATTAGACAGACTCGTGTTTCGTGTCGTGTGTCGACTCTCGGGGACACCAGTAGGTAACACGAATCCATTCCCATGAGGCGAATAGACACGAGTCTATCTAGTCGTTGCAAAAGAGGAATAATTCCACCTGCCTTTGTAATGTCTATTTATCACTATTTGTTACAATCAGAATAGCCACCACTAAAACCAAATATATTATTTAATGATATGATAATGATTTTCATCCCAGCCACGAAAAAGTACAACTATTGTCTTACCTTTAAATAAGTTTCATCCATTCTTGTATCTTGCCTTTTTTGATGAAGTAGGAAGCTGTTTACATAACTTGAGTAATTGTCATATTTTGCAGCATTGAAATATTGAATTCAATTCATTTAATAATAATACTACTATAATATTCAACAAAATACGCATAAATTAACAGTTTCTTAAGCAAAAGTCAATCTAAAGCAATTCTAAGGAATTCTTCAATACTATAGAAATTAAATTGGAGTAGTATTCTTTTTAATTGTAGCGTATAATTACTTAAATTAATTAAATTAATCATACAATAAGGTAATTTATTACATATCCTTACTCCCAAGGAGCCAAGGAGCCTTAGATTAATTTTTTTAGACAGAATAGAAGTATTTCTCACTGGGTAAGTATGACAAGCACGGGTAATCAAATCTGTTTAGTTCAGCAAAGAATGGACGATAAGACTCAGGAGGTTTTGCATCGTAAAAAATTTGATAATGAATTTAAAAGATAATTCCGTAGGCCCGTAGTCTAGATTGAAAATGACTGAAATATATAGTACGCAATACATCTATGTTAACAACATTGCGCATGGAACGAATTCGATATACATATTAACTTACCGCACAGCGATTCACAATGAGCTTTCCACCACAAAGTTTTAGTGAGACAGCTCCAAAAATTTAATGCTCAATAGCTAAAACTTGAGGCAGGAGCCATGACGAGTTGATTGAAGATTTGAAGTAAAGGATCTTTGTCTTGTGTGGAATACGAAAGTTAATATATTAGAGGGATTTCAATAGAACTTGTTAGCTGAGAGCCATATAAACAACTTTTGAAGGAGTAAATTTCCGGTATGAATGGCTTCTTCTTGCGAATTACCAACAGTTACAGCGGGTCTGATCCGCATACATAGTAATATAAATCAGATACAGACAAGATCAGATTGGAGTGAGAACCAACCCTTGCGAGACTCCTAAAGTAACAGGCAAGATTCCAGATTTACTCTGACATACTCTAGTCTCTCTTCAATGCTAATAATTCATTTCAATATGATCTGATATTTATTTCTATAGGAATATTTTAAAAATTGTTTAATTACTGTGGAAGAAGAGAAATGTGCGAATACCTGTTTGCGATAATTGTGTTTGCATTTAACAGTTTTGTACAGGTTCTGAAGTTATTTTCGTATAACCGCAATGTGTCACTTAAGTAATTTCAAGTTAATGTAATATTTAAACGGTTTACATAAAATAGGATCTTGACAGTTGATTAACTTGATAATTACTTCCTTATATAGAGATAATTACAGGTTGAATAGCTCCACACTTTAACGTACTTACATAACTTTGTGTTTCAGACAAGTGTTTTATGGTATGAAAATTTATAATTAGTTTTCCCAATGAGATATTTCTACTACTAACTAATTCAAATTTATTAATAATGTTTCACAAGTAAACTATGTTTGGTAGCATAGTTTATTAAGTAGTCGTTAAAAATGGATGTATGCAAGCATGTCGTAATATTAATATTAAACTTTACATACCCGGTGTACATCATGGTGTAAATTGAAAATTGGCTTTATCAGGAACCCTATGGCAATGGAACTCTCTAAGAAAGATAAATTTGCTCTCTGAGGGATTAAGTACGTATGCATGTGGACAAAATAATTGTGCGAGATCTAAATAAAATGTTCTATCTTATTTAATAGATTTTAATTCAAAACAAACAATTCCTTTGATGGCAAAGACAATTTATAATATAGATAATTTAATGGTTACATTGCTTTTATAAAATTTAAATATTGTCTTAGAATTCCCTCAAAACCATGTAACAACATTGATGACTAGAGAGGATAAAGGCTTCTTTTTTGCAGCAACTAGGTAGACTCGTGTCTATTCGCCTCATGAGAATGGATTGGTGTTGCCTACTGGTGTCCCCGAGAGTCGACAAAACACGAGTCTGTCTAGTCTCTTCAAAAAAGTAATAATTTCACTTGTTTTTGTCCTCGTTACTAATGACGCTGAATTTAAATCAATTTTATTAAACATTTCAATTTTTTTAACAGTTTTTAAAGTTTTTTTTTTACAAACTATCATCACCGAAATAATGGTCGTTAATTTGAATTTCTTTTCAAGAACATGTCTTTTTCAATTAAAAGTAATTTGTGCTAGATTAAATCATAATTGAGTGTATATTTACTACGAAAGTTAGTAGTTTCAAGCACCATTATGAAGATATTATTTGTCAGACAAACGTAGATAACATAACAGTCGATATTAGTGCCTGTAAAAATTGAATATTGCGCCATCATTAACTTCGCAGATCTACACCGTTTGTAAGACCTATGCATTATCATGTGCCACAGAGGAATTTTGATCAGCTGAATTTAAACTTAAGCGGAAAAGTTTTGCATCCACTGATAACTATGGATTTGCTAATGCACTCCTGAACCCAAGACACAGTCGACACAATGTACTGCGAAAAGTGAATTAGCTCGGAAAAAAAATGTAGATTTTTCCATCAACCGGGAAAGTGATAGCGGCGATTTTTTTAGGATAATATTAATCGACTATCTTAAAAAAAAGAATACATTAATGTGGGCATACTGTGTTAATACTTTACGAACTGAAGGCAGAAATTGCGGCCGCATTTTGAAGAATAACAAAGTTCTGTTGCACTAAGACAACGCACTGTCTCACACTTTGGTAGTTGCCGTGGTAAAAATTCACGAATTGAGGTTTATATTGATTTCACCAGATCCCTAATGTCATAGACTTTTTTCTCTTAGGTTCGCTCGAAGGGCAAAGATTTTTATCGAATCATCCTAAACGCTTCTTGTGCAGAGCAAGATGCTAATCACTATTTAAACGTATCAGAGTCGGAAGCATCCCTGGGAAAAGTGTATAGATATACAAAGAGATGGAATTTGACAAAAACAATACAAGTTTAGAAAATAAAATAAAAAAGGCAACTATCAAAAAATAAATTTATTGCTCTAAAGAATAATATCTATCAACAACTATCTATCTAAACACAATTTTTATATTGGCGTCATTGCTTAAATTAACTGGTTATTTCTCGTGCTATTTAATATTTCTGCTATTTAATGCTGTTATATGCTTTGGTAGTTATTCATGACGGTCTTCCAAATCTCTTCCAGGCGATTTGGAAATTTTCACTGATTTGTCCGTTACCAAGGGGCATTTCGAACACTGTTATTACCTTAGAGTACCACTTGTCACAATAAAAACATTTTAAATGACCAAGCCGAACATAGGCGAACCTCTAAGAGAGAGAAGAAATGCCATACAATCCTCACATACTCGATCTTGTTAATAAGAGAGTCATGTCTAGAGATGACAAAGGCGTGGGAGAGAGGGAAGAAGTAGAGGACAATAATCGGTTGCAAATACAATTGCGTTTTCCAGATTAAAAAAATGTGTGATTAAATCGTGTGTTCGTAATACTTTGGTTATTGAAGTTGCAAAACAAATATACATTAAGATTATTATCACTGAATGCTTGTACTTGTTTCTCTGTTAGGTTGAAAACTTTTCCAACTGCCTTCGTACGTATAGTGCAGTGCAAAACACGTCAATAGCTATAGAGAACATTAAGAATGTCGTCAGAGAAGGTTAAAAATGAATAAACCTGAAGTTTATTAAATAAATATGTTATGCGCACATTTGCCTATATTATCGATAAATCAACCAGTCTTGCATTCAAACAATATATGTATGGAATATATAATTAACTGCAATAAATAATTCCATTTTAGAACTAAACAAATTACATTGGAATTCTAATTTGAAGTAGTTAAACCAATTAGGCAATTCCAAAACCAATTACTGTACAGAACTGTAGTTATGGTATGTATATCAGTCATGCTATAGTATCATGTGGATGTGGTGTAGTAGATTGAAGAAGGCAAATCTGAAATATACCAATAAAATCAGGGTAAAATTAACATTGTTAAAATTGTATTTGTTCTTTTAAATAACAACTGGAATTTGTCGTCGAACTCAGTAATCGTCTATTGTAATGGTCATGCAATTAATTCTCTTTCATTTCCGCACTATAATGGAGGTGTGACTACACATTTAGGAGAAAACCATCTTGTTTATGCAGTATGTAATTTAATGTTCTGTGTGCTATGAATAGATTATTTACTCCAATGTCGACAGTGTTGCTATGGCAACAAATAAATTTCGTGTTGAATATATTTTTATTTCTACGATTTATTAGTAGATTTAGATAATAGCATGGTAAATAACATACATCGAACATGTTTGTATGAAGTTAGCAGAATTTGCGAAGCATTCAAAAACTTGATTTAATTTCGGATATCTGGTACTGTTAAGAAACACAATGAGATATTTAGCCTCAAATCAGGATCGTGCAATTCTTTGCATAAACAAAATAAAAGCAATGTAAACCTTTAAACTTCGAAGTTATACGAAGTAAATTCGGAAACTAGCCACTGTTTCACTGTCAATAAAAATTCACATTAACACAAATATTCTGCTACGTATCGTAATTGTTATAATTTATCGCAGTCATTAGCGTCACCCGTTCAACATTAAAATTCTTTTTAATTCACTTTTATATTAAAAGATGCATAATAATAATATATAATTAAAACTAATACACTCCCCTACTGAATTTAGAAAATTTAGTTATTATTAAAGATTATCTAGTGCATACATAGCGCGCAACGGAAAGTTAAATATTTAAGTTTTTGTTACGTGTCTTGTTAAGAAAAGTAACGGAGTGTCTAGAGTTAATTCTATGAATATGGATTGATTTTCTCCAAAAACACCCCATCATCTATAATTTTATGTATCAACTTATAGAAATAGGTAATAGCAATAATTTTTTTGTATTATATAAGGAAACAAAGTCAAATTACTTTAACAGATATTCACCTAATGCAATATGGTCCGGATACTGCCGATGCCTATTATAAAACATATCTGAGTACGCGTTTTTGGGGTGACTCTAGTAAAGCATTAGGTACTTCAAAGAAAACCCAGTATTAAGTCCTTCTTATTTCGGGTAATTCGATAAACAGATATATAGACAAGGGATAAACGAAGATTTATGACAGCAATAAAATAGTTATTCATTACAGAGCAAATATTGTATTTTTATTATTAATTTCTTAGAGCGTATTGAAGTAAAACGTCAGTACCTTACTAGGTTACATCTAGGTCCGTTACTGAGTAATAGACCATTCGATATTCGATAACGTTTTTGCCATTATGCCTAAAAAACGCGAACTAACCAGAACGGAGTTCAGCAGAACTCGGTCAAATTGTATTACTTAGTAGGCAAGACGTAAGTGCAACTTCAAAAAAAATGAAGTATTCGTGATGTGCGCTTCAGACCACTCCGAAACGTTATAAAGAAACCGGGAGTAATAAAAATAGACCTAATTCAGGAAGAAAACCGCCAACTACGGCAAGAACAGATCACCTTTCAGAACGAATGGCTTTACAGATCAACGAAAATCGTCGAAAAAATTGGGTGGTGCACTGTGTATACGACATGGGGTTTCTCTGATCCCAAGTGCGGTAAGAAGGCGACTGAAGGCAGCTAATTTATATGCGCGGATAGCGCGAAAGAAGCCGTACTTAACTCCAACGCATCAAAAAAAAAAAAAACGTTGGGAATGGGCGCATCGGACAAAGGAAGAATGGTCGCGTGTAATCTCTACACATAATAGAACACTGCTAACTTTAATAGCTATTGTTTTAACTGCTAACTCAAATTGGCACTTCCCCACCTCACTATTCTACAGTCTACACTAAACACGTCCTTGCGCAATCATTAATAAATTTGTAGCAATTGAAATAGAGAAAGTAATTCAAAGCATTTTTGTGGTTTGGCTTGAAATTTAAATAGTTCCAAATACTGTACGCGTGTAAATTTACGAATTGCTTTTTTTTTAAGCGAAATTGTATATTATATGCTAAGGCAGAAATCCTTAACAGCTTTAATTCGAAGAATAAAATGTTTTTTGGGAAGTTTATTTATTCTATATTTTTCATCATCACATTAATAACCGCTATATACCTCGTTATTTAGCAATTTTATTGTTTATGTTATTAGAACATGTAAGAATTCCCTTTTGGATAATAACCACGGCGTTGGCATTTTTGTATTTTGTTTAGAATTATTTACCTCGGAGACATAAAATTAGAGAGAAACTCACGTCTCTCTTTCCTTGGGAAGATTTTTCCACTTGATTTAGTGCACCTGTAAGACTAGAGACTCTCACCGGACCGGAATATCATATTTTTTATTTATGATAGTGGGACTTAGAGAAATCGCATAAGTATTTAATGTGAAACGTTTAAAAAATGATCAATGCTTCATATCGTACTTTTTCAATGCTACTTTCGCAAAATCAGGATACTGTTAGGTATTTTATGTTGCGATCCTAAACGTTTCTATTTGAGTATTTGGTCTCGTATAAATGTCGGAGAATACTTTTGATTAAAGATCATTTCCGGTTCTAGTGAAAAGATCAATCAAAACTTATTACTTTGTTTAGAATGCTGCACATTATGTCGAAACGATAGTTATTAATGTTTCCTGTTTTTAAAATGACTAAGGTGTCACTAATACTGACCGGACGTTAGAGCAGAATTTAGGTCGATAGCGGCAAGCATACTTAGGCATGTCGATTCATTATTCGAAACCGTTTTAGCGTTTGTCTGTAACTATTAAATATGTATAATGTAATTTTAATTATAAGATGACTTTCATGTAGCTAATATTTTATCTTTTTGATGTCATATTTCTTTTGTTATCCAATGAATATATCTCATTTCTATTTTCTAATCTTCAATGAAACAAATTGTTAGATGATCGTATTTAGTCACAATAATCTGCAACATCGAAACAAAATATTTTTTAGTATGTAGGTTTTGGCGCGCATTTGGTCATAATCAACTATAGTCGTTTCAATAATATAAAAATTTTAAACCAAAATATTTTGAAGTACATATTTTTAATGGGGAATGAGCTGGAGCTTCATCTTATCATGCATCTTTTAATTGTACTTGTCCGTGAAATCTTACAAGGACTTGCAAAGTAAGAGATTCTATAACACCGAAATATATCTTTCACGAAATCAATCGTATTCATTAGAGGAATTTGCTGCTACAATGTTATTATTAAATTTTAATATTTACGTTATCTAATGAACTCTATAAAAATGCTATAGTTTTTGTTAGTTAATACATTTGTCATATAAATAACCAATCTATGAAAGAATTTCCAACAAGCCAATTTTACAACTTTACTCAAGATTTTCACTAGTATCATGACCTTTTCGAGTAACCCTTATTTTACATATTTTAATTTATACGGTTAAAGTTATTTACGTCTTTATTTTAAAATAACCAACGACCCATCTCTGTAAAATTTCTTTTGTCTTTTTCATTAAATTGTTTTTTTTTCGCTTTGTGAGTTTTTCAAAACAAAATGAGTTGCAAAGGATTTCTGAGTGTCTCATCCATGTTGTAGTTATTCAGAGCGATTCGCGCGCTGAAATAATCTCTTCTCTGTTTGTACACATCCACAACAGGTTATAGCTTTTTCGCTTAGTGAATTATATTTGGATGCAACATCTACAACAAATAATTTCTACGATATCTTTAATTATTCGTCGTAGGTAATACATCTGGTTGGTTTGGAACGTGTGATTCTTGAGTGGCTTAATATTTTTTCCTAGTAAAGTGACGTGGTAAGTCTAAGCAACCATCTAATTGTGCAAATTATGTTGTCATACTGCCAGTAGCGCGTCGGCGTCAAGTATCAGACCCGTTCTCCTCAAAGTCTCAGTATATTTTATTAACCCGCTAGATTAATAAAAACTGCATGAAGATGGTTTCTCAAATGGTATGTCAACATTTTGGGGTACTTACTTCGTAAGTGATGTAAAAAGAAATGCAGAAACTCTTATCAAAAGTGTTTATGTTCGTAAAATAACAACAAAAAAGTAATGGAAAAATGTCCATTCTAGATAAGGTAGGACGCGAAAATAATGTATTCAAAAATATTTTCAGATGATAACATTTCCTCGCACACGTCCAAATTTTGAAAAATGAGCCGATAACTTGTTTACTTGTGCGGTAGATAAATTCAAGGGATTAGTTTTTATCTTTCCTTCTTCTATAACAGTGCGTAACTGAATGCACTCACATCCTTTTACATGCTCAAATGGACCAAGTTTGATGAATATTAACATGTTTTAATGTACGTCCGTCATTGCTACTCGCATGTCCATTGAAATTTTAGAAATCTAGATCTCTACCAGCTCTCTTTTCTTTCAAAACATCAGTTAATTCGTTTTGCATTTAAATGTTTAATATTTATTAAATTACGTCAAGATGAGTGTTAATGTAGAAAAGCTTTGTCGTGGATAATAATATTGGATGAAAATTGGATGTAATACTGCTTATTCTAATCCATAAAGCAATTGAAAACATTGCCACAAATATTTACTTACAAATTTCCCAACGGTCGAGAGCGGTTCCCGTATTTGCAGGCGTTCTACACAAACTACATAGCAAAGTATAGGTCACCTATCTAATGCCTTAAAGCACTTAACTGTATGACGTTTATTTTGGCCGCTATCATTGATAATATTGACCGCAGTGGTAGACCTGCGTATGAACAGAGGAGTAAATGGAGCTTTGTAATTAAGGAATTATTTAAGACATTTTGTTATTTTTAAGTGTGAGAAAAATAGATGGGAAAATGTACGTAAATGCTTAAATGGCACACGAGAGAGTACCGATATAACTGATTTCGTCATTTTACCTTAAAAAGGGATTAACCCTTGTGGAAACGTGAATATCATGAATATTCCTGACAATATACGGCAAACAGTGTGAATATTAATAGTGAAATAACTTTTTTAGGTTTGCATGGTAATACTATTTAAAATAATTTAAAATTTTTGGAAGTAATGTGGTAGTACACAAATAGCAAAAAAATGCGAGGATGAGGAACTACAAATCTCTCAAGTTCTATTGGGCTAACATACTATCTTCTGCGAGCAGTGACTAAAAGTCAACCCTCAGACAAGTCAACTATGCTACTAGGGTCTATTTGTTAAGTAATCCATATAGCGAATACGAGAGATTGAGAAAAAGAACGACTGATACTGCATTTTATTAAGAAAATTCCCTCTAAAATTATAATAATTAAATAAATGCATTGTTATTTTATAAAAATGCAGTAATAACATGAACATAAATAACTAATCTTGAAAGTTTAACTTCGTTGCTTCGAAAAACTTTGTGAAAAACATTTGAAATAGTAGCAACTTAATTTCTAAAAGAGTTTTTTGACTTTTGCTTAGAACGTAGTGAAGGTTGGTGGCCAACTAGCGTCATTCTGTAAGCTTTTGTAGTTATAGCAACAACTAATAAATAAGGTTATGGCTTATTTACTAGACCACTGGGTTTAATTATCTTGTCATCGTTCTATAATTTATGAAAGAAGCTTTTTAATACGATATATGGCACCTCAGATTTTATTAAACAAATTAATTACTCTATTGTTTGAAGTTTTTGCTAGCGAATACAGCTAATAGTGGAATAAGTGCAACAAAAGTAGATGGTATTAGTTTCGAGAAACTATTTTTGGGTATTGTAAAATTAAAAGTACGTAGCATTTATGGGATCTAGGTTTAATCTAAGGTTAATTTAATAGAAATCTGGTGTGACCAACAGTGCCGCTTAGATTTCTTGAGACATTTTATAGATTCTACTAGCAATCAATACAGTAGCCTATTATTGGTCAAAAACTAAGCGGCTCGATTTTAGATAGTATCCATTTTCCTCAGAACTCAATAAAATGATGCTTCGTTACTAGGATATTTTTTCTTTTCGAAACTATTTCTTTTACATCGGATTCCGATAAATTTTGTCGTCTTAGATTGCTTATGTAAAACATTTCGTTTCGTTTATTGCATAAATTGAGATTTAAAACACAGCTTTGTGTAAGAAAAGGCAATTTTGAACATGTAACATAAATTATAAATTCTAATTTTTATATATTTTTTTTTATAATCTACAATAATGTTTTGTAAAACCAGCTGTAAATTTTCCTGCATGCCTTTATAGAGAATAATCAATTTTAAGCTGACTTGGTTTGTTAAAAGCACATTGAAGAATGGGATTTTCTGGTGGATTAACTACAATTTCCTTCTATTTTTATATATTTTCATTTGCTAAACGAATTTCCGAACAAAATCTGTAGAGGTACAGTAAGATTTAATTTTGGAGAAAACATTTCGCTTTTGATTATATTCCAGAGTACAATAGGTATGTGTTTATCTTGCACTATTGTTTCTTAAACCATTGACAATTAAAATTTAAAGGAGAGACGCAAAAAAACAAAAACTAAATATAGCGATAAAAATTCAGGTTTCGGAATGGTGTATAGTTTCCGCGCGTGACATCAAGGTCGTTTTTTCCAAATGGGTGTTGTGAGAATTGTAAGCGCCGTTGACATGTATTCGTATCAACGATTGATGGATATAGATATGCTGTTGAGTGTTGGTGTTGTTTATAAACAGAACATTCACGAGTCGAAATAAATATTAAAAATGGCGCGTGAAGAAGATAGGAAATATCTTTTTATTATATCTTATAAATCTCAACAAGATTTTGTATGTAAACATCTAGGATGATCAAGTTTATATATATATATATATATAATATTATTAATATTAATATAATAACTCGCATCGTAGTCCTTTTCACAAACATAGACGTAACACTTTGCCTTTTAAAATTTTAAAAACCAATTTTTGAGGATTTTTTTCACTCTGATGGTAATTCACAAACCGACAATTGATTACTCTCAAAAAAAAAAAACAATAAATATAAATAAAGCACCTATTATGATGAGTAAGATCTTGTTTCTCAGTAACTGATAATAAGCGACGAAGCAACGAAATAAATAAATTATTTAACAAATTCACTGGAATTGCTTTCTAAGTGGTTCTTATGGCTAACATCAATTCTTCTCTAGTGTTAAATTGTTTTTCATCGTTGTAATCTTCTCTCATCATTCAACGCCATAATTTTGTATAATATTGATACCTGGGGAAAAAAGAGCAGGCCCATGCAGAATATCGATATTGTTGCCGTTCACACATGTGGTTGGTTATTCTTGTTATGTGGCGCATTGTCATGTTGAAATGTCAATTCTTCATCGGGAAATATCAAGTCAATATTAGCGATTTGTCTCTGGAACAACTCCAGGTACATTTAAGCAGTCTTCCTTCCAGTATTTCTAATCCCGCTATTTTTAGATTTGAAATCGCTCCCCAAACCGTTACTGATCCAGCTCGGCTATGACGACATGATAGAAGTCGTTCTGCCAACCTCTTATAACTCAATACTGGAAATCATCAGGTTCATCCGAATGTTTTTCCATCACTGAAAACAACTGTTTTTCGCTCGTTTACCGATTTACGATGATTGCGAGCAAATTCTAATCGGACTTGCGTATGACGCTCCAACAGGAGGGCTTTCTTGCGCGATTTTCTTCTTTTCAAGTGCGGATATTCCTTTATTACCCTTTGGTTGGTTCGTACGGAAGTATGACTTCCGACTCTATCCCTATTTTGCTTAGCTGTAGTACAAGAATCGGGCGCCATCTTTAAAATGCGATGCGATTACAATGCGATTTCTCCGATTATTACGTTGGAGAATATTTTCGGGTGCCATGAGTGTTAAGCATTAGTCAGGAAGTGCATTTTAATACGACTCTTATTTATATATAATTATGTAATGCGCAAGAACTACTTACCTATAAATATATAGGTACATCATATGTTGGCTAAATACTAATAAGTAATTATTATGCCTTCATATTATTTGATTCCAAAAGATGACTGTTTATAAATATAGTAAATTTTACTATTAAATAATTATAATTTGATAAAATATTCAAGTAGATATACATTTTATTACATTATTATTTAGTGTTAACGTAAGTGATATTTATTTTCTTTTTAGTATATATATATATATATATATATATATATTTAATCAACTGTTTAATTATATATCGGGTCCATCCCTTAATATGTTTCTTCATTCACTATTGGGTTGGCTAATTTGTAGGCAGACGGGCTTGATGGCAACCAATTTGCAGATGTAATCACATAAATCCTGTATTAATCAGTAACATGCTAAGAGAAGAGCGAGTCACTCGAAAGCAAAGGGAGGTCTTTTGTCGTGAAATGCTCTGATTTGTTGGCATACTTCCGTTTCTCGTTCTCTCATACATACTATATGTACGCTCGTATAAAAAGCCTCCCTTTTTTTCGGTTCTCCATCGTTATTCGGAATGCGTAATTTAATCCCATGAAAGGTGAAATAGGCATGCATCGGCTGATACGTGTGTTACATAAAAAGGAGCAGCAATTGTGTAAAATGTGATGAACGTGTTTAGTGAAGTAGTTTTCGTTATAGTAAATTACGTCAAGAAAATAAGGCTGAAAGTTAGGTGAGGCACGGGGAGGGATGTTCTTTTTACCTTTAATAATTTTTTTAAATTGTTGTTCTATTGGGTGTTTAGGTCTCGGTTAGAAACCAAAAGCTTTCTTCTGTTTCGTTTGGTTTCATTTTAAAGCGACGTTTCATTGGTTATATTGACAACTTTTTTAAATAAAGTTTGCAAATGATTTGATAGTTGATTAGATTGTTCGTCTTTTTTTTTTCGTTTTCTCTTTATTTCTCGTATTTCTTTATTATTAGCATTTTTACTACGCGTTTTAATTTAATTTATATATATTAATAAAATCATTGTCACTATTAAAGTACAATTTCACACTACCATACAATGACGCACTGTAAGCATCTAATTAATATAAATATTGATAATCATACTTCCAGCCAGAGTAAAGGTATGATCACCAAAGTTTCGCTGCTAACTAATCTATTACTTTATCTAAAAATATCCTAAAAATCTATAAATATCGGTTATTCGAGAAGGAGTATGACAAATACATGTAAAAACAAATACGCATGCAAATGGAAAATATTATTGTACTCCATTGGAACTATTTCATATAATAGAAATTGTTTCTTCCGGTGTGAAACGCTTTCAAACCATACAACCGAATCGAAGAGCTACTTTTGTTGGAATCCTTAGAACACCCTTTTCGCCACCCAAAGAGTAGTCACCTAAAATGTGCAGCTCAACTTCGCTCTACCTAATTCAGGCTGTTCTTAAACTAGGAACATTTTTGCTGCAGTTGGTCCAAGTTCTATGAGGTATTCGACTCATCTTCACTCTACTTAGTTCAAATGCAGTTCCTGAACTACCCACACTTCTTCCATCTGTTGCACAAAATCCGAATCGGGGTTGATGTTTTTGATATAATATGACCACTGTCAGACGTCTTAGCGATTCATTGCTTGCCGCAAGTTGAAGACAACCTATTCTCCCGCCGAATTAAGCTACTTTTTTTTTGAAACGAGACATAAAACAGACAACAGAAACACATAAAACATAACACAGAAAACAGTTGCTCATCAAGTTGTTGACTTTTAATAATTATTTCGAATATTATTTATAATGATGCTGCTAATTCTACATTGCTCGTAGCACGCTTCAAATTATTAATCTGGCAGGACAAACGTGCCAAGTTCAAACTTAAGAGGAATATGGGGTGGCAGTTTTGGTCGAACACTATAGTACGTTATGTTTGTTTGTCAAGGTTTATTGAGCATTCCCGATATATCGGCATCATTAAATAGGATATCTGGGAGCGGTATACTAGTAACTGATGGTAAGGAATGTGGGCGAGGAAATAAGAGTTATTGGTGGGGATGAAGGGGTTTATGTGTTTCTACCCTGCGGTAACTCTATATCATACTCGCACACTTTTTCGCTTGAATTAGCCTCTTTTCCGTGTTGCAGACCTGTCTTCATTTTATTATCCGTTATTTCTTACCTAGTTTAAAGCAAATACACGTGTGTAACAATAAAAAAATACAATACAATTTTTGGTTTGCAATCTGCATCACTTGTTGCGTGACGATGCACTATAAACATCTAATTTGTAAAAATATTGGTATCTACCTTGAAAGAGAGTTTTGGGCGTAGCTCGTACAATAATATTGCTAAACCACGGTTCGTCTTACTTTAAATTACTTAAGCACTCGGCGATCTATACGCTAGAAAACACGTCGCGAGCTGTTTCACCCCTTATTTGATTTCTGGCACATCGGCCGATGATCTAGATGATTTTTTGTCAGTGGAATTTTCCGTGAAAATACACAACTATAAACGCATATTTTGGTAAACGAACACAAAACAACGATGCATGTGTAAATGCTATGAAATCTACTGAGTATATGTTTTCAAATGTTCCCTGTCACGTTCTTTTTTTGTGGTGGCAGTTATTTTTGGCACATTAAAACTCACAGGACTAATCCGTATTTATTACTTTTCGTTAATGATCTTACCAATTGCCAGTAGTGCAGCTGCTGTGACGTTCTAATGCCTATTAGAACTTACTTGATTACTTGATCTCGTTGTGGATGCGAATTTAAAGTTGTCTAGTCGTATGGAGCAGCTACATTTTAAATTGATGGAGTTAAAAAAACTATTTGTTGCCACCTTCACACAAAATGTCGACGTTTAGAGAAGCCTCGTTCGAACGAAATTGTTCAACGTTTTTGGTTAATGAAATGAAAGATTTCCGTAATGTGTAATGTTTTGAAGTGATTACTTAAGTGGTGACTACGTACTATATATTTTGTATTTATATGAATTGTTGACTTATCTGTTACGAGCCTGTAGTGTGAAGCAACCACTTCTGATTCAGCGAGTGAGTGACAGTAACACTCATTTGTTGGCAAGGGTTATCCCCTCGTACACTGTGGTTGCCGTATGCTGTACCTACGCCTGTATATGGCGTAATTTCTGGGATCTTTTGATTATGTCATGTATATTGCAATAAAGTTCATAGTTGAAGACAATTACACTCAAAATATCCTATAACTGATTTCAAAATTTTATTATTAACAAAACATTACACAAGTATAAAACATATACATATATAAGATTGTTCATGAATAGCATAGTAATATCTGCCAATTATATTATCCTTAACGGTAATGAAAGTATTGCTTCGAAATGTCGGTGTATTTTTAAACATCTTGTCTTGGAATGGAAGCCAGATGTGAACTTTCCCGCTCTAAGTCGATATTACCCTGTCAGTGGGTTATGTTTCCACGTTCAGGCTTACTTTCGAAACACATGCATAATAGCTTTGATTTAATCTATGATCATAAATAAGCATTTGTGTCTCTGCCGTTGAAAATTCTCCAAATACCACATAAGTATAAATTTTTTATGAACGTATCTGTCAACATTTTCACGAAAAAAAAAAAAATACCAATGTTGGTGTGTTCTTGTGGGCCTCTAATATGAGCTTAATTCAATTTGTCAAGATTGCTATGGTATCTACCTCCATTCCTTGGGTGTATTACATCATTAAGTTATTTTCAATCAACACCAAAATTCGTGGCACATACTTTAAAATGTTCAATTTATATTATTCCTGCGTATTTCCTAATCGAGTACTTAGTAAATGTGTTCATTTATCACTTGGCAATTGCCCTTCAGCTTATCCGACGTTTAGATGTTTTTGCAAGATTATTCTTGTGCTACTCTTTGTAAATGAAATAAAGAATCAGTGATTGTTACACCTATCATTCAAGGTTCACAGCTACACTGCTTCGTACAATACAATGCTGTTGCACAAAAGGCAATGAATTTGAAATGGAAACATGGTATTCGTGACAAGATATTTCGTGTGTGACTTTTAAATGTCTGCGGTTCATTCATATCGCAGATAGACTGCGTTGCATATGTAGTACGCGGTTTCCGTGTTCCATTCAATTCGTGATGTTTATTTCAAATTTATTGCTACGTTAAATGGTAAACAATCCAGGCAAGTAACTATCAGAGCTATAACAGGAAGAAAGATAATCAAGATATCTACCTAAAGGCAACAAACACTCATAGACTGTTGTATTAAAAATATAAACGTTTCTCACAGAAAAGGTACATAATCAAATATAAAAGAGAAATTTAAGTTTGAAGTTCATATTCGTAGTTTTATACATTTTTACTTGTTTTTAATAGCAAACCCTTTTTTTAAGCTAGGGTCCATTTTATTGTTTCGGTAATTCTATTAGTCTTTCTAGAATCTCGAATTTTGGAAATGTCGACCAAAATCGGTTGTCCCGAATAACATTGGTCCTGTGTGCAATATGATTGAAGAGGATCGGTACCCAACTTACCGTGATACAGGGGATATAAAAGATTATAGTACATTCGATTTTAAATGAACATTTTAATATTGGCTACGACCGCCTTGAACTAAAGCTACTGCTGTATTCGTTGGACATTTTTTCGAAAGAAAACTGGAGTTTTTTTGTGAAAATAATTGTCAACATATTTATCTTCAAAAATAAACATAAGGCATAACTTTTCAATTATCCATCACAAATTTGTTAACAAAAACATCATTCGTCGTTTGTTGGGAAAACATAGAATAAAACGGTCAGCTGACTGATATAATTAATAATTTTTAATAATACCAAATAGACTAAATTTATGTATATCATGTTGCAAGTCTATAATTGTAAAAATACAAATACAGATGAAAGAAGATTGTTTGCATCTGAGTGTATGTGTACGAACAAAAAAAATCTTTATCATTCATATCTTACGCATACATTCGACAAATTTACTTTTATTGCTGGAATATTACCATGCTAACATGTGTGAATAAAGTGGAATATTTTAAGCATCACTTTTAAATAAGAATAAACATCACCTTTGACATATCTAAGAATGTCAGGCCTGTTGGAAAAGTTGTTTAAAAAAAACTGATAAATAGAAAGATGATTCAGACATTCGTAAAATAATACATCTACATATATATATTATCACATAAAAGGAAAGATAAAACCGTGTGTTAAAGAAACGTATAGGTATAATAGATGATATTTAATAATGGGTAGAACCACCTCTTTTTTTAATGCACTCAGTAGCCCGATTGGGCATTAATTAAGGCGTTTCTTGAGATATTTCCTACCAAGCTGTATAATAACTCGTGTCGGTTGGTAGTAGGAACCGGATTTCGCAGGAGCCGTATCCCAGACGTGTTTTGTTGGCGAGACATCTAACGATCTCACAAACCACGAAAACAGAGTTATATCGTTTTCGGTCAAGAAATGCATAGTTAATCGGGCTGTATGTGGCCGAGCATTATCTATTCCGTTCGCAATGGTCTGCAAATTGGGTGATCCCACCGACTCCCGGAAATTCCTTATGTAACAGGCAGTTGTTTCCGAGGACACTAATTAGTAGTAGTGGAGACCTAAAAAAAAGGAGAGATGATAGTGTCTCAAACCATCATACCGAATATAGTTGTTATATGCCGTCGAGAAATGTATTCTTCGTTGGCTCTTTCTTCAGATTTCTGAATCGCTCTCATGGTGTCATAAAGAAAATCATAATTGATCTTTACAGAATACCATCCAACCCGCCACTATTACTGCTCTTTGTATATTAAAATTAAACTAAAGAACATGCACTTTTGTTGCAAATATTAGTATGGAGCTCCTTTTTAAGTAACCGTTGTATTGTTCTGTAAGCAATAATCAACTTAAAGCGTGAGTTCAAATCTTGAAATAGGTTTTATCCGTTCGAGATAGTAATTTAGAATTAAAAAAAAAACGGCATATTTCTGAATGATAGTTACTGGAAACTAGTACAAGCTCCTGAAATCGGATGCTTGTAATATGTGAGAAGTTAGGTTCCTCTTGTTGCTAACTATAAGTTAATCAATGGTACTGACTAAGGGATTGGTGTTATTTTTTTTTCTCTCTATTAAGATGATAAAACAAATAAACATTTAATTTATTTAAACCGAACTTTCAGAAAAATCAAAACTCAGCCACATATATAGAAAGGGATAATGCAAATTGTATATCACAACGTAATAATCATGTTGATCAATCACGCAATGCTTTCTCATGAATACATGAGTTGTACACATACTTACTACGATAGAAACTTCCAGCATGTATCTTATTGTTTTTGCAAATGAAAAGCTATCTTGCCCACCTTTGTATTCAAGTAAGCTAGTATACAGTTAGTCAATGTCAATACGACTAATACATTGTCAGGATATGATTGATTACAACTCAGCGTAACAATTGAAATCGCGTAAACGTTCAATCTATGTCTTAATAGCAGTACAAGCTCATTTCCATTGAACACTTACCGCAGGTACGCTTGTATTGTGCAAAAAGTCCCTTTTTTAAATAACGTACATACATACGTATTTCAAATAGTAAGTGATGTTATAATAAATAAGCACTTACGCGGCTGGCACTCACTGTTGACCATGGGAGTGCTCTATAGATAATAAGTGGTCTTAAGCATTACTCTTTCAGAGCTGTAGCCAAAAATTCTTAAGGGAATCGCGTTCTATTCAAAACAGAAACGAGGTTAACTGCAACAAGGAAGCATGGATCGAATTATGATACCCTTTTTCTGTTTGTCTTTTGTTCTCTATTTCAATTAACAGTAAATATTTCAACTCTTTGTGAAGTAGTTGCAAAGCGAAAGGTTTCAGTAAATTATAAGTTATTTTTTTAATGTTACTTAATGCACCGCTTAGAAATTAGTGACTTTATAATGCGTACAGCCACATGCACTAGTTTCCTTCTCATTACACAACCAAAAGGGTAATATATTGGTTTCAGCTGGAAAACGGGAAAGCTTTATTTGAATACATCATTCTCAACTCTTTGTAAAAAGATGTTGAATGACGTTATTTATGTAACTTTCGATAGCTTCGGTACAATGAATGCTCTGTAAATTTTTTCATTGAAACTGTTTTGCCTGTTATTTTGTTTTGACCCATGGATTTGTATCAACAACGACAAATTCGTTCTTCAAGCTCAAATTGTTAACTAGGCTTACTATTCTAGGGTCCTGAGAAAATTGCGCGGTAGTAAGCGTCCGAGAAAGCCCAAGACTGGTTTTGTGTTGCCTCGTGGTTGCTCCGAGAGTCAATAAAACACGAGTCTGTGTAGTCTCTGGTGATTTCGTGAAGAGTACGAAGAATAGGAAACAGAATGCATTCATTAAAAAAAATGTGTTGTTACTTTCAGGGAGATCAAGGACATTTGTAAAAAAATTTAAATAAACAAATTGTAAAAAAGAAATTTCGGTTACTTTTTGAGTACCTCTACGTATTAACATTGATATAAATCGATATTCATATCGATTTATTGAGCTATAGTCCTTGTTGAGCAAACGTACGTGTTGCCGTAGAGAATAACTTTTACATGTACGGCGATATTTAAAAAAGCAATTAATTAAGCATGTGCGTACGTTTTTGAATATGTAATGAACGGGCCGGAAATGTAACTTGTTTTATCTTATTGTAGTCGAATAAATTCACTTTGTTCTTCTTTATTGAATAATTACTCGTAAATTTACGTAGTACGTAGAGAATAACGTTACTGTTTAACTCGCTCGCCCGCATGCATATTTTTAGCGTTTTACGGCAATTGATAATCATCTAGGTGCCGGGCCAAAGAATGGAAAAAGCCGACCTAACAAACCATCGCTCGTAACGCCCTTACAACAACAGCAGACTTGAATATTATTTGCATTCTTTGTACGAATATATTCTATTTGTGGGGAAATTTTGATTATTTTATTATAAAGGATATGCAAAGTATGGGCATTTTATTTATTTAAAAGAGTAGGTTTACATTTATGTCTGTTTTTACCTTTCTGTCTTTACGCTTTCTTTGTTCTTTGTATATTTAGTTTAGTATATTTAAATAACGATAATTAGTTACAACTTAACAGGAGCGTATCTACATTCATTTATAATTTAACTTAGATATTTTATTTTAAACTTGATGGTTTTAAGGAAATAATTAAACCCGATGCTTAGATTTTTTCCTTCTTTTTTAATTAAAACCGCATACCTCACCTTACACTTCGCTAGTATATTAAAATGATAATTTACACTTAATTTTATATTATTTATCTTGTTGTTATTTTAAATAACTGAGGATTTTCAAAATTAAAGATGATTGATCTTTTCATTTAACTAATATTTACTTGATTACTATCTTTACATGATGTTTTACAAATTATCCATGTTATCTACTTGCTCTTTGGAATTTCTTAAAACCTTGTTGTTATTTTAAGATTTATATTGCTATGTTACAGTTATTTAAGTTGAGCGTTCCAAGTTGACGTTAGTTCATTTTAACTGCGAGGCGAGACTTTTTCCCTCAAATGTCTCCCAGATTGGGTTTTCATCATTACCTTAAACATTATGCAAGATTTACCTAACAAGACCGTACTAGGACATATGCGCACCGTTCCAATACAATAATTCAATTTAAATGGTCGTTATTGTTAGAGAGGATAAAGGCGGATGAAATTGTTACCTTTTTGCGGAGGCTGGACAAACTTGTGTTTTGTCGACTCTCAAGGACACCAGCAGGTAACACCCAATCCATTCTCATTAGGCGAATAGACACGAGTCTATCTAGTGGTTGCAAAAAAGAAATAATTGCACCTGCCTTTGTCATCTCTAGTCATTACATTTGACTCGTTCGATTTCAATCAATGGAAATAAATCTTAAATAAATCGATAAATAAACACTTTTTGCAAGATCCACATCTTTTCAAAATTTCCTCCAGAAATGTTAAAATTAAAATACTTTTAATGGATGTTTTTTCGTAAACAATATTAGATTACATTCGGTAAATCCATTTGGACCATTTATTAAATAGAATTTCACCATCTGCGGATTTTGGATCACTCCGATTCGGGTTCGTAAAGTTAACAAGATCAGCAAGAGTTTCTAGATCTATATTTGAAGACTAGGAAATCACAGATACCGACTATCTATTAAACATATATGGTAAAAAATAAAACAAAAAATCATTTTTTTTAAGGACTCAATTTCCAAATATAGTAATCGATTTAAAAATTAGCTAATCAGCATAGCTATTAGTGTTCACCTGATTTATCACCTCACAACCTATTTTTCTTTCCGACAGTCAAATAAATAATTTCTAAATATCGATTTTTATCGCCTCAAATATTTGCACCAAAAACAACCGCACAGGACACTGGAAACAAGGTCCATCTAGGAAATGTAGGAAAAATGTTTAAAAACCCGGATGTGATAGGCGGATAATGAATGACATCAATGATAATATAGTTCATGGTACTTTTTCGCGGTACTCTTCCATTATATTCGAATTTTCTTAAATCTTTATGGTTTCCTGGACAATTATCTTCTAAAATCCTTGGATATCCACTATGCGATGCAGTTTCAACTGTTCCCAATATTTTGAATTTTTCTATTACATTCTACACTATAGACTCAGGATTATAGGTAATTTTAGTCACTTCGAATAATCATTTCTCATTTGTGAAAATGCGTTCTTCATTACGATTCATCTTTGGAAATGAGTAATTTTAATAATAGTTGGATTCCTGTTGCTGCTGTATCATAATAGCATATGTTCTTTAACATTAAGTAGGTGTACGAGCACTTTTTGTTTTCTTTGCTTCTTCACTTTCATTGTTTGTCTTGTTCCCTGGATATTTACATTATAAATATGATGATTTGTTGTCGGTTGTCATTCCTTACATCAAAGATAAAGAAAGAAGAAAATTGAATTTTGCCCTTCCTGTATGTAATAGTAAATAAAGCAGAAGAAGAAGTGCTACAACATGCAGTATTTAGAAAGAAGACGCACACTGATAGCTATCTACATGCGAGATCTCACCATCATCCGATGCAGAGGATGGCATTAATTAAAACCATATTATCCGGAACCGAAACCATCAGTGAAGAGCGAGCGGGAAGATGCATATGGAGAAAGAAAGAAAGAGAAACTAAAAGAATGGTTACACTAACATTGACGTAAGAAGAGCTGCTAAGAACAAATGCCTCTAAAGACGAAGAACGACTCACAGAAGGACGTGGCAGGAAACTGCATAATCAATCCAGCAGCAATCTACCGACCGCTAAGGACAAGACGGACAAAAATCACACAGAAGGAGTGTACGAAATAACATGTCAACACGTGCAGCGGTATGTCGGAAAAACAGGAAGAGCTATCGCGCCAAGAATAAAGGAACCCAAAAGGGACTCAAGATTTAAAAGAATCGACCATTAAGAACTACGGTAAAAGACTCGTTAGAGAAGAAATAGGAAAGGAACGAGACCGTCAACACAGAAGAAACAGCAACACGTGGAAGAGTCTATTATGCGCTCAGTGAAGCGGAAATTTCACGGTCGAATGACTAACAGCTTATAAAAGAAGAATGTCGAAGAATGGAGAATCAGTCCAGTTATCTTGAAGAAACTGTCAGCATAAACGCAAAACGTTGAATGCAAGTTTTGACAGACGGCGAAACCCGGAAGACTTTACCAGCTGTAACAGTTTTGTGAACTAAATTTTGGGATATGAGAGGACGAAATTTGATATTGATAAATTAGAAAAACAATAACAAAAATAATTGTGGAATGCAAAATCCTTTAAGCTATCTCTGAAAGTATCACATTGATATTCGATTATCTGCCAGAGAATATAACTGTTATTATGTAACTTTATGCTAAATCATATGGCATCGTTACAGATGCAATTCCATTCAATGCAGATTAGATACATTCATTTGTAGTTACTACATTACGTTATATTCATGGACGTACACACTTATGTTACTTTCCTTATCAGTATAATACAGTATCAAATTCAACTCCGTATATATTAACCAGATGTGTTTTCAGCGCTGTTATTGTGTTCTATCTAAATTTAATTGTTTTTTACAGTAGTTGTCTTATCGCACTTATATAACTCCTGTTTACTTCGCAAGTATGAAGCGTGTGTATAGTATATACCGATATTTTATTTTTTACAAACAAATCCTTGAAACGAATGCTAGTAGGAATTGTCAAAATAGTTTTGTTAGAGCTGGATGTTATTTATGTCCTATTGTTACACATACCTATTACATGAATAGATTTTCTAATAATCGGCGAACTGTCAAGAAAAAAATAGTTAAATGTTGTTGAGTATGCTCCAAGCATACATGCCACGCGTTAATCCATATTTAGGTGTTACAGGACTTAATTATAATATTCTTTAGGTATTCTTTAGGTACAGGACTAATTATAATATTCTTCTTTCATAATAAATAAGCTTCTTGTGGAGTATTCAGACAACGTCTATAGTTAAGTAATAGGTAAAACGATAAACAAATCGAAACACCTGCACTACCGTTCAATGAAGTTTGATTAAGTAACAAAAGTTTAAAAAATCAAACAATAAAAGGCAACTAATACCGAAATATAAAAGGAGACAATATTAAAATCTCAGGCAAGATTAATTTTTTTTATTATTAATTATTAAGGAAGTTCTTAATTATTTTTCCTGTCAAAAAACCCATATTTTATATTGAGGACTTATTCTGGTCTATCTAGGACCAAGTCTTCGGAATCTTCTATCGAGCTGATTCCACAGCAGCTTAAAAGAGCTAAGATAGAAACTTTGCGATGGCTGTGTCATAATTTGTAAAATATTCGCTTCTTTTTGTTCATTTAGATACCGTTCAATATTCCTGCTGTATGCTTCGGATCGTAGGCGTGCATAAAAATGAAATTTTCGCCTATTACTCGCACCCCAGATGGAATGGCATGGAATTCTAATATTTAGTAGCAATCCTCTTCCTGCGTTATTCCTTCGGTCCGCTCGTCGAATATTTCCGGACTGCCGATTACTGGTCATCACTAAGCAACGTTAGCTATAGTGTATTCATTGGTGCATTCAGTAATTAACACGTTCCCAGTTGATTATTTCAGAAATCTTTTCACTTTAATATTGTTGAAGATTTTTACGTCATATTGGAAAATTAATTCCGGAAATTTTTACTTATTTGGCATATGTTCAAGTATAAGCTTGTAGATGATGCCATAACGAAAAGTGTGTTTGGCAATTTGATATCATTTGGCAGACGGCAAATGCAATTAATACCGTTGAAAAAATACACAGTTACATATAAAAATTTGGCTTCCGTTCGACATTATAGTTGTTAGAATAACTAATAATAATAAGCCAGATTTGTATCTGTAAATTCTCCACGTGGAAAATTATATGCACTGGTTTACCTTCATCAAAATCAGATATGCATATTAAAAAATATGCGAAAAACAATTCTCTCCATGTAGTCTATTAATTTATGAATGACTATTAGAAAAAATACCACAAAACTAGTTTTTATTTGGTGAGTAGGAAGTTTGCATCAACAATAGGTAATGCGTGCTTTTTTGTTAATAAAATTATTAAATTTAGGTTTTAATTTTAAAAAATGGCCTGTTTTATTTTACTTAATTTTTGAATTGAATTGAACATTACTTAATAATAAGAAGAAGAAGCTGGAGATTATGTGTATTAGAAAAACGACATATTTATGAAATAGCGAACATTCATTTGATGAACCTTTTAAAGTCTATTCATTAATATGCATTTCTTAGTAGCTAGTAATAATTTTAGAGATCAAGCATTTTTCGAGGGTAGTTAAGAAATGCTAGAATACTTAAGAATTTAAAATACTTTTGGCTTTTACGTTTAGTTTTGTTCATGAGGAACTGATAATATATAATAAATCTATAACTAATAATATATAATAATATAATAAAGGAGGAAAGGTACTTTATTTATAAACACTAGAGGTGAGAAAGAGTCGGGGTCGGGTTATAAGGATATTTCAAAAACATCCTAAATTCATTATCAACAGTTTTATACAAAAAAAATTATTTGTAAACATAAAGAAGAAAAAAACTTCTTCGCTTTTTACAATATTTTTGCTACTTGCTCGGAGTAATAAATAAATAATAATTAAAATTATTATTAATGCATTACTACTGAAAATAGTACTTGTCGGACGAAACGAATTTGTCGATTCAAACGGCGACAATCGATGAAGATGAGCGGCCCGGCCCGCGTTAGTAAACATGACGGATGAGACCAAGCCGACATCGGGTCGAGCCTACAAAAATTTCAAAATGTTTACTTGTATTCAATATGGTATTTTAAAAATATGTACATCACTTCAAGGAACAGATGATTGATCGGATTATATATTGTTTATTCTTGACAAAACGGGTGAAATCTTTAAAACTTACTTTCTAATTTGGTTGATTGTACATACAGTGACTAATTAGAAATCTGTAGTCATCTTACTCCATTTCGTATTACATTTTGTTGATAATTTTTGTTGTTTATTTGAATGTTAAAACCGTTTTATTAGAACATTTTCGCATTCTAATTCTAACGCATAGAATACAGTCAAAGCAAAATTAGTTTTTATGTGAAAACATTTTGGAGACCTATTTCTTAAAATATTATTCACAGTTACAAACATTTACTCTGCGCAGAGAAAAGTACCCAAGTTAATTTTCTAGTTTGTTTCTTAATTTCATGCTTACTTGTGTAATTTATTGGTTACCTTTGGAGACTTTTAATATACATGTAACGATACCAAATCAGATTTTGTTCAGAAACATCAAAAAACGTAACCTCGAAATAGCATTTCTTAAACTGATGTTTAAGTATTTTCAATTCCTATAAAAGAGCATTGGCAAAACATGGGCTTTCCGTTAATGGGAGTGTAAAGCGTTAAATCGACGAGTCCCTTTCGGAAGTATACTCCATTAGTATATAAACGGTTTAATTTCAACGGATCTATGTGACATTTAAATATTTGTTTATATGACACGAATGATATCAATAGGCCCGTTGATAATAAAATAGGTTAGATTTCTCGAATGAGGAAAGTAAACAAACATTTATAGCGTTTACCTCATCATTCGATATTTATTCCATTATTTTCCCATTAAACATTGACATTACAATAAATAACGAAATGCAGCTCGTACTTGTACGTATGATAATATATTTTCCAGTCTCCGTTAATATATTTTTATCAACGCAGTAAATTTCGTGTATGCTGTGGAAGGATGCAACATCAACAGCATCCAAAAATTAATTTAACAACAATATATGAAACTTTCTTCTAACTTGCTGCAAATACGTTTGCCAATGCTTATAGAAAATATTATTTCTACGTTTTGATACGCATCAATTATGCATTTCTCATTATTTCCTACTAGATGTTAGTGAAAATGATCGATACATATGGGTGTTCTACATTGGGTCTGTTAGTAGTAACAATTGGATCTATTTTCTACTGGAACATAGCTTCTTACTATTTTTAAAGGCATATTAATGCAGATGGTTGGAGTAATAGAAACAATTGTCTACATTTACCAGCGCAACCGCCATAAAACCAACATTTTTACGTCATCTCATCTAGACATTGTCGTTTCTACTCATAACTCACCTTTATCCTAATTTGTAGAGTGAGCAAATTCGAGTGCATACCATCGGCGTAGCTAACGAAAGAATGGACTGTTGCATGTGAAGGGAATCATTATGCAGAGATATATTATCGCGAACGGTGCCGTGCCGATGCTAGATACAAAAAAAGCTTTTAGGATGATTTTGGTAGATTATGAACAAATCTCTGTAAATTATCTCTATGTAACTAAATGAACACGGGAAGTTGTTATCACTAATCATAAGTATAAAACATGAAATGGGGAGTGTATGTATCTAAGTATGATAAAAAAATAACCCTCTTAAGCGTCTTTTGTGACTTGAAAAATCTCCGAGAAGCGAGATTGTGATGTTATATTTGCATAATTAAAAAATCTTTAAAACAATTTAACGTATCTGTAGGACCTTAAACCTTGTAAATCACTTTTAATCTGACTGTCTTCAAATTTTTTTCTGACTTATCTTGATAGCTGCACATTCTTTTGGATTGAATAATAATATTCCCAAAATATTTAGGATAGTAAAATGCCGCTTGTAACTATGTTTCCCAACGTGTATAGATCGGGTATGTGGTGGTTCACGGGTACGAGAATCTTTGAAACCCGCGAATAGGTTTGGGGATTTCAGAAACACTGCTTTTGTATTCGCAATTAGCGCATCCATCTGTAGATATCATCTACATATTGTCTCTGCCACAAGGTGCAGAGCATGAATTTTACATACAATATGGGAAAGGTTACCACACTGTTCCTACAGTGTTACACAGAAAGGTATACAGAACACACGGTTGCGAAACCATCTGTCATAAACATTAAAATTTGATCTCTGAATATTTCAAATTTTTCCAATATGTTAACACCACTTGAAATGACTTGGGCAGTACATTCTTCTTCATCAATCGTCATCTTCAATAAGATTCAAGAAGTCAGTTGATCCACGTACTCCAACATTACTAAAAACAGTATACAGAGTACTTCGCTGCTACTATTACGTACGCTCCAGGCGGCGGCGAACTAGATACTGACTAGTGTTTTGCATGCGAGGGTGCATGTGTAAGCTGCGCTCGAATGGTGCCATGTACCATATGGTGTGCACCCGAATCAGCTCCATTGTATTAATTTGTATTTGTGCTTGTAGCCGACAGTTCGTTGTTTAGACGTATGTTTATACATTTAACACCTAATAGATAATTGTATAATGTAATCGCAATATGAATTTGGCCATTTCATTCCTTTCTTACTGCCAATATCAAATTGAGAGTAAGAATCATTAATTAAATGCCCGAAGAAACCTACACTTATTTTAGAATAGTTAGATCCAAAAATCGGTAGTCATTAATGCTACTATTGCAATTTTGGATTTTGCAAAAAATTTTCCGGTTTTTGTAGTAGTTCGTATAATACCTTAGGCACTTACACTTAGGATTTCACAGAAAATCCCATTTCTTTTATTGGATGTTAAGCTTCTTGATCATATTTGCGAGTTAATTGATAAATGGCTAGTTTCATTGGAATGAGATACTGAAAAACTACATGGGTGGTACTATTTGGTAATATTTTCCAGCCAATATTTCTTGTTTACAAAAACTGCCAAACTGTCAATTTAGAATTTAGAAGTACTTATTAAATAAAATTTAATAATCTAAAATACGAATGAAACTAACGCATGTTGGTGCAAAATCACTTACTTTAAATATGTAGCAAAACCGAGAAAACGCCGTGCTACTAAATCAAAGGATTGAAAGGATTGAAATTTCTTTTCCTGAAATAAAAACAAAGAAAAACAAATATCGAATAACTAAAACAAAAAAATATTCTTTACAAAAGTTTTTGAAAATGTTGACGGCAAATCAGCGTCAACAAATTCGAGCCACAAAGTATACAAACCCAAAATGAAGAGTTTCTTCTTAAACCCTAGAAAAAAAATTCGCATTATAAATATCTAAAAAGCCCTGATCAAATAATTACTATCCCGTGTAACTGTATACATGCTTATACGTTTATACGCACGTAAATGCACATAGAGATGAGACAATATGTAGATTTTTGCATGTTGATCCCGAAAATCTCGCTCAGTGTGATATATCCCAAAGTCAGTTACTATTTGTTTGATCGTATCTACGAGTTTTAGTGCATTTTAAAATATAATATTAATGTATGAATGCAATAATTGCACGTTTTTATTTTAGTATTTTTAACGACAGCCAAATTGATATTTAAAATAAAATGTTGAAAATGTTCAAAAATAATTGCCTTGAGCAGTAACACATTTGACCATCCTGTCCTCCCACTTTTTAAAGGCTGCCAACCAATCTTTTGCAATAATTATAAAATACCGATGAAAGGCTGTATTAACTTTGTTCTGAGACGAAAATCTCCTACCTCGAAAATGCATTTATAAAAATAAATCTTTGCCGTGTCTTCTACTTTTCGCTCTATGTTAAGAGTCATTCTGTATATACAGAATCAATTGTTTGTTTTTTATTCTAAAAATCTTTTTTTATATAAAAGTGGCGTATAGAAAAACTGTAAAACAATTAGTTTCCGTCTTTTCTTTCACTTTATGACTAAGAATTGATAACTTTAGTTAATAGTGTAGTTTTCTTCGACATAATCTCTATGAATAGATGTACTACAGTGTTAAATAAATAAAACAGCTGACGATAGGAATAAACATATACCAACTTGGAACAAAGAAGCGAAAAACTAGAGCAAGTAGTTTTGAAATATTGCAGTTAACTCTTTTCGAAGGAGAATAAGGTACTTTGCTCGGATACAATAGGTGTTTGAGAATTGTTCCTTTTCATTCGTCGAAATGTACGGATGCGTAAGTAGTGAATACGCTTTTCTATCGCAAAGCGCTCACAGTTCGCTATTTTATCCCTATTCATATTGTTAGAGTAGCCGGTGATCAAAAACAGATGACTACTGGCGTTGTGCAGCGTCACCTACGTGCAACATAGAGTACTGCTTAAGTTGCATTTGCACTGGCGTCTTGCCAGGTCCTCTATGCATTTGTCATGAAGTCATTGAACTCATCATGATCTCGGTGTGCAGCGCTTAAAATATCTCTCGGTTGCTTGGAGCGCGGAGGATTTTTGCGATGGGATCTCTATGAGAAGAGAGATTTGTTTCCAATAATATGGATCAATCCGATATTTTTAAAACTGGGCTATAAACACTTTCGAAATTCTCGATCTCGGAGCGCGTATAAGTGGGCTGGCTTGCGTACGCTTGTTTTTTTCGAATTTCTTTTTATATACATATGTTCGGTAGGTATTAAAATCCTAGAGCTATTTTTACGCTTCTAGAGTATACGTTTGCTTCGGTAGGAAAAGGTAACAAACAAGAACTGGGAGCTATCACTGTATGTCCGTTAGGTACTTATATTAATCATCATCAATCAAACTTGTTCCTAATGAAAACTAATTTACCAATTTGTAATATTTGTCTATATACAGAATGTTCAGAATCTTCATTAAAACTTCCGGTATCTGTATTTACTTATGCCTCTGGAACAAAGAACACAGAACACAATAGGTTTAGTTCATTTATTTTTATTAAACCAATCAATATTTGTGTTGATTAGATTAAGCACAACAAACGCAAATAAAGTTTCATAAATCGTCATTCTTTATTTAAGATAACACACATTCAGATTTGCACAGTCGGCGTTTGTATTTGTTTTGCTTTCATTCTACGCTTGTATTTTTTGCTTTCTATCAACATTCTAATGTGGGTTGATTGATTACTGAAAAGTTGATCCAAATCAAAAGGTTCAATCGATCATATGCTGTCGTTTTAAACCAATAGAGTGTTGAGTATATTTAAGAAACAAATTGGTTGAGGGAATTAATTTTCGGTTAACTTAGCGAATTTTGCAGGTAAGCTAATAGGTAAGTCGTATCCCTTCAATAATGATCTTGGTGAAACACCTAAGTAACTCCTCTTCCCTCCATTTTCTTCACATAGTTTTGTTGTAATTTCGAAAGTCAAATTTTACTCATTAAGAAATGTTCAAATCCGATAACAAAGCTCAGAGGTTGCCTGGAATGTCAAAGGTCGTCCTCGTAAGGCATGATTATGCCAACGAAGTTTGATAATTTGAAATAGAGTGCTCTATTAAAAATAAGTGAAATAATAGGATTCAAACTTGGCAACGACACCGCTGTTCCACCGGTCTTCCAATAGAATCTGGTTTATATTCTTTCATAGGTTGCCGAAAACTTGAGCAAATACTCGCCCGAACAAACTTTAAATCGCCGCCCTCGTTTGAGATATCAGACCTTAAAGAAATAGCGGCATTTCACAAAAATCTCAAATTATGTTTATCATTCCAAAAACTAAGATACCCATCTATCTTAAAATTTGGAAAAGGGCTGATGCGAATTAAAGGGAAGCCTCCTAACACATAATAATACACAACGTATTAAACACTCTAAATACTTGATACTTGTATATTCGGATATAATCTTGCGTTATGCAATATTGGTTTTCGAATTGTTTTTGTTTGAAGAACTTTCTCTAAATTTGTCAGGAAGGGAATTCTCTTGCGTCGAGGCACGTGGACACGGTGTATACGTATACTCCCGCAAAGACGGAATTCGTACTTAAGCATTGCTTGCGGTCTGTTTATAATTTTCTTGACAGGTGTCCTAGAATTCTTAGAACTAACAGAACAACTAAACTAGTGCTAAAAGTGGAAATCGCATATGAAGCTAATATACTCATATTTATTTCCGTGCCAATGACGCTTCATCTTGGCACTAGTTTGACTCGAGTTCTTGGGAGTGCATTCGACAATGTAACAACTATTATCTTCAACTTGAAACTTTAATTAGATCAGTACTAAGTAACATTTCTTTTTGAGATACATATTTAAAAATGTATTATAAAATATTGAAAGTCACACAGCTACAGCTTTTTCCCAAACACTTTCTTTTCTAACAACATTGAATCAACAATTTCGTTTCTCTTAAGTAAGCTGAATATATTCTGAATATAATCTGTATTTAATGTAGCAACTACACTCAATGTTGTTTCTCCATACAAATGATTATAAATAATTATAGTAATTTTTAAATAGATGCCGCAATTAAATATCTAATCCAGAACTTCGCTTCAGGGTATTGGAGACTAATGCATAATGCAAAAGGAATTAATCAATTTATGCTGAAAAGTAGACCAATGTTATACAGTTTTAGAGTTTCATCTTTCATCATGGCAACGAACAATATACATATACATACGTATACCAACGCGTAAACATGTTAATAGAATGAATTAAGAAATATGCCGTTTCTTTATTTTTTCTAGACTCAAATGCCACGGGGCCGTGAATTAACATCGGTAAGCCAACTGAGGAAGAGGAAGTAATATATTACACATTTAATTTCTTGACGTATTTAGCTCAAGTGAATCACAACTTAAGTAACAATAATGTGATTAACAAAATATACAAAGCGTCTTTGGGTTCTTAAGACTATTTTAAATTTGAGACGATATAGCAGTGTAGAGCATTTCTCGCATGCCAACTATAGTAATTTATTTTGTTGCAAGTATCCTTTACAACCTCCGGATTTTAGGTTATTACGATTAGCTCCACCACGAGCGATTATGATAAAAGGTAAATAAAAGTAATTATATCTCGCTCACAATTGAATGCACAAATACGAAGTTTCATCTAATTGGCAATCCATATTCTCACTTGGCATGTCTTATTGTCAGTCTGGGAAGTAAATCAACCTATAAGCATTATACGCGAAAGCCTACAGCAGCCACTCTTTCTATTCTATTATTACTATTATTTCTTTCTATAAGACGCAATTATAGTTAGTACATAAAGATTACGAAATGTCAAATAAATAAGAAAGTTTTATACGACAAAATCTCTTAAGACGCTACAATGAATACTAACATTTTTTTTAATGAACATATTTCAAAACAAAATAAATCTGTACATTTATCGTATACGCAATGTGCGTTAATGTAATATTCTTTGATCTGCAGTATGATGATACCTGATAATATGTTGTCTATTACAATCTTCAAGTACCTCTTCAATGCAAGTTTACGCGTTTTCTAGTAGTATCTAGGACCTCGATAATAAATAATAAAAAATCACAAGTATTCAAATATGCTTGTATGTTAGTGATTTTTCTAGACAGCTTATAGGTAAAATTTACCTTTTTAGTGTTCTTAAATACAATGCACCGCAAAATACTGCATAATAGAAGAACGTATAAGAAATTTTTTTCTTAAAGAACATCTCAGCTGGACGGCGGAAAAATGTTTTACGGACCGATGAATCAATATTTAAGTGTTTGGTCAAAGCAGGAGGGTGTTTGTGAGGCGGTCCATTAATGAGTGATTGTTTCCCTCCAGTGCATTGTACTAATCCGAAACAGGAACATTACACTGAATCGATGGAATAATACGGAAAGAGGACTGCCGCGAAATCTTAGAATCGCACGCCATTCCTTCTGAGCTGCGAGTAATCGGCGAGAATTTCACTTTTATACACGACAACACATTTTCTTGGAACCAACCCGATGAATATAAGCGGAGCTTACTGTATCCCTTAAAAGAATATATGAAACAGTATGCCCTAAAATTCAGCCATCTGTGATTTAAATCAACGCTTGTAAATGATGTTATAAAGACGGCCTTTTATTCCGAAGAGGCCAGGTTACTTTCTCCTCCTCTACTGGGAGGATATAGAAAATAGTGAATGAACGCTACAGGGCAAGTTACTGCAGCAAATAAAATGTCGTTAAATAATATGGGAGACCAGCTTCCTGTAAAAATTGCTTCAAAATGAATAAGCGCTAAACCCATCACGGGAAAAAAGAAAAAAATACTGTGCTTCTTAAATACTGCAATGTTTCCATGTGTAAAGCTTATTTTGCACCTTTTCACACGTATTATGTATATGTCAATTGACGAAACATAAGGTGAGACAATATTTTTCCAGTAAGGGATGATTCTTTTGCCCTGAAAAGGATTAAATTTATCTAATGGTTCTAGAAACAATACTTAAGTGATATTGGATATTAACTTATTAAAATGATTTTTGCATTTATATGCAAAAATGTGTAATTAGTTTTCATTTTGCAGAATTGTGAAAATATGAGTAGATTTTAGTATGTTTCAATAGTTTACGCATTCATTGTATATCATCTAGGTACCCGGATAGAAATATTACTCATCATTGGTTATTTTTAACATGGCAAATCTATAAAATTTGTTTAAAATAAATAGCTATATAATATATAAATAACGGTTCTCTTAAAAGCTTGCAAATTAATAGCTTGTAAGTTCTATTCTTGTTACAGTTTATATCGGTAGTAAAATCGGAAACAGCCATAATTTTTTCTGTCATCAGTTGAGTTACGACTGCGAAATGTTAACTTGAGTCATATGTGGCAATTAGTTATATGATGATGACGAAGGTGCATGACCATGGAAGTACATAAATAGAGTACGTTTTCGCTTTCACTATATGTATATTACTAAAATAAAAAAGAGTTCGTTAAAAATCAGCGTATAACTTATATATAATTTTCACGAACTGCACGCACTGTGGATTGTGATCAGTTCATAAAAAAATGAGAGAAATGTCCTAACCTTGACATCATTACATGCTATGTAATTTTAACTTTACACTTGCAGTTCACACCGATTATATTTACAACGACAAAAGATCTGCTGAAACCATATTTATTGCTTCAATCGTCCCAATGTTATTCAACAGATACTTCTTATAAATTATTTTAACGTGCTTTCTTTAATAACAACTTCTGCATTTTTTTACAGTCATCTATATTAGTAATGCGCGGAGCGAGTTTATGTAGAAATTGCGGTAATGTGTTTATCGTCAAAAGTTGATGATTTTCAATAGAAACTATCCAGAAGCTGTTCTCGGCACACGAATGCTTTTAAAATCTTATTTATAATTATGAATAATGCTGTCCCTGGAATGTTAAACATTTGGTTAACATAATTTTTAATATACTTTTAAACGTTACGCATGTTTTCTTTTGCGTTTGATATACGCTTGAACAGTTCATTATTAACATCTTTATTTTGACGTTCCTCCACTTGACCCTCAAAATACATTTGCGCTATAAATTATTCTCAACAAGTTAGGTGTAGAGGATAAATCAAATTTTTGTTACAAAAATATACATGAAGGATAATTGTTTTAAAACCAAAAAAGCTACAGTTCTTATGCACACGGTGGAAATGCAATAGTAGCTCAAAACATAAGATTCGGTGTGATATTTTGAAAACGATCCAAATGGAAAATAAAAATTTCAAGAAGCACATCCATTTTTATTGCATGCTTTGACCTGTGAATCACATCTTTTCTTGGAAAACATTGTATTTAGAGACTGAAAAATTAAAAGTATGATTTATGAAATCAACTGTAAGTTTCTAAACATCTAGTCGCCAGTGTTCAAAGCGTTTTCATACAATTGAAATAAACAAAAAAAAAACAGAAATAACAATATTCACAAGATCGACCTAAAAAGCTACTCTTTGGTCTCCTTAGAGTAGCAAAGTCGGTTTCGAAATTCTCGCCGTACTTATTGAAATCATGAAGTCTCTTGTGAAGTCGCTGATAATTTGTTCAAGCAAATTGTTTAAATCGATTGGCCGAGTCCTATAAATTACTGATTTTAAATTGATCCAATTCGAATAGGTGTCACGTCTATCGGTTCAGTGATTTGCAAAAATTTGCAGTATAAGACGGTGCAGCATCATTTCTACAGAATTCCGGCTTCTTCGGTTATAAGAGATTTTATGGTGCTCTGCAACATCTTCATATATATGTCAACATTTAACGTTTCATTAATGATTGTGGGCCCAAATATTGAACACCTCTCCTACCCAATCATTAATTTTTCGAGATTTGAAGATAAGGAAGTAGAAGTGACGTTCTAAAAATTTTGCTTAATTTTATTTCAGACCCTATTTTTACGAATTTATTCTTCGTCATCATGTAATACACCAACGTAATAGTAAGAAGGTAAGCTGAAATTATTCAAGGACTTGCTGGATTGTCACCAAACGAAGAATATGATAAACTGTAGGGCACGTATTTTCTCGATTCTTCTAGCATAGACTCTCAGTTCTTAAATTGATTATATAATGACGAATATGCCGAGAAATGCGATGTATGATGAATATGATACGATACAATGTTGCAAACGCGAGAATGCGTCGAAAGGATTAATACAATTTTAAGAGTCAGTACATATATACAAAGTTGGATGGTTGTAAGACTATATTTCAACCTCCCAAAGGCGTTTGAGTCCATTGTGCCACTTTTTTGATAAAATATATACAGTGCTGCCGCCAAATAATATAGACGTTTGTTTTTCTTAAGATATCTACAATTTCAAAAGTTACTCGAAATGATCATCACCATTTTCCCGCATACAAACTTTAATACGAGTCCTTTTGTTTTGTTGTCCTTTAATTAACGTTTTATAAGAATACCGCTGGAGCACAATCTGGCACGAACTTTAGAAAGGAGAAACTGTGTTTCAGTCTGAAGTTGACGAGACTAATTTTATCGAACCTGCTGACGAGGACCTTTACAGTCAGATGCAGGGGCGAACTCTCTATTCATAGAACCAGGCTTCTTGATGATATAGTAGTGATGTTTTAAGGCATTCGGGACCACGGTTGATTGTGTATGTTGGTAAGACAGGTGATTACTGGGAACTTACAACGTGTGGTAAGCGACTTTATTGGATTGGGCTAATACCTGGAGACTAATGATCAAAGAATCAAAGTCGGTTTCACAAGCAAAAGACGTCTTCCGACGGATAATATTTTTATTAATGGAGTTCCCTTGCTATGGTTCTCCTGTATATGATATCACGGTGACCAAATACACAAGCACAAAGGAACGTATTATAATAGACGCAGTCCGCTTCTAATAGTCCGTTGCTAATAGTTGTCGCTTTAGTAAACTACTCCACATAGCTGATGGCATTTTACAAAGAAAATATAAAAACTCGGTAGTGAAAGGAAATCGCGAATTCACAAAATCGACAATTTTTGACGAATCATACGAGTTGGAGACAGATTGGAGCTTTAGCATAATTGGACCCTTTAGAAGACATTGTACAAATTAGTAGAGAATATAGTGCCTCCCGATTCTGACACGAGCAAGCTGATATTTACTAACATTTTGTAAATATTTTGTTTAATATCGGAATTCAAAATTTTTACCAAGAAAGCTCTTTCATAATCTTTGTTTCTCTTTAGCTAAATTAAGAAATTTTTTGAACAGCTTTCGGCAAGTTATTTTTCCCATTGAAAAACCGCGGTACTTTAAACGAAAATCTGAACGTTAATAATTAAATGTATACGTTCCATACTGAACTCTAACCATTACTTGCCTGTTTATTTTCGCCGTTTATTATTTATAGGTGCTTGTTAACTTGTTTGATGGTCACTTCGAATACATTTTGGAGTTGAACCAAAAATGTAATGTTTACACATTATTTTTAATGAATATCTTTAGAGAAATGGCATAGTAGTGAACTGTTGAGTTTGTATCAGTTGCATGTAATTTATGCACAAGTAGGTACAAGTAAGCGCAAATGGCAGGTTTTCTAATATGCAGTAATATATAATAGACGAAAAGAAGATGCAGTAAATGAATCTGTTTGGGTATCTGAAACGCTTAGAAAATATTAACTCTAGAAAAAGATCGAATACATTCTTTTTCTAATTGGTTATTTTTTGAATAATAAAAAAGAACTATTCCACTAACGCTTTAAATGAAATGTATACACATTAATTTTTTTTGTGGATTAACACATCCTGCAGTAAAGTTTCCATCTCAGTATAGGCACAAGATACATAACTTTCGAATAGTTAATTAGTTTTCGGCTCGAAGTCAATCTAAGGTGGCGTTGAAAATTTCAAATGCAAATATTTACTACTGTGATTAGCGGGAAAGAGGAAAAAATGACGTAACGCGAAGCTGTTTTCGTATTCCAAAATAAAAATTTGCAATCCAAATTGTCCTGAGCGCCGACATGACTATTTAATAAGTGATATTCAAGGATTTTTCCACTGCTAACGTGCATAATGTAATACACAACACACAAATCCGTCCTAAATTAAAAACGGTGCATTACGTTATTTGTCTAGTCAATTTATCAGATGAACATTAGATGCTGCTGTATGGAAATACATATTAAAATATCGTGGACAAATACAAAGCTTGATTCAAAGAAAGTGCTTTTAGAGTAATGAGAAACTAAGTAAACAAGTGTTTAAATATTCATAGCCGTTGATGAATATTGCCATTTTCTTTTGGTGGTAAGTGGCAATTCATCTTTATGTTGTATAAGGCGAACATTGCGGGAATAGAGGTAAAACTACGAAATTTGTATTTTGAGTGCGGGTACAATCTTCGCAGCACGTTTAACATAAACCTGAACGTGGTGTATATTTTTGCACGGTTTTTAGAGCTAAATATGTCTCCTATCTACTATACTACAAGAATGAGAAATATTACGTTTACATTTTTTTCTTCTTATCAAATTTAAAAGGTATTCGTGCATTGATGCGCTTCAAAAATGTAGTTAAAAGAGGTTGGTCAAACTTGGAATATATTAAAGAAAAACTGCCACCAATTGAGAAGCAGAGCTTGAGATCTTAATTTTGGGCCACAGACAGACTTTTTGGAATTCTAGGAATCAATATCAAGGAATGCCTTGTATATGTCTGTCCGTAGATGTATTTGCTTCAATGTATTTATTTCAAGAAAAGAAAATTTGAGAGGTACTGTTAGGTTTATTTTTAAACAACAAACATTCCTCCTGCCACGCGAGCTAATAGTAAACATAGTAATGGTGAACACAAACATGTTTTTTGTGGAAAATTTTTAATCCGTCTAAAATATATGTATATTTATTTTTAAATAGCTCTTTAAAAATACAAACAATATTATTGTAAATTTATACATCCAATTGTAAATATCAAATAAAAATATATCGGATCATCCGAATCTGATCTAACAATAAATATTCTAATTCACATTTTTTAAAGCGAAACACTCGTTGTAATTAAAAGGTTACGTTCAAACAAAATTTAGTAATCTCTGTCTAAAAAAGAAAACTATTAAATGATAACTGCAATGGCACTTGTCACTGTTACACGACTCTTTTTTTAATGTTTGGCTGGCTTTTATAAATTCTTGGATTTTGTCGCCACGCTTGATTTTGGTAAACGCTATATATTTTAATTACCTCGTTCTCAAAAAGAAACGGAAAACAAGTAGAAATTAGTGAGATCAAAATTAGAATACCAACAAATGAAATTTAGTTTGTTCAACATTCCACAATTAGCAAAGTTTGCCTGGCTCCAAGTATGTTTGGGTAATTATTGGCAGTATTCGACCCATTCTTTTTCAAGGATATCCTGGTAATAATGCTTGGGCAGGCCTGTAGTGTAGGAAACGAGTTTATGCTTCTTCAGTATTCTGTGAGGTGTATCACAAATTAGAATATCTAACAATCATCTTTTATCAAATTCTCGGGATAGGCCTCAAAGTAAGATAACTGCTGTTTCTACTGCCTCGCTAATTATCCACTTCTTCTTTATCCGTTTCTTAGCGAAAACAATTTAATTATTTTTAACGTTCGGTAAAGTTTAGAGAAATGTCGATGATCCGATTGAGCGTAAAGTATATTACTATAACTACTTATAGTATACTTTTACGTTCTCGACAGGCCAAATAAGCTTCCAACATATCACAATTTTCACTATGACAAATTATTATCTGTGTTATTTTTAATCTTAGCTAGAAGTTTATAACGCCTTCCTTGAAATGCTAATAATTACACGTCTCGCATACGCTATGTATGCGTTTGCAAGCTTGGGATAAGACAACAAACAAAACTTCTCGACTTTAACACATTTGATCAACACCTCACTAGATGCATTGGGAGCAGTAAGATCTTTTACTAAAGCAAAGAGTAGATCATACGTAAATTTACAGCTACAAAATTTTTTGTATAGTGAAACATAAAAAAGCATAAAAATAGTTTCGACCAATCTTCATACAATGTGATCTTGAACCACATTCTTTTGGAAAGAATGGCTGAATAATTTTAAGGAAGGTATCTGCCTTCTTCTATAGATAACAATCAGAAAATTCAGTTGCTATGGCCTAGTCTGCGTGTTTTAGCGTGTTACTTGGAAATAATTCTAGAACATTTAATGCCTGTTCCTGTAAACCTTTCCTTTAAGGTAACCCCAAAGGTAATAATCTGAAGATGTTAAATCGGGAGAACTTGAGGGCCATAATCCTTTATAGATGATACGCTCGCCAAAAAACTCGCGTAAAAGATGCATCAGTAAATGTGTGACATGTAACACCGTCCTGCTGTAACCAACAATCACGTTAATCGTTTTCAAGCAACAAAATAAATTGTGAAATGATGTGTTGGTACACAACGTTGTTCACTGTAGTTTTAATGATAGGCATGAGGTTTTTCGGGTGAGCAAATTCTTGTGTTTTGGGCGAGACCACGCATCATCTGTGGTCAAGCTCTTCAATTACTGAACATAACGAACATGATATGTACGAAATTTAAAGTTTTTCATCGCTTTCTGAACACCACTGTACGAAATCTCGTGTGTGACAGTCCTTCAAGTTTTTTTAATGCGGGTCGGGTGCACCATAATATTCTTAATTTTAACCAAATTATCCGCAGTCAAAATGGCCGGCCTCCTGGTCTTCTGCTTCGCCGTTGAAAACGGGCGATTAAGTGTTATACACTACGGCATTTGGATATTTCTCACAAAATTCGTATACAACACGTGCATATTGAACGACTAGAAAAATGCCGTGCCACAATGAAAACTCGTTGCTTTTTGGAAAACAACATGTTTGCGAAGCAGTGAATTCCGCAATACCTCAAACACCGTGTGTTAAATATCCATTATAATAACGTCTAGATTTGTTGTCGGTAATACTCGTGATGGTATCCTATGGTTTTAGATCTCTCTGATGATCTCGATTTTGTTTGAGTAGCTTTTTAAATTCGAAAAGTAAAATTAGTTTCGATTTAATACGTGTTAAAACAAGCAGGTTTGTCAAATTGTCCTGGGCGTTTTAATTTAATTTTCGCATGATTAGGTGGCAGGTTTATGTTGCGTGAATTAATCTGTCAAGGTGGTATGCTCAGAATATATTTTCCTTATGGGAGAAATAAATAGTAAATTTTAAGAGCTAGCGTTGAGCTTTATGGCACGATTTACGTTTTGAATAGATACATACGTAAAATATATTTGTGTTTAGTAGTATATATGTTTAATTAAAATAGCTGTGCGACAGTCACCTTAATAGATTTCGGTGTAATTTACTGAACACCACGAATTCAGGTCTCCTTCCCTGGCAAACAGAATATGATTAAATGATATACGCCGATTAATAATAAAGTTTCTAATTTAAACAAAACAACACGACACTTGATTCTGCTTACAATACAACGTGCCTCGTATGGAAGTATTTAAATATAGATCAATTTTAACTCGGCTAAAATAATATTTAAGTTGAGATTTAAATCAGTACCTTTCTAAAAACACATTGGCGCTTTCACAAAAGTATAATTTTAAAGTATAATAACAAGTTAAAATGCACTGAACAAAATACTCGATTTAATGATTTGAATAGACATGTACCCATCTGTGACCTTCGACCAATCCAGAAGACAAAACTCGATAATACAGAACCTTCAAATATTTCAATGTTTTTTACCTAATATGTTATGAAACTCAACGGAGATTCAAATTACTTACAAATACAAAACAGCAGCAAATGAAAGGAACTGAAAAAAAGAAGACAAAATATATAAAATGAAAATGTTTCAATGAAAGAGTTTCAGAAATTGCAATAGAGAATACAAGGAAGGTACGAATATAAATACGTGGCATAATATACGTTTTATAAATAATTATATTAGTATTAGCCATGAAAGGCATCATGGCGATGTCCACATGAATTTTATAATTGAATATAAATCCGTTTCGCAACTTTCACTATAATTTCTTCTAAGTAATATTGTGACAAGTTTAAGTATTAATACATATCCAACGAAAGTTGTTATGTAGGGTATGATGTTGCGCTAAAAGAAAAATAAGGAAACCTCCTTTTTAATGTCAGAGTAATTTTATGTCATCATATTTCCTTCGTTCTTATTTTTGTTGTAGAATATTTTCATTTTACATCTCTGACAGTTTTACTTATATTTGAGTAAACGTATATTTTGAACAACTCGTTGAACTTTTATCGGGTACAATAGCCATAATGATAAATGAAATAGTAACATTCTTTTTTTTTAATCAATTTACTGAATACTATAAGAAATATATAGGTATATAGGTACATTCAAAGGTTAAAATTTACAGCTAGAATTTAATTTTATCTCTGACAATGGCGGCCATTTGGTGTGAATTATGAAGTAAGCACGACGCGAAAATTGTGATTTGTGGGCTATAAATTAAGCAATAAACGGTTTGTCAAATAACATTTTGTTCCACTAATTTTAGTTGACAGCGCTCTATATACACATACCTATTAGAAAACTTCTTAAAAATACAATTTTTATATTACATTGAAAGTAAATCATTGTAAACTTATATCCTAAAAACAGTTGGTAATTTTCCCTGCAAAAAGTAAATTTAAGTAGTGAAAGTAGCAAATTGTAAAAATATTTACCTTTATATATATATATTATTAATTAATATTTATTAAGTTTATTGAATTGTACAAGTAAAATTTTAAAATTTTTTAGTAGGACCTGAAAATTACATCAACATTCATAATTCAGTCCAGGAATTAGGGGAAATCTAATCCGCGACTAAGAGATTGAACGCATGCGTTTACTGGTGTATGCGCTTTTACGTTTACGTGGCGAAAAGGTTTATGCAACGCAAAGAAAATACATATATTAAATTTTCTGAAGTTGGGCAGAAGTATGACCCTTTAAAATGATTTGCAATTATCGGTGGTTCAATATGAATTCTTAAATGATTAATTTAATGACATTTATAATAATGAAATATTTTGCTATTACAAATATAAATTCATTACAAAATCGATATGCAATTTCATTCTTTTCAGGTGAAAACAAGTTTTGTGGCCTTTTTGTACCTCAATGTTGTCAATGGATAACCCACACTACAGATACTTAATGAATAAAAATTCCTTTTAAGACATTGTTTTTTAATCTCATGGGTTTTTGCCCCTCCTTGCCCTTAACTTTTGGATTCGTATGTTGCACAAATAGCAATCATGATTTCAATTATTTGAAATTTCCTGACCATCAAATACTAAAAGCGAATGCGCCCTTTCTAATCGTTTAATAGAAAGAAATATTTTTTTTTCGAAACCACAAACAAGCAATAGATCTGTAGAAACAACTGGTCTTACCTATCTTTTTTTTTCTCCGCACAAATACTCTGGGCAAAAGTAATTTTCCTGAGGAATTCAGTTTTAACAAAATTGCACCAAAACGGCGCAAGAATTTTACCAAAAATTTGTTAGTGTCTACTAATAAATAAGTAGGTTAAAGTGACCCCGCTGAATGAGAAATAAAAATCAGAAAATGTGAATTTGCATCTTAACATTATTTCAATACGCTTGACAATGATCTCAAAATGTATGTTGGCTTTAGTGTCATTTTGGATCTTTATTTTACAGAAATTTATAAAGGGCACTTTATAAGTTTCTGTAAGTTATCCGTGTTAGATGTAAGTCTGCAGAAACGAGTATACCTTCCGTGCCCTTCACGAGAAATTAGCTGAGACTAGACAGACTCGTGTCCTATTGACTTTCGAGGAAACCTACGCGAACCCATTTTCATAAGACGAATATACACGAGTCTGTCTAGTCTCTGCTAATTTCGTGAAGCGCAACTCGTTTCTGCGGTGTGAACGCCTGCGATAGATATGTTAGTGTTAACAATAAATATAATTTTGAAGAATGGGCAATTGCAAAAGACAAAATGCAAAGGATTTTTGACGAAATAAATATAAAAAAAAAATAAAAAAGAAAAGGTACTAAAATTCTTACGCTAACATTAAACGAGTTCAAAATATATAAAGGTAATGCTCAAATAATGCTGTTAATTCATTCAAATCCCACAAAATATTTTCTTGCTGTTTTGCTAAATTAGAAAGAAAGTATTTCTAAAAAAAGCAAAAGAACATAACTACACAACGTTGCAATTATTAATATGTTATGTGTTTAGAATTTGAAGTCAATAATAATTGAATTAACGCAAGCCAGCTTATTGCCGCTTACTTATACATATATATTTGTGGTACTTAGCAACTTTTGTGAAAATTGCTACTTTGCTAGTACTTAATAAGGACGTGAACTTTAAAAAGATTTAATCCAACTCGTATATACGTAGCGGAAGAGGAAAAAAATTGAGGAAAATCTAAAGAATTTAATACTCGAAAATTATAGAAATAAAAATTTAAAATGCTATTCTCATCGCCCTTCAAGATTTAATTTTCTTAAATGTTCTAAATTTTACACTCACAAAATTGTCTCTTAAGGAATATGGCGCTTAAGGTTATACTTCCATACAGTATTCAATAATGAATCTCAACATTAAACGAAAATAAGAGGATAGGTGACGGTTTCCTGAAAATGCGGCCCATAATTTTACTTTAAAATCTCATTTTCTGAAATTTCTAAATATAAATCTGTATAACCTACACCTACCGAGATAAGGTAAAATTTAATTTAAAACAACGTTATTCCTTTTGAAATAATGCCAACATCACGATGGTACCCGCTTACTCTTATAGTATAATTAAATAAATGATCTGATGGAACTAACACTAAAAACTCCAGTTAATATACTTTTTTTTTAGTATTATATATAAAATACGCAGCTTAGAGGTCTGGAGGAAACAGTTCTCTTGTTTAATCTTCGCTTAATACGCTCATACCCTACAATTCCAACAACATATAAATCCTAGCAAAGTAGAAACTGCGGAGGTTTACTAGAAATTTATGCGGTAAATGTGATCAAGATAACGTTTACTATGTCGATGTTCTTTTAAATCTATAACGCTGCGTGTAGTAATATATGTAACATAAAAACAGGTGACTGTATGAAATTAGGTGTAAGTTGATTATGTTAATAAATTTAAATTTAGAATTAAAACGCAAAATCTCTGAATATTTCCCGTATGCCTATTTAAAGCTTATTAGGGATGAAGCAAAAATGCAACTAATTACTGCAGATACACTCAAGAACTGTACAAGGATGATCATTTACTTTCAATATTGCCATAATCCAAATACAAAGTTCACTAAATATTTTCATAATTGACAAATAATTTGCCAAAGTTAATTGGTGGCGTTTTAGATTAAATAAATTAGAATGTCTTTGGATTTTCTGTCCCCATATACTTAATGACAGATTTTTTCTTATACTTATGATGTGTTGTAAAATATTCTTAAAACTGATACGTAATATGGTTGTATGTAAATATGAAATGTACAGTATTCGTACCTTGTTGAGTACCAGCTTTCTAGTCGCTATTTTTATGTGCACATCAATACAGGTCCATAAATATATGGCGCATTTAAAGAAACTCATTTGTAAAATGTGAACATTTTCATATAATGTTAAAGTAAACTTAGGAATTTGGTATATGTCCTCTGAAAAAATACCAACCTTTAGTGCTTGGAATATTACTCATATTCATCGTTTCGCTGCTTCGCTAATTGTGTACGAATTCCTTGAGGTAACATTTAAATATAACACCCGGAAGGCTTTGTTACAGATATGGTCTCCTAACAGGATGTACGTGATTCTCTCAGTACATTTTACTAATAATCTCAGAACACTGCATTTTGATATTTTTCATAGCCCATAAAATTCCAAGAAACTACAAAACACGAAAATAGGTGGTTTATTAATAAATCCTGTTGTTTCAAACTTCGTCCTTTCTTTAGCAAGCGTGACCACGACATCCAGTCAAACATACATAAATTATTTTATGGTATTATTGTAACGAAAATAAAATTGGCCAGCGCTTGTTGTTCAATCACATGCATACGACTATGCACAGAGATGATAATGACGGGAAAATATTCGTATTGCATTGGTTCGTTCCTCATCGGGCGCGCGAATGGTGCATATGCTCACGTCGTTCTTACGCATGTTGAAAATCGATGGTTGAAAATACGTTGACCGAAAATATTCGAAGAAGACCGTGTATTTTCTAATAATACACCTGCTGTGTTTACTACTGGTCCGGCTGTTGGCCTGCTTCTAATTATGCCGCGATGTCGCATATTGGCAAGAGCAGGAGCAAGTCGCACCAGTGGCTATTTGTTTGATCCGCACATCTGGCCAGATGTATAAATACATTTTGTTTTATTTGCGCGCGATATATATTTTAAAAATTAATTCAATGCGTTAGTAATCGTATTTTACCCATCTACGGACTGTTGGTATCTTCTTTCGGGTCTCATAGATATTACATTTGGGCCCCACATAAAAGGATTTAGGTATTACATTAAATGATTACACATAATAATTTTGTTAATAACATTAGAAATAATAATGTTTTATTAGTTTGTGATACCAAGTAAATAATAGGGATTGTTACCAAACTCTTTACCTATACGTTGCAATCTGACTTGAAGCATACATAAATATTGATGTATCTTTAAAAGAAATTCTAATGAATAAAACTGACTCCAATATTGTTACCATGTACTATGTAGTATTGGTAACCAGCACAATCAGAAGGAATTCATAGATGTTTTTTCGCACTAAATTCAAATATTTTCGTAGCAGGTTTGTTGACAATGAACATTCGGGAACATTTTTAAACCCGTCAATGAAGCCCGTCAGAGGCTGAATCGGTTCTAAAAACGAGTCCCCTGGCCGAGAACGTGACTGTTTTTAAGTCATGGAATAGTATCTTCAAAAAACCGTCCGTATTTGGAAAGAAATTTTCCTTTGTTTCACTAAGACAATCGTGGCAAAAATTCGCGAATTGGCATTCGTATTGATAGACAACCCAGCATACTTACTAGATCTATTTCCTTGGCTCAAGGTTATAGAGATGCTCACCGAATGAACAAAACAAGACGTCAACTGCTATTTGAACGGATTAAAAAGATAGGAGCATCATTGGGAGAAGTGTGCAGACTTATAAGCAGACAATGTTGAGAAACAAAACTAAATTTGACAAAAAACAATTTGTGTCTTGCGGTTTTATACGAACGATGTTATATGAGTGTCGAAATATAATATTTAAATATCTAAACGATATTGGTCGGTGATATTACACGAAATGCGGAATGTTCGCAATGCCTTTTTTCTTTAGAACAACCAGTTACTCAATCTTGCTTGTTGTATCCAATTTGAGAAAAATAATGAACTGTATAAAGTTATTATACCAGAAACAGGTTTTTATCACAAGTATATCTTGATAAAAGGTTGTTTTTCCTCGATATTTATAAGATTAATGATAGAATTTTGCTAAAGATCTATATCCTTGAAATTTTATAATGTAAATTTTATTTGAAATTCACGTATTTGTAGCTTTATCTTACTTGTATTCATTGTTTTAAGTGTGCTGCTATAGTATAGCAGCGGCTGTTGCATAAATGAAATAGAATAGATTTGGACTATTTTCGTTTTCGCGATGTTTTCGAAAATTCTACTTATCTTATCGTACTTTATTCCTAATTCCCCACACCAACAAATAACATCTCATACATAGATACCGCTCTAGTTATAAGATTGATTTTTGATAGCATTAATAATTGGAACGTTTCTGGGTGAATTTATACGATTCGTCCACTTTAGTCCGTCTATTAAAATTTAGTTGAAAGCCATTCGTTTAATTCGTATACACATATTAGTAGAAACACACAAAGGATAATTACAAAGCACAAGTTTGTTTTGATATGTCACATTACAATGAAACCTTTTTGAATATGCCGTTTTAGAGGATACAATACACATATATACGTCTACCCTGTTTTCTTCTTTTTTTTTTCGAAAACAAGTAGAACAAAAACATGAAATAAAGTGGCCTCAAGAATTTGCGTGTTGAAAGGATGTGTTGGATAAATATAACTCAGCATATATGTTCAACTAATATAGTTCAAGGAAGAATCTATAAGAAGCTCGTTTGTAAATACAAAATATTGTTATTTTACGTTGGAACGTATAGAAGCGCCGCAGTAGGTAGTTTAATGATACTGCCACGGAACGAAATTGTTAACACATCGATTGTCTAGGTTCATTTAGTGAAATCTGGGGCGCCTTTGTTCTTCGACAAGATGACAAATAACTTTACCTATTTTCCCAGTTAAAAATTCTTGTTGCTTTGTTTAAATATTTGATGTTTTTAGTATTTCGAAATGGTAAACTCTACGATATTGAACTAGTGTCATATATGATATCGTCAAAAATCTATAGTTTGTAAAGTCGGTGGTATATGTGTACATATGCGTTAATTAGTCAGCGTTTTATGTCTTCCTATATGGGTATATAACTCAAATTGGGAATATATATTTTTAACCTAGCTTATCGTAATTTAAAGGAAATTAGAATAATCTAATACAACTTACATATTTAGATCGAGATTTTCGATACTAATCGCCCTGAATCAAAATAATTCTCCGTTAACGTTCAATAGCGATCTTGAATTATTTTTTGTGAATTGCTTTCTATAGCGCCATCAAAATTTAACATTACGATTTTCACAAAATTTGAGTTTTATTATTGTTAAAATAGTTACAGCAATTTTGTAAAAAATTGAAATTTTACATCAAGCTTTTCGTTGTATATTTTTTAAGCTTTTAGCAAAGGTCTAATACAACAACAATGCTTCGAATCACTTTATTCAAAGAAGCACCATCAGAAAATACTGTTTACAACTGATTTGGAATATTATTGCGATTGTGCTTCTGTCAGTGATAAATTTTCTGAAGATCGATAAAAATCGGTAGTTGTCCCGATACTGTGCTCAACGTGATTGAAGAGGATCGGCATATAACTATCGTGAGATGGAGGAATCCTCGGGCTTATACAACACCTCAGTGCATTTGATTTAGAATAAACATTACATTTACACGTGAAAAAGATCTATTCTTGGTGTACAGAAATGCTGAAAGAATTCGATACACGAACTATATTCGTACGAACCGGAAACTGTATTTCCCCAGATGAATCGAATCAAGTGAAAGTTGTTAGTTCATCAAGTGCTTCCGAGAAAATAATGCTTGTTTCTTTGGTTGTATTGGATATGCCATAAGCACCGAGTTGGAGGATCGCATAATAGTTAATGCTGTTATGCTAAGTAACAATTTGTTTGTCAGAAGTCATCAATGAAATCAGATTTCTCACACAGCACTTCAGGTAATTGATTATTTGAAGCAGAAAAATGTTAAATTGATGGCTTATTATCCGTAATCACCTGATCTATCCGTCTAAGACTTCTTTTTGTACTCGAACATTAAACAAAAATGAAAAAGAGAAACTGTTGAAGCCTTCAGAAGCCATGTTTTGGACCACCTTCAAAGTAAGAAAAATCTCGAAAATTGGTTGGAGCGCATACAAAAGTATATAAATCTTGATGTTTGCATTTGTAAAAAAATATTCAATAAAGGCTGACGAATAGGGAGGACAAAGGCGGATGAAATTATACCTTTTTTGCAGCAACTAGACAGACTCGTGTTTTGTATTGCTTCGTCGGTATGTCGCATCCAACTTCTATAATGAAATTGTTCGAATTCTTCATTTCCAAAGATTTGTGTACTGCTTTCTGATGTTAATGCGTGGCTTTGGCTAGTACCTTAACGTTATTGTATCCCATGTTAAGGACTCTATTAATACAGAGATGTTGAACTTCTGTGGATTTATTCGCATGTCCTGGTGGTGTATTTCTTTCGTTGTAACATTTCGAAAAAGAACGAGGTCTTTTTCAGTTTCTATAGTGAAGGTAATACTGTTGTGATATTTGTAAATATAGGAAATTCATCTAGCGCTTTTGGTCCGTGTGGCCACATGGCGAAGGCGCTCTCGATATACCCATACTACAGTTTGGCATTGTCGTTAAATTGATGTCTATTTGCTCAAAAGCTTCCGTGAATAGCTTGGCTATAACCGGTCACATAAGTGTTCAGTCACATGGTAGCGCCGCTTTTGTTTTCGTAAAATCTTCAATTCCAAAGGACGCGTTGGCAAATAATGATTCGATGTCGTTTCTTCTTATTCTTTTTTTATAATTCTCGGCGAAGTGTTCGGAGTTCTTCGCATAGCTAATCATCAATCCGGTATACTGCTGTAATTGGTTTGAAATCCAACATGTAAATAATGTAGACATGTAGACAAAAGGAGAGGACGGAAAAGACGGACCCAAAATTACAACAAACATAAACATGTGCTTATTCCTACATTGCGGGAATTACCGATAGGGTGAAGATATCACAGAGTACACCACCTAAAGCGTCAAACAAGGACCTACTTCTGAAACTACACAAGAAGAACATATATCAACTAGAACACAAATGCCAGAGAAGATGCATTGATTGATTGATTGATTGATACAGTAAGAAGAATTCAATACAAAGATATGCAAAGATGCAACACTATCGATATTCGACAACTTAAACATACGGATAAATCCGCAGTAGCTGAACACCTCTGACTAAACGTTGACCATAACATCGACAACGAGAAGGTAATAACCATAACCGCCCACCATCTTTAGAGAATGGTACGGGAATCTGAACAATGTCAATCACGAAGATGGACACCTAGAGATCAATTCGTCGAGAACACCAACCAAGCAACCATACCATCCCATAAGACCGGGACGGATACAGATCAACAGAGCAAAACGGAAAGAAAGTATATAACGAGGAGCACGTAGGTCTTTAAAAGCCTGTTGAAAAGTTAAATTTAATGACGCAATATTTATAGTTTCCAAATTACGTAGTAGCATTTAAAGCGTTGAAGATATCTAGCGTTAAAAAAAAACCTCGGGATATCGGAAGTCATCTCAATTGTCGTTAAAAGACGGAGAAAGTTGATGTGAATTGAAGAAATGTTTTTGATAATCAAGACTGGCCTCCGAAAATTTTTTGTCTGAACAGTTTTTTTGTAAATGCCCAGGGAAAAATTATCTTACGCTCACGTACTAAATATAATAATAATATTATATATTACAGAATTATTATTACAAAAATTATTGCAAATTATTACAAAATCTCTTGCAAAAAAAAATTATATATATTTTTTATTCCGTAAATTTATTGTTATGAATATGTGCTATATTGTAACTGAATAAATGCGCTAGCAACACTTCCAAGGAGGACAATTTGATCCTTCTTCGTAAGGAAGAAAAAATCGAAGCAGACGATTAGCGACATCTATTCGTCAAACCGGCAGAACGTTAAATATTTATGTCGTTTGTGTAGTAATTAAGTATGCTAGACAAAGAGACACTGAATAAGGTGTCACTTAATTTTAGGCAGACGATTAAAAATACACTTAACGGATTCTCTAATTGAGTGACATACAAACAACATGCGTCTTTTGTCGCTTGCATTCGCAAACAATGGAGCTGGTTAACAGTCAAATAAGACGATAAAAATAGACAAAAAATTAAACTTTTATCTTTTTCCATATCTCAACACCTTCTTGGTGCCTTGCTTAAAGTGCACCTCGATGTTATGCTGCTGTTATTCGTATGTGGAAAAAACATTGGTAACTGTCATCATCAAAGGCGTATTATTCATCATTTACTGTAGTTTATGATTAACAAATGTATTTTTGTTGCGGTTATATTTTAAACTAGCTTTGTCCTGCAGTCTCGAACATTTTTTTATTGTAGAATGGAAATAGAAATAAAAGAGGCAGAGTAACGAGCAAATGCTAGCTTATTTATGTCGGTTCTTTAAGTGTTCTGCAAACTTTATTAGTAACCTTGTTTAAATTACATGTAAGTATTATTAATATATGTACGCTTGGCACTAACCGCAGTTATTTATTCAACGGAATCCATAAGTTTTCTTGCAAAACAATACGGTTAATTTATATAAAATTATAGTTGTAGCAGCGTTTGAAGGACAGAATAGAAAAGATAATGATTTTGCGACTCGCGCAGATATTGCAAAAATTATCTTTGGACAAAACACCTCTTTTTGATTAAGTTAATTTAATTTATGTCTTTGGAGCATATCTCTAATCGTATGCATCTCATTTATTACTGAAAAGTAATGAAGGATATCAACGCTTTGATCTATTTGATTGACAAACGTAATCTGACAATTGTTAGATCATACTAAAGATAAAAATTATCAATTTTTATACGCTAACTTCAAAAACACTAAATTAGCATTATACGTATGCGGTAAGTACATTTATTTAATGCTGTGATGTCTCCTTGTTTTCATATACAGTCAACTCCTCTTAGAGCGAATATTGGTCTCCTTCTATATTCCGGAGTACGTTGCAAATTCAATTACAATAAATCACACACTTGTATTTGTAAATGCATATTTACTAAGGGTAATATTCATAATTTAAAATAGGATAACACTTCTGTTTGCTAGTAATCCAATTTTGTGTAGGTAAGCCATATATACCACTGTCGAAAACATAGCTCTTCTCTACTAAGTTTCTCTAGACAACCTCACTCATACTCTTGCCTACCATACTCGTTGGAGTTAAAAGCTGGACACCATTGTAGATTTTAACAAATGCCTTATATTACAGCACTTGAATAAAAAAATTTTCCTCAATTTAACAGGAATGCATTCCACAAACAAATATAACTTATTATAAAATAACTAAGATGACATTTTTTTTTCATTTCCAAATATCAAATATATTAAATGTTCAAATGATAGTAAGTGCACAGCAAATACATAAATTTTGAAATGTAAATTTAAAGCCAAAGCAAAACATGTTTTCTAAATCTACTTAAATATGTCTGTGTATGTACTTTAGAATCTCACTGTTTAAATTACTCTGTGTTGTTGTCATTGTTTAATATTATCGTTGTTACAGTACTATTCCACACGTTTTCATCGCAGCTGTTAACTCTTCCATCTTTATTTCTTAAACACTCATCATTGCAGTTGCTTCCACCTACAAATAGCACTTTTCTGAACGATATTAAAACTTCATGGTAGTAACTTGTGGGTCATTATATTTGAAGAAGTAGTAGGTATTTTAGATGTTTAACAATAAGGTGGCTAGCCGTAGTATTTTAAAGGGTTTTATATTTCGTCTTTTGAACCGTGCTCCTTTTAGAACTTAAGGTATCTAAAAGCACCCCTTTGCCTTCTTTTGTACTTTTAAAACTATAAACGAAGATTGCGAGAATTTCCGTTGGAGCAAACAAATATGCCTTGCTGGGTTGAAATTCTTTAAATCAAAGCGTTATCTACTTATTAAATACTTTAAGTTGGGTAAAATTGAAGTCGTTCTAGGGTAAGTACTTTCGCACGAATATTATTGTTAAAGAAATGTTGAGTTTTTTGTGTTTCTTTTAATTAAAAATCGATATTACTTCTTCAAAGTTACTTGTCATTTGCTTAAGCTTTAAGCAAGTACTACTGGTGCAAATTTTTAATTTTTTTTTGCTATGTAATATGAATGCGTCAAAATGGCGTAAAAATAATTTTTATCCAAGTCAAAAACAACAGTTTCCATTTCTTATAACATCAAAATACACAACATTCTTTATCCAACAATTGGAAAAAACCCAAGAGAATGAAGCTTTTGGTTAGAATTTTGTTAAACGATGAAATTAACGAAATACGAACACAATTGATTGGCACACATTGCAACAGAAATACCGTAGCACAGGTATTTATTAGTTTCTACTACAGTTAAGATTTACGAAACCATTTGTCCATAGAAAACTATATAAAAAAAACACAGACAAGCAAAACTTGCGATAGCTGAACGACGAAATCAAAAATAAATGCCATATCAAACGTTAATTATACCAAGCAATGGTAAAAAAAAGGTTACGAAAGATACTATAAAGATTATTGCAATCAGTTGGATTGTAAAACAAAGAAGAAATATATTCTTTGGTGGCATGAGCTCGTTAAAGAAATTCGAATTGTTTGGTTCTACTTACTAAGAAAATGCATCAAAAAATGCCGGGAGCTGTTCAAGCAGTTTTCAATGCAAAGTGCGGTTTTTTTTGATGATAGAAGCATTTGAATTTCCTTAATAATGAATAATAAGAAAGTAAGTGATAGTTAGAATTTTGAAAGTTGTTGTCCTTTAGGTTATTAATTTGTTGGTATTACTTGCCTTTTATTTTTTAATTTGTTGTTCAAACTTCAATGAACGGTAGTGTATGTACATCGAATCGAATGTTGTACACAGATGCTATTAATATAAAGTTTATAAAGTTAATGAAATGGTACCATACTAGATACAAGTATACAACAATATTTTACAATTAGTGTATACGCAACCGATTAAAGAATTAATATAGAATTAGTTTGAATTTCAATTTCTAATAGATCCTGTTCATTTGAGATCCGCCATGCTTTCTTTCTTCGACCGCACAATTCTAGTTAAAACGAGTTCACTTCTTGTGTTTATTTAAAAATAGTAGGTAAATGTTTCTATTAAATATGTTTATGCGATTTAAAAATGAACATGCCCATTTACTCGGATACCCGGATCAAATAGATTGTATATTTCCACATGGTAAATACATATTTTATGTTATGTATTATATCTGATTTTGCACAAATACCATTTCATGATAAATTGCTTGTTTATGTTCATTTTAATGTTTTGCCTTTCTATATTCAAAAAAATCAAGTAGTCTACGAACGTTTGCTAATTTTGCTACGTAACTACCAACAAGAAAGGTATATGAATATCAGTTTATTTGTAAATGTTTATAAATTAGAGTATTTTATATGTTACTTACATAAAAAAAAATTCAAACTAGTTTTAGAGATATATATTGTATCAAATACATACGTCACTAAATTCGCATGAGATGAAAATAAACTATAAAGCGGACTTAGATGGTTTATATTTTTAATAAAAAATTAAAAAAATCAATTGCTTTGAGAAATGATTATGTGATGTAATAACTTATCGGTCTTTGAATAGACCATGGTTACTATGTATCGTAGATCAGTCTCTTTCAAAGCAATGTGAAGAGTCTATTTCTGCGAGAACCATGCGCACACAAATAATATTACAGTATTTATTTTGAACAGGACAGTTGTTCGGAAACACAATTCTGATATTTTTGCTTGTAAGTATGTTTATTAAAGACGAACATACCTTATCAGAACCTTTTGCAGCAGCATTTTAAAAATGAATATAGAAATACGCTGTGTTGGTCTTCGATCACGCCTACAGAACGTAGATATGCTTAGCTGAGTCAGGTGAAAGATATTCTGTAGGAAAATTAATGGCAACTGCAAATTTTGCATGCGCAACTACAACCTTTTTTGCTAGCTCTCACAGAGATACACCTTTAATTTTTAAGGATTACTTTGCAAGTATCAATTTGGAGTCTGCCAAAAGTGAAGTGTGAAATTGTCATGAAAATATTTTATGTAATAACTATATATAACTATTACATCAGGATGTTGTGTGGCCATTTATTGAAAACAAAATATCTCTCTATTAGCAACTTATCAGACTATCAAGGTAAATGAGGTAAAAAAAGGTGCTATTCTTCGATGAATTTTATGAAATAACGAGCCCCCGATATACCTCAAGCTCGACATGTATGTCTTGTCTGTGACTGCATGACTTTTGGTCAGTATTAGCTAAAAAAGTGTACGACAGTGGATGGGAACGGGTAATAGGGCAAGTCAAAGGAAAACCGAGAATCACTGAAGGTAATGGCCAAGTATCAATAACTTGAATATTGAGTATTTTTAAAAATTTTTTGAAAACTTTGGCTAATAAATCACTGTGAATTACAAGCAAAAATATTACTATATATTTATTTTTATTTATTAAGTTATTGTGTTCAGATGCTAATAAACATGAAATATTCGGGAAAAAGCATTAAAATGCTATTTCATTAAAAAAGCGCCGGTGAGTAACTTTATACGTACGTTTATTACAATTATAACCATGGCTTCTTTAATGTATGTATATGTTTAAACGTGCTTTTCTTAACAAAACGATCGTGCACGGAATATAAGTGAAATTAATAACAATAATTTTATTTTAGGCATAATGTTATGTTTTCTTCAAATTGTTACATTTGTAATAAACAAGGATTGTTTTACTGTTGCTTTCTGGTGCCATTCGAGATTTTGCAAAGGTGCAATTGCATAAGTATTTTGGGATTATCGTGGAAGCACTTTTTACAATTAACTTATTCTTCTTTTAAATTCTTATAAAAGAATACCACTTCACAAAAACAGGGCACGTGTAGTTATTTTTTGAAAATTGGCTGTACTCGAGAGATCAAATATTTTTATATGGCCTAACACTTCATTTTCGTATTATATATACGAGAAGTGAAATGTAAATAAGGTTCCCATCTGGTGTTTGGGTTATCGCATTTTAAGTTATTGCACCACTTAACAGAAATGCTTATATTCATTTCAACCTTGCAGATTTTTTAAAATTTCTTATCATACTGAAGTATTGGTTTCATTCATCTTAAAAGACAAGTGGGAAACCTACATACTTAAAGAAGATAAAGCCTGTGTAATAAATAGCTCTACATAGAAGTAGCATATACCGGCTGTCCGTTTAAAGATTGGCAGTGGCTCTCTTTCAGTAATGGCAATTTTTCAGTATTCAGAAAAATGTTTTAATGTTTGGAATTGACCGCTGAGAGTAGCGAAATCTAAAAACATAATTTCTGAAAAAATTCACGTGGAGGTTACCACATTGCTGTTAACGCTTAGTACACGTTATGTTGCATAGCTTTTCCTCGATACTTAATGACGGATTCTTTCAAATAAAGTGAAGGAGTGGAATTATGTTATATTTAAAAGAATTCGCGATAACTTTGGTTTGTCTTAATGAATTCTTAAAAATCTTGATTCATCTTAAACAAAAATTTCAGAAGAGTAAGAAGCGGTATATATTCGGAAAATATGTTTCTGTAAACGAGTAACACTAAAGTGCGCCGTTTGAATGTAATTCTCTTTTTAGATTGGTTCTTAATTTTTAAATAAAAGTCCATATAGTGAGTTAATATGGGGAAAGGCGGATCTCACTATTTATTCTGCTTTCTATGCTTGCTTTTTGCTTTCTCTTTTCTATATTTTGCTTGCTATTTTGTTTGTGACTACGTATGATGTATAAGAGCATTGGGCATTTTAATTTCAAATTTCTCTTTAAAACGAACGCACACTAGTTGCGCCTTCTAACGGCTAATTCCGAATATTAAAACTATTTTTAATTAAATGCTCTTGGTTACTTTTACAGTTAATTTTTTAAATTAACGAACACCCGGTACATAAAACAAAGTGCTTAAAATATGTTTTAAATTGTCACACCAGAATTAGAATTTAGGCGTTTTCCGTGCTGCATTAAATTATGAGATTTTTTTCGATTCGTTGAGTGTTGTCTTTTCATATTAAGGCGAGATGTCGCCTGTAAAAATTATTCTCCCAAATTTTTAAAACTATCCCATGAAAAATGAAATTCAGCCGAAGACATTTTCGCGTAATAATTTCGGTTGGAATTATCTCAAAGAATTTGTCTCGTTGAGTTAATTTCCTTAGTAAATAAGCACTTTCAAACATTAGCGGACAGTTTCTCGCTGGTGCTGCGATTTCCATTATGAACGCACCAATATCAATGCAGATGTGAAAGCAGCACTAAAGACCGCGATCAGTTGAAAAAGACATCGCTGCAGAGCATCAACTGATCCAGGAAGATCGGCATGTAACATATTACAGGATTGTGACATCCTTAGCCATTTCAAAGACCCCAATTCAAAAATTTCTGTGTAGTGAATTGGTTTTGAGAAAATTAGTTTCTCGCTATCTTTCAACTGAAGAACAAATAGGGGTCACGTTATTCGGTCGGTATCGAAAAACTTTGTCGGTTCAACAATGGAAGCTAAAGAAGTATTTGTAGTATTAGTTAGTAGTAGAATTATGAAGAGTGTTCCTTTGGTAGATCTTACAACTTTAGACATATTATCGGGATGTAAACATAAATTTTCCTACCTCCAGTAGTAATTAAATTACAAGTTCCAGCGAAAACGAATAAATGGTAAAGTATTGAAGGAAAATGCGAATTTAAGTTGTTAATCGGTTAATTGTAAGGTTTCATTAATATTTCTTTGCAGGATAATATTCAAAATTATTTCGATTTATCCGATATATAACAAAAATGGCGTTGCTGTACTGAAATAAACAGCAGATAAAAGGAACATACGGAAAAAAAATATTATCAGACGTTTCTCGGAAACATCCAAAAATTCGGTTTTAAACAACAATGAAAATATTATATTTATTTAGAAATAGCTATTGGTCTTCAAAGAGAATATTGAAGGAAACTAAAAAAAAAAATAACCTCAAGCAATTGCGAAAAGCAATTAGATGAAGTATTCAATAAAAGGATTTGCAGCATAAGAAGGAAGAAATAGAATTTAAGGAAAGTTCTTACAAATATAAATAAACTTGTTTTTAAAAAATGCCTTCAAATACAAAGCGCAGGTTATAACGTACATGTGTATGTAGATTCGGAAAAATTTTGAGGCAGCTCATATACAAGGTCGCGCAAAAGTAATGTCATAATTTCAAATGGCTACCATTTTGTTATAAATGAAAAAAAGGGCTCTGTTTTCATAAAAAGTTTATTTGAAAGTGTAAAATTGATGGCATTAATTACAAAAAATGATATCGCTCAAATGACCACCTCCCGAGTTGATGCATAATTGCGCTCATTTTACGGCATTTTGAATTGTTGCTCGCAAAACATCTGGCCGCAGATTAGCGGTTTCTGTTTCAATGTTAGCTTTCGAGGCTTGCAAGGTTCGTGATTTGTTGTGGTAAACGCGAGATTTTAAGAAGCCCCAAAGGAGGAAGTCTGGTGCTGTTAGATCTGGCGTAAATGGCAGTAAGTTAACCTTGCCTGACGGTCAGTAGGTAGCAATTCGTGAACAGTTTGCACTTTGTAGAGGAACATTATCAAATCTTTCACCAAAATTCGTTGCAACGAACGGATGCCTAATTGTGTGCATCGTCTTCTCGTTGATGTTTATGGATTCTCTCGAACATCGTCGGCAATAGCAGTTATATTCTCATTCAAACGAGTACTACGAAGCCGGCCACTTCTTGCGACATATCTAGTGGACCTAGTTTGGCGCTAGGCGCTCGGACAACCGTTTAATTGTTCGAGCACATGGAACACGATGACCAGGAAAACGACGGCGAAATTCTCGCTGCAATAGACTTACGGTTTGGCAAATAAAAAGTAACAATAATTCCACGTTCTTTAGGTGTATATCGCTCCATGGCTTGTTGACAACTAATTTTCTATCTATCTACATCATAAATGTCAAAGCACGGTGATATTTGGCGCCACCTGTTACCATGCTAGAAACAAATATACAACGTATTGTGATCGCAGGCTATCACTAGTTCACATCTGTCTTGAATTCGTAGTTAATTCTTACTTTATTCGAAAATCCCTTTATCTTAATGTAATTTTTTTCAAATAGCAAAGACAGAAGTTCTACGATTGCTATCGAGCAATTCCTTTTTATCACGTTACCAACGTAAATGGAAAAAGCCATAAACGTTTCTTCTTATCTATCATGCACCAGCGGCCGTTATTGAAGGTGGTATGTTATTTGTAATTAATTTGAATCATATAAGTTTTTATTGGTTTGCTTATACATATAACGTTATTATATTTATTAATGTGCATAAAATGAACTTTAGATTATTTTTTGGTTAACGGCACGGGTTATTTCTAATTCCGTTATTTCTTATAAGTAAATTTGATTCTAGTTACGAAATTTCCGATTACGAAATGTTTTTTTGAACCAATCAACTTCGTTAACCGGAGTACCAGTGGTCGATTTTTTTTTGTCTGGTTTTAATCTAACAATAGTTGTTTCAATTTAGATAAGTTCGAAAATTATACAATTTCACATTGTGTTATTCATGCTATAGTGCGAAAATTTTCGCAAAATTACAATGCTGCGTAGCCTATTTAAACTAATTCTTCTAGTTAACGTTGACCTCATTTGTCCTAGTTGACTTTTGACGTTGTATTCGATAAGGCCTCTAATTTCAAAATGAAATGGATTAGATTTTTTAAGTTACTTGTTTACATAATCGTGTATAAGCGGTGGGCGTTGAATTAATGTTCTAAATTATAGGCGATAGTATGCAGGAACTCTCTTCCCAAAATAAACAATAGTACAACCGCAAATAGTTTGTTCAGGTGTGTAGATAGATATAGTATTTTGGATGCTTAGCATTTGCTACACGAGTATGTGACACCACCACATGCACTTAGACAACAGTAAACAGTTCTGATTTCCTCCTCTAAATCGGCGCAGTGCCTCTTACTTCTCTTTTCGCAAACGGCAATCCGTTTGGAATTTTTAACGAGAGTGCCACGCCTAGTCGGTATTGGCAAGATTCACATTTGGTGTTTATCTCGGCGAAAATAAACATTTCCTTTCTTGATAATCGAACGATATCTATTTTTAACTTTTTCAAATGCAGTCGCCGAGTTCTTTGAGCAAGAGAGACGGAATCTGCTGTACGCGTACGGGCGTTCACGGACAAACCTGCTGTTGTCTTATATGATATAGCTGTGTATATTATTAATATAGCAATATAATACAATATAACAATGGCCTATGACAGGTTTTATTCTCTCTGCTTCATCGGAAAGTTTTCTTATAAATATTCCAACAATAAAACAAATATTTTGATAAGCAAGAACGCCTTATTTCGGCAGAACTCATGTTTCATATAATCTGATTCCAATGCAGTTAATCATTTTGCAGTTGTCATTTTTTTGCGGTTACATCGATAAGTGTTATCTGTGCAAATTCGTGCGTTTAATATTATCAAAAAATAACCTTGTAAAGCTATTTTCCTCCGATAAACAGTTGCAATGAATTGCAGCTTTTAACAGGCGAAATTAATCTGTTTCAAAGAATATCGACTTTCTAGTAATTAGGAGACTTCGTTTTATACTATATTATTTTACCAACCGACTTCTTCCATCCGATCTAGAATTTTAATAGGTTAAGCAAATTATTTTTTAAATGTAAATATCCATATCACTTGTATTCAAATCAAGTGTGGAATATTCCGCTTCCTGCTAATACTGCGAGCCAAACTGTGTTTGATAAACGTCACAACAAACAAAACATAGATTGAGACAATACAGGAACGATTGGCACCATCTACCAAACAGTAGTGAAAGATCTGATCACTCTTCAAAACAACCAGAAATTAGTGACGTCATGGATGAAATAAGTGGAAATCTATGATCTTTCGTCTCAAGAAGTAGAGAGTTGCTGCTATACAAGATCTGACGTACCAAGAAAAAGCCAGATGGAAGTTCAGAATCGTTACCAACTCCATAAATTGAAGAGTATCGGTAATATTACAGTTGGTTTTATTAGAAAAAAACAATAGAAAGAATTATCGGAAGGTAACTAGAAAAACGATAAAAGAATCAATTGGTCGTAGAGGATAATCTGGTTTATGGACTTTGGGTAACCCATAATTATCCGTTATGACAAATAAAGGAACGATTCGTTGGGGAATTAATTGATCTCTCTTTACTATGTTGTTTTTAACATTTATTACAACGATTTTGAACAGATATGTATTCTTTGTCTCTAAAACAAACAATATCAACGTGATCGCTAAGGAGCTACAATGAAAGTCTTGGCATTGAAAAAGCAGACAGGTTGCTTGAAGAAAGGGTTCGAGCGTGATTGTACACTGTTTAGAATCCATGAAAGAATCTTGAAAAGGCGAGATGAATGAAATTAACCGCTAAAGTCATCTTGACGTATCCAAACAAGCGAATAGTACTAGATAGATACCTAAGGCCATCAAGCACGGGTATTAAATGCAATAAACAAGCATGGGTATTAAATATAGGCAGTCTAGAAATTAGTTACAGATTTTCTTTGTGGTTTAAATGCAGTAAACACATTTAATTGGCTTCAGATTATCTACTCTTTGTTTGATAACGTAAAATTCAGTTATTGTTCTTCCAATCATTTTATATAAAGCTTCAATTGAGTTAGAGGTAGGACTTTGATTTATTTGTTATCGATACAGTCAGCATTTATTGTCCTTTTAGAATTGGGGTTGTACGTTATCGTAGGTACTTAATATTACTTTTAGGATTTTTGGTGATTTACAGGAAACTCACAGGATTGTCTTTATGCCTGGTTGTATAGTTATTTCAATTTTCTAAGAATAATTTTATTAAATCCAGTGCCCTTAAACTTTTAATATTTCCGCGACATCTTTATTCTTTATTATTTCATTGTAATATATTTAATATGTAATATTTCATTTAAATTAATACTTAAATTGCATTAATTACACCAATATGTATTAATTAATCATTCAATTGAGAAGTCAAATATTTTTTTCTATAGATTCTCTGAGATTTAGTTAAACAAATTAAATCGTACCAACAATTTCAGTTCAGTAGTAAGGCGGAGTGGCTGGCTGAGACCGTTTCGACCAATACCCTCCTACTCTAGAGCGGACATGTAATTCTGGGAATTCCCGAGTAGACCTATCCCTCTGCCAAATTCCAAAAGTTTACTTAGCGAAGCCTTTATCAGACTCTGAGACATTACAAACGCCCCATCAAACAAAAAATTTTAGAGACCATAGGGTAACGGCAGAAAATGTGCACATTTGTTCTCTCCTCTTCCAGGTATAGGTGATGGTACTTCATCTCTTGAACGAACCTCATTGTCTGTATTTGTTTCCTCAATGCTCGGTAAGGATTATGGTGGGAGCCCCGATGGACTCTGCTCAGCTCTCTTCCAAGGACACTAACTGCTTCATTGCCAAACACGTCTTTGTTTAATTTAATTACATAAAATTAATAATTAATTTAGTGTAATTTCTGCAGCCTGGGTACTAGTGAAAATTATTTACCGATCTATGCCTGACTCATCTACATACATAAGAACAAATCATTTTGCTTGAAAGATGGTCGCATATCTGCCCAGAATACATGTGCATTCAATTATAAGTTTCTGACAATAGATTCTTGCGCCAACTCCTCTGTGTAATAACATATTAATTATAGATTTTTTTCTAGAACCTATATTAATCTGCATGCTTTTGTTTAGATATTTATAATATACTACGACTTCAATAACAAGTAAAGAAATAGCCTTTAATGCCAAAAACATCTTATCCTAAGTAAACTTTATTTATATTACAGCAAACAAAAATAACTAATATAACTAGAGAGGATGTTATTGCCGTGTAACTACAAACATTGAAAGATAATTTGACGACAATGAGTCTATTAAAATGAGGTATTTTAGATCTGTGTAGAGCGTACGTTCAAACAAACACATAGTATTCTAAGAGCACGAACGGCCTGGAGGATAGATGTAGACATCAATAAAGTCAACAGTATGATCATGAAATATTTAGAAAATTAATTTGGTTGACGGGTTAACATCTCGGTGTACTTCAAGTGCCAATTCAATACACAACCACGTCCTGTACTATAATCTTTCTTGGTGCAATGGCGAAAGTAATACAGTGACGTGGGAACAACTTTTTTCAGTAAAATATCGACAATACAATCGGTAAAGTTAGAAAATAACACGATAGGTAGTCCTGTATTACATGTATTTATGTAACTATTTATCTCTAATACTGCATTATTTACTGAATCGCGAAGGAAGTCGTGTGCAAAAAATAACTTGCGCTCAAAATGATAGCATAAACAAATGGCAGTGTGTGACGTTATCACTTGAAACTGTTTATGTTAAAATTGTAAAAATTACGATGCAAAGGCTAACAGATCCGATGCTATCGACATATACACGTTTTAACTTCTTCGTAAATGTCAAGTGTTTATCTCTTAAGGTTCACGAACATGGCAGCAACTGGCTGGCTGTCTGCACACTTTCCCAAAATAATACTAATAACCTTATTAGTTAGATAAACTAATAGCTAAAATCACGATATGTTCCAAGACATATAATTGGATTTTACTTGAAATCATCGTATATACTATTTATTCTTTTTTCTAATGTACTTTGTTGAATTAAATAGTCTTCTTCTAATTTTAAATTTACTTCTAAAATAACTTTACAAGCATATTCAGAAATAGATACGTCCGTAAAGTGATGAAATAATTGACTAAAAATCTGTTATTCCCAAACGGAGAAAAGAAATTTAAACAAGCAGTTATTTTTATCTACATAATTTCAAAACAAAAAATATAGAAAACTGTTGCATGATATTCAACTATGATCAACGTTATCATCTTAAGGCTGTAAAGCAATTTAAAAACAATTTCTCCTTACTGGAAACGTATGGAGACCACAAGGCAATAAATTGGGGCTACATTATACGAGAGTAGTCTGAAAAGATTCAGGTCACAGCATGAAGATGGTGCTACCCGTCAAAAACTGTTCTGGTAATATAATTTCGCATGTGTTGGGAAAAATAAAAATGTCTGTATTGGTCGCTCAGTTGTTGTTTAACAGTCATTTATGACAGTTGATATTAGTGTCTCTGAAAAAAATGGGGAAAAAACGGATAGCGGACTGTGTTTAAATTCTTACATTCGAAAGAAAATACGTATCTGTACCATCATCTACCACAGTGAGATTTAGGCGTTTTATTTTAGACGTGATTGTATCAGCATGATTGGCAAGATAGGGCAAGAGATTATGGGAACCTATTTGTGAGAGAACCTAAGAGAACGTGCTTGTGATATATTGGCTAGGTTTGGATATGAAAAGCTGACTCCGCGTTGATGCTCTCACATTACCAAAATCGCATTTAAATGAATATTTTCAAGTTCTGTTAAAACAGTTTAAGCGAAATATGTCGGAATTTTGGCGTCGATTTATAGCTGTAGATGAAACCTGGATATGGTGGTACACTTTTGATGCCAAGGCATAGTTAAAGCAGTGATTGCGCTGAGAGCTGATTATTTTTTGGGATAGTGTGGAATTTTGTTAATCGACTATTTTCTAAGAAGAAGAACACTAACGTTTGACACTTCAGTGGGCGCCATGGCAAAAATTCACGAATTATGGTTCAGGTTGATAAACCATAAACACTATTCACCAGGTCTAAACCTCCCAGCCCATTTCTCTCTGTTTGTTAGTGTCAAAGTTTTTATCGGACGACCAGGATTTTCATAGTCGCATTTTGCAGAACAGAAAACCAATTGCTGTTTGGATGTTTTGAAGAGATGGAACCATCGATGGGAAAGGGAAATGTGCTTCTCTTTGCGGTTCTTTCAAATAAGCAAGTAATAAGGCCATCACTATCCTTTCCGTTGAAGTTTGAGATTTTTTTATTTCGCATGACGTGGACACTTTCTAAATAATTTAAAAGTTTCAAGTTCAGATTTTATATATTAATAATATTGTGATAATATTCATCGTTTTAAAAAGTGCAAACATATCTGATAATTGCATGAGTGTTACGGCAATATTGTTTATGTAAAAAATTTTAATTTGGAAAAGGTGAGCGGTTTCATCATAACACCTCTTGGTATTTCAGTTAAATAATAGATACAAGATTAATTTTATTTAGTTATTTCTATATATGTACATAACATTCTGATGAAAAAAATGAAATTATGTATTTTTTATTTTCCACTTATCTGTGTAATGAAATTATTAAAGATGTGTATATACAGTACTATTTGCAAACAATTAGGATGTCTATGTATCAATTTAAAATTATCGAAGCGTTAAAAACACTCCTTTTTCTTTTCGTTCCTTTTCACTTATGCATGAGACCATATTTTAGATATAAGTTTTTGTACTGTAAGTCTATACCTTTACGGAAATTCAAATAAACGACTTTTACGGGCACATCTTCGAACAGAGTCTATGATGATGTGTAAACTCACTATCAGTAAAATAAAACACTACCTTAGCTTTAGTAAACGATTTAAAACCAATATTTTTCCCCTGCCATCGCTACTGCCTACTTCAATACAATTTACTTTAAATAATTAATTCATGGCTTCTGTGTAAGTGATTTACATTGAGGGAAACAGGAAATAAAAGTAAAGTTTCACAGAACTCTTTTAATAATAACAGCTACCTATTTCGAACTGCACACCGCTCATTCTTAGGCAACTGAAAGCAATAATTAAAATAAGTAAATAAATAAGCTGCAGAAACGAGTGCTTTCGCATTAGCGTGCGCGGTTATATAATTAATAACTATTTTAGTCTAATTGTGTTATTGGTGTGGGCTAACGCAAAAATTCAGTGTAATATTGTGGCTTTCATTGATGACTCAGCCATACTTCTACGGCGAGTTGTTGTATGATGTTGTCCTACTTAAAAAGATCTTTCACATTACATTCCCGCTTTTAGTTTTCTCGTGATTTTTATCTATAGCCGCATATAGTTTATCGGTTCTTAACCTTCCTACATTACCTCTGAGATTTCTTAACAAGGTTTTCAGTTCATCTACTACATTTAGTGCTTTATGTGATGAAAGCTCGGTGTTCTCCAATTTGGAAATAGTATCTAAAAGAATTGAAACATTTTCTATTTGAGTATGGACTTTGGTATCTGAAATCAACCGCTTACTTACTGAAATTGCATGGGCTTCTTGTGGATTTAGATTTAAGAGACAAAAGTTGAGCGATCGACATATCGAACTTGCCAAAAGCATTTGTTATTGTTTATGCCGTCGTTTCTGCGTTTGTCTTATGTAATATAGTACTACGTTAAAGAAGGATTCTTTCTTGCAATTTCCATTTTTTTTATTTTTTAGGTTTACCTTGATTTGATCCGAAAATTGACTTCTTGTTGGCGATCTCCATTGCGGAATGTATTTCCTTCAAAACTTCAAGTAATCATAGAATTTGAAAAAAACAGTAATCTAAGGTGCTAGCAAGTTTTGGAATAACATTGTTGTTATTCACATAGTCAGTCTGTTGTAGTTGGTAATGTTGCAATACAATTTCTTATACGTATGATTAAATATAGGATGTGCGCTTGTGATTCACTTATCCGCATCTTGTAGTGATGCTCATTATTTCTGTTTATAGTCAGAGATATGTCGCAACCTTGAGTATTTGGTTGCTTTGGATCTTATCTTATTTGCTACGTTTAAGACGTGGTGATTGATTGCTAATATAATACCTTTTTTTTGATAAGCGCTTACGTATGTGCATCCCGTGTTTCCATGTCTACTTGCACTTCCTACTGAAGTCGAATTCTATTTTAGGACTTAGGCGTCACTGTAATTAATCATTTATTGAAATTAAACTCTAAAATGTTGCGGTTATTAGCAGCATATAAATGATATTATTATCGACTCAGAAAAGCTTTTCTTGTTTCTTTTGCCATCTGTAACTCTACCATTGGAATATGAATATCGATCACGGTTGTTGCAAAAGATTTGGTTCGGGTGTAGCGCAGGCAACAGACTACTTTTCTGGCCGGTGAAAAAAATAATACAGGTTTAATCTGCTTTATTGGTCCGACAATATTGTCGGTCGTGTGTACAAACACATTCTACACTGTAGTGCATATTATAATATTGTCATTCGTCGACTGTCTATGGTCTGCGCTGTACTGTACAATATTGCACAGGTAAAATAGCATGCAAACGATAACGCAATTATTTTTGATATTTGGTAGCGTTAAACTATTTATTGTAAACCGCTTTTTGGCACAAGTTTCGTTAGTCTTGTGCAATTGTTGTTTGCGGTATTCCGCCATTTTTTTTTCCTTTTTAAATAGGAACAAGGGTTTCATTTTGCTTCATTTTAAGGGTATCTAGTCCGAAAATACAATTGTCTATATTTTCATGTATGGTCGTACGGGGTGACTCATACGTAACTGGCGAATCGTTATTTTTGCCGCTTTCATTGGCCCGCCATGTTTTGTTAAAAATTTGTACCTGCGGATAATAGGAAAGACAAGCCGAAATATCTAAAACAACGAAACTACCTATGAATACAAACAGAATTCGATATCGGAACGCAATGAAACCTTACACTATCTATGCGAGACTGAATTTGTGCACTGTTATTTGCTACTGATAACCACGAACGGACTTTTCACAAGAAAAAAAAAATAAACAAATGCCATAAAGGAAATTTTTATCGACATAGTTGACATATCCTTTATTAAATCCGAACCTGTTAAAAATTCAGGGAAATCCTCTACTAGTCTACTAATTCTGTCTCGCAAATCTGTAGTAGATCGTGAAATCGAATCTGTATTGGGATGAGCGTTATTAAGTAAATCGTAAACGTCTTGTGCAAACTTCTTTGCCGATCTCCAAAACCCAGCATCATAAGAATTTGGATTCTTTCACGTTCATTTAAAATTACCATTTTTAATAATGATAATTCTTGCGCGGAATCGATAATGAACGTAGTGTCCACAACACTTAAAAATGTCTTACTACTTTCTGTTGTTTATTCAGCATTTTCTGTCAATTGTAACTTCATTCTAAATTACCATTTGTTATTTGATAACCAAGAGTCCAGTTATTTCTTCGTAAAGAAAGCTTTAAATTCTACCAATTAATTGAAAAATAGAGGTAGGTTGATATTTAAAAGATCGGACGTTATAGTTAAATGCCAATAAAACTTTTTACACCAGTTTTGTTGATGTGAAATTTCTTACACAATTTTTGTTTAATCTTTTGTTTTGTAAAACACACAACGACGACAAAAAAGTTTCCATACTCTTAACTCCCTTTGTATGTATCGCTATGTGAAAGTAGCAGTAGCAGGTTGTAGCTGCTAACGTAAACGAGCTGTTTTGTACGTCCCAAATTTTTTCTTCTACAAGACGATTCAATAGGCACTACCTTCGGCTATTTCTGTTTCGTTATCTAGAAAGATTTATATGTTTCACGACCTTTTTATTATTTTTTAATAAACAATCTTATGATGTTTCTTATGGATTTTTGGAGCTGATGTATGGTTAACCTTTCTTCTTCATAAAAAAGAAAACAAGGTGACCACACAATACAAATAAAACATGTACCAAAAAGCAGCTTATAATAACTCTACTAAATTTCAAACCTAAATGTGTTGCTGTTTGCACGTTATTTTATTTGGGACAATATTTTATAGGCGCCATCACTAGAGAGGCGGATGAAATTATTACTTTTTTGCAGAGACTAGACAGACTCGTGTTTTCCCGACGCTTGGGGACTAGTAGGGGACACCAGTAGGCAACACGAATCTATTCTCATGAGGCCAATGAACACGAATCTGCCTAATCGCAGCAAAACAAACAATTCCACCTGTGTCATACCTAATCATCACTGTAAATTACATCAGCCTAACTTTGGATTAGAGAGTACTTAAATCAATCTATTTGCAAAGTATAATTCCATTGATAACTTTTCATAATTTTATATTCTTTCAAGCTGTAAAACAAATTTGGAGTATTGAATAATTGATATAATTTTAAAAATATTTGTCCCCTATTTTCCATATAAGCAATTGGTAATCTTGGAGAAATTAAGTAATACTAAAAAATACTAAATAATTAAATTAAATAATTAGACAGTTAATTCCTAAATAATATATAGGAATAACAATAACAATAACAGTCGTAAAGATAATCCGTTACTTTACTTAAATTTATTTCTAAGCAAGTAGGTAATAAATAAAAAAGAATTCATTTGTGACAAAAAATTTGAAGAAGGCATATCGGTTCATTGACAAATAAAAATCATCAAAAGTGTTTTTACTTCTCTATGATGGATAAACTGTTCCATATTTCAAAAGTTACGTAGGTAGAAATTTATCAATTTCCGTTATTAACATTTCTATACGCACTTCGCGCAAACAACATTTTTATGCTACACATAGAGATTACCGCATTAATATCATGTAAACAATGCACACATGTTATTTTTTACTTTCTTCTTTTTTTTAAGCATCCACATAAATAATTTACGATCGGCCTTCGTAATTACAAATAAGCGATATGAAATGAGATATCTGCATGTGTGAACCCAAACAGATTCTGTTTTGTAAAATTACATATATACTAAACCGCAACGCTAGTTCCAGTTAGTAATGTTGAATCTAATTAGCTAATGTATAAGTAATTAATTCATTGTATCTGTTTTTTTTCTCTCTTAATAAAAAATGCTGTTGTTTTTTTTTCTCGTGGAGGCTACATTAAATATTTATGTTGCAAATATGAAAAACATGAAATATATACGGAGATTTCAGAAATAGATACCGTCAACCGGAGTGAAGATTACTTCTTCAGATAACTAAAGAACATTTTAATGCAATTAAAAATCTAATTTCGTCATCAATTTTTCTGCAATCATATCAAACATGATGGGTTACCATATACATGCATATATTTTCTTTACATATTTGCTACCATCTACAAAAAAGGTATAGTAGTCTAGAATGCGTATGATATTTACTACTTTTATATAGAAAAAATTGTTGGACGTAGATAAGGCATTTTGGTTGAAAAATGTTTCAAATCAAAATACTTAGCAGATTTGACGTTTATCTAAGGAACGTTCAGGTTAAGACACATTAATTTGGGAATCACATAAACTACTTTAAATCCATAATTTCAAAAATTTAATTTGGTCATAAGTAGAGAGGACAAAAGCGAGTAAAATTATACCTTTTTTGCAGCGACTAGACAGCGACAGACTCGTGTCTATTCGTTTCACAAGAAAGGGTTCCCGTTGCCTACTGATTTCCCAGAGAGTCGTCAAAACACGAGCCTGTCTAATCGCTGCAAAACAGGTATGATTTCACTCGCTTTTGTCCTCCCTAGTCATAAGACTGTGATCGACTTCACTCCGTTTTCGACAGGGAAGCTTCGAAATCCGCATGTACATCATTAGGGGTAAACAACACATGAGTATCGGTAACCTCCGCACCACCATTCATTACCATACCATTCATTCGATCACCGATTGATGATGAGGACTATTTATGTCCTCGAAACTGCCGTCCCGGACTAATTATTACACATTACTATATAACAAAATTAAACTTGTATGGTGGCGAGAGTTATCGATACTTATGTGCTGTTTACCATACTGCGCCACAGTCCTTGTTATCATTATTGTTAGAGGTGACGAAATTCGGATATATTTGTACAAGCCGGAATCTAAGCGACAATCAACTGTTTGGATGTTTCCGGATGAACCAAATCCAACAAAAGTTGTTCATTCGCGGAGCACTTCTTTTGTTGTACATTGTACGACTTCTTTTCGTTTCCGAATGTCAAACAAAGAATTCGTGGACGGCGATGCTTATCATCCCAAGAAGCTGTTGAATCCTTCAAAAACCTTGTTTTGGAAATACTGTCTTTAGAGTAAAAAAAAATGTTTCGAAGATTTATTCAAACGAACACAGAAGTGTATTAAATCTTAATGGCGAATATTTTCAAAAACAATAAAGCGGTCTGTATATGCTTTCTTCTTTCATTGCTTTTATAAAATCGTAGAAGGTACTATCCCATGTACTATACGAAAAACCTAAACGATTTCAGCAACAAAGAACTGAAAGAGACGATTTTGAAGGAAGGCCCGAATGCCTGCACGAATTCAAAAAACGTAGTGTATTCGTCAATTGTCACCGACGAATCTACTATTGAGCCAGCAGACATTTTTTTAATGAAAGTTGTAGAAATTGATTTAACAAATCACAATATTGATGAGAGTGTATTGTTTTGGAGAATCATTTCCAACAAACGTCTCGCACCTCGAAATGAAAGAACGGCATCAAGTCGTAGAGTTAGACAGCACGCCTTATGCGAATGCTTCGTGTCTTTATAAGATGAAATTGCTAATTGGTGAAAAGGCAAGTGAATCTGGGACTCTTAAGAAGAGTGCAAATATTCTCGATGTGTACGGGTTATATTCATACAAATATTGTTTTTTAATCAATTTGTGCACTAATAAAATACTCATTTGAAGCAGATTATTATATTCTCAAATCCCAACAAGTACAATTCCCGTTCTCCAATTAACTCGAATTGGCGAAGTTGTACTGTATTTTACAAGTTTCTTGATAAGTCTATGAACTGATAGCCTTTGTATTATAGCAACGAGACATGCAATCGCATTTGTAATCGGTTCCGTCTTAGATCAGGGCTAAATTGGAGTAGCACTTCCTCTTTGTGAACAGCAAACGATAATTTTGTATCATAATCACTTGTTTGTTAGCATAGAATAAATTACGCAACACAATGATAACGAACTTATTATTCATGCAGTTATTTGTTACGTTGTTAGTAATTCTAAATGTATGCGCTGGAGAGCTTAAGGACTGCGAATAGTTTGACGCTTATTAATCAGTGAAATATGCGTTAAATTTTTCGCATTGGGGTATTCTGTGCCTCTGCCAAATTAGCCAGGTGTACTCTTCAACTGTAAATGAGATCATAGCCTAAACGTATGCAAATTGTTCGTGGAACATAATAAATAACTTTAAAATATATTATCTCCTCTTTATTAGAAATTCTAGTAAGTTCTTTCTCAGGTGTTTCTAACACATTTGTTACATACTAGGTCATTTTTTTTTGTGAAAAACTGAATTTATAATATAAAATACGAAAAGGTATAGAATAATGATTGAAGGCGAGGTTAGATACAGTTTGTAGCGTGTGTTATTCGGTTGGATATATGTATGTATTAAAGTATAACTTTGTTAATCACAACATTGTTATGCACAATGTCATGCGCAGAAAATTAACGATTGAAGGAATATATGGCGAAGATGTTCCCGTTTTCTAATCTAAGCTATCCTAATACGTTACCGATCCTAATAACGTTATCTTCTCTATATGTACTTATACAAAAGTACATTGCTTATTGTTTATTGTCTATATCCATGTCAATGGTTTGATCAATGCAGATTATATCTGCAGAACTAGAAGTGAGGTGCGCTAGAATACATAATATTACATTAAATAGCATTCCACATAGTCGGTATATGCTATAGCTTATATTATAGCTAAATTCATAATGAATTTACAAAAAAATCTGATCCACCTACATTTCAATTATATGACATTTACAACATACACGTAGTTGCCCCGTTAAAACGTCGATGACCCTGTGGCGTGTCATCATTTTTCTAATTGCAATTTGTAATTCTATTTGAAGAGAAAATATGCAGTTGTTTACAATAATACATAGAGACATATGTATCTGCAATATTAAGACTAATGATGTGTAAGAGGTTGTTAACTCTCCGTCACATATAAACGAAGGTTCAACTGTTCTACTGTTAGCCGGTTCCGTAGCCGGTTTTGCGAAATCATAGACTCCAAAGGTATGTGTGTATACGTCACTATAGTATAATAGCAGTCCACTATATACGATAAACCAATTAGAACGATCGAAAACATACTAATCCTCTATATTTGTTGATAAATAAATTTCTGCCTAACGTCTTTTCGCAGTAGTTAGTGTTATTTACACGTTGACGATGCTATGTAATAATTGATATCGATTAAATTTTGGTGTAGATAAATGGTTTAATAAATAGTTAGTGGTATGCTTAAGGTAGTTGATTATATTTCATATTAATACGAATACTCTATAAACGTTTAGAACTAATTTTTGTTATTTTTGCCAAGAAAGTAAACTGAAATCCTGTGTTGGTAAGCATTGGTTGGTACTAGTATGTTACAATAGTATTACTGTAACAATTATTATTTGTTATACAAGGTTATAATTATAATTTTGCAAAAGAAATTCCTATTAGCGTTGTGAAAGGGAGAAGAGTAGAAATATCCCAAGACGGGTGAGATGGGGAATTTGATAATAGCGGTAATAATATGTCATTTTAAAAATTAGTTTCAACCTTACGTGGGTTAAGAATATTAGCGTCTTTGCTTCGGTAATGGGGATGTGGCGTTACTGAAATAATACTTCAATAACTCCAGGAGTCAATGCAAAACTAATTTTTGCCAGAGATCTATGTTGGTACCAGTTTAGTATATGCACAAACATTTCTGAAATGTTGATACCACCTGTATGTGGATAATATGTGTATTATTCATAGTATTACAGCAAACCTGTTTATATATGTTCAACGAAAAAAAAATCTACGCCACTGTAGCTCGCTGAAGACAATACTAATCATGTGTAATATTAGAGAACGATAATATGTTTCACCTAAGCTGAAGGAACTGAAGTAAGTAAATATGTTTAATCGACTACATATGTACCATTTTTACCACAAAACAATTACTACCGAAAAGCTTCTTCTATTTCCACTTCAGATTAATCTCCAGAATTTTACAACGTAAATGATAGCTTTTCTTACCACATGACTGCTCTGCTTGAGTGTAAAATGAAAAGCAGACATAAGGTTTAATAAATAGTGCGGCTCCCGTTGCTTTGAGCCTGCAATTTCAGTGTTCTAGTCATTAATTGATAACGTCATTCTAAATGATCTCAAAACCTGTCAACACCTTACAAAATTCTGTATCGTACGTAGTTTGCCACTTGAAGAGGTTTTGTTGATCATGGAATGGCTACCTCTCGACCAGTTCACTTATTTTCAGTACGTCATCGTTGTTGAAAAAAAAAAAAACGATTGACCCTTCTCTTATGCACGTGTTTCTAATACTATCATTGATATTTAGCCATAATTCATATTATACATGTTCAGGACACCGTCCCAACTAAAACTTCTGAACGTTACTATTTTCATTCTATATATTATCATATTTAAAAAAATTATTGAAAACCATCGGAAACAATACAAAACGAGGCTAGTAAATTAATTAATCTTCAGATTTATGTACATACCCACTGTTAGCAAGAAATATGTTTACGATGTCTTTTTATTTAAATGACGTTTCCGTGGGCGATATATTTTAGAATTTATGCACATGTTCAAACACTATGCAATTGTTTAACCTATCTAAACATGCTGAATAAAGCCAAGCTATTCGTATTACATCATTACTAGAGTTGACCAATTTTTCTTCCATAGCCATGCAAATAAACCATTTTTTTTTCTTCCAGGTATGTAAATAACAAGGACACTGAGACCATTAAAAAGGAGTTGGTGAGTGAATAAAATCTATACATACATTGTTGTAAATATTTACGCGACCGTGTAGCCATATACATTGAAGATAAAATGAATGCATATACATACAAATACGAACTGTATACTAACAATATTAAATATTTAATTTGTAAGTATGTCAGGCACTAGGCAATAGAAATATATTATTCAAATGTCTAAGCAATTTTGCAATCCGTTGTAAAGTAGCTTCGATGAGAAACGTTTTTCCTTCATATCACAGTTATGTGCGAGCTGAATATAAAACTATATAAATATAGATGTATCAGAAGTCTGCAGGATTTTATGTCATTCATTACATTAGTTTTGAATTTTGTAATCCAATTATTAATTAAGAAGAATTCATTTTTAAGGTACACAATATACAAATGTTATATAAACACAAATTAGACAAGTTGAAGGAAGACGGAAAATTTATAAAACAGAACAAATTGCTTGCTGCAAGTGTAGGCTACAACGAAAATTCGTGAATTGTTAACTCTAACATTAGCGTTCTTAAGCGCAAATTATTTTGTTGACTTATCATTTATTTTACGTTATTACACGCACGTAATGACTGCCTTGTTTCGTTTAAGACTTATTTTTATATATAGCCGCGGTTGTTCTTATTTGATAGAATGGAGAAAATTAAGTAAGAACTGCACCACAAAAAATCCGCAATGATACTATTATTGCAACCTACGCATACGAACGCAATTTCGATCTTATAGTGAAAGTTTATGAAGAATAAAAAAAATGACAAGGGGATTTCAGCGTCTTATTTCAATAGGAAGCTCATACGTGTTATTTCAACTGCCAAAATTCTTCCAACAGAAAAAAAGAAAAATCATACCATTTACATAATTTGCCGCAAGTTGTTTGGTAGGAACTGGTATCGAATGATCCGTTGATCGTGTACAGCAATAATTAACTCTGTGATGGTCAAAACCAAATCAGAACAGTGCGAGATGCCAGTTTCAACAAATCCAGAAGCGCAGCTTTGTAAAGTTGGAAATAGTGCTTTTTCACATATATATATAAAGGCTAATAAAAGCCCAACTTCATACAATGTGGGAACTAAACCTAAAGAAACAATTGGAGAAGCTTAATTTAAAAATGAAACTTTCGCATTCGTCAACGTACCTAAATGATCCTATGAAATGCCAACTAAACATAAATTTTTAGACAACAAAAATTTTAGTTTCAAATCTGTTAAAATTAATGAAGCGACTAACCGAAGAAATAGAGAAATTGCTTTTCACTGTCCTGTCCTACTTGGAACTGCGGAAGAGTCGCCCAAAATAGCAGTTTCGGATTTGGAAGGAAAAAGAATAGAATTCGAACTAAACATACTAAGACAGGCAGGTGCAAACATTTATGTCTCGTCAAAGGTAGTGCAAGCACTGTTAGTATTCAGATAGATTCGATTCAATACATACTATGTACGAGGGTAGTCTGAAATGTTTTCATTCATAGAAACAACTATTTTCTTTTTGTCGGATTCGGTCCATGTACATCTATTCTTTTCCTAGCGATCCTCTCATCCTTTTAATACGCCCAAATGGTGGTTGGTATCTTGAGTTGCAAACTAGGCGTTTACAAATGTGATGGTCTTCTCGTTAGATGAAAAATCACTGTTCTCTGAGCGAAATTTTGAGTTTAAAAAATGTTGCTGGTGGGTCAGATCTAACTGGTGAATTTTTACCATGATTTTTTAAGATTGTCACAACGTCATGACATACGGAATTATATTATCAAAATTAAATTACGTAAATGTATTTCTATCAACGATAAATGGCATAAACACATAAATTAGCTAAATTAGTTGAAAGAAGAAGATTCTGTATTAGCATTTTCATCAAAAATTTAAGTCGCAGTAACTGCAACCATCAGTGGCGAGGCTCTGTTTAATAATAACAACGTAACGTAGTTATTACTGAAATAACCGCAAAATAATGTCTATACATCAATACTATGAGAAAGCTATATCGACGTTATTGTTTTCAGACATTTTCTGATGTGTTATATTTCTGAAATGTATATTCTTTAGTATCTTGAACGCTATCTAGAGAATTTATGTGTGGGGCATTATTATTAATACACCTCTAATGATTGTAGAATTTAAAGACGTTCAGAGTGGTGCAAGGTCCTTTCGTTAGTTTGAGTTATTGTTTTATCCCAAATAAATTCCGTTCTGTTATCTAATAGTATTTACTCTAACGTATGTATATAACACTACAAAGGAATAAGTAAAATTTTCCATGTTTTTTTTTCACGAAACCTTTTTAGGTGTGAATGATATCGATTGTAAATTTGTACACGTAATCAAATCATATTTATACTTGCATATTGATTACCTGACGCATTAACATCAAACATATTACATAAGTACCTACCAAAATCTACGCTGAACAATGTTTTGCTATTACAAACGCGTTAATCAACACATAGTTTTAGAATTCTTTCGTTCGCGTACGTTAATGTGCAGATTACCATACTGAATTCGTGTAGGTTTAAGTTTATTCTAATCGAAGTGTTGTTATTTAAATTGCCATCGTATGATGTAACTTTATGTAACTTTTATTAGCATAGTGGAACATATGGTATTGTTTTGACCGCCTGCTACCTGCTACTAGTTGTGAAATTATTGCTGCTCCTTGCATTTGTATGAAACTTGTACGATTTCCTCACCTACAAGCATACAGCACGCTTACGTTTGTAATTATTGCCGTTCAATAACATTAGTCTACCAATGAGTAGATGGTTAGTCTGTATTTTATAGCAAATTACCATTTAATAATTTTGACGTGAGTAGAAACCATAACATTAATAATTAACTTTTAGATTGCGCTCGCATTCTGCATATGTAATGCGTAATCAATATCTCTAGATAAAATTGCCACGTGACTTGCAACTCTGGACCGGATCATTGCAATTACCTAAGTACTTAATGGTTTTGCAAAAATCAGTAATGAAAGCGGATACTTTTCCCTTCAAATACACATGTATATTTATAGTGCGAATACCTAACAAACCCGTAATAATAATAATAATAATTTATCAATCTCCTGCAAATTATGCAAATAAAACGATATAAGTATGCGGCCAGATGCAATATCTGTCCAGATTATTTTAATAATATGCTGTTTTATTACTTTACTTATCACTGATTTGGTTTTTAACACTGATTGCAATATACGGCGCGATCAAACAGATGATCAGTCGCATAATATAGATGCATCATTTAAAAATAGGTGAGCACTAATAAAATTATTTTTGGTAATAGTCTTATTCGCAATAGGTACTTACCTACATATGGCAATTTTATGGTATCAATATAGTGTTAAATCAAGAAAGTGGTGTGCCCAAGTAAATACAATCACCACATTAGACGCACACTCTTTTGTACATAGGGGTGTTTACTATTTTTCGATAGCCTTTAAAAATGCTAATCCAGTATATGTGTATATATTCTTTATGAATATCTAATAGAAGATAATTAACCAACAACGCAGAATCTCTTGATTTTGAAAATATGATTTTATCCTCCAAAACCATTTTTCAGCCGAAACGGAAATCAGCTATAAAGAGAAATCACGATAACGGCCTAACTAAATAAATCATAAGATAACTTATAAGGATAAGTAAGGCTAAAGTATCGACACACTTCATACGGCTAATAATGAGGATCCAGACATCTTCAAAAGACATTCCGAAAACGTATGTGCTGCGGAGTATGCTGATACTTTAGTATTGTTTGTCACATTACTCCACAGTCCTTGCTATCATTAGAAGCCCATGCTAATAAACAAAAGTCTTCAGATAACACACGTTGTCGGCCCATATTTGATTATAGCAATCATATTAAGCGGGGTGTGTAACCAAAAAAAAATAATTAAAACAGCAAATTACAAAATTTTATACTTAATGGTTGATTAGTTTAAAGTTCGTGACCTGCTGTTTCGTATTTGCATCTGCATAACAATAATGCATTAGCATATTTTTTTAATGTAACTAGACACATACCACATATCAAATAAACTATACATACGTTTTGGAATATGTGTGTATACTCAATGTCTATATGGCAGTTATTTCTGGCATATTGACACCAAATGAAGTGGCGTTCTACAATATCGTTTTCAGTCAACTCGTGATTTATTTAAAATTTTACGCTTATGTTTTACACACATACATTACTTATTCTTAAAAATAATTTTAAATGGTTTATGAACCGCAAGATATTTACTATTAAAATCTGCATAATTTAATTAAATTTCTTTTAACTCAACAATTACGGCTGATCCCAAAACTTCATTTTAAAAAATGGATTTTTGATCAACTTTTCGATACTTAAAATGATGGTTACTATACTAAACTAGCTCGCTACAGTTTGCTTTTTTTTCGAACAAATATTAAACGAACCTAATGAGGAGCAAAAGTTTAACATGTTTTTAGTGAGGATCACGTTAGTATCCATTAGGATGAGTTTCAACACCAGAGCCCGCGTTCAAACTAGTTAAATTTAGTTGTGCATTAAAATCTGGAAGAGTTTGTATAGGATACATTTTTTTAACATAGAAACCAAGTCGACGACCTATGAAAATCTGTAAGATAGTCGTAAGCAGGAACTCTATATATAAAAATTTTGATTAACTCAAAGGAATCTTCCCCTCCCCCGTTTGAAAAGAATTAATGTTGAATTATGCAACTGTTCATAAATCAGCTTAAACCATTACCACGCTTCTATACGTAATTTATTAATACTTGTAATCTTTGTTTATTTTTAGTGTGGCATCTATTTTTACCAACATGTTTTTCAATATTGACATAAAGCCGTATGGATTACCTTTTATCATCAGAAGGTATGTAGCTTTACCAACAATCCGATGATTACAGATATTTATAACGGGTAAATGTGTCGATGATGTACGGATATGAACGTACAATAATTTACTGTCGAAAATTAATTTAGAGGAACGCTGATATTGTACGCACAGCAGATGTGTATGCATCTCTTTTTGATACGCTCCTAATATTGTATTTATTTTTTATGCTTTCGACAAAATATGTATCAATATAAGAACTCCCTACAGACATAGAAGTTTATAACAAGCATAGATGGCAAGATTTTGAATAAGAAGTAGATTGTAAGACCTACCGAAGAAGTAACAAGTATATACCCGTTGAAAATTTTTATGAAAAATGTCTAGGTCGTCCAAGTGAGGTCACCATATCAGAAATGATCGAAAACAATCGGGATATGGTGATTGAAAATGCGCGAGATTGGTGAAGCCTGAGACCGGGCGCGTAACATTTCGACAATATCAATACAATATTTGGCGATGTTAATACGTAATCCGAATGATTTCTGGAGTCGATTCGTAGACATGAATTCATCACAGTACAGCAGAGACCGAAGAACAATCCAAACAGCAGATTTTCCGCGGCTAACCGGCGTCAAAGAAAGTCAACGTGACTTTATCCGCCAACCAGATCATGGCCACGTTGTTTTTGGATGTACACGATATAATCCACGCTAATTAAATTAAACACTAAATAATAAAAACGGCTCGGTGAACCACTGGTAGGAGGGCCAGCGCTTAACTGGGCAGAGTTAAGCGCAGTGTGTTCGAGTCCCTCTAGAATCAACAAATTTCAACAATCAACAAGGCCATGGAATACTCTACACACTAAAAGGTTCCTGAGGTTATGACAAGCTTGAAAAAAGCGCATACACCCCGTTGGGCCGCCACCACACTTAAAAAAAATAACTTGAAAAAGGCAAAACGATTAATGGCGAATATTACGGCAACCTAGTGGATCGTGAAAGACAAACATCCGCAATCGGAGAAGAAAAGAATTCTGTTTTTTCAAGATAATGCACGCGTGTATAGTTGCGGCAAAATTTTATGAGTTGGGATACGAATTGCCTTCGCACCCACCATATTCGCATAGTGAACTTCCAGCGATTATTCTCTATTTCCGAATGTGAAAAAATAGTCTGATGGAAAAAATTTGGACTGAACAATGAAGCGAATGCGAACACAAACGCTTATTTTGGAGGATTGGAGAAATCATATTTCTTAGATGGAATAAAAGAAAAGAAGAGCAACGTTGGACTAAGTGTATCGACCTCAAAGGAAACTATGTTGAAAAATAAAATTAATTTTAGATATAAAATTGTTTTTTCTTCTCGAAGCCAAAACGCTACATAATGTAATTTAAAATTTAGAACGCAATGCTTGGGTAATAAGGAAGACTGAAATATGCTTAATTTATTATTTAATCATATGTATTTCTTACCCACAGAATTCTATGATGGTTTGTGGCGTATATGTGTTCAAACGATGATCAAACTAAAATAGACTTTCACACACACCTAAATTATAAATGAATATTGGTCGTAAATTGTTGAATAACAGATACGAAAATATCTATATAAATCAATAAAATAAAATAGTAATAATTTTGCATATACGTGCAACCAACAACATACTGCATATGAATCTCTTAAGTTCAAAATGCGTTTCAGTTAGAGTTATTTTTACTATTATTTGTGTATTATTACATTACAGGAAATACTGATATTAGATGTGACGCAAATTTACTTCTGCAGTCATCATTCTTACAAATGGGTTGAATATTTATGCTGATAAATGAAAAATTGAAAAATAAATAACATGTTTATTAACACTATTCGTTGTACGCATTCCAAATAACTTCTAAATAGTATATCAATTTGTTTATCCTGTGTATGGTACGCGCAGCGTAGCGTGCCGAAACAGAATTAGAGTTGACTCTAGTCCAAAAAGCCAATACGTTTTACTCGCTTAGAGTAGCGCGAAGTAGGAGAAAATAGAAAATAGTTTTTACATTTCTAAATATATTTTATCTTGGTATTCCTTTGTTATTGCGACGAGGAAGCTACCGGGATGATGCAATTTACTCGACCATTTAACTACATTCCGCCATTCACATATGCAATATCGTATGATAATACCCCGGTATTTTGAATTATATTGTACTGTAAATTCGGGACTTGACGTGACATATCTTTGGATACTTTAAAATATGATAATGATGTACTTATTTTTATCGTCGGTGCAATAAAGTCGAGAAGAAAATATATCGGATCTGCAGATTGTTTGGAACATAATATGTTTGCATTCTGTTTGAGTCGGTGTTAAAATAAGAATGACATTCGATGCTGACTCAGATAATAAGATTGTTACATACTTAAAAAGCAAATGGTGAACCTGTGCAGCATATCAGAATTATTACGTGCACCTGTTTAAACAGTCGTTACGACCAGTTGTATAACTAATCTGGCGTGGAATGTTGCGAGTGCAGTTTCTGTGATTTTTAGAAGTTTATTACAAAAATATTTATTACTTTATTAATTACAAAAATTTATAATTAAACAAGTATGTATTTGATACTAATAAGTTTTAATGAACAAACTTCGAGGAAAACTTCCATGCACTTGTGCGGTGTGGAGGTGCCGATACTTACCGTAAGGACTGTGGCGTACCTTGATATCAATATTTATCATTATTCCATGCTGACATTTTTTTAAAGGAAACCTTGAAGGATGGACGACGGCTTTAGTATCTCTATATTGAATAGATATGTCAATAAGGTGAAGCTACTTCCGAATAGTCAACCTTTTGTGGTCATTTTTTTTTTGTATCACATGTAACATCGATTAAGAGAGTTTAACGCAAATTTCTTAAATACATTTCTTATAAAACCATAAGGACTTATCCAATGCGTGGTTTTGATCGCGATGTTCTCCTGCAACCATTTTGGTATAGAATCATTACACTTGTGACCACAATTCAACAGCATAAAGTTCCTGTACAACCTCGCCTTATAAATAATATTTATTGTAGTTACTTGTACGTTGGTACCTCAATTTTCCAGTCGTCAAATCGCAACTTATTTTATTCTAAATGTATGAATTATGTAATTTAGTTGTCCACTCTCCAACTCATGACGCCGAACTTTTAATACAGGGTACGGAAAATATCACTCACAAGCGAATTTTTAATTTTTTTGAAACTTTTATCACCCGTGAGTGAAATATATAGGAACGTTCAGCGCTGTAATATTATTTCGTTAATAACGCTGGATGGTACACAGTGAAGTAGTACAACATCTACATTTTTATAATAAAAAAAGTAAACGCTGAACTCGCGAGAAATGTGAAGAAACAATCAACCCTCAATAATAAATTTCAAACATGCAAAGAAAAGGTTACAAGAGGGATAATTACAATTCAACTAACTAATAATAGATCTATAATATAAATAATAAATACTGGATTTTTGTAAAAACTCTGCGACTATTATTGTATATTGGATTTGATCCGACGGGATTTATTGAACCTGTTCTACGTAACATCTTTGGGAAGCGATGTACCTGACGTATGTAAATCTCCAAAATCACGCGTGTATACTTGCATTCGCTCCATTATCTTGTTTACATTCGTTATACGTAATAATCCTAGTGTGTAACAATAAATTGTGAACCAAGTGAAAATTTTACTTAATGGAAAGAAATGCAAATTATTTGCAAAAAAGTTTCACACATATCGATTTCAGTGCTCCAACATGCCCAAAGTGCGTGATCAAAATTAGCACAATTTAAAGAGTAAACACAATATTGTTTTGAGTAGGAGACCAAATTTGGGCCGGGCTATCTCTACGCTAAAACCATGCTAACTGTGTTTGTGCGTTTTATTTTTAATATAAATTATGACCAATTAAAAGATATATTTCGTTTTAGTTGTAGTTGGTTGTTACAGATAAAGAGGCTAGGAAAGGTTTATTTAAAACATTGGGAAAATTAATCGTTAATGTTAAAAATAGTGATTTATACGTTTGTACTACTAAATCATTTTATGTTTTTGTAATTAGCAAAACAATGTAGCACCATTTCTTATTCTTCACAGCGTTATGAGAAATTCAAAATAAATACTATTAGATAGATGTAGTACGAATATCAAAGATGGGTAAAGCTTAAATTAATAACCAAGTTATTTATTTATTCCTTTTTAAAACCTCCCACCTATGTAATAGTGATGCAAAATTGAATAGATATGTTAGTTAGCGTAAGGGAAGCCTATAAAGTATAAAGGAAACCTAAAAGATTAAATAAATCAAAGAATAGCAACCATAAGAGCTTGAAAGCAGTTCACTGCTCTGTGAAGTTTCATCATCGTAGGCGTATTTTTTTTATGAGTTACTGCTGTTCGAGTTGTTACGCGTTTATGTACTGAAACCCATCACATGTTGTGAAAGCTTTGGGTGAGAATTCCATGAGCGTGATAAGAATTCGATTGTTTCAAGAAGGACCGAGAATCTTGAAGGGTGACAAACAATCAGGATGACCATCAACGTGCAACCGGAAGCTACCACGAAACCGAGTCAAGTGATTCCGGAAGAGAACAGGCAGACAATTCACGATGTTTGTGAAAAACTTGGACTGTCATGTAGATCATACTAATCAATTGCAGCGAAGTTTATTCCTAGCGTTCTTTTCAGTGACCAACGAGATCTTCGAATTCAGTTCATTAGTTTGGATACGTATATAAGATGGAAGAGGATAAATTGGTGAACAAATACAAGAAATTGCACAGAAAGCTGATTATATAAAGTCAATTTTGCATGAGGCCACAGTTTGTAAATTGTTTCACTAATGAACGGAAATTTTTAGATATCTTTCTTCTAACCAATTTAAGACGGTTTAATGGAAACTTCAAAGGCAAAATCAGTTGTGCAATGAACTCTCTTCAATTTATAAAGGTGACGATTAAACTTATACATATGTATTGTGTGTTAAAATTATGCCTTGTAACATCGCTGTTATTAGCGCCACAAAGAATGATGTTTAGCCATTTCCGCTCTGATAACAACTCTCTAGCCAATGGTAATTCTGGAGCAATGTTAACATAACTTTTCTTCACTCTACAACCTTTCTTTCATTGATGTTCACCTTTAATGTAATTTCTTTCTATGGATACGTAGAAAATATATTCTGTTTTGTCTTTGCAATAATTTCGCAAATCGCTTTATAAAACCTCCGTCGTTATATTCTGTACGAAATATCCATATTTTACGGTTGCCCATGCTGGCGAATGTCAGTTCGTTAGACAGTTGATAACGTACTTGAAAAGCATGTTCTAGGCGTATAACACAAAACGTCAATATGAAATGTACTCCCGTAATTAATGTGTAACGAAAGCTATCGAAGCGAAATGCTGTAAACACAAACTAAGCTTTCAAGTTCAAGTCGCTTTGAGACGTACAATTTCTTCGTATAATACATGTTCAAAGTAATTTCTCTTCCTCTTCCTTTCTTCGTCCGACATTTTCCACGTTACATACTTTACCCATCGTTTTCAAATATAACAAATGTAGTTTTCTCTATGTCCTATTTTTCTCTATGTCCTATTTCGAAGATACGGGATAAGCAATTGTTTCTTCAATTTCAAAAGAAGAGTACAATTAGTAGAAATGTATGTGTATAAAGCGACGTCCCATAAATAGCCGCCTTCTTGTTCTGATCACCGCGTTTTTTATCACTGATACTATTTTCATGGGCATTGTCTGAATTTTTGAATGTTAAAAGAAAATCTTGAGTCTTGGTTTCGCGTTGCCGAGACTGTATGTCCTTCATTACGGTCAAAAATAATTGGAACAGCCATTATGGTGGACGTACTTCCACGCCAAACTGTTACCCGCATTGGATTCTATCCTTTCAGACGCCCAGAATCGAACATTCTATTTATTAATCAATTCATTCACGGGAAAATATGCCTTGTAACTCATGTTGATAAATAAAACCCGAAGCAGAAGTGATTAATTTGAAAAATAATTGTGAGGCAGTAAAATATTTCTGGTCTACCTGTATCTGGTACCAATAAAATGCCTTCCTGTCTGATTTTTTCACTTGTTATCCTATCCACCAACTATACTTTTACCTGCCTTTTCTCTCTTTAGTTCAGTGTGCATAATTTAGTTATTTAAAAAATTGAACCGGCCAGCGGATTGCCAAATTTCATTGGCAAACCTAGCTGTGTATAAACCAATTCCAAACTTTTTTACTTTAGTAGATAGTATTTTTCTTAATTACTCAAGAAACTCTCTCCCGAATAAATAGCTAGTCTTCTAAATGACCCTACATCGAAAGATAGAAAACTTACAGGATTATCTTAGTAAATATGTACGTAAGTAGTTCTATTACTAGTCATGAAACCATCAACTTTCGTACATTTATGATGTGAATTGGTGTGATTGATTCTCTATTTCCAGAAGAAAACCAGGAGTGATGTATGTAGGTATGTACATGTTATGGATAAGTTCAACATAACAACACGTTATATCTTAATTAAACTAAATTATGCTTATAAATTTGTCGTACAAGGGTCAATTAAATTATTCATATAGCATAATTTGCAATTTATAAAAGCGCTATTACTTAACATGTCAATGGCCTTCAACGCATACAGCAGTGCGTTCCTCCGCGCCGTTACAGCTTATATAATCCGAGCCAACGACAACGATCAGACGAAATGTGTGTCAATTCCGAGAAGGAAAAATGTTGCCGAACTACAGGAACAGGCGAACGTTACTCCGTATGTCGTTAGTGGTGGTGGCAGCCTGTACGTATACATTTCCCCGAATTTTCTACCTGTTACCGAGAGCGGACGCCGAATTTACGCGAACAATACTTTTGCCAAACGCGATCGCATACCACGATGCTTATCATCGTAATTTCCGAGAATAGCTTTATTTGTCACCGTGTGTTGCCAATGACACATCTATCTATGTACATGATGTTTGTATGTATGTATTTTTTAAGCACGCATACGTAGAACGTACTCTTGCGTATGTCGCACATGTGTTCCGCATTTGTACCCCAAATAGATTCGAAATTCTTTATTTTTCGTTTTCTGACTAGTCCTCGCATGTGGTCGTGTGGAATGAAACATCTCTTAGATACGTCAAATTGACTTGGATGCTTGTTTGTAGCCTTCCTATTTACAGAGTAACACTTTTGTGGCTTGTTACGTGTAACTTCAACCTGCATATACATTCGTAAAACACCGATGAAAACAATTTTTAAAAGTGGTGTGATTTTCAAAGACGCGCGGAACCGTAAATTTAAATTAAAAATGCAATGCCCGAATAAGAAATCCCGTAAAATTGTCTTAAGAAGAATGAAAACTCTGAAACAACTGATTTCTAATTAGTCTAATTCTAATTAATCGTTTAAGACCTTTAGTGATATCGAAATCGCTCTGTTAAATAAGGAGTAAAAAACATTGCTGCCGCGACCTAAAAATCTGGAGGAGAAACTAAAGATCAAATTTGTCATCCATGCCAAGAAGATCTACACACGACAAAACACATTCTATGCAAATGCCATCAGTCGGACAAGCCACCGATATTCTAGGTCATGTTTTATATCTACAGAACTGAAGGAAGAAGATCCCAGAGTAGTATTAAGGTTCATTAAAAGCTTTCATCTATTCTAACAAGAGAATTCCAATTAACAACATCTTTAAGGAATTGAATATTTATACTAAATATTTGTGTAGGATTGGTACTGTTTTCTAATACAAATGAATAAATAGTTTTCCTTGTAAATAGTCCTCAAATTTAAACGATTTTTATGTGAAAATCTACTCATCACATCCTCATAGATGTATGCGTTCCGCATGATTTCAAGTGTTTAATTCCTTCAGGCAGTCCTGCTATACTGAATTGCAAAACGTGCTTCATTTTTCGTTTAATATCACTCAACACATGTTCTTCAGGAACTTCAAAATTGCCTCTATCTGAACCATGCCTTGATATAAATAAATGTAAATACCTCGAAATGAATTTAATTCTTCGTCCGAAAGTTGGTACTGATGCCGAAACAAAAATATCCTTACGATGTAAATGGCAAGACCGATCCAGCGGGCTTGATGCTCAGCATTTTCTCCCAAGAATTTAACTAATTGAAGCCATTCTTGATAATCATCTCTATGGAAGTTGCGATCTTTCTCATGCAAATCGTATAATCTCATCCTTTTTGTTTTTATAGGTTTCGAAGGCACTTAGCGTATTTAAAAAATTGGGTCAATATTTTCCCATTTCTGTTAAAATTGTTTAAACAGTGAAATATCTGGGCTTGTAGTAATTTATAGAAGTTTGACTTCAAAGGTACATCGATGTCGGCAAGGGAAGTATTTTACATCTAGTCCTAATTTTTGCTCCAATAAAACATGTGCTGCATTTAGATGGTCGATATTGGATGCTGTGGTATCAAAACAAAATCCGCGACAAAACAACGAACAAGATGCGCGCGCCATAGCGTTTTCTTTTACATTTAAAGCTAGTAACAACTTTCCGTTTCAATGAACTATACCATTATGTGGTATAACGATTTTAAATCATGAGTTGACTAGAGACTAATGACTAGATTGTCAATGATATGACCCAGAGCTTTTACACTTACTTCTACTACAGAAGGTTTCGTATTCTTAATTGTTGCCTTCGGTGTGTCCTTTTATCAGGAGGCAGCGATCGAACTTATTGTGGATCAAAATCACTAATGCTTTCTGCTTCTATTTCTTCGTATAGAGCAGGTATATTCGAACGAAATGGAAGGTTCTCTTGATTAGTATTTCAGCTGGTTTACTGTCTACAATATTTGCTCAGTCTTTTAATCCTAACATTTCCTCCTTTTGCTTGTTTTACGTTAGTATTCCTTGTGACTATAGTATCAAAGGAGATGTCATGCTTAATACTTCTATTATCAAATATTGGGTACTTTTTGAGAATAGGATAGAGGAAAAAAAATGGAAAATGGAATTGGGTGCTGTATGACCTAATGGTAGAATCAACTACTACACGATTTTCCTTAAAGACTGTTTTCCGCATTTATCTTTTAATGTTATCTGGGTATATCTCTATGTCGAAAAACACGTGTTAATTGCATTTAAAAGAAATAAAGAATTCACAAGAGACTGGCTTAAATTACTTGACAACCATGGCAATAACATATTTACTCAAAGTAATTTCAGTACCTAAAGTGATAAAGAATAATGACTAGTTGCTTTTTTTAACATCAGTTTATATGTACATCCTAATGTTTAATTTTCGAGTTTTATATAATTAAGTAAACAATCATTTTGGTAGTGGTACCGTACCTTAACAGTCATATTATTTACGTGCTTGTGATGCTGTCCATGTTAGTAATTTTTTTTTGTTTTGATAGCAAGCGTATTTGATTAGTGCAATAAGTACTAAGTAACACAACCTGAAACGCCTTGTGTATCTATATTCCGTATGTGAATAAGTATAAATTAACACATTATTAGAAACGAAAAAATTCCAACGACATATTCGAATAAGATAATCTGTATTTATCTATCGCGTCTTAATTCGATGCTAAGATTATCATGCTAGTAGAGAAATTATTGTTTTCATTTTAGGTGTCATGTAGTTATTTTAAAATGATTATTAATATCAATAATAATTGTACTGACAGTAAAGCTAAAATAAAGTATAGTTGCATAGGCAAGCTATAACTGAAAAGAGGCGGGATTCAGTACTTAGGCACTAGACCTATTCTTGCCTTTCCGACAAGTAAAGCAAATACAGTAATACCTTGGTTAATGGCGGCATCTTGCTAGAGATTTTCCGGGTTACGGCATAGCTATACAGATTTCGCAGAATTCTGTACGACTCGTGCATGTACGTGCTAGATGATTATATTTAACGTAATAAAAATCATTTGTGTGGTTAACACTCGCGGTTGGTTCCCTGTGTTAATACAATGACATTTAATAAGGATCCAGGAAGGAATCGAAGCTTTTCTTTGATCTCCATTTACGTCAGCATCGAGCTGCAGTACTAGATTTCACTAGACTACTAGTTTCACTAGATTTACTAGCCATCCTGCTATTTCACTACTTCACGTATTGTAGTTAATGTTATTCTTACTTGATTCAATAATCCTTTATCGCGGTGTAAAATCTTTTCCAAGTAACAAAGCTCAAATTTCTACAATTACTATCAAACAATTTTTTATTTATACTGTCGCTAATATTGTAATAAATGAAAAAATCGATCCGTCGTAGTTGATAGTGTTGTCTTCGGTCTTCGCCAGAAGTTTGGCATGAAAGAATAAAACTGATTAATTTTTCATCGAACCAAATGCCGCCGCCAACTTACCTCTTTCTCGTATCATATCTTCCAAATAACTAATTTTATTTATACTTTTCAAGATACTTACACTTGGCTTAATTTAAAATTTCAATTTCTAATTCGGAATAAAAACTCTTCGGATGCGACGCATTCATTCATTCATTCATATCCGCATTGTGGACTCCCATCCGTCGGAAAACTGCCGAAAATTCGCGTGTTTTTCTCGCGCATCTTGACAGTTGGAGCTGACGCGACTACCGTTTATCGTGTTGCTTTCTTCTCACCGTCGGGTGGTAGAGTTTTTCACAGGTCCGTACAAGCGCTTATATTCGATCTCGCAAAACGTCGCTTCAGGCTAGGGGGCACTTCGAGGACGCTGCTGGTCGTACAAACTATTCCCGCGTTTCCTCCGAGAGGTGTAGATTGCCTATAAAGACTCGCACACTACATTTGCCAATATTGCTTGTTTTCGCCGATCTCGCGTCTCTTTCGCGACCATTAAGATTACGATCGCATTTCTCACCAAAGACGGGCTTAGAGGCGTAGTGTCGGCGACTTTCACTATTAGTTATAGAAAGCTAACCCCATAGTTTCAATATGACGTGCGTTCTGATTCAGATTAAAGGTATTTCATCCTCTGTTGTGTTTTGTAGGAAGCTGATCGTAAACCTTTGCCTGAGGCGGGTATGTTTAAATTTTTAATAGGTTTTGAACATTTTAAATGAGTCGTAAGATGGGTATCTTTTCTTGGTTCCTTTACTTCAGCCCTTTTTTACCATTTCGTTTTACATAACGTGTATTTTCTTTGTAAACAATTATTATATTTAAATGTTTAGTTTTAAAAGGTAAACCGAACTACATAAATAATTTTATTCACAACCGATTTAGTCTATCAGCGAAAATTTACGAAAGAGACTCTTTTCTCTCAGATGTAGGGCTACTGAATCAGATTTGGTTGTCAATGTGTATGTCGAGGTTTGCTGCCTGTCGTCTTGATTGAATAAGATAGATTGATAGATATTATTTAAATTCAAGTTTTTTTATAATGAGTTTGAAGCTGTCAAATACCAATTAATACGTAAAGAAATACTGTACTCAACAACATTTGTTTCTTGAAATACCAATCTATCAATCTATGCTTTTAATTTTCAACTCAATTCTTCCCTTCACCCAGCGACTACCTATTATTAGATATTATTTACCTCATTCCCATAATAGCAAGTATAATAAATCATTTTATATTGCTCCTTTTTGAGTTAAAAATTTAAAGGAGAACTTGCATGTAACGAGTCTTTTATATACGGGTATATAAACAAAATATTCATGTACTGCACATTCAAATCTAGTTGCTATGTAAAATGCACAAAATGGAAACAGCTTTTCTAATTGCTGGCTTTAAACCACTTTATATATGGCGGTTTTATAAATTTATTACTTTATGTATCTATTTACTAATTGCGATACTGTTATTTATCTTTAATAATCAGCTATAAAGATAAAGGCGTAGTAACGGGGGATAATAAATAAGTGACTTTGAATTGCGAATAAATACTTTCACTTTTTTTAAGCGGCAATTACTCCCCTAAAAAACAATTTCGAAGGTATTGAAAGCGACTATTACAGATAGTATCAATACAGATACTATCATTGCACTACACAAAGCAGTAGATACTACTACTGCTTTGTGAAGTTTCTAAAACGCTTATGGACACTATATGTTGTACATCTATTAACAATAATTTAAATAGGTTGTACACTTCCTGGCAGAGGTTTTAATTATTCAGTACGCAATAAAAGCAAAAACCTCATCTTTTATTACAAAATGAACACAAATACTTTCTAGTTTCTTTTTTCTAGTTCATGCTTCGCTAAATAACAACGAATGTATTAACTTTATTATGAGTTTATACATTAACATGACAAACTTTTCACAAAAGTATATCCCTAATGAATATTACAGAACTTATTTTAATTAGGGCAGTTTTTCAAATTACCAATGTCTAATAACTCAAAAGCTGCTCTGCCGTCTAGCAAGTGAAAAACTAGATAAACGAGCATGTCTTGGCTTTAGATCGCTCGTTATTTGAATGGATAATGATATAAACTGAGATGAGATAAACAAAAGCACTCGGAGCAACGCTCAGATCGCATTGTAAAGGTATTGGGGTGGTTATGCATTGTGGGCAATTACTGCCTCCAATTCATTCCAATCATTCTCGTCTAAATTTTTCTAATGATTTAAAATATTATCACAGGTCATCATAATTTCTAATATTAGAGTTTACCTTATTTATTTTATCAATCAATAAGCTGCAGATATTTTTTATAATATTAAAAGGTGGGCTCTTGACAAACCACCTTAGAATGTTAATATTCTTAGCTGTAATTCAAAATCTATAGCCTAAGAGTTGATAATATTGCAACATAAATTCATATCTTTCATTATATCGTGCATATACTAGCCACGATCTGTGGTACCACAGCAAAATCCAAATGAGGAATATCGCAAAGTAGAACTACATAATATTAATAAAAAGCAAAAGTAATTTTGGCCATTAACAAACTGAACAGGAATACTGACGTCTTAAACATAGTAGTGTCCACTTCTCAAGCAAGAACAGTAAGAAGAGACCACGAACTCAGTACTTTTACACTACGGTGCGAAGATAAGTTGGTTACTCCAGTTTAGAGAAACGATTATTTTATAGGGATACCATGAATATTCGTTCTGATGTGTTCCTTGTCGTTTTAACGATTGAAGTGTTCCGGTTCGGTACTTTTAGATAAATTGAGTATAATCACGTGACATTGAAATGCTAATATACTTATTGTCAGTCAAATTTAACTATCTTAAGTATCTTACTAATGCTCTGTTGCAGACCGCGGGTAGCTATTATAATCGGAACCGACGGTGAGCTTTATTCTTACAAGAGTATTTTTCAATCAAGTTTTTTCCTAGTTTATCCTACTTGTTTAATTATTCTACTGAATTCACTCAGAAATGAATGAATTTAAGAGACTCTCTGGTGTGTTGAATGTACTGAAGTCATTTATTAATAATGTCACAACTGGTCGTGGACTTTTATCATCACTTGCTTTCCTACTTAAGTGACATCATAACTAAATAACCTAAATAACCTAAATTTGAAGTAGTTACTTTCAAATAAAAAAAAATTATGGTCAATTGGTCTTTTGAATATTTATTTATTAATAATGCTAATAAAATTTTTATTGTTGCAAATAACGTACGAAAAGAATAAATTAATTTGAGAACACTGAAAGTTAGTTGAAGACATTTGGAAACGTGAATTTTAAACCGCAATAAATTATCCATGTATGGCCCAAGATTGTCACTAACACCATAAACAACGTAATTTCTGCAAACAATGTTTGTTTATTGCGGAATTTTTTTATTGTCTTCACCCTTTCTGTCCAGTTTTTACACTGTCCGAAAAATCAGCAGCTTCTACTGCAATTGCCAATTACAAATTCAAAATGAGCCTTTTTACACCTGGTACTAACGACTTTCTAAGGTGTTGTCTCCATCTCTGTTTTAAACACAGTACTTTTCCTAGCATCAAATTGGACATCCATTTCTCCGGTGAACAGCAAAACCATTCATGTTCTATAATCGTTGGAATATTCATCAGTGTGATGTATTACACCAAAACTAATGAGATAATGTAAATTGTGACAAACTACATACTCTAACCGTGATTAAAATCATAAGCGAGTACCCACGTCAAACTATACAGCATGCCTGTTCATGCATTTATTATTACTATAACTCTGTAAGTTATTATTTAATAATTATCTTTCGATTTCTTCAACGTCCATGGTACATTCTTCATAATTTTTAGATTTTATTTAAAACTTCACACATCACAGTCACATTTACAAACATATACATACGTTAACAGCGCAACATGAGCAAACTATTAAGCATTATCTTATCGCCTGCTGCAATGTAATCGCCTGCTACAATGTAATCGCCTACTCCAATGTAATCGCCTGCTGCAATGTAATCTCCTGCTGCATTTTTTGTTTGGAAATAAGTCATCTCGATCCACTGATATGATTTTTATTTTTAATAATATTACCGTTTTTCTTTATTATGAGAATGAATATCCTGATTGTTGAAATTCCGAAATAATTGGGACACCTTCACTTTTGATAAATGGTATGCAGCCTATACGTACAATTACATATTCATTATGGTCAACGAATAAAAAAATAAAAACCATTGTCATTAGTCATTACATTTGCACATTGTACAAAAATATACGTAGATATTCTCTAAAATGTAGCAAAAGAGAACACGTGTGCGTTTACACTTCAGCCAATATTGTATGTTAATTTTTGGGGGCAAACATATTAATTAATCGCAAAGTTTAAATAACAGATTATACTGTATGCGTAAATTAGAATTTCACCTTGTTAGTGGTTTTACAAATCTAATTAGTAGTTTTGTAAAACTTCAGATAGTATTCCTAATATCTTTTAGCATTTGGGTATCTTATAGATTCAGCTTTTTAGTGTACAATCTCCGATTTTCAGATACATGTATTTTATTGTAGCCAGCAATATTCAGTGTTGATTGGTTGCGATATACCAAAATAAACAATTTAAAATACACGTACAATCTTATTCGCGTTGAACACGCTGGTGTGGTTAGTTACGATGTATTTTCTGGTAAAAATTGCACCCATAATAACAGTATTAAATATAAAGGTGGCTGCGGTCGATTCAATAATACATGTTCATATTATTATTGCATATTAATGCTCTACAATAAAGGAATTGTCATGTGATACTAACAGTGATTACAATTTTTAGTGCTAATCTATATCTCTTTTGTATTTGTTGCCATAAATGGCTTTTGGGAATATTGTTTTCAATTTAGTATTTGTTAGACAAGATAATTGTGTACTTACTTGGAGAATTGTCGTTTTCTTGATTGTAACTTCATGTTTAAATTTAATATTACATAAAAAAAGACGAATCATATTGAAGTAAGCTTTACTAGGTAGATTCGTAGCATAAATTTTAATTGCCAATTTGATACACACGCTTCTAAATTTCAGTAACTAAGTTTGAACGCAGCGACTATTGTCACTGAAGATTGATGCCAAGAAACAAATAAACAATGCTTACTAGGATCTATAATTGGCCGTGGCGAGATAAATTAACTATTTCATCATACATTTTAGATCATTGGCCTTACTATTTCAACGTGTCTTATGAAGAAACAAACCTGACGTATTAAATAAAATATCTGCTTCGTAATAACAACAGGGTATGATAACCGTAATGTACCTAACACAGTAGGCGTAAAATAATCTTTGAATAATAACACACCATATTTGTTATTTATTTGATAAGATTTTTGTAGCTGCCGTGTTTACAATTTGTATTAAATTAAATGAGTTTCATACTGTTATTAAATATCTACAGCAAACAGTTTGACGCCACAATAAGTTCATGAAGATATAGTTAGTAGTATGCTCTTCCATACCAATACCATCAGGCCACCACCAAGTAGTGAAGAACTGGTCTCGGGAGTTTCGATTTGCTGATCAATTGCACTCGAGCAAAAATTAATCCTGTCTGTAATTTGATTAAACAAGATCGGCGATTAACTACTAGGCGTTTAGCAGAGATAACTGACATTTCAAAAAATGCAATTGAAGCAATAATCAATGACTATTTGAGACTTTATAGTGTCCAGAAGATAGGTACCCAGAAATATTGTTGCTCGAACAACAGCGAACGAGAGTCGTTTTAAAAAAATTCTCTGAGTCGGTTTGTTACAGTTGACGAAACGTGGAATCACCACTTCGATCGGGAATCTAAGCAACAAAGAAAAGAATTACGACATGCAGAAGCTCCAATTCGCGAGCTGTGAGTCAATACTGCACCATATCAATCGATTAACTTCGTAATTGTATTAAAGAAAAAAGAAGAGAAAGGTAAAACAAAGCAATGCTTAATACAATAAAATTAGAGAGTTTTCGGATACAATTGCTGTGGATTCTGCGGTAGATATAATGAACTGCATGTAGGATATCTATAAAGATTTTAAAAGGACCTTTATGTAACCATTTTTGCCTATACTTAATAATAGGTAGAAATAATTTCGGTACAAAAACGATATTTCAATGAAAATGAACTCTGTGAGGGAGGGAGCCTTTTTCGTAACATTTACATTTCTACTTAATGAAGATAAGATTAATGGTTTAATCTACTTCTTCCGAATCATATTTGTCAATTATTAATAGAGGATTTGACAATATAATGACAAAAAGATGGTCCAAATCTTACACAACTCTTCAATAAATAAGTATCGAGGACGAGGGATGCATAAGGAGCTATGCACCCTCCATATCCAGCCTAGAGGGTGCAGATGAAAATTGTTAAATTGACAAAATTGTATCCTAAAATTGTGAAATATATCTCGGTAGCACTAAGTAAACTGTTTGATAATCTGCTTAGTGCTTCAATAATTATCAAAAAAAAAGGAAATGTTTTGCAAGAATCTTTAAAGAATAAAATTGTTTTATTCTTTAACATCTATCGTATTACCGGTGATAGTTTTGACGTATCCGTTGTGTTGATCCCTCACACAGACTTTTACTTTTTGAAAAATTAATTCTTCGTTAAGAAATCTAATAATAAAATAAACAATGTACTTATATCGGTTTAATTGAAGATTAGCCAGCTAGCTACTAATTACTTTTTGTTGAAATTAAATGCGCAATGAATACAAAGCGCCTTGATGTAACAAAAATTTATTTTAATTTTGTATTTAAAAGGTTTTTGGATTCGTTAGAGAATAAATGAATTTATGAACATGAGGCCAATATTATAATGCATTCTAACAACAGCATTCCTTTAATGTTCAATTACAACATAATTTGTATATTTTAATAACTATTTAGGTATTGTCACCTATTATACTAATAAATTGCAAAATGACCCACTTTTATTAGAAGTGCTAATACCTAGGTTCCCACAGTTTTGTTAAGAAATGAATATTTTAAAGCTCTGAAAGGGTATTGCTTGTCGCAATGTTATATCTGACATTAGCACACTATATGGAACCTGTGAATTAGTCGACCAAACTAACCTACATAATCGGAAAAACAACTCCGATTGTTAAGTTTGACATTTATGCATCATTCCCTGGAAATTTCAATAGAAAGTTACCCATCATTAATTCTATAGTTTAGTCAGATGGATAAAAGTAATAAATAACCTTGCGATAGAAGTAATTAATTGATTGATTAATGCGTTCGACATCACTTGATAATAGTATTGTTGTATTCTGTTATTTTCTTTTCATGTACATAAATAGAGTAATAAACATAAAAAGTTATGTTTGCCATCTATGGAAATCGTAATTCACTCACTTTTACATTTAGATTCTGAGAAGGTGTGCATATAAATAAACTGAAGCGGATACCGGATGTTAAGAATGATTATTCCCGATATTTCTTGTATATTAATTATTGTTGCTTGCTACCTCTTATAATTTACTGAACAATAACTATGTTGTTATTGTTCAGCCAATAGAAGCTGGTGTAGTATAGAGCACAAGAAACATTTGTACTTATAATTACGCTGTTTTTATGGGTATCCTGAAATTAATTAGAATTAATTGATGTGTCTCTGCTAGCGGTAAACAAGTCGATAAAAATGAACGATTATAAATATTACAGGCTATCATACTGATTTATTAGAATATATGATCTCCCGGTTATCTCCAATTACACCGCACAGTTCCTTTTTTTGTTAGTTACGGACTGATGATGATGATTCTACTAATAGCACCTGCCGCTACACATTAATCCTTAACATCTGTGTTTATTTCTGTTGCATATTCTCTATCGGCAATGTAATTATCTTTGAATAATTATTCACTACTAAACATTTCTTTGTTTGAAAAACGTTTTAGTCAACAACCCTCCGACAGGGCCAAACGATCTGTTACATACATACATTCTCGAAATGTATTATTTCGTAAACACATTCCTTCTTTAACTACCTTCCTCCAAAAGGATGTATTTTAGTTTAGTTCTGTATGTTTTAGTTGACGTACCTAGTTATAATATCTCAATGGTAATCTCCAACATCTACAAAATTTTATTATTTAAAGAGAAAAAAGAAAAAAATAAGAAAAAAAGGAGCATTTTCGATAACCTTGAAAGCAAGATTCTAGTATTACTTAAGACGCTTATAGAGATTATCTTTTTGTGGATAAGAACAAAATGTTTTATAAGTAAAAGTAGCACTTTTTAGAATAAAAGATCACAGTTATATCATCTGGGTTTCGAGTTCTACTAAAACCCTTGATTGTACAACCTGCCAATGCAGAAAAAGTTGTTCTTGCACCTTGTTACTTGCATAATTTTTTTACGACATACTATAATTTTAAACGACGTACTAAATCAGCTAACGTTTTCTGCGTTCTGCCTGGAACCTATAATGATGGAAAAAGTTCAACTGGAATGTTGACTACTAAATCTTGGCGAAAAGAACCAGAACCTTCATCCACGTTCTTTTAATCTAAACAGAATTGGTAGAAAATTAACCAGAGCAGCACAGGAAGTTCGAGAACAATTTACTAATTATTTTTCAATGAATGGTAGAGTACCGTGGCATGACAAAATGGAATAAAATAATATTATTTGTGTTACTACTATATGATATTGTGAACACACAGTAATACATAATGATTATTTACCTTTACTTGAGTATCCCTTGAAAGTTCAGGCATACTTTTTATCTTTAACATTAAATGTTTATATACATCAGTGTGAAATGTATAATTTGCTTATTCCTTGTTCGATTTTTGACACTTTTTGCACATTCTGATCTAAACTGAATTTGAAGAAATTTCCATTTTCGTTCAATTTTTTTCTCGGGAAGTCTAGAACGTTGGCTATATTATTGCATCATTAATGCATCAGGACGTTTGTTCTTGTAGTTATAAGTAGAGGTGACAAAAGCAGGTGGAATTGTTCCTTTCTTGCAGCGAGTAGATAGAGTCGTACCTCTTCGTCTCATGAGAATGGATTCGTGTTGTCTACTCGTGTGGTGACACGAGTCCGTCTCTGCAAAAAAGTAATAACTTCATCCACCTTTGTCCTCTCTACTTATAAGCCTTAGTTTCAGGGTCCCATATATAGGAACAATCTCCTACAAGTTCTATCGAGGTTATAATTTGCTGTTCATTCCAACTGTGAAAAATGTTTGCAACAATGAAAGATGAACTCTACAGACATCGACGTGACGTCTAAAAATCTATAATTAAACTAAAATACAAATTTCTGTGGTATCGAAGTACACATTAGCGATATTGTTGGCGCACTGTTGAACCACATTTCCTACCGTGTCTGGAGCGAACATAATGCAACAGATCGTCAACAGCGAACACATTGTGTGAACCTGTATGTTGCCCAACTGTTTTTCAACTGTTGTTCAACAATGTTTGCTTAGTATGTTCCCACCTTTAGATTAGGGAACACATCTCCAACTTCTATACATAATTTACTGTTGACATTAGCCAACCTTATTTCAACCTTGTTGAATCCGGAGGTGTTCCAACCTCCACACGATAGTTGTATTGGTGACCCCTTATTTTAGTTTAGCATCACCCACTTCGAAGTTCAGGTACAAAACCTCGTCAAAGTTTTCATCCATTACTTTGATCAAATGTTTTATTACTCTGCAATAGTGGTAAATATGTTTAGAATTAATTGAAGGGCTATGGGACACATTTCTCTTCCTTAGGAATAGGAGGTTCTTGTTTAGCCACAATTTCCTAACGTAGTGACTATTCTTATCTCGTACAGAAAACATTAACATTTCATACATCCAAGTAGCAAAGCCAACAATAAAGTAGTCACCTTCAAGTCACCACAGATATTTTAGTGATACTTCTCCTACTGGGTATTCTGTAACATGAGTTTCATACTTTTCATGTTTGTTCGGGTATTGACGGAGGTTTATTGCCACAGCTTTCAACCTAATTTTAGACGGATTCACGAACAGTCGCCACTCATCTGGTCGATGTTGATGCCCAAGACTATCCATAATAGAGTAAATATTATTGCAAAATGCAATGTCTTTTTCGTTAAGGAAGTTGAATAAATTCGCTAAATATAGATTTTAAAAAAGTAGCTGCCGCAGGAAAAATTCTGATATGTTTGAATTCGAGGTGAAAAAATGCACTAGATTCAGTATTTAGGTATTTTGTGAAAAAAAATCATGTACTTTCCAGCTTGATCGAGATTTCAGTAAAATCATGGTGGTGCTGTGCCTAGCGCGTTGGGCTAACAGCCTTGATACGGGCGCAAATTTAGCAAATGAAATGAAGGTGAACATCTTAAGACGCTTCACGAACCCAGGCAAAATAATTCATGGCCCCCGGATGTCTTCTGTAATTAGCGAAAGTTTTTTATTGTTATTATCATTATCATCATTAAAATTCATTGGTTTAAGCAACTGCTTCTGATTTATGCAAAATGTAATTAATTAATTAATGTTGTAGGCTCTAAGAAAAATGGTTTGCATAAAACGAATCCAGGATGGAGTTTAGTACCGTAAACGTAATTATGTCTTTACAACAACTACCTGTTGCACGGTTTTTATAAGTAAACCCCACAATAAAGCACGGAATATAGTAAATAAACCGATTTTACGATTACGGGGAAACTTATCACAACGCTTTTAGTCAATTGAAAAATAGACGAGCAGTCTAAGTACTGCGTATATCTAGGTCTCCTTAATCGAAATTCACTCCTAAAAACATGCCAGACACATACATACTAACTAAATACGTTCGCTACATTGTTGTTACTATGCGCGACGATCAGCTGATGTAATAAGTACAATGGTGGAAAAACGACCAATCAGCTGTTGTAAGGATCCCCCTACCATCCGTACTGCTAGGATGTCCTCATGGCGAAGCCGGTTCCGAAGCATTCAACTTCTTAGTTATGTAGAGTGCAGTACAGTTTGGTTTTGTTTTCTGTACATTTTAAATTAATAATTCTTAGACACTATCTCGATTTGTTACCAAATAAAAATTGTAGATAGATTAATTTGATTATCGAATGCAGTTCCGATGATATTTTAAGTTAGAAAATTAAGAAATTGATCTTTTTTTCCTCACGTTTTTCTCAAAACTATCGCTGTTACATGTATATTGTTTATTTATTCCAAGTTTCTGTGTTAGTTTTCCAATATTATATTTCTTACATGTTAATAAGAACTAACTGTTGTAAGTATTTAAGTGTGGTGCAGGGACAAACAATCGTGTGTTGATACGGAAGGTGAATAACATTGACAATTGATCCAATACTCGGACTTTACAAAATTCCGGTAGCAAAAGGCCTCGGACATTTACCGCAAGAAGCCGCTGCTATGGGACAAATGCCAGAAAATGTAAGTTTATTTGACATCTGTTCTAACATTAACATTTCTAAAATTCTTTAACGTAGTTATCTTCCTGTATATTTTTTTTACTCCGAAAAAATGCTCAAAATACTAGCACTAGTAGTGCCATTTGGAATATCTATTAACGTTACGCCATGACTTTATATTGCTAGAGAAAATCATTTAAATAGTATAGATTTAGAAACGAGTTTCAAGGTGCTACGGAGTTCAAGATAGTGCAATGACATCCACCAAAAAATCTCAAAACATATTTATTTATGCTTTAACAGTTTATCAATGTGAATACTCTCCTGCGACAGTGTGATAACATTATCTGTCCCAAAGTGCTTGATATAATTATTACATTTGTTTAAAGAATTTAATTTGATTTAAGTAAACAATTTTTTTCAGTATAGGGATAAGTAAAAATCCTTACAAAAAGTGTCCTTTTTGAAATAATTTGGCCTACTTAACATAATAATCTACTAATCAGAAATTAGCAATATTGTACGCTACAGAATGCCTTAAGAAGTTTGATGTTTTCCTAATACAACCGTAATGAAAGGTACGACTTGGTCTATTTTCGTGATAGTTGGAAATTTTTTTTTATTGTGATACCCACTAGGTCTGGCTAAAATTATGTACCCTGTTACCAAAGCGCTCCTTTTGCTGTTATAATAAATGGTGTAATCTTAAGTCAATAAAGACACTGTAAGAATACATATTTGTCTATCTAATTTGAGTTGAGTATCTTCATAGTTATTAGTATTGGATTACTCTAAACTGATTGCGTTCAAAAGAACAATATTTTTGAAGGACTTAAGCCTGCTGAATTATCTTGATTTTGTATAGAAATAAGGATCAAACTGATTTCAAATATATATGTAATCATCCTACATATACGTACGATCCCATTTATAACTGTTATTTTGGTTAAACTGTGGAAGAAATGCAATAAACTATCTTTTTCGGTTAGAATGGTAAATAATATAATGACAAAAAGTTGTGTATGTAATAAGTTAGTGACAAAAGAAGTTACATAAATTTTAATATGTTGTAACCTCGTAACATGTATGTATATATAAACAAAATTCTTGGTTACAACATAACTCAAACTTGAATAAATAACATTCTCCTGATTTTACGACAATATTTTGAAGCTCGTTCTCAGAATTTCATGAAATTTCACGTTAAGCTGTTTCTCTTGTAAAACTCGTACAATTTATTTACAAACACTGGAAGTTACGTAGCGTAGGTGTTTTTCGATAATGTCAACTAATATTTATTAAACAGATGACATTTCATCGTTACGATATAATATGTTAATGTTTTACATAGTCTATGCACTTTGAATATGCATATCGCATTGGATACCAACGTGGAGAATTGAATTATTTCCGTTATAAATAAGATCCTTTATATAAATGCATGCAAAATGTGCAGTTATGTAGTTACGTGGGAGACGGAATGGCGAAGTTGTTCTTAAAATTGAGAATTCATCCTTTTAAGAAAATAAAATATATTTATCGTGCTGCAACGTATGGTGGTTAACTTTCATTCGATCGAGAAACTGTTTGAGATTATCGTCAAGTCTGTTGATGAAATTAGATACCTATCTCATTTATGCGTATCAGGAATGATGACGGAATAAATGGCATGACTTTTTTTAATGTAAACAGTATCTGTGGGATAACGATGCCAATAAATATGTACACCATCGTTCAAAAGTACGATTTCATCCTGTATCTGAAAAATGTTTCAAACAACCTAATTCGGAGATTGAAGTGTTTCCATTTTTGCGGAAAAAAGCGATTTGCTGCCAAGTCGATGATTTATATTGTCTTTAATGGAGTCGTTTCATTGAACGGATTCTAAACAACAGAACGAGGAATTTTAGATTCGAAATATAAGTAGTACATATTGGAAATATAAACGAAATTGAAAATACAGCGGCTTTAAAAACACGGCTATTTACTGCAGAGGTTTTAAAGTATCGTTTCCAACGTTTCGTAATTGCTGTTAATTTGATCTGTCGTAACACTTCAGATAGACATTTACGTCGCAGGTTAACGTCCTCCTATCTTCCAAATATTGAAGGTGTCGAATAGTCACGCCTATTTCATCTGCTAATAGAGATATTACAACGATTATGTGAAATTAAGCAGAATTGGAGTAGTATGATACTTATGGCGCAGGAAATTATAATTTCGCCTGATAATCTACTTGTACAGTGGTAAGTTGGTAGTCACAAAGAATATAGATCAGTATTAACCTATCCAGCACTAAAGGGAATAATATTCCGCTGTATGTCTATACGTTAACTGTAAATGTAAAACAACGCTAAGTGTATCGGGATATAATATATAATGGCTATATTTAGCATGGCATAAGATGTGTTCCGCAAATATAAATTACCTTGAACTTTGAAATATTTGCTCAAAATGTATACAGGTACAATAAACAGTGACATAAAAAGCAATATTTAAAACGATGCTATGCTAAAAAGTTATCTGCACAAAATATCTATTATACAATAGGTAACATAAATTTGAATATTATCGATAGGCACATTGAAAATATTTTCGGAATTTGTAGTACTCGTAACACACGCAGACTTGGGCATTTACTCAAATTTTTTAGGTACGTGTATAGCATCCAATCCAGTACTAATATCTACAAAATTTACAATGAAAAAACAGGAAATTTTCCACTAGCCAATTATGTTTATCTTCTGATTATTCCAAATTCGGTTTGTTTGCTTGCTTTCATGATTATGTAGAATAAATAACATTTTATTAATAGCAGTATTGGATGATGTTAGGTGCTATTACGTTGTTTTCTTTAATCATCCTGGATACTTCGCCAATTATTTTAGCGCGATTAGCGTTTTTATACAACTGCTTGGATGTGTTACTATTTTTTTCTCATCTAAGTAACTCACATGCTCCTGATTTAATTTCGCGGCAAATATCTTACTAGCTTTTATGTCTTTCTTGGTTTTGTTGTAATAAAATCAGTCAGTACTTTTCTGGAAGCAATAACGCTATAATGGTGATATCTGTTTGTAACAAAAAGTCGGAATGCAACTTTAAGAATTGTTTTTGTTCAAATGTTATACGTGGCGTGTGGATGGGATATATTGCCTCTTTGATTCATTTAGAGAAAATGTTCAATAAAATGTTTACACAATATAAAATTATATTTCAGCGCGACACGTTCAATTTGCGTAACGTACTATTCAAGCACTTTGGACAAAACGTTTCAGCTAATATGAATATAAATTTTACTACGTATTCGCTTGAATTAATCCCTACCATTAAAAGTCGATAATTTTGAAATAAATTATTTTACGTTAACTTTAAAATTAGGTGAAATTCTCAACGAAATAATAATTATTCAAGAATATATTATTAATTATTATTTTACCAACCAAGATGTAGATTATTTTATTCGAACCTCAAAACAGACACCAACGATTTACACGTTGACAGGTTTTCTTCCGGTTGTTGTCGTTTTTGCGGTTTAGAAGCTCGTGCGGCAAATGTGTTAAATTACTTACTGGCAGTAGCTTTAAACATGATGTGTGTTTGCATTGTTTTTATTATAAATTCTGGTTCAGTAAAGAAATGTATTAATTACATAATATGTATCTTTAGAAAAAGACTTAAACATTTCTTTAGGTGAAGTACAGATTGTTACTAATAAAAACAGTAAAAATTAAAAAAATGTCAATAACTTTAATGAAGAATATGATTCAACAGTTATTTCACTATTCAACCTAGTCCGCAACTAGGTTCTAAAAATCCTAACTACCCTCTAAAACATATCGCTTTTTGTCAGTTTTACATGTTATTACCATTAAGTGATGCATTATTTATTTGCTCTAAATAACATTTAATATAGTTACTATTTAATACAGTGTTCAACGTTATTATCACACCAATTCTTTGGTTTTTGTCCCTTTAACTCTTGCTACAAACTTACTGGTAACATTAATTTTTTTCCGTCCTGAGGTACTAATATTTACAGTAAACTACCTTATGATATCACACTATGTAATGGGTCAACCTATGTTAACACTTTCACTGCTCCACACAAGTAACTTCGTTTTATCTGACACTGCTTTGAAGGTATTAAGGAGGTGGTTTTTTAGTACAAAAGAGACTTTAATGTATGGCAGGCAATGATAATGGACAGTCATATAGACCTTGCTTCCAAAAATTGGATTTTTTTCTAGATGCCTCAATCCTTACATAAAGTGCTCATGTCTGCGTAAATATGGAAAAGGAAGAATATAAATGCGTTCTCGGATACGCACGACACCCACTCTGCTCTCACCGGCATTCCCAAGTTGATACATTTACGTAGCGACTTAAACAGCACGGACATATGAATTTATTTATGTTTATAAAAATAAATCTGATTTGATTTTTTATGTGATAATGATGTTCATCAGTGTAATACTAGATCCAGTTTTAATTTTCACATATTTCCTTATCCTCTAATTTTAATAGGTACTCTCGGAATCTGTTACATCTCTTTGAGGTTTTTCGTCGCCACCTGAAATAAATTTCAAGTATGACATATTTTATACTTATACTTCCGCATGTAAGTTGGCGCGGGTGTTTGGAAGGATGGAATGATGTAAAATGCGGTCCACGCGCAACCACTTGTTTGCACAAATGAGATCGCCGCAGCAAATCACTACGTGCGGACATGAAAACCGAGAATCGCAGAGACATTGGAGTTGATGTTGGAAGTTTGAAGCTAAGAACATAAACATCGTTTACTATGCAACTCGGGGTAGATCTCCGTTAATGTTCGCGTAAATTTTTAATGAAGTTCATGATTTAGCAAGAGATCTTGCTATTGGTGGCGTGTCAAATCAAAAGAATATATTGACCGGAACAAACAATAAGACCTATGATCGTTTTGGTCCAAAAGCATAAGTGTTTGAACAAACGGCCAGAGAAATAGTAAAGAAGAAAATTAATTCTCTAACTACCGGCAAGTGTTGGAAAAAGTAAATAGGTCAGTTCGATCCTCAACGCAATTGACTGGTAAGAATGGAGCTGAAAACTGTGCAGTGTCGACACTTTTGGTTTGTGACGTTCTCTGCGGTTATCTGATTGGCGCAGGCAAGTCGTTGCACATTAACGCTGAAATCCTATTCTACACTGTCTTCGTTGACGTCAAATATAATTTTTCATGTAATGTTATTGGACTATTCAATTTTGCATTTATTTGTCTACACCTACTCTCGAGTGAGTACACAAAGGAGTACTATGTAGCATATTTTAATTTTTTTTGCCGTAACGCTTTCACAACCACTAGATTCCTACGGAAAAATTACGTTACTACAGAAATCGCAAGTAGTGCAGGAAGTGTAATAGCAACCAACGAGCCCCAACTCCGTATATATTTGTTACAAATGTTATTCTGATCATCCGAGAATTTTTAACAATAAATCGAGTGATTATAGTTCGCAGAATACGAAACACCTGTTACTGGCTTAACGTATATATTTTACTTTCTATTAATACGCAATTCTTATCTCTATCCTGCAAGTGAAGCAATCTTTTTCCAAGACGATATTTAATTAAACAGATAAAGATAAAGAACGACAAACTTCAGGTTAAATTATAAAAGGATAATAATAAAAGGAAGGTTAAATTGAATAAACAGATACATATTGTATTTGGTTCAGTATTAACTTTTTACATATAATCTCTTTTCAAAAGGTAATAAAAGTTGAACTACGTTCCATTATTAAAGTCCAGTTTTCCAGATACGGTTTGTATAAAAGTTCCATTGCATCTTAAACTTGAACTTAAATCATGAATCCGGCGTTCGCGTTTTTAAGTGCGTTCATAAAACTAGTTCGGCAGTACTGAAATAGTACAGTAGTAAAAACTAACAAGTTGATATTACCGGAAATACAAATGGCCGGGTTAATTCTCTGCGTTTAAAATAAAAACCCCGGAAAGGATTTGAAAATGCAGCATCAGCAACTCATCTGGTAATGCCATCAAATGCAATAATATCGAAAATTTAACCCTTCCTTCGATACTTCTTAGTTATTATTAGAACATTAACTTAAAATAAATACACGTTGCTTTTCATCTATCGAAGCAAACATGTCTGATGATTGCTAGTAGACCTGGCAAAAAGTACGCGGCACGTTATCGAGTGTAATTAGTAAACACGCTGAAAGAAATATATGGATGAAAAATACGAAATTAATCTTGGAGTTTTAGACGATGTGTCTACTTTAAGAAAAGTTCCAGATTGAAGAGCAGAAATTAAAAGCTCATATTTTAAAAATTTAATTTTAAATAAAACAATCATCTTTGAAGCATTTGATTGACAAATATACAAAAATAACGTTAAGTAGAATCAATTACATCTATTACCAATGACGCAATTTCAAAAAAAAAAACCGCAAGTAACATCATATGCTTCGCCATCAATTATAGGAAACTCTATATAAGATGGTCTTATTACTGCAGTTGATACGAATTACTTAGCTCATTGTAGATTTATCAATTGCAGTTGAATATCCAATAATACTTAAGAAACTTGGAGAGTAACTAATAACAATTTTTCCATGTTCCAACTGTTTACAGTTACTGTGTTGCCTCAGATTTCCCATTTATTGATTGATATATGATTTCTCGGATGTTTTATTGCTTTTCTGAGCTAATCTAAAACATCTAGCAGTATGGCAATTTACTTTCGTAGGCGTTATCTAACAAAAGAAAGTAATTATTATCTCATGTTTCGAAATGATTCTGGTAATTACGAATATTCTTGGGTTCTCTGTTACGTTAAATGATTCAGACAGATTTAACAAATCTATGTATATCTGTTGACAATCTGTTTACGTATAATTTATAAGTAATATTCAACGATTGAGCAGAAAGTAAAAAACCTTTGCTATTTGTTTATTTCAAGTTGAACTAAATTTTCAGTTCAGTTTAAAGTTTAGTTCGCGCTAAAATACAGCTTAAACCTTCAACCTGAACTTGAATTTACTTTTTGGTTTAAACCGATAATAAAAGCCCGGGCGTAATAGCATTATTGTCCCTGATGGATCACTGAATCTACAGCCGAACGATATGCATGGTTTGAGAAAGACATTCTATTCGAAAGCTTTTTACAATGTCATTGACTTAATTTTAAGTGAAAATTAAAATGCTCGATGATGAAAGCCAACTTCCGCTTTGGACGTTATTCATAGGTTTGAAGAAAATAGCATAGCTGACGCTGTTTTAAAATTCCACATTATGCAATTAGTAGGGAATAATATAAGAGACTTGTCTGCTAATGATTCTATTAAGAAATCTAGGCGGTAATCTAATTAGTATATTTATGTTCTCTTATTTATCTCGTGCAGGATAGAGCGCATTTACGGTCGAAGGATAATGTTCCATTTCAAATTATACTTATGAATTACTGTCAATTAAGAGTTAACCACGTTTAAATGAATTTAAATCGATTCAAGGCCAGGTGCTTATTTTTACTACCATACGTAAGGATATTGAACACAAACAGTGTTATAAATTACGTGTGTTATTGTTTCTAATCGTTTATAAAAACCGGTTTCTTAAATATTTCTGTAATACATACATATGTAGTTAAATGAATGCATTCATATGCATGATGCATGATGGTGCAGAAAGGTGACAATAACAACAACAGCAACAATAACAATGCTGTGTCATAAATATTTTCTGTGTGCACTATTTATAATGCAGACTTAAAAAGGAAATTGTGAATTGAAAATAAATCTAAAACAAATACATGAATTTCTCGTACATTTGTCCTAATCAAGGAAAATCAGGTGGAAATTTCCATCGTGTAAATAACAGTTTTATATTAAGTGCTTTTATGTGATGTATATTTCAATAGTTATTTTTCATTAAGTGCTATTATCACATAGCATTTACTGTTATTTAATAACAAACGTGTGAGACGTCTGTAGAAATATTCGTTTTTCTCAAAGTAAATATTTTGTACCGTACAAATTATACCTGTTTACAATTAACTACAAAATGACAAACTCAATTTAGCGCGGTGCTGTATTTATTCGGTGTAGATGATGTTGTCTTCATTAAGATAATGTTTCCTAAATGTTAACGAACTGATTAACTATGAATTATAGGAAGTATATTAAAGTGATATTTTATTGTCTCTGTGCAGTATGAGCGATACTGGTCTTGTTGCGATAATATTTGACAAATTGATTCGTGCGGTTATCTGGCATGTTATTGAACAACACCTCTCATAATAATCTAGATTTTTATCATGTATTGTTCGATATTTTATTTTGTCCTAGTCCAATTATGGATATTGTCAAATTCTTATCCATTTATTTTTCGATAATTAAAATAATACTACATAATTTTGAGAAAAATGCTACATAATTTTGAGAATTTGTATAAAAACTACTATATTTTATAAGGGATAAATTAATGAATGAAAATAACAATGGCAGTAAATAATAGAAAGTAAAATTACAGTAAATGTTCAAATAATCGACTATTGTGTCTTGTCTATTATGTCTTCTGAAACATCAACTTTATAATATTATTTTTACCAGCTCTTAAAATAAAATCTAACTCAGAGCACTTAAGTCGGGAGATCTCGTCGGCCATTTTCGAAGCAATAAATTTACCAATTCTGGAATCCTCACAATTGACCCGGTGTGAACATAAACGCCGGACCATAAACGCTGTAGTTGCTTTAATAGAATATGGCTATAATACCTAAGAAGTTAGTATCTTACGTAGTGTGAAGAAGGTTTAAGTGTTTTTCGCTATTTACCATTTCATTACCCTGGTCCTGTGAGACGATTCCCCAAAAATGCCAATCTAAACCACAAATCGAAAATGATGTGGCTTCCTTGTCCCTCTTTGTCTGGGTTTCTGTATTGCCAATGCTAAGTTTTTCTCTTAAATACTCCAGAATTGGAAAACTTTGATTTGTTTAATGACGATTTCGTTTAAAAGTCTTCTTCTAATTTTCCGACTAACAAGTTGTAGTATTCTAGTTGCCTTAAATTATCACCAGGCAGCGCTTAAGATGAAATGGCGCACCTTGAATTTACCATTTATAAGATATCTCTCAAAATTCTTCGTCAATTAAAGCATAATATTAGAAACTTCTCTCAACATGTTATATGTAGTTAAAATTAGAAAAAAAACATTCTGACGGTGTTAAAATTCAATACGGCATCGATAAAACGACGATGGCCAGAAAGAATTAGAATGTCATTAAAGTTTTGACTAACATTGCAAACTTTAATGAATATTCTGAATAGGCAGTTCACAATAATATTAAAAAGCACAAGGGTAGTATAGAAACTAAAGAAGAAAGCGCGCCAGGAAGTACTCGCAACAGTAACAAGAAATATGTTATATTTCCTTTTTGTTACACAAAAGTATTTCAATAAAAAATCTCAATTGGTCTCAAAACAGTTCTAGCCTGAAACCCTGAAAAATATACAAATTATAAAAAGCTTTTCGCTTACCGTAGATGAAACAAACATCCTACTTATACATACTTACATATGCATATTTTTTATTTAATCGTTGATTGCAGTCGACTTTCCAATATGATTTTCTCATTATTTTTTGCTCTATCATTAAATCTGACTGTATGAAATAACTCGGAACCAGTCCCTATAAACAGTAACATTAATTTATGCTTTGCTTCATTTTTTATACTTACCAAATTGTTATGCTTGATTTGTGTGTAATAATTGTAAATTAATTGCTACATCACGACCAAAAACAATCTCAAGCATGTAATTAACAAAATTGAATTATTAAACTTATACCATGTAAGTATAAAAAAACTGTAAATGCGTTTATATGGGCTACATTACACATATTCATTCAAACTTCTTGCTCATATCCTTAATACGTGTATGTATATACATATATTGTTTATCAATCTAGTTGACAATTGTGTATTATGACACATTATACACTTTGTACATGCGGTTGTTATTACAATCAAAGGCTCATGTGTTGTCTATGTAAATGTCAAACAGCTCATAAAGTTCAATGACTGTCTGGTCATCCATCATTTGAAGTGTTGGGTATTAGAGCGGCTGTTTTCGAACTCTCGCGGCTGTACAAACTCTCGTTGGGTAATATGCATATAGACACAGAAATATAGGCTTGGTCGGTCGGGCTTTTTTCCTTCATCAGGAATTGTTTTCTCGTAACGCTGTTTGTCTGTTTACGTGTGTGCGCGTATTCGTGTACGCATTGATGCTTTACACAGGTTATTTTTTGTCTCAGTTACTAAACCTAATTGATTAGTATTTCCGCCAGGAAAATAAAAAAAAAATAAATAGCGTGGCGTCGTTGAAGCGTTTCATATTTATTCGCATAGATTATGACTAATAAATTAACATTTCTAATAATCTAAAATTATTTAACTTGTAGATTCGGCCTTCTAAAATAACCTATCTACAAAATGTGAACGCCATATGTTTTTATTAAATTAAAATGCCCAAATTTAGGTAGTAGCAGATGTACATATGTAACGTTATAATAATTGAACAAACAGATTGAAAAAAATAACTACGGGTGTAGTACGATCTAACTTGTTTTTACTTTTTGCGTACGTGATTTTGGTTGTATTTGTGCTTTCTATATCTTCAACATAATCTTCGTTACGAATGCATATATTCGTGTATTCCAACATGTGATCTTTCTATTGTACTTTAAAATCTCCAAATCAAATGTTTTCTTTTGCAGTTAGTAAAATTATTGAGCGAAGGAATTACCAAATTTCTCACCTTTTATTCACAAGCTTGTTGTTGAGAATAAACACGTCCATGCTGAATTCATGAATAGTTAAGTAATTTACTATAATTTCCAAAACGACAGAAACGTGAAGGCAGTAAAAATGTTAACCAAGAATTTTCTGGTTCGTCGTAACGTATTTAAACAGAAATACATTATGCATTGGATAATAAATACGAAGAGCTACCGTGACACACTAAGTTAAAAGTCATTTTCATAATTTACACCTTCACAAATATTAGAAAAGGCAAACAGTTGGATAGATATTCGAAAAACACATATGCTACATATCTGCGCGACCTACTCACCTATTAAATATATTTCAGTAACCCACTCTAGCTCTACCAAACATCATTATCGATAAGACCGACTGGGCACGTGTACAGCTCGTAATAAGTCTCCTAAATGTCTTGATAATATTATTTTTGTTGGTCGGTAAGCTGACGCAATATTCGTACTTTGTAACGCTACAAAATATACTTTTTCGACCTCTCCTTGTCGAAAGTACGAAATTATATGCCTGCCATATTTTAGGATTAAAAATTCTTGTGCAAAGGAAGAATAATCGAATGCATACAGTAGACAGTGATGAAATATTATTATCTTCTTTTGTTAATTTAAGAGAGTGATGTATGTATATTTCGTAATAGTATTCGTAATCTGCAATTTTTCATACGGTTACGATCAAGGTCGCACGCTTTTCGGAGACAAGATCCATATTTATACACACCTGCTGAAATCTCTATCATTTTTACGTTAAAGTATGGAATTTTGCAATATTTATGGCAGAACTCTTAAATTTTGTACTGAAGTACTTACAAGTCCTGTTTCTGAGATTATCAATTAGTTTTATTTCTACAAATATTCCAAAAGCAGTTCAAGAGAATACATATTACACTTGTACGAGGGATAGCTTTTAAGTTTTTGCTAAAATAATGAAAAAAGAAAGTATTCTAAAGCAAGCATCTTCAAAATATGTTTTTTTCGAAGACTTTTTGTTTGACATTGGGAAACAAAAAGAAGTCGCGAGACGATAAATTAGACGAATGGGGAATTCTTTCAATGCTTTTCTTCTTCAAATAATCAATTGTTTGACGTACTGGTAAAGGATGGTGCAACTTCTAGCAAACAAGTTGTTGTGCCCATATATAGCATTCGGCATTAATTGTTCTTCAATCCTCCAAAGTAATGCTCGCGACTTATTCAATACAACGAAAGAAACAAGCAGTCATTTATTTTGAAAGAACTTCGTGAAAGAACAACTCTTATTGATTTATTTGGGAAGACCCAAACAGTTAACTGTTGCCTGGTTTGGTGCAAAATTGGCTCCCGATCACGAAGCGCTTGGCTCGACGTTGGGTCGCAACGTTCTAGCATACTTGCCTGATCTTCGGACGAAGTATCTACCTTTGACGTGCATTAAGTTTGAGTCGGTTATATTTAAGTGTATTTGTATATGTGTATACAATTAAAATACGGAAGACGCGTATTTAGTTGTCGTTAGCAAATAGTGCAGAATGAAAATTATAAATAATACTAATAGTACACCGATTGGTCCGTGTCAACATCATTATGCTTCTGATGAGCGCTTCGTTGTAGAAAATCCACCTTTAAGGAACTATAATATTATGTCGTTCGCGCCATGTGGTACGATGTTCGACCAAGTCCAGAAAACCAGCAACGTCTAGCAACAGATACACACCAATCACATCATGCGTACAAATAAAATCTATATACTGTACTTAATTGATAACTTGACCGTTTGTTCCAAGAATGAATAATCAATTCATTAATACTAGACTGTATTAATTGCAGTATTATATACATTTGCTTAATATGTTAGCGTTTCGACTATTACCTATTTTTAACAACAGAGGTTGCATGTTTTGAATAGATCGTTTTGTTAAGAATGTCTCTATGTCGACAATATGGAAATGGAATATACACATTTTATAATACGACGAACTTGGCATACATTAAGAAAGGTTTATGGTGAAATACTAACAACTATAAATGGCACAAGTAGTTAACATTAATGTGTTTTCTATACTAGATAAATACGTTTAATACTGCTGCTAATAATAGTACATCCGCATTTATTACTGCACCTATACCTTTCGATGAGTTATCATCATTCCGTATTCCGTATAGTGAAGGTAACAGTATTTAAGAAATTATTTTTTTACCAACTAGAAACTCCGTTAAATACGAAAAAGGTATTCGTATAATACTAAACCAGAATCTTAGAATGTAAAATCATCAATAGCGTCTTCAACTACTACACTGTTATCGAAAACTATGCAATATAAACATGAAAAATGGCGCCTACAATACATCTAAATTTTACACTCTCAAACTTCATTCAAGAATTTGAATCTTGTGTTGATAAAAAATGTTTTGATACAAGAAAAGAAAAAAAAAAAGTATCATTAGAATTATGTGTAAAGGTAATTCTAGTTCTATCGATAATTTCTTGTGTCCTTATAGACCACTCAGCTTCTCTGTGCTTGGCGTGGAACCAATTTCTTCAAACTTATTGAATCATGAGCGCAATTATATGGATGGATAATACCCTTACACGTCGTTGAATATTGAAGTTTTCCTCTTTTCCTATCGTTATGCGTTACAGAAACATATATTCAAGGTTGTCATGTGTAATTTGATTAGCAAATGAGCTTCGATCCTAAGCGTCTTACAAAAACTCTGATAAAAACCGTTCGGTTCCTGCTCAGCGCCAATGAAATGTGGAAGGAACTACTTTATGTACGTACCGTACCTGGAACGATACTAATAGTATTCCAATATAACTGTGCGTCGTACGAATTCCAATTACCGTACGGTCATATTGGTTACACCATATCAAACAAGAACCGTTTATGCAATGTGCATCTGTACCAATATATTGTATCATATTGTTCCAAATATTATGTACATCTAATGCACGCCTAATAATTTATGTGTGAACTGCTACATCTACTTCCAGATATCGGTCGTTGGAAGCCTAATAACGATATAATGTACAATCCAAAAATAGTACTCGTTAATTTTAATACATAATTAGCAATTTTAATTCTGTTTTTTCTGTTATTTATTCTCAAATTTCAATATTTTATGGAGATTTGGAAAAATGCAGACATAAAATTTGCATTATTTTCCTGGTACGATTGTTAAAGAGAAAGCCAGACATCCAAAAAAGTAAAATATGGCGAATTAATAAATGTATTGGTTACAACCTTTTTATCCAGATTAGCAAAAGTATATTTAAATTATTCACGTTCTGTGTCATATATATACTTACAACTACATCCTTCGAAGATCATCAATATATCAATGAATTAATGAAGAGAAACCCAATCAGTTTTATTCGATTTTTTTTTTATTATTACATTTAATGAAGGTGTCTACCTCTTTATTGAATAGATCTTAAATGACTCATTTGAACTACTTTTTCCGTAAAACTTATCTAAAAAGAAATACATAGGTATTATCTAGTTCTTTCCTTTTCCATTAGTGCGCTTATCGAAATGTTGTTAAGAGAAATATATTTATAATTTACAAAGCATTATAAGTGTTTTGTTGTACAGAAACAAATTCGTATCCCACATATTTCCAAGGTCGTCGCGATAAGACATCGAAGTAGTAATAAACAAAAACACAAAGGATTTAAATAATTCGATAATGGTGCACATATACGTTTACGTTTTTCAACGGCAAGTGATTTCAAATTGGACCGAATTAAAACAAACAACCAATATATGATCGTTTTCTTTGTTAATAAACAATGGTAAGTTACCGCATAGCGTATATGTATCAAGCAGAAATACACTTGTATTGTCATTCATGCATCGTATTAGGTAAAAATTGTAATACAACTACGTGTGAAAGAAAATATTTCTAAACGGAAGCGATTAGTACATAATACAATACATGCATAATAATATTGACAAACTGGAATTTAAAATTATTCGAAATCGAAGCCTTACAACTGACCCCCCTTTCGGTCACCACTGAGCGTCGCTGCCGATGTTATAGCGAAACTAATTTTTAAAAAATAGTTACGGAAATTGTCGCAAAATTTCAATCATGTTAAGGCTTATTATTTTACATGATGTTATATAACGATTATAGAACACTGTAGCTTCGTAGCTTATTTTTAAAACGTAAAATAATGTAACCTGGCAGGAATTAAGTCAGTAAAGTTTTTATAGTACCGTTCTTCTTGTTTTACAGGGCAATAAAAATTATGTAAGCTTTTGAAATGATTTACATATTTATTCAGATAACAGTTAACAAAGCTGGCCGCTATTATAAAGCAGTATGTGTATACAACCCACATCGCATCCCGAAGAAGATAAAAAAGTTTTCGGACGTAATGAAATTACGAGAAAATCTGTGTTAAACTCGTATGGCTAATTATATTATGTACACTAATAATTCAAAGAACATGAACAAAGAAATACCGTTGCTTGTGTTTGCACATTTGTGCTACATGAACAGAGTCACACATACGTTGTTAGTTTATCAACATTTTCATGTAGTGTAAAATAAGAGTAGAGCATAACGCCTACAAATGGTACTATACAGTACTTCTCATCTATATTTCCTATTTGTTCATGAGCACATCAAATCGGTTAATTTTTTTAATATTAGTTTATTACCTATCAGTGGTATAAGTTAAAAAGTTACCGTCAACCGGTTTTTGGTAAATTTCTGTTTATGCATTTTTTTCTTATAAAATTAGAGCATTGTACGGTGGGCGGATTCGCGGATACAACCTTCATCTCAAAAATGTTTATACACTTGGCAAGTGGGTCTTAAAAAATTCAAGTGGGTAGTTATGGTTGCTTGTCCAAGGGAATTTGGTGAATTTTGACAATGAGTACGGCCCTAGACCAACTTTCTCGAGAATAATTTTCATACTTCACATCGCCTACCACTTGATTTGTCTAACCCGTCTCTGCTCAGATGTTGAAGATAATCGCAATAAAGGCCGGTAACAGTGACCGATAGCTACTGCATTAAAAATGTTACCAATTAAAACTGGAATTGTACAACCAAGCGTTTCAAAAAAAAATCTTGGAGAATGATCCTTCTGGGTGCGTCTGTACCTGCTCTACGCAATCCACAGCTTCTAACTCTGTGGTATCGTAATGGAATTGCAGTGAAGGCGTTATTATAACTGAAACGATGTCGCAAAGGGTAGATTGATTTCACTAAATTAATAAACTAAATATTTACAGGCGTGGAAATAATATTTATCTTATTGAAGCGCTTCAGCGGTTAACTTTTTACATGCCACTTGCACCTTTGCAAACATCTTCACCTTCGCTGTTTGAATATAAATATTTGTTTATACTTGGTAATGATTAAATGTAGGGTTAAGTTTAAACAAATAAAGGTATTAATTAAAGAATGCTTTCACACCTATATAAAATCGCATGGTGTTTGTATTTAAAATATACTGTGGCGTTCAAATCGGTAACATTGAGCTTAGCTGTTATTACCGCTACAAATAGTCAGTACAGTTCAAGTTTTCAGTAATTTCAACTTGTTTTATCTTCTACGATGTAGATAACAACAGAGTTAAAAGATTAAGTTCAGTCAACAAAGGAATAATTTCCTTTCTGTTCAATTTCCGCACATCATAAAACCGCTTTAATATGATATTTCCTTTACAACAACTATAAAAATAATTTCAGATGTATTTTCGTAAATTAAATACCATTTGTCAAATAATCATCTTGTTTGTAAGCCCCCACATACGTGTTTAATTATTAATAATGTTACTGTATATCATAGAGTAGCATGGAATCGGCGTCTCTGCATCGCTTTCATTGTGCTATTTCTAAAAGTAAAAATATACGATTAATGTATATGCTGTGTAATGTATGCGCTAATGTGTATGCTAATTTTGATAATTTCGAAAAATTATCAAAATTAGCTGTATCTAAAACAAACTCTATCGCGATTTAATCAAGGAGTGATGGACGCTAGAGGATTTACGAGTTAAAGGCTGATTTTCATCCAGGTAAAACGTGTTTTGTGTTCGACTTGAACTTAAATTGCCAAAAACGTGTTCTAGAAACGCTTTCGAACGCCATAAACTTTAAAATGTAATTAATCAATTTCGAAGAATTATCTAATTTCAATTTTTTCCTTATATAATACATATGGAAATATGTGTCCCAGTGAACGTTATATGCGGTTCTGCTTACTTATTACTACAAACATACACGATATGATAACTATTTATTAAACATAATGCAGATAGCATCTGGATACAAACATTTCCTTAAATTGTGTTTACTGAGGAAATATCACACCACCAACAAGCGCCGTTGTGATACGAAATTATCTAAAATTACTCACGATAGAGTAGCAATAAAAATGTTTTTTTTTTTTATCCTTGTATTGACGAATGCAATGTTACGAAATGTGCAGTGGTATTCGGAATGAACTAATAATAACTTCAAAGAAAAGATTTAATTACGGTTTGATTAGTTTAACAGAAACGAACATATGTATCAGATATGCGTACGTGCAGAACCGAGAGTATAAACTAGTTTCGATTTTACGTTAAACTTCTTGGTACATTGCTATATTTCCTTAAAAAGCTCGTATGGATGAAAAAGAAACTGTTATATTTACGCGTCTGATGTCTTGGTAGAAAAGGTAACTCTTGAAATATTTTTTAAGCAAAATTACAAGCTAATGTAAAATATTGTGCAATAGATCCTAGCTCTATGTCATTAATTAGTTTAATTATCGTCTCAGAAGTCAGATAACTCCACATCATTTCTATGTATATGTTATCTGTTGTTGTGCGGGAGGTGGGATGTTGGTGTTGAAGATACATCGGATACGCAGTGTCCCATTAAAGCTGTTCGTTATATACATTCGTGCCCTTTCTTTATTCCACTTGGACTATTGATTACTTTTTTTTTTGAGCAATTTATTTTCAGATATATTTTCTTTTTCCACATGTTTTTACGTAGTAACATCTTCAAAGTTATTTTCCATTCTTTTATTTAGATTTTTATATATCAAATCCTATTTGAAAGTAAAAAATTTCGTTTAATATAATTCACGATGGAAGAGGCTTATCCTCGTATAAATGTATCTCCAATGCCACGTTTCCGCTGCTACAACTCATAAAGTGCAGTGCAATAATCGATCTTAAGAAACTCGTCAAGTGTGTACATTATAACTGAGAATTCTTTTCTCTTTTATTCTCACAGAAAATGTTTTCAATTAAGCGGCTCGGTGATCTAGTGGCAAAAGATCCTTCCCTTCGTTATGACCGAGTTGTGCGCTAAGAGTCCGAATCGCGCCAACATGAAGTGGCAATCTTTTTGATAGATCCAATACAATCTCGTCACCATACACATATTCGCGAATAATTAACTGCTTCACCCTATACAGTGATGCATGACAGTAACATAGCCACGGAATACGAATACACATCGTAGGGATTTACTGAATAGTTCTTTAAAAAATGTGATTTTTTTACCAGTTTTCCTTCTGTTAAAATGATCTGATCCACTTTATTGTGGATGGATTTTCTGACAATCTCTGTTATTTTAATTTTATTTTACGAATGTTCGATATTTTGTAGTTTCTTTAGAGGAAGTTAGGGATTATGAACGACTTTTTTGAGTGAGCTACCTGGTGGTTATTGTAAAATATGTTGCTAGTAAAGAATTTATAAGAACCAGAACTCAGTTTTTTCCTACCCGGTTGAGCAATTTGGATTATTTGAAATATTCTAGTTACTATAATTATAAGCTTTACGATCTAATTTAATTAGGAACCAAATTCCAATTCAAGCGGTTACTGTTTTTTCCTTTCTAAAAGTTTTCCATGTTAAAACCGCTTCATGCATCAAAATGTCGACGTTTCCCTCTCAATTGCAAAAACTTCCTTAAGGCCGTAACATGTCCAACACTGCTGTAAAGACTCCGTGCAATGGAGACCAAAACGTCGCTTTTAGATGCGATCCGAAAAGAAAAACCAAGTTGAAGGATACGTGTTACAAATAACTTTTCTATGTAAAAATGTACGATGAACGAATGTCGACAACCGTTAAACCTTTACTACTTTTTGGAATGGCTTTAAAAGAAATGTAAAAATCGACGCGAGAGATATTATAAAGTTAAAATTTCAATATTTAATAACCTTGATAAGTTTCATTTCTTGGAGAGCAAAAATGTGATTGCTCGCAAAATTTTAAAAGTTGCATCAGCAATATTCGTGTTTTTCTTGAAACGCACTTCACCGTTTCTAAATTAAAATCTACGCGCAAAGATTTCCCGAATTAAATTTATATTTAATATAAGCCACATAGCGATGACTTCATTTATAGCGATGCTCATAAATATTTATGTATATCGTTAGAAAATATTTTCATTGTAGTTAGACATATTATAGTAGGCATCAGATATGTGGCAAATGTTTTGTTTTACTTTAACTTTGGTTATTTGTAAAAGTATTGTTTTGCCAAAAATACTAAATATATTTTTCGTAGTGAAGAAATTTTTTTTTGAAACAAAACAACGCAAGTTGTGTATTGCTTATCATCAACCTATTACATTTAGCCCTGTTCTAATTAAATGTTATTATTATATTCTTCAGGAACATAAAGTTAAAATTATGAAGCATTATTATCTTGAAGAAGAACAATGAATGTAGCGTACAAATAGGCGAAGACAAAGATCTTTTCAGAAATATATAAATACCATAGTTGGTACACCAGTTTGATCAATTAAAATTGATTTACATTTAAACAAACGTTTATTTACTTGGTTTTCTTTGATTAATAAACTCAAATTTCCGGTAGTTATGTTATAAGTGTAAATAGCTAAATATTTCCTAAATAGCAATATTGTGTTGTAAGGAATGAATCACAGCTTAGACGCGAAAATTACTCAACTGCTGTAAAATTGTCACATCTTCTAATCGTTTTTTCCCTCCGTGAAACAACGAATCTTTGAAGAAAGAAGATCCAACTGAGCATGCGCTACTAATCACGTGAAAAACCTGAAATAAATGTCACTTAAACTTAGTGTCATACAATTTGTGAAGGAAGTTGTGTGATTATTGTGCACTTATAATGTGTTGTTTATTGTGCCAGCCTTTGCATATCGAGATCAGTAATGGAACGACAACTGTCAGAGGTTTTTATTGTTTTATCTCATCTTCTAATCTTTCTGATCTAAAACGTCAACAGTCTTGATAAGTTGAAAGATCTTGCCAGATGTACAAAATATGATTTTGTTCGTATCTTATTTTTGTATCGTATTGGATGAGAGTCGATGAAACCTATCACAATAACCATTATTATTTCTTAAAAGACAATGACACTTTATCGTTAATCGCCTTGGAACTTTGATCTTCTGAGCCGGTTTTCTTGTACGACGTTCTTATTAAACTTTTATAACATATGACTTTTATTACTTCAAAAGATCATACACATGCACATAGGCTGTAACATGGCTTCACACTATATCAACATCAATTTATATTACGTATTTGAAATTTGAATACTCTATATAAACAAATTTAATTTTAGTGGTAGTTATTGAGATAGAGCGGTATCTTTCCGGATATATAAAAACTGGCTTATGTTAATAATTATTTATAATTATCTCCAAAAACTTCACATCATTACTTCCTTTTATGCATAACGGTGGTCAGATTTAAAGCTGTTAGAAAATAAAATTAGCAAAATACTTTTAAAAACATAGCAGCTTTTTGGTGATTTCTTGAAATTTATCAATTTACGAAATTTTTTTCAATTCTAATCAGCACGAAGACTATTTCCTCCCAAAATTTTGCGAGAAATGGTATCAATCATATATTGTGCAGTTACACAATTGCGATATGTTTTAAGATTTGATGTATTAACCAATTAAAAATTGGTCAATACATCACACTGTATACATAGCGATGGATTGCGATGATCGCAATATTCATTGCCTACGGAGTAGATTATTCTAGTCAATATATTTTTCGCAACAAAGAAAATCGGACACCATTTTTCTTTCTGGTGAAATAAATCATGTTACAAAGGTTATGAGGATGTCTGTAATTGCCGCGATCGGTATCAGATAGGCAAAGATAAAAAAAATTACGGCAATAATTTATGTTTGTTTATCCTTAGTCATGTTTAGGTATTTTATAGAATGAAGCTTTTCGTCAAGTCAGTTCGTTAAGTCAAACTCTAAAAATTCTATTTTTTTTTTTGAAAATTAAGCAAATTTTCAAATTTTTTGAAAATTTTTGTCGTGTGTCAGCTTTAGTTAGCTAGCTATATGATCTGAAAGCCAGAGTGTGTATTATCTTCCTTCAAACACTGTTATCGTCGGGACTTAATTTTCTAAAAAAAAATCAATAAATATTTTTTTTACTTGATGCCGATTGTTTGGCGATCACTGTGCAGCTATCTTTTTTCATTTTTATTTTACTATGAATTGTCAAGGATTGCATAGCAAATTCGTTTAACTTCCTACTAAAATGAATAATACGATTCATTAAAGGTAAGGATTCTATCCATTAGTGAGAAATTGCAGATTGCAGAACAAAGTTAGTATCAATGCGTTATGTTGTATAAGACATTATAATCGCCCTTAACCAAACTGTTGTGTGAGATATACGTTTGAAATTATGGGTGCTGTGAATATATACCAACAGAAGGATTTAGGTGATGGTGTTGTGATTTTTCAAAGAACTCGTGAACTGACTTCATAACTTTCGATCAAGGTAATCTAATAAGAAATTTTTTGATGAAACCACCTAAATTTCAACATGTTCTGTTTAATTGCATCATGCATTTCCAAGCCATTTACAAGTACGGTAGTTATCTCGTATAAGATGTGCTGGTTGCAACATTTACGGATACGCAGAAAATTCGATAGAATTTTTGCGTGACTAATGTATGATGGGACAAAAGTATACTTAAGCGATGAAGCAGTATGGGCAGTGTACACAAGGTTCACTTTCGTACAGGCTTACAGCGTATTATCCAAGTTTGCTTTTGTGCCATCATGCATGCTAGGATACGTCCACACTAAAGCAACATTCAACAATTTACGTTGCAACGAGTTGTCGAATGTTTACACATAATTTCATTAAGGCTTTTTAAATCGTTAGACTATCCACACTGTTCACGATACGTTTAAGGAATGTTTGCACTTGTATTTAAATGCAACGTTCTGTTGTTCACATTGCCTTTTTAGTTCAAGGGTAACTTACTGTAACATGCAGGAAGGATTATTAGTGGTTGTTATCTCAAAGGAATAATAAAGCATCATTGGCAAATCACTTTGAATGAAAGCGAGTCCCTGATCGAGATTTTTCATGTTGCGATGCTTCTTTCGTTCCCTATTAAACTGAGCTACAGAGTTACAAATTCTTCTTTTTGCTTTTTCAGTAGATTGGCACCCTATAGTTGAAAAAGCTGCATCTCACGCATCATTTCCTTGACTTTCATATTTCACATTTTAAGAATCACAAATGCATATAATTGCCAATTAAATTTCTTTTCTTTATATGCTTGTAAAAGACGCAAAAAACGAAATATATGCTTAATATCTGTAATTATTCGACTGCTTAGAAATACATCATTTCGTCCATACAACAAAACATATTTAAATAAAAGTAAATTTTTTGTTCTAAATAAGTTGCCGTTCCATTATGTTAGAATATGTTACTCCGCTGCAATTCGTCTCGTTCTCGATATTATGTAACTCCCCGATCGTAACATAATGCGATTGTTTGTTTAATAAGCTTCTTACAATTCCATCGCTTTGCATCTGACTTAAGTGCATAGTTAAGATGTGTTTAGTCCTCAAAATAATTAACGCAACACAAGATTTCAAGAAGCATGATTGATTATTTCTCCCCGATACCGTTACAGTTTTCTCCTGAAGATCTGAAAAAATTCAGTTGTTTTGAACTTGTTTCACAATGAATAAGAACACGTTGAACACTAGTTAAAATTCATTTTTATAAAACAAATGCAAATAAAAAATAATTTCCACATAATTGCGGAATGCAGGCCAATCTATATTATAGTATGCAAGTCCCATTCTGTTGAAAAAGTTCGTGCTAATATTTCTATTTATATAACAAAATCGCTATAAATAATGAAAAATTAAACACGTTCTCGAAGCAAAATCGATTTTAGTCGGTAAATATTTATCCGATCTACATAACCGAGGCTGTTCAAACGTCTTTAAAGTTTATTTTAACACAATTGTAACATCTTTCTTCTCGTAATTTTATGGTGCCATTGACCCGTTGTAACATTTAACAGAACGCGTAACGCGACAAGTTAGAAAACTTAGAGGAGGCTCGCCGTCCAGATTATACTGTTTGTTGTTTTTTTTTTTTTTTATTTTTTTTTTTATTATTATAGAAACAAATGCGAGTTCTGTCTTGTTCTATATGTTAACAGCGTCTCCTTGCTCAGTGGAAATCTCGAAATATATTCTAAAAAACACGTAAATCAAGCAATATAGTGATCAATATTTAAATTTGAAACTATAAAATCTTTGCTTTTCTAATATTGTATCCCTCTAACTTCTTTCCTGTTGATTTTCCTCAGATTTTTACAAATTAATTTTTACTATTTAAAACGACGTTCGTGATAGGCCTTCAAAAAGTGTTGCTTAAATGAATCAATATTATGTTCATGCTGCTTTATTCGGACGAAAACATTCAACTGTCTTATTTCTTCGGAAACAGCAGTTTATTAATTGCGTAATTATTTATGGCTATCCATGTTACTTGAACATCATTCATTTTTCACAGATTCCTGGAGTAAATGATCTCCCGTAACTTTTTTATTGGATTGGGGCTAGGAGATTGGGACAGCTATTGCAGAACATATATTTTTTCTTTCCCTAATCGCCCTTTTATAAATTTGCGGAAGTGCTTTGGGTCGTTATCACGTTGAAACTAGAATCTTTAATGCATTGTTTGTTTGATATGTGGATGAAGTTATACCGCTTTTCGCTCGAGCTCGAAATGTTATGAGAACAGCAATAAGAGTACTTGCAGAGTTAATTTCATTATCATTATTGAAAGCTGTAGTTTTGGTTTTAAATTTAGATGAGTACATGAATAGAAAACAAATCACTTTATTCTCTATTGAAGCGCAATATGTACGACTTTAATAGACTATTTTTTTGAGCGAGACGAACACCTTTGAGACGATGTTGTATAAAAGTAATTCATAAGAGAATTACAAGCAGAATAGTTAAATGTTATTTTTTTACTTCGAAGATTAATATATTTATAAGATATAGTGTGCAAATAATAAAAGATGTATATTTATAACAAAATTACAATATACTTATATCTATTCTATATATTCTAATATAAATTAGAATATATCTGGTTTAAAAAATAGCGACGGCAAACAACCATTTGTTGATGCCGGTAGGTACTTTCGGATGGAATATTCCAGTCTTTTATTACAAGCAAGGGCTTTACTTGTTCCTTCAATTCTCTTGGAGGCATTTATATTTTTTACAAAGTATGTAAAGGTATTGGAGATCATTTGCTTTTCTGTGGCAAAGTAGCCCTCGCTCTAGCGCCTCTTCTAACAAATTGGATAGTTCTTTTAACTTTTTTTTTAACTAGTTCTACGGTAGTTAATACCACTAGAAGATGAATCAGTTTTTATAAAAACCTGATTTAATTATTATTATTAATAGATAGAAATAAAGGCAAAATGCAAAAATAAAATACTAAACAATAACAAACCGAAAATAGCAAAAGTTGATATATTACTGATCTTCATAGAAGAAATTCTACTAAAAGCGTGGCAACAATGCTGGTTCGAAATAAAAAGAATCGTTGTAAACTAGCTAAAGAATATCTAACAATTCGAAGCCAGGGTGAAATAATCTATATTTCTTAAGCAATATACTTTCTTGTATCTACTACTGTGATTTGATAAATTGATTTTTTAAAATAAACTAAAGATGTTATATGCAAGATTTAATGCTTATCTTTACAGGAATATAAACCAAATCCGGCTGTCGGTTCTCTCCGGTGTACTTCCACGATTGCGACTAAATGCTGCTCTGAACGATGTTGTGGCTTTTTTGCCTTATTTTCTCTGAGACTCTCCACTGTCCAATCCGTTTTCTTGACTAGATGATTTTGTTTTAAAAATATTCTTCGTCTTTTAATTTTCTCGCAGTATTTTAGCCGCCTGCAGGACGTGGCAAACATGATTGACGATTGTTTGATTTAAACTTGATTTGAGATTCGTCGGGGATAAATTATAAATTAAATTCGCCACTTGGCGTGTAGATGTTTGTTGATGTATTGTTAATGCATATGACTTTCTTTAAGTTTCATTCTTAAGCTAATTTCTAAATGTTTGACAATTATAACTTACAGATTAACGGCAATGTTAAACAGTCGTTAGGAGCAATTGATTCTTTATCTTTTCTAAGAAATGGACATTTATTTATCTATACTATTCCACAAGATAAACACACAGCGACGTAATATAATAAAACCAAGACTTGAAGTAAACAGGAACCTCATTTAGTTTGCTAATAATATAATATTACTATGCAAATCTTGTTAGTATCGAGTTTCTTAACTTCACCGAAAAGCTACCACGGAGACGTTATTGTTTGCCTACTGCGTACCCTAAAAGCATGAATATGTATTCAAATGCTATTCGAGATTTTCTAGAGCATAACGTACATTGATGGATGGCTTAATAATTTTCGAACTTCGAAAAAAGCCGCATATCCGATTTCAAATATGGATAAACGCTTTATATATTCTTAAGGGCCAAGTGAATAATATGTAATTAATAGAGAGGACAAAGGCGGATGAAATGATTTACTTTTTTGCAGACACTAGATAGACTCGTGTTTTGTCGACTCTCGGGAACACCAATAGGTAACACGAATTCATTCTCAAGAGGCGAATAGACACTAGTCTACCTAGTCGCTGTAAAAGAAGGAATAATTTCACCTGCCTTTGTCCTCTCTATGTTTTGATGTCTACGTTATGATATGGTTACAAAGAAGAGAGTGATCACTGATCTATCACAATTTTACATTACACCGACCGTGTTCCATTTAAAGGTAACTATAAAATACCCCTTGAAGTTATGATCTCATGGTAAATGTTATTTTACGGACCGTTTCAATATAAAATTGACCTACTTTTCCAAAAATGTTGACTGGAATCGTAGAGCATCTTATCATTTGAAGGCCCCGTTATCGAAGATGCTATTTTCCCTTTTTTGATTTATTTGTCATGTATATGAGATCACAATTTGAAGAGATATTCGATTACTTTTTAAATGGAACACTGCAATAGATGAGATAAGAATGAGTAAATTTATGGTTGTTGTTCTTCACACGCAAAAATGCGTCACGTTTGAAGCGGGGCGTACACATTGAAATACATAGCGATGCACGCATCGGTTCCAGAAATCATAAAACTCGTCGTCGACGTCGGTTTGTCTACACACACAGAACCATGATACAAAGGATGCATCGGCTCCTAAGAATAATAAAACTTGAAATTCAATTTGGTCTGTATCGTTGACCTGCGTAATTTTTCGATTTACTATTTTAAAAAGATGAGCTTAAAGGTGTACTGCTCATATACTAATATGTTGTACTTTGAGCAAATTCGCCGAGTTTATTTTATAGAAGATATTTGTTCTGTTTCTGATGATCTAAAGGGATTAGCGAATACGCTTCGTAAGGCATATTAAATCCAATTAAATTAGATATTTTCTATTTCATGTGACCTTAAAAGCATGTAATACACTTCCAGTAGACATCGCTTCTACACTCTACTAAACAGTAGATTGTGGAAGATACGAAATTTATTAAAATTGAATTATTTATTCACTCTTTACAGAATAGTATAATTCAGAGAAAAATAGTCATGCAAATTTCACAATAGCTTACGCAAAATTGCAAGAATAAACTATAATATGTACATTGAAATAAAGATAACTTATGGTATTTAATATATTTCGAATCATGAACGGCTTTAAATTACTCAGATTTGTTATTTTATATACATACAGCTTGTCCACCTATTACGTAGGCGCAATTTAAAGATATTCAAAGGCAACTGCTGCACAAAATAAAATTATATTGAAGTATACGGGTTGTTGCCTCTGCTTCCTTAAGGGACATTATCTCAACATAGGGTTAACTCGAAGTGAATTCCATCGAGTATTTCTTGAAGCTGTACGGAATATATGGAAATTTTTTTTATATTAATTGGCGTCTATAAAATAGAGCAACTGAAATCCTTGCTATTTTAACTTTTTCAATTTCAACATCCTGTATATCCTTCCGGAATTTCGTAGAAATTCTTATGACTTGGATGGCCTGCTATTGCGTGATGGTATAAATATTGGATTGTATACGAATGACACATGTCTTCTTGTTCGTAACAGAGATAAGAATTTAATCGAGGCTAACTGCGACAACTTGGTACACCAGGTTAATTATTGGATGGCTGCTTGTGAATTTTCATTAAACACAGACGAAACTGAATATATGGTTATGCACAGTTATCGAAGATTGGCTCCATCTATCGATTTCATAATTGCTAATAAAAGCTTAGTTTTTAGGTTTGGATTTTGATGAGATATATATGATCGCTTGAGCAGTTGATCTCCGTTCATTATGCTTTTATTAGTCTAGATTACGGCATGGCACTCGCTTTTGGAGTAGGTTTATTTCAGCTAATAATGTCTTTATCTGTCAGAAACGTATTTTACGTATAACAATATAGTTGTCATATAGAAACCTTTTTGAAGATTCTTATTAGATTAATTTTGTTGGGCTTTACAGTACTTTGAAATATATACTTTAAATAAAAAAATTGTATTCTTGTAATCATTTTGCTTGTTTTAAGGATACAAATTGTTATTGTAACTTTGAGCTGAACTTATTGAATACTTCCGTTCAAGGATATAAGCTAATTTTATATGAAATATATTTATATCCTTTGTTTGAATGTAATAGCCTCAAAATAAGATTATAACATTTCGCAAAACGCGACGGGTTAATCTTTATTTCATATAAAAGCTCTCACGTCATGATCACGTTTTGCGTGTTTACTGTCACCGTGTGTATGTTTATTTACTGTTCGAACTTTCGTCTAGTACTCGCACCTAAATTTTGGCTTGGCAACGGTACACCCTTAACCGGTAAATATTTATAAATACCTGCCAAAATTCTCTATCAACCTTTACCTCTACTAAACTAGCACTTTTCGGACGAGTACTATTCAAATCGCACACACTGAAACTCGTTAGTTGCAAATCTCTGCATACCATACCCTTTGTAACTCGAGCCCTGATCCTAGGAGTCAGCAGTCGTTGGTGCATCGGTACGTGTGCGGCCGCTTTAAACAGCTAACTGTGTTGTCCTAACGTCAGTTTGGAAACTGTGAGGTTATTCGCGATTATCAGAATAACTTTGTTAAAGGTAAATCCAACTTTAGAGCTTATATTCATTTTATTGATTATTTTGTATAAATTTTATTCTTAACAGTATGATTGTTTTCCAGTGAATGTTTGCAATACGTTCATGCAAATCCAGTGGCGATCTTTTAATTTTAACGATCGTTATTGCTGAAGAAATTAACACACGTTGGCAACTTGACAGGTATTTGTTCTTGAACGCTTAATACTTGTTACAGGAACGTAGATGATAAACATTTTATGTTTCTCAAGAAACCTTGAAAATAATTGTTTGCTTATTTAATAGAATAATTATTTATAAGTATTATATGTGGCTGAAATCAGCGCATCAAGAAGACTAAATAATATGTTGTATTTAATAAAGAACACCCACCTATCTGGTACTGCTTTTATGAATCACCCCTATATATTTCAAATTTCGTTTAGAAGGCATCTTTTAAATTAACAACTGACCTATTCGACCTGTTCTACATAAAACTAAAGTAACGTCGATTTCTTTTTTATTAAAACTAAATGTGTTGCGGGTTCGGACCGTCATATCGTTTTTTGTTAAACAAAAACGCGATGTTTCACCCGCAATCATTCAGAGCTTCTTTACGAGAGTGAAAGATGGTAGGCAACAGTTATTACGTTACCGCACTGTATGTAGCTATTAAATCAGATTTGCTTAACAACCATTATGTGAATGATCTTGCTGATCTGTTGAAAACACTGTATAGATTAGTTTCACAACATTTTAACATTTCTTATCTCGTACAGGTTTTTGTAGCGACCGACAGCCATGTTCGTAAAACATTAAATCACAAAAAATCAAAGCAACCGTTATTTATTTAACATGCTTTTGTTCATATGTTTGTATAAGTGCTGCAGGTATTCCTTTTAGCTTGTTCGAATTATTAGATATTCAGGTTGCCGCATTAAGTGGCTTTCTTTAGTGTCATAGCATAATATTCGTACATATTGGGGTTATCATCTTTTATATAACTTCTGGAAGAGCTTCTTTGTTACATTTATCTAACAGTGGTTTGTTACACAACACGTAAGTATCGGCAACGTCCGTGCCATACAAGTTCAATTAATTACATAATAATGAATCCGAAACGGACTCGAACGGTCCTCATCATCAACTGGTGATCAAATGTGAAGTTGCCGATACTTGCGCGTTATTTACCATACTACGTCACAGTTCTTGCTATCATTACTAGTTGTTTGTTACATTTGCTTTGTATTATCAATAATTCTGATAAAAGATGCAAAAATGATTGTTTATTTGTCAGTTGAAGATTGACGAGCTTGTCTTTGTTGTCAGACGAGGACTTGCTATCTAAGCCAGAACAATCCTCACGATACGGTGACTCTAGTAATTACATATATAATTTCTTACGGCTGTACAATTTTTTTTTTCAAACTGGCAGACTGTGACACATTCCTGCAACTATCTAGCAACTCAAAAATGAAAATATACATAGTGCATACCATTTAAAACATACAAGAGTAATGACGCCACAACTAAATATAATACGGAACACAGTTGAAAATAAAAGTCCACCTGTTCAAGGATATTTTCAAAATATTTTAAGTTTCCAAAGTAATAAATTTATTCCGTACTTTATATACGCAGTCTATGTATAAAGTACACCATATTATCTTAATAAGCATCTTTTTACGTAATTATGTTTGATATTAATTAAAAAATATATCTGTGTATATAAAACATTGAAAAATATTTACATCTAACATTAATAGTTGCTCTAATCACTGTTTGCGCCATTGGATACCATAGATAACCTCCGTATAATCTTAAGCAGTGAATTATTAACATTAACACAAATTAATATGGCTAATTCTTTTAACCGGAGATTTAAGTTATACGACCACCAGAACTGATAAGTTAATTCGCCAATATAAAACTCGCTTTTCGGGAGCGTAAATATTTTTTGTTTAATTTCTCGTATAATTAGTTGATCACAATTAGTGGTGGATAAGAAAGTAACAAAATTTTATTACAAAAATTCTTTCGGATATTTTTACATCTGACTTGAATAATGTTATTGTTTGGTCACTCTCTCGATGCTCGATATCGATAAAAATAATGTCATTTATACATCAATTATTTAAAGAACAGCATCCTATTTTTTGATATCGCTCTATAATGTAAACAAAGTAAGTCGGCGCAAATATCTCGACTAGTGAACCAGGAAATTAAAAGACGTGTATCATTTCCTTATCTTTTTGTAGTTTATTGGAATAAATCCAAGAGAACCACGACGACACGTGGACACGGCGCAGCAAAATACGGCGTGCTGTTTCTATAAGAGGCCCATAGAAATATCTGGATTTTTAAAAGTTTAAGGGAAAACATGTTATTAATGCATATTCATACCTACTACATAATTCCCAAACCACCTACGTGACGTTATCGAATGATTCACATTTATAATTGGAACAGTAAATATCACACGAGTATGATGAAACTTTACGACTTGTGGTAACTTGTTTAATTTTTTTTTAATCTGAAGTATATCACCAAAGAATTGTTTTACTGAACTATCAAATGTATTTCACTCAACTGTAAATATTTAATTTCTTAACAAAGAATTTTTTAATAATTAACAGATAAGTATCGGCACCTCTACATCACACAAGTTTAATTTATTATATAGCGATATATAATAATAATTATTCGGTCGATGATGAAGACCGTTCGTGATTCATGTCCTCGAAACGGCCGTTCCGGATTAATTATTATATATTACTACATAATAAATTGAGCTTGTGTGATACGAAAGTTGCCGTTACTTATGTGTTGTTTACCATACTACGCCACAGTCCTTGCTATCATTATTAAAGAATTTTTTTAATTTGTAAAATACATAAGGATATGCATGGTGTAGTATACGGAAACAAATAGATTTCCTTTGCCCTACTACTAACGACTAATGTTTATTTAGACAGTTGCAAAAAAAAAACGATATGAAACTGTACGGAAAACACAATATTTAAAGAAAATCCGGTAACAATTTTCTTTATATTTTTATCATCTAATAAAAAGCTTCATTTTTGAGGTTCCTGAAATACTTTCAGGTTATCATTACTACACGTAACGATGATGTATCAGATTCTTTTAACGCAAGTTTTAATGAAAAAGTATTAGCAATGCATTAGCAACGTAATTTTTCTAAAGCACTTTTGATGAACAGATAACTTGTAAATGCTTACAGTACGTATTACAAGGTCTGCTTATTTATCCGCTTTTCGCAATAATTGGAATAAATCAATACATGAATAAAATTAATAATGAAAAAATGCGGTACGGATTGAATCATTGAACGTTGTTCAAAACAATTTTATCACCATTGCAAATGACAATTGTTTTGAACTGATAATTATTTATGAAGGACATTTGCTTGAGTTGAATAAACAGTTTTATAATCCAGGCAATTAACGATCTTTTAATTTAATGCGAAACTGCGAGGCGTAAAAACTGAACATCGTATTCCACGGAGAAAGTATGAACGAGCGTTATTTTCCGTCTTCCTCGCTACTTGCCTATCGTCTGTAAAACCCGAGTAAACACACTGTTAGAAACGGTGTTATGCCTATTTCGATGTCAGATTAAATATAACTTTGATTATCTATTAAAGGTTCTATTGTCTTTTATCGCTTGATACTTACACGATTGTATAGAGCCATTCTAATTTGACGTTTTCGAGAGCTTTACAGCGCTACAGTAGCGAGAAGTCATAAAATTTATTGTTTTAATAATTGTTGAAATGTTACAGGTCACCTTAAAAAACTTATTTCATTAATAAACTAAATCATTCTGGAAGTAAAAGTATTTATCTAATTTAAACGGTAATAGCAGGCTAGGGAATGTAATTGATGCAATACAGTAATAGCAAAATCAATTTGTAGCAAACGATACGTACCCATAGAAATAGTGCATTCGACTAGTTCGTTTTGTACACTGAATATTAAAAAGGCAGGAGTATTTTATTCATTTAAATGCGATTCGCGTCAAACGTATTTAATATTCACGACATTCACAAAGTGCAAAGGTGTTTTGCATTTGATATTATTATTGTGTAACCAATTATCTTTACTTGATAACGAAAGCAGTTAAACGACTCTACTATAATGGTTTTCTTTTATTTCAGACGCACACCATATTTGTGGATGCTTTTCTGCAAAACAACCGCCTAGACCATGTTAGTCAAGTAATGGGATATCATCCTTCGTATTTAGACCATTTCTTAAAAACCCAAAGTTTTATACTTCGAGGCGATGGACCTTTGCCGTACGACTATCGACACTATATAGCCATTATGGTAAGTAACCGACGAAATACTAGTTTGACATTTGCAAACAACGCAGAACATAAAGATCGACGCTTTAATTTCTCAAGAAACAAATTGTTAACTTTGTAACGCACGTGTTGTGATATGCGTAAATATTAAAGGATTGCCTTTTTAAAATCATTTGAACTGAAATCTGATGATCCATTAAGTGATTTAGCCCCAGCAAATTGTAAAACTGACTAGCCGCCGGAAAAAGCGACTTGAGTCGAGAGAATCTCAACAACAATGCCTTCTTAGGTTGGTTTCAATTTTTCAAATTCCAATGTAGACGGCACCGGTTTCAACGACGATCCTAAGGCAAGAGCGTCAAAGTCAGAACTCAAGAAAACATCGGTATTGTGCATCACCTGATTAAAGAAGACCGGCATGTTGTAAGATTCAGACATCCTCAGGCATTACAAGACAAGTTCAAAAAATGTTTGTAGTATCGGGAGTGATGGCGTATCTATCTTAAATTTATTCTCATGAACCAGAAACCAAACGTCAATGTGACCGCTTTAAAGTGAAGGAAAACCCCGAAATGTGCCGAAAGAAATGGTCGCAACTTTTGCCTCAATTTCAAACCATGTTGCTGCTGTTTCTTCAGACGACGGTTAATGCCAAATGGTATGTAACAGTTTGTTTACCAGAAGAAACACAGTTGAGCCACAGATGAGTTATTACATCATCGCCAGCAGAAGCAGTCGATGGCTTTAAAAGGGCAATTTTGGATGTCCCAACTGATGGCATGATTGCCTTAACAGTTGGCTTGAAAGTACATCAATCTTTAAAAAAACAGTAAAATAGTTTGTCGGTCTAGCACTTGCTTTATGTCAAAAAGGGGGCCTTCGTACAACTATGAATTTTAAAAAGATAAACGTTTTCATAGGACTTAAATAAAGTTTTACAATTACATATATAAGAGAACTTCGTATTCGATCTCTACTAATTTGAAAGTTTCAAATCTCAATTTTAAGAAGTTTTCTTGTATTTCATTTAAATATATACATGAATTTCGACAGAAACAATCATGTATATGTTTGTTACTTGCATCGGTATTCAATAACTATTAAATTTTGGAAAAGGCCATATTTTTATACGCTTAATCATACTCAAAAATATTCCCTCATATTCAGCGACTACATTACTTTATCGAGTCACATAGCATTTGATATTTTCTTTTATTTTTAATGATTAAGAAAGCTATAAATTGCAAAAATATTGAGAAATAATATGCAATAACGCACCATCCAACCAGTTTATGTCTTACATGCTCAACGTGTATCATATTTCCGGTAGAAATTTGGCAGAAGCAGAATAAAATAGATTCTATGGTCTGTTTAAGCTATTTTATTGTCGTTCTAATTTAAAGATATCGCCACTTTCTTCATAAGATTATATACCAATGTATCATTATTAAATTAATCCAAGTTAATTTTTAGGCTGCAGGACGGCATCAGTGCAGCTATTTAATCAGTTTACAGAAGCAAGAATTCATATTACAAGGCGGCGATCCAGCGTGGCTTAAAGGTCTTACTTACATCCCACAGAAATTAAGGAACCTGTACGACATCAACAAAATTCTGGCGCATCAACCGTGGCTGTTAAATAAATCTCATATTGAGGTAATTTTGTAATATCTTCTTATTAAACAGTTATTTTCAGTTATGCATTTTTAGAAATTAACAAAAGGTAAAGACAGTTGGTCGCTGGCTGAAGTTGTACAAGCTATCGTTATATTGGCTCATTTTCACTCTCTCTGCTCGTTCGTATTTTCTTGTGGTGTCAATCAAGAATTGGATCAAGCCGGCGGATATCGGTATCAAACGTCAGAGGAAGTGCACCGTGCTGTTGCATTAAATGCGAATTCAAATAGTAAGACGGAACCCAAAGCTATACCAATTGTCAATGATACCAGACAAGGTAAATAATTACATCGTCAGTGATAACGTAGTATATGCTAAATTATCGATTTTCTTATAGACTGGAAACAATCATCTCTTGCTAGTCCTCCATCACCAACGGAACCAGAAGTTGGTATTACGACAATAATGCAACGTATGAAAACATTATCAGAACAGACACAGGAATGTACACCCGTTGAACTAACGAAACGTTTCGAAAATGTCGAAAATCAATCTGCTGAGCTGATAGCTGTGGGACCCGAGCCACAAGAAACACCAGCCGATATAGGTATTTTCGTCGATGACTCCTTATTTATGTATCACGATTTTGCAAAGAGAGGAGATCATGAAATATCGACCTTTAGAGTACAGGATTACTCGTGGGACGACCATGGTTATTCTTTAGTTAATAGGTAAGTGTTTTTTTTTTGTTTAGTCTTTCTAGTTTATAATAGTACTATTCAAAAGAAGAGATATGCTTTATTTTAATAATATTTTTTAGATTATATAATGATGTTGGCAATCTTCTTGACGACAAATTTAAGACTGCTTATAATCTCACATATTACACAATGGGAGGAAGAACCGATGTGGATACTTCAAGATTCAGGAGAGCAATCTGGAATTACATCCAGTGTCTTTTAGGAATACGCCATGACGACTATGATTATGGTGAAATTAATCAGTTACTAGAGAGAACCCTGAAGACTTTCATCAAAAGTGCTTGTTGTTATCCAGAAAGAGTGACTAAGAAAGACTACGATAGAGTTTTAAGAGAATTCAAACATAGTGAGAAGGTACATATATCAGATTGGTATTTCCTTTTTTTTTTAATACGTAGCTTGTTCAAAACATAGTCACCTGAGCATTATACGTATGTGAAGGTATGGTATACAAAAGCATTATTATGTCATAGGAATCCTCTAAAGACCACCGTCAAACTAATGGGAATCGCAGAGAGTAGTAAATTCTCCGCGGTGTTTTCTTCTTCTTATTATTTTTTTTTTTCACAATAAGAAGCAGATTGAGATTCAGACGAATTAACTATAATTTTCTACCAACCCCAAAAAGTTTGATAAGTCCCTTAATCGTTGATCGTTGATTTTAAACAAGCTATATGTATAGATTATCTTTTTTATGTTTTTATTAGAGTCTCTCTGAAACGATAATAGTTAGAACGAAGGGTACCTACCTCTTTTTCAATTTCCTCTAATACCTCTCTTTCAATTCACCCCTACAAAAGGGTGAATTGAAAGAGAGAAAAAAAAATGGTATCGAAATATACGGGATGTTCCATGAAAAAAAGTTACCGTCCGGTTCTTAATGTATAAAGTAAAAAACTAACTATCAAATTTTATTGAAAAAGCTACGTGCTTAAATATTTAAAAAATTTGTTGTAATCGTTATGGTGACAGCGATGCGGAACAATTCAGTAATAGCCAAAGTCTGTATATCATCCTCAGTGTCAGTTGGTCATATTTCTTCTCGTATTTCCGTTGCATAGTTCAATGTGCACGATATGCAATGGAGATACATGAGGGCATGGAAACGTTGTAATGCCACAATGGACCAGCCGCCATCTCCTTGCAACTTTGGCGCAAATCGCAGTCACCACGACCTAATAGATTATTACTACGTTCAAGGATAAAGAAACAAATATAGTTGCTCAATCGAAGAGATCCGCCAATAGAAAATTTAATTGAAATCTATTTTTTTACAAAATATGTATTTTCAAAATTATTTAGAACCTTTCAAGCAATAGCTGAATGACAATAATTAATAAAGCGTTAAAAAATAACTCCAAGTAATAATTTAAAAAAACGAATATACTTGATCTATATATGCATTTTTATATAATATAACAACTTTAAATGCGGCAACCTTCATTTTTAGATTCTGTGAGGCATTTATCGTACTAATAAATGCTGGCGGAATTCTTTCCCTTTCGTTTCGCACCGTTTCTGTAAGCTCATCCAGCGTTCTGAGATGACGAGGACGAAATTACAACTATCGACCAAGCTTGTCCTAAAGATGCGAGTGTAGTCTGGAGAATTAAGAGGCCATATCATTCTTTCAATATTATCGATGACATAGACATCGTTCACTATTCGTGCTGGGTAAGAACGACCATTGTCGTCCACAAATACAAAATTTCGTGCAAATGACACAACAATCACCAGAATACACAAATTCCTATATTTCTTTGCATTCATGGATTCATTTCTCAAAGATACCAGCTCGGTGCGACCGTTAGCTCGTTAGAATTGAATCATGGGCCTCCCACGGTAACTTGCAGCCTCTTAGCGATCTCGTATTGTTCTGTGAATAGCGAGCATATGATTCTTCATCTAGTCCTCAAATCCATTTCCTGCAGTCTTCTAACACTCCCGTAAATGCACAAAAATCGTTACATAGTACCGGAGACGACTTAATGCCATTTAGTCCGACTTCGAGTATTAAATGCTGATCTTCTGCAAGAGTTTCTGTCTCCTCCGACGGTCTCCCTCGTGATTAACACTTACACTATCACCTCTACGGAATCGTACTACGGCTGTGTTAATAACATTACGAGATGTTATCGACGAGTATCCATTTTGTATTCATCTTGCAATATTGTTCATAATATCTTCGTTAAAAGGTGGCATTCTTAATACCTTAAATAACATAGAAATTATTTTTTTTTAGTGGACCACTTCAATTTTCGAGATAATACTCTCTAGACATCGAAAATTAGAGATATCCTGCGCAGAACGTATAAAGAATACACTGTCTGCCAAAAATAGTTGCTATTTACTGCAGTACAAATGATTCGTTCATTTTCAATTTTATCTAAATTATAATAAAAGTGCTTAGCAAACGATAGAAGAAAACCATATATATTTATCAGTAAAACTTGCCCGATCTAACAGTTTGCCGTTTCAAAGTAAACTTTAATTTAACAATAAATGAGCAATATTTTTATACGTCGCTACATTGTATGTTGATGTTGAATTAACTCGCTAATTAATTGCATTGCAAATTGAGAAATTACCTATTTTTGTGTGTGATTCTTTAGAATAAAATAACCCGCAAACTATATTTTTGAAAGTAATATAATGTATTCCGTTGCAGGTTCATGTTAATCTTATGATATTAGAAGCCCGTATGCAAGCTGAGCTACTCTATGCGCTCCGAACTGTTAATCGTTACAACATGACAAACTAAAGACAGCTGCATTTATCCGTATATGTTTATTCTTTCACATATACTTTGGCGTGAAGATGCCAAAGGCATACTTGAGATATATCATATGTATTATGCACAAAGACGAACCTATTCAATTTATCTTTAAGATGGCTTTTGTGCCTCACCTATAATATACATATATTTGTTGTTACTTTTAAAAGTATATTTTATTATTACGATCATGTTTTCTAACGGCGGGGCGTAAGTGAGAGCCTCGAGAAAATGTGATTTTTCGTTGTATTTATAATATATATTTTAATGTTTTTCAAATGACTTGTGTTACTGTTTTTATCTGTACCTTTTTTAATCAAATGATATTGTAACGTCTTAATTCATCTGAATGTAGCAATGTTCAATTATTTATACAATGAGATTATATCAAATTTTCGCCAACAACTCATTTTCTTCATTATTTTTCTAATACAGCTGCATTTTTATTTGTTTAAGGACGCATTATTCTGCCGTCCTTTTCATTTTTTTCTTTTTTTTGGAAAATTTCAATCCAATTCTACCGCAATGAGAATCATAAGATATATCGGTATATTTTTTGAAAAGAGTTTAGATAAAACATAGATTCTTCATATATGCATATATAATCCAAAATTTGTTATGAAATAGTGCAAAACTGCTACAAAATCAATAAAACGTTTGGAAATGTGATCGCGCTCACGAAAAGCGGTAGATAGTGAAGAAAATGATTTGTTTGCTAATATACATTTAAAACAATAGCGATATATACCTAATTATTTTAGCACTATACCCATTGATATGTCAACAAACAAGACAAGATAGACCGTATTCTATAATAGTAATAATAGTAAAATAATAGCGAATGTATAATATATTTAAAAGATGGTTTTTGAAGGTAGGTTTTTTTTTTACATCACATTCATACTTATTGTTTTACTAATCTAATAAGCAATGAAGGAAACGTCGTTAAATTAAGGTTATAAGGTTACAGATAAGTATATGAAAATATTAGCGCAAGCGCAGTATTTGAGCATTTTGTCGAATAATGCGCATGCGTGGAACACACTAGTGCTTATTGACCCGTTCGTTAATAGTGTGGCTTAGCACGCCGCGATATAAGATCACTACTCGTATAGTTCTCTGTAAGTAAGCGGCGCTATGCTTCTTTAGTACCGACGGGGTCAAAATCCATTAGATTAAAGGAAACCTGATTATGATGATGGAGGCTTTTAGATATTACTTCTCATTATACATTTACATAGATCAAATCATAGAATCATTATTCTTATCCTTATTTGACTGGACTGACAATAAATTGTTTATTAAACTAACAAATAAATGAACATAATCAAACTCAAACTATATAAAAAGATCTAGAACAACGTGTGTATGTATATAGTGAAAGAAGTGAAAAAATATGTTTGTCTTAAGTGTAAAGAAGAAAAATTCAAGTTGTATTGATGATTCGCGCTTTTTCATATTAATGCAGTAGAGGAAGCTGCAATTAAAGAATGTTTACTATATCTAGTTATAGTAAAATGGGAATTTGTTGGATGTCAAATAGTAAGATCTTTTTTTAGAAAATAACAAATTTTAACATATCTTTCTAAGACAAAAAAAAATTAATAATACTTCGTTTATCAAAGCACTCCTCCACTTCATTAAGATGCATTAACAATTCAGGTACATTAAATATTACGGTTTTAAATAAAGACACAAACATATTTTTGGAATCACCACCAAATTTTATCAACTTATTTTACGTTATAACAACATTGATCTCAGTATTAATTTTTAAATTGCATCGTTTTGTGTTCCGCACTGCCATACCGAATGTTTAGAGTTTTCCAATAACATTTATATTGTAAATAAAACTTAACTCAGCTGTATTTTTTCTTTTCGGACTTTCATTTTGTAAATTACGGATTTACTAACAAGAAATGAAAGGGAGAACTCGTGTTTAAGTCTCCAAAGCAACATTATTTTTAAGTTTAGTTGGTTGGACAGAATTTATTTTACTATGTGGATGGACGCATCTCCACGAGTTTGGAAAAGGGAAAATTAGGACAATTCAGGAGTTCGTCTCTATTGGATATAATTAGGTGCCACCGAATATCCATTATGTTCCATTGTTATTATTTTTTTTTTAATGTTGCTTTGGTGATTCTAAGCAGTTTTACTTAAATGATTGGCAAATAATGTATGTTAATAAATCAATAATGTGAAAAGAAATGTAATTATATATAAATATATTGTAGAATTAAAAAAAAAAGATGCTGTGATGTAAATTTTTCTGTATTTATTTAAAACAATATTTTATTTAGTCATTTGGAATATACATATATATAAATACATATATATATATATATAGTTGGCCTATAAAATATTATTTGCTGTCACTGTATAAAATCCAATAAATTTCATTTCATGTGCTTTTTTACACGTTCATCCCAACTGGGGATCGTGTAGGCAGAAATTAAGCACATAAATGAATCGCCCCACGGTTCACAATATAGAATTACTTCTGCAAAAGAAAACGTAAACGATTAATCAGACGACATTTTACGTGATAAATGGATTTTATAGAATGGTGCAGAAGTACAAAATGTTATATTGCTATTTAACTGTAATGAATTTCATAACCTCGTGCTAACTTTACAGTCATATCATGTATCCTGGAAAAGCAGAATTCCACCCCCCACCCAACCATTCAAATAAATAAAACGTTTTTCATTTATTGTTGTTTAATATTTTTGTCGTGCTAAAATTATAGCGATTACACTGGAAAGCGAAAGCATATGCAATACTGAAACGGATAGAAAACAATTGAAATGCATAGGTAGGTTGAAAAGGTATAGTATAGTAGTCGCCACAAGTGATGGCGAGCGGTGGGAGTAAGTTCGCGCAGCAATAGGTAGGTATTATTGGCTCTTACATAAAACTTCACTATACCATTGGCGTAAGGATAGTATTTAATAATGCTACGTTAGGAAATCTTTAGGACAATATATTTTCTGATCTTGGAAGATATGAACGTTAGCAAAATACAATTCTTATAACGAGATTTTTTTAAGCATTTATCAAACAACAGACACAGTGTTTGTTTATTTTATAAGACATATTAAATATGATAATAGCGAACGAGGAATATTATTTAATCAGCTTATTAAACTTAAACTTTGTAACATACAATATATATTAAAAAAAAAAGATAATTACGAAAATACAACCGTTATATAAATAAATTTAATTTAAATATCGCGATCACCAGTTTTTGTGCCGGACTTGAGTATTAGCAGGCAATTAGGAATAAAACTCATGTTTCCAGCGGCGTGCACTATTATAAGCCTGGATCTTTGGAAACGTTTTTAAAGAGACTTTTCGTACTTTCATCGCTCCATGTTCTGCAAGATGTATAACCATTGTCACCGCATCTATATAAAAAATGGATCGTTTCTGGTCGCGATAATATTAGATGTTTTATAAGTAATGAATTGGTAATGCTCATTATTTCTAGTTACATTTGGCTACAAATTTACGAGGCGAAGCGATGTTGGTGACCTCTTCCTCCGATTTTCTCCTAGGTCATCTTCAATATGTGAAAAGGTTCTCTTCTTTTCGTTGACTTTTTTTTTCTAAATTAAAGTCTGCATTTTGTGATTCAGAATTATTTTTTATTCCTTTCTCAAAAATTATGATAATAGTACGCCTATAACCTATTATTATACTACCATTTGCTTTACATTTTTTATTTATTTACAAGACTGCCGTATGTTAATTAAATTTAATTATTAAATTATATAATCAAAAAAATTGTTGTAGGTGTAACGTTTGAGAAAGGAATAATAAATATTTCAAAAAGGTAAGATGCAGTGTTTAATTTAAAACAAACAAAAAAAAATTATTAAAAAAATAATTGTTAATTGTTTAATTGATTGTTCTTAATCTTTACTTTCAATTCAGTAGTGTGTGTATAGTACTATTATCAAATTGTACCTGTTCTGTTGTTTTCCGTATCTGCGGCAAAAATTTATATTTGAGTTTTTCCTTTTGACATGAGATATGAAAAAGGAGTTAGTCATCTTCCTGAATTAATTTCATTGATAAATGAATTCAGGGATGAGATTAATGATTTAAAAAAGAAATACATCAGCATGTCGATTGGCTCTAGTAACATTCCTAGAAGTTCACGAACGGAACAAATGTTCGCAAAATGTTATTTATTGAAGTACTGATGGCGGTTGTTCGAAGCAGAAACAAATTGAAATTGATACGAATACCGTGGGAAACATACTTCGACATGTGAATGTGGATTTGTGACCAAATAGAACACATTAGATTAGGAAACCACGCTAGAGGCGAAACTAACTGAACGGGAAGCAGTTGATCACGGTAACTCAGCATGTGAACCATGCCAGAGGCGAAAACCAACTGAGTTACCGTGCTAACTGTTGCCTATCACTCTCCTGAAGAAGAAACGTCGAGTTATTTTAACCAAACGGCAATGACACGGTTCAAACTCGGAACACCCAGCCTACGTTTTTATTCCTTTTGATTATCATAATTTCAAATCTCTCCATAAATTTCACCAAAATTTTCTGGAGGAGACGGTGATAAAAATCTCTAAAAATTAATTGATAGAAAAGTAAAGGCATTGTGATGATGTAAAACGATTCATGTTAACCATTTTTTACACATATATAAAATGTTACATTTAATTAATTAATTAAAAAAAAAAACAGTCTTAAGAATTATTCCTATTTTTCTTTTTTCGTAATATCGTGTTTTTTACTATGAGCCATGAGCGTGGACTTCGAAACGAATTTTTTACCACATTCTTCGCAGGAATACGGCCTTTCTCCTGTATGAAGACGCTTGTGAATTGCCATTGGTGAAAACTGAGTAAATGTTTGCCCGCACTGATCGCATCTACAACAATAAAGATTTTTTAAATTTTCAAAATATTGGGAAATGAAACAAACAACTTACGAATATGGACGTTCTCCGGTATGTGATCTCCTATGACACCTAAGTGCATCTCTTCTAGCAAACGCTTTACCACACATCTCACATACATATGACTTCTCGCCAGTATGCATGGTGGAATGGATACGGAGATCTACCCTCGTAAGAAAACCCTTGCCGCAAACCTGTGACATACAATAAGTAAACGTAAAGCAAGGATATGGAGAGAATTGTTTACCTCGCACATAAATGGTTTCTCCCCGGTGTGAATCCGCATATGTGTTTGCAAATAGCTTTTAGAAACAAACCTTTTATTACAAACTAAGCAGGAATATTTCCTATTATCTAAACCTGTATGTACTTTTTGATGCGCTCTGCATAAACCTGCAAAAGAAAAGTTCGAGAAATGAACTAGACATTTTTAATGCGATTTCCAAGAAATAAAATTAACCGTAATGCTTCTCGTGATTTCCCAGGCATATAATTAAGAACGATGCAGACATGAAGTTGTCGTATTCATTTAGTGTGGATATTCACAATTCGTTATTATAGTTGCTCTAAAATGAAATATAAAGATGGTTTCATCATGATTAGGCATAGGGCTGATTCAATTTAAGGCATTCGTGAAAGGATGGACAAATCATAGCTCGTACACTGTTCTGGATTGATATTGATGCAGTCCAGATTTAAATGTTGACGAACATATATAGAAAACAACGATTTTCAGGCAAAAGCAGATGAGCATTTTGGATAATCTTATACGTATATTTTTCAACAATGATGTCCATATCTTGTTGAATTTATGTGTAGAACAAAGCTAAACAATGATAATAGTTAATAATTCCGTTTTCACTTCAATATTATTTTTGTTTCCGTTTTCCATCGTCCATAATTATATGTCCGAGACAAATTATCTTTCCTTGTACAAAAATTGTTATTGAAGAGGGATAGATGGATGAATTTATTACCTTTGGTTATAAATCCTCTACCGCATATATCACATATGTATGGTTTAACCCCTAAATGTCGATTTGTATGATCCATCAGTGATTGCTTAGATTTAAAATTCTGACCACATGTTGTACATGGATATGGTTTTACGTCCGAATGAACACGTTGGTGAACCATTAGATAACTTTTACATTGGAAGCCCTTCCCGCATACCGGGCAAGCGAAATCATACTGACCTAAAATTTTCGCACTACATTTAACTATTATAGAAAGCAACAGAGATGATTCAATACCTGTATGTTTTGCTTCATGTTGTGCTAATCCGATTTTTGATCGAAATGCCTTGTCACAAGAACCGCATTTATAAGGTTTCTCGCCAGTATGCTTCCTCATATGCTCTGTTAGCTTATAATTTGTTTTGTAAATTTTACCACATTCTTTGCAAATTTTTGGAGTCCATTTTTTAATCTTGTTACCGTTCAATTCAGTTATCATGAAAGGTTCATCTTCATCTCTTAAATTTGATAACTCTGTAGAATCGTCGTCACTTTCACTTTGATCGCTAGTTACATTGCCATCTCTCTTCAGCCTCTCCTTTATATTATTCTGCAATATTCGGTTGAAAATATAGTTTCTTGAGCCATCACATTTTATACTAGATTACTCTGAATAGTTGTAATGCAAATAACACAAAATATCGGCAACCTCCGCACTACACAAGTTTAACTAAATAATCCGGGACGGCCGTTTCGAGGATGCGAGAGATCCCCATTCTCCCCTGAAGATTATCTACGGTTATAGCAGTGACACACGAAAACACCAAATTTGCGAAGGAAGTCGTATCGAGTTATCGGCGCCTGAAGCCTAAGGAGATAAGGAAACAAACAGGGACACCAAAAACTAGTGTTTTAAAGATCAGGCACGAGCATTTCGGTATGACAAAGGTAGCGTAACATGAGTCCATTTGCGCAGCGCGGCTCAGAAGCCACAACGTAACGAAAATTACTTGTGTTGTACGCAGCGGACAACATTAACTAAATAATGAATGGAATGAAGTAATTATTCTAAACTACGATTCTCTGCCTAAAAACAAAAAAAAAACGATGGTATGGCACTAGAAAGGCGAACCCATTCCAAAGAAGATGTCGAGAATGCCTTGAGTGGGCTTTAAAGAACATAACAACACTATAGCAAACGCAACATATTATACAAATTTACCACATCAGTTAAGACTAGCCATCATCGAGAAACGCCAAGGAAAACTCTGCGATACTTTTGTATTACAATACTGGTATCCATACAGCTGCAATTTCGAAAACTACTGTGTGCCAATGTGAATTTAAGAAACCTAATCATAGCTAACAAAAGCTAAAGATAAAATTTGGGGAACCCTGAGACAATTTTAGAGAATTTTTCAAGACAAAAAAAAAAGCAGCTATCAAACGTTTCTAGTATTGCGATATTAAAGCGTTAGTTAAACTATACAGAAAATGTATCAAAATAGCAAGACATTTTTCAAGACACCTCGTACATACGAGCTTAAAGGCTATTTGTCGCAATGAATATAGCATTATAGTATATCAAAGATCTTGCACTTAGCAACATTACAGGTAGAATGGACTTTACTTTATTAATCATTTTAATCGCGATGATGACCTACCTTGATTTCTTCTGGACTAGCACCGTGCACTTCCTTCGAATGGTTATCAAGTGCGCTTTTATTAGAAAACAAAGCTAAACACACAATGCACTTCATAAAATGTTGATCGAAATGTTGTTGGATCATACTTTTGTCTATTATTTTCCCACATAACTTACACAATTCAGTATCACTAACAGGTGAAGCGTCTGAAACATTTTGAACCGTTTCACAGGTAATACCTTCCAATTTGTTTTGGTTCGCATTTCTTTTTTCATCAGCTGAAAGATGATTTCCAGCGTTGCCGTCTTCATGTTTAACTACGTTATTGCTTTCAATCTCTAAGGTGTACTGTTTATCCTCAGATTCACATTGTAAGTCGCCCTTATTCTCAGATGAAGTCCCACTTAAAATTTGTGTATTCCTAAGTTCGTGGTTTTGTTGCATTATTTGTGTTTCCTGGAATAAATTAGAAGAGAAGCGATTAGATGAGAATACAAAATATATATAACATCTTCGAGAAGGTGTAATTGGAACCGACGCAAAGTGTGTTCAAGTTGCAGTCTAATATAAAAATAATTTTTTTAATTGTATTATAGTTATTTCATTAAGTGTTTTTACCCTAACTTCAATTTATTGCTTGTTAATGGTATTTGTATCAGGGCTAGTAACTACCCAATCTAAGTGTATTGGTACTGATTATAGACGGCAATACGCCAACGTTAATAAGACTCTGTAGCCAAGCATGTCTTAGCTACAAAATCTTATAAATAATTGAATGCATACCGAAACGGTTAACCGCTGCAACCCGGTGTACCATACAGGGCGTTCAACTGCACTCTCTCGCCACCCCTTACCGTTCTTTTAGTACTAATTATTAACGATAGATTACATATTTCTCCTCATATCCCTCATTTCTGAGCTATATGTTAATTTTACTGTCAGCTTTATTATATATATTGCTGTCCAATACTTATGCATGGTTCAAACTTAGTTTACAGTTAACGAAATAAATATAACATGGCGTATACCCACATTAAAGCTGGTACTCAGTGATTGGCAAAGCATGGGAGATGACTAGAGTGCTACGATTAGATATACTCGTGCGTGTTTGTCTCAGGAGAAGTGATTATTAGTCTATCCAGACACATTGAAAATTTAATCACTTCTCCGAAATAGAATATAAGGTCAAACTTAACACTGTTCACACTGTTGCAGACAAGCTCCTGGTAAGAGGGACATTAGCGTTGTATTTACCTTGTGTATTTTCATGCCCGAATTAGAGAAAACATTTTAATCTGTACGTAAAATCAACTATTCTGTAGCTGCGTTTACAAATGTGGAATCACAGTTACTACGAAAAAATCATTTAAACCGTAAAAAAATTAATAAAACGCGAGCCCTATTACGCCATATTCCTTAGCTATCTGTATGGCTGTCTTTGGAAACCTGGTACTTGACATTTTTAACATTGGTTCTACCTGAGTATCCGATTTCTGGTACCTGATTGCAAGTATCCGGGTAGTGTACCCAGTTCAAAAAAGACAGTTCTTGACAACCCTAACTGCCTGTAGAATTCTTTTATCTGTACCTATGTTATACAATGTGACTCATTTGAAAACTCCTGTAAAACTTATATTTTGCATTAATTAAAAATAATTAAACCAACTTTTTTTAGTACATTTAGTACCAAAAACTCTTCTTCCACACAAAATTTTAGAAATTCATCTGAATTTTCAAGGCATAATTTGATTATGATAATATTAAAAATTTATTATCATTAATAATTAGATATAAAATAATTGATTAATATATTTGTAATATTTACACTTTTGATGGAAGAAATCTACGACTGAGAAGATGAGAAAATTCAGGTAAAATAATAAATAAACTTTCATTAAATATTTTGTGTAATTTGTCATGTCTACAAAAAAAAGCATTATTTATCAGTAAGCCTGCAAAAACGAGTACACCCCTCACAAAATTAGGAGAGGCCAGACAGACTCGTGTTTTGTCGACTCTAGGGAAAACCAGTAAGCAACACAAATCACAGCATTTTCATGCAATCACAAATTTTCATGAGACGAACAAACACAAATCTGTCTAGTCTCTGCTAGTTTCATGAAATGCAACTCGTTTCGACAGGCTTATTTACTTGTACTTGAGATACTAATTTAAAAAGTATATATCTTCTTACAACCAAATCGAAATAGATTTTATATTGTTTTTTTCTAGTAAACGAAGTTGGCAACTATCAAATCTATACCCTGTTCACACGATTTTTTTACCACAAATGCACTATTCAAGTACCCAGTAGTAGGAAATGAAAATACTTATGGAGAATTACCTTAACTTGTACGCTATCATCACTTATGTCAATTTCATTTAATTCATATCCCTCTGTCGTATAAGTAGTTAACTGGTGTTCTTGATTTATTAGTTCTAAATTTGTTGTGGTAAATCGGGATGTCTGGATCATATGCGACCCGCTATTATCGTCAACAAATGTTGCATCCTGTGTTTGCAAACTGTGATTCGAGATATCTTGATTTGCTAATTCGTGTTGACTTAAATCTATATTATCTAAGGAATGCCCGTTAATTTCTACTGGTTGTGGACCCAATATGATTTGATGTTCAATAACCATATTCTCACGATGTCCTAACTGGTTTAAATCGATCTCCGAAACGTTTTGTATGTTTTCATTTATAAGATGGTGATGTTGAACCATCAAATATTCTGGATAATCAAATACGATGTTCATCTTCATCTGATCATTCTGAAGACCTACACTACTTAATTCCTTATAAAGGTCTATTAATAAATTCTCTGTCCTTATAGTTTTCTCGCGGAAATCGATAAAACAGTCTAGTTTAACTAAACACTGTTTGCAAATCATCTTTGGTAATTCGTCCGATTCATGAATCTGTAAAATAAAACTTCGTAAGCATATTCTATCCGTTATTAGGTTAGAATCTTACTTGCACTGGCAGACAAATCTCTATTTTCTTATAAATTTGCCTAACGATCCCTTCGTCTGCAAAAATGTTTATGCCCAAAACATCACCGGTTTTAATACCACAGAGCCTACACAAATCACTATATCTTGTAGTATCTACAGTCGCCATTATTTCACTACTAGCAAACTCAATAAAATAGACTATCGTTTATATCGAAATGCAATAGATTTCTATAATTTTCAAAGCATTTTACTGCTTTTGCAGGATGAACTACAATAATTAGGTGCTTTACTGTTTTTATATACTCCGAAGTATTTTATTATCCAATTAATTAGATTTTTTTACATTTACAGAAATGTCTTGATTTTCTAGATAAGTACGAAATCAATAATACTGCGCAGGCTACAACGCATAGTTATTAATTGTCATATTTCATAAAGAATGGTATTTGAAAAATGTATCTATTAATTTATTCAAGAAATACGCGGTAATATTTAATTATTTCTAAAAATCCATAAGATTCCCGTTAAATTGAAAATATATAATAGTCACATTCAAAATTTATTGCTCATGCGCTAAAATTGTTTGCCTTCAAAGTATCAATTTGAAATTCAGTACAAACATAAGTTATTATAATTGAGTACTGAATCAATCCTGCTTACAATGACAAAAATGATGAGTAAATATGATGATGATGACGAAGATGTGGAGGCCCTTTTTAATAAACAACATCCGCTTTCAAATATTTTAAATGAAGCCGAAGTACGAAACCGAATTTCATCTGCCAATAAATTGAAACCAACAAGCGCAATGAGACTGGGAACTTCCTCAAGGGTAAGTTCGCCAATATTGAAATATTAGAGAATACTATAATAAAATGGTATAGTACCAGCGTCAAGGAACCGCTTTATTTACGGCAAGCAGTACACAGCCCGGCACTGGTTTTAGACCAACAACTGGTACGGATATTATTAATCGACCAATGACGGCCGTTCGTGGAGCTGGATATACATCGCAGAAACCCTTATTTGATCCTCTTAACCAGGGGGCCATAATAGCATCCCCAACTGAATTACAGAAAGATGATTCGTATAAGAAAATGAATTCTGCAATATTTTTTATTTACTAGTCCCATTATAGACCAGAAGAAAAAATTCGGGTCCAAGAATCCAAAATTATGCAACTCATTGAAGAATCGTGTTTAGCAAGTAACGAAGGAAATTATCAGAAAGCCTTATTGAAAGCAAAAGAAGCTTCAAACAAAGAAAGAAATTTAATAAGACTACAGGAACAAGCAAGCTTAAGTGATCATCATAATATGGACTTAACATATTCAGTAAGTAAAACTAATATTATTGAATTATATTGAAATGTATTGAAATAAACGATGCACTACAACTTACGTAGGTGAAACAAACTAAAAAATCTATGCTTCATGGCCCTTGATACGATTGCCAATGATTTACATCAGTAATTATTTTAGGTGCTATTTACCTTAGCCAATCAATACGCAAACAATGAACAGTACAGCGAAGCTTTGAGCACATATCAAATGATAACAAAAAATCGCATGTTTTCGAATGCATACAGACTAAAGGTTAATATGGGAAATATATACTATAAGCAAGCACAATATCACAAAGCTATCAAAATGTATCGTATGGCTCTAGATCAAGTTCCATCCAGTCAAAAGAATCTAAGGTACACTATAGAATTTTCCCATCGCGCTCTCTATAATTATTGATTCTAGAATAAAAATTATGCACAATATTGGAATAGTATTCGTTCAGATGGGACAATATGAAGAAGCCATCACCAGTTTAGAGTTCATTATGAGTGAGCAACCTTATCACAGAGCTGGTTTACATCTTGTTCTCTGTTGTAGAGCATTAGAAGATAAAGAGAGAATGAAAAACAGTTTTTTACTACTACTTGCCATACCACTTGAAATGGAAGATGAAGAGAAATACAGTACAGATCAGGTAGTTCTACTAAATAATTAACGACATGTATAATATCTATTACCTAGATATATTACTTTTTATACTATACTTTTATCAGAATGGCAGTGCCTAAGCATTTCCTTAGTTATAGTTACGTTACAGCTTAAAAGATATTATTGTGTAATTCCTCCATTTATTTAATCAAAAATAGGTATAAGTTGATGAATTTAACCCTTCAAGCCTGATCGTAGAGTGTGTTCATATAGAATCCAGGCAAAATCTCATGAGCTCTACAAAAGTGCATTTTCCTTCGATACTGCAGTGAAAGTATGTTTGGACATAAGTTTGACAAGGATGACAAATTTTACATAAGTTCATCTCATTAGATTTCGCGCTAATTGTATTAAATTGTCATGGAAAGGCGAAGATATACCTAAACGGTCCTTGCATGATTAAATGTTGATACTTGTAGGATAATCCTGAAGATGTATTGATAGCTACGGCTATTCAAAACGACGATTTACATAGCTATGAAAAACAGAAACGAGCTGATGCAGAATATTGCATACTTGTGGCTGCAAAATTAATAGCCCCTTTAATTGAAAGTTCGTTTAGTGCAGGTATTACATTAAATTATATTCGGCACAGACATTGCGCACTGTATTAAATGTATACTACACATATTCTCACTTCTAATTCTATTCGTAATTAAAATTATGGATTAAAAGGGAGTTGTGTCCATATAAACCATATGTAAATTTAAACTTTCTCAACAAGGTGGACGATGAAATTCATGCTAAAGTACTTATTTACATATGAGTTTGTGAACAATTTTTACTATCACACTATCAATTCTTTGTTGAGTTTCTCATATAAGCTGTTTCTTTATTTCTTTAGGCTACGATTGGTGTGTAGAAGTTATTAAAAATTCTGAATATGCCCGATTAGCAGGTGATTTAGAAATTAACAAAGCAGTCGTATACTTAAAACAAGGACAACTAGCCGAAGCGATAGATACCTTGAAGGTCTTGGATAGGGAAGTCTCCATTGCTACAAGTGCGGCAACAAATTTAAGTTTCATTTATTACTTGGTAAGTCCAAGTAATTCTGTGATTACTACATATGTCACTGTGTAACACCTACAGCAAGGAGACTACGATAATGCTGAAAAATATGGAGAAATTGTAAAACATTCTGATGGATACAACGCTGGAGGATTTGTAAATTTGGGAGCTTGCGCAATGGCGAAAGGTAATCTTGAAGACGCGAAAAATTATTTCTTAAATGCTCTGGAATGCGATCCATCAAATGTAGAAGGATTGTATAATCTTGGTTAGTATGTAGTACAAATATATATTAATTTTATATTGCGCAGTATATAATGAAAGAATTCTACCATGGCCAGGTTTAACATTGAAACGATTAGGTCACTACAAAGCAGCTTTGGAATGTTACCAAAAGTTTAGCGGATCCTTGGCGTTACTCCCAGAAGTAGTTTACCAAGTTGCTTCTTTATTTGAGAGAATGGGTGATTCTGAAGCCGCAGCAGAAACGTATCAGCAGTTATTAGGTTTAGTACCAGCCGATGCAACAGCTCTACAAAAACTCGGTGAATTGTTTGATCATGAAGGTGATAAACAGCAAGCCCATCATTACCATTACGATGTAATAACATATGCACCTACTTGAGTTTATACTACCTTATATTCTAGTCTTTCAGGTATTATCCGGCAAATTTAGCAGTTATTGATTGGTTGGGATCATATTACATAGAGATGCAAGTGGTTGAAAAAGCGTTGGTATATTTCGAGAAGGCAGCGCAAATGCAACCTAATTACCCCAAATGGCATATGATGGTTGCTGGTTGTCATCGTCGTAGTGGCAACGTTCATAAAGCATTGATTTTATATCAAGAAATCCACCGGCAGTTTCCGGAAAACGTAGAATGCTTAAGATTTTTAGTTAGGCTCTGTAGTGATCTTGGTATGAGGGAAGCCCACGAATATGCACTAGAGTTGAAGCAATTGGAAAAATCGAAAGAAGTGAGAAATAGAGTAAGCAGTAGTCGACCAGGTATTTATTATACTAGGTGGAATAGAAATTGCCGATTTTATTTCTTATTTATTAGGGTCAATTAGAAGTGGTAGCGAATTATCATCGAGAACCGGATCTGGATTTAGTCCAGTACCAGAAGGTATACATGTTAGCGACAGCGCGGTCAATTCAGCTACTCGTAGCTCTCGATTAGGTAGATTATCTCAGCTTCATAATAATGCAGGTAGTGGAGACTCTGGGTTTGCACAGCCAACTGTTGGTAAATATATTCGTTACTGTGCATTACATATTTTCGGCAAACAATTTTTCGTAGATGCAAGTTATAGCGACCCACTAGGACCATTACCAACAAGACCGAAAACAGGCGTAGGAAAGCCTTTAGATTATGATGATTTTGGGGACGAGCAGTTAGGAGATGATTTGCTACCTGAGTAAATAAATGTTTGATTTCACCACCCTTTCGCATGAAGATTAGCTCAGTAGTTTTAGATAAATAGTGAAACTTTAACAATCTTTTATAGAATTATCACGCAAAATAAATACCAATAAAACACTAAAATAACTATTTATTTTTATATCATAATCGATACATTTTATTATAATACACTTCTTAAATTTAAAATTTCGTATGAATATATAATAATAAAAAACATAAATTATAATTAATTCTAATAACATAAAAGTACAATTACAATAGATAAGAACACTTTCCATGCTATTTATTTTGGTTGGCTAATTAACATATCTTGCTTCCCTTATAAATCAATATGTTTGTAGCAAATTATATTTTAACATTTTATTCTTTGGGAAGTGTTCTTAAATTACCGAGTTCGTCATTCTTCTATAGAATATTACTGGTATATGCTGCAGTAATGCAATACCCTCTATTTGGATGATATATTTACAAAACCTACATAATACTATATAATTAAGTTTTACCTCCACCTTTCTATTTATTGTATTAGAAAATTGGACAGATTATATACATCCACTAAAAAATAAATAGAAATTCATTGCATGTCACTTTGTAATACGTAATTGAAATGCGAAAAAGATGTAGTTCAAACTATATTACTTCGAAGCATGTAATTTACTTCTTGTGAAATCAGCAAATACGACTTTAAAATTAAAGTTTAAAAAGAAGTGGTTCTCTTAAAATAACATAAAGCGAATACATTATTGTAAATATATATCAGTCTTTTAAATTCTTGACTCCTACACTATTCTCATATACGTCTAGGACATTTTCGACATCCGAATGCCGATGATATATGATAGAATATGCGAATAAAGGGTATTACAAGCACAAAACTATTCGAATTTAATACCAAATCCACTTTTTAGCCATATAAAAATATCTAAGAGAAACGCATCTTAGAAATTATTACTAGAGAGGATAAAAGCGAGTGAAATCATACCTTTTTTGCAGCGACTAGACAGACTCGTGTCTATTCGTCTCATAAGAAAAGGTTCGTGTTACCTACTGGTTTCTCCGAGAGTCGAACAAAAAACGAATCGGTCTAGTCGCTGGAAAACGTCGCTTTTGTCCTCTCTATTTATTACGACTACTGCACCTAGAATTTCAGTATATAATTTCTGCACAAAAAAATCTTTAAATTCAACAATTGTATAGCATGGAAGGGAAGAATAAACAAGTTTAAAACAGTTACCCACCCTTCTAATGAGCGACGACACAAAAGAGATGGAAATTAAGATTACTGAAACAACTTCTTTTTAAACTTTAGACATATTCAGATAAAAGTTAGAAGTGATGTGGTTTGTTATATAAACTACGACAAAATATTGCAAGTACAATTGGCTAGTTATGTAAAACCAGGGTTTTTTTTATATATGAAAGAATTGTTCATATTAATGAGGAACGTATATTAATTGTTTTAAATAGTAAAAGTATCTACGCCTTTAAGAACAATATTTTAGTATCCAAAGGCTATGTATATTTTGTAGAAAATTTAAAATAAAGATAACATAAATATAAATAATAAAAAAAAACGTAATAGAAAAAGAAACAAGTGTGTATACATTACGTACGTGGTCAGCGACAATAAATAACGACATAAGCGGAAGGGCCTGAACAGTAGTTTTAATCTCGTGTATTTTGTCTGCATATTATATACATTGTACGGAAGTACACGAGACAGCCGAATCACGCGGCTCTGCGTTTGTATTACCCTTCGCCGTTAGTATATAGTAAAATAAAATTGTATACTCTAGCCACTGTAACATTATTGAATTTAATACAATTAAAAATACCTTACGACGGAGCAGTTTTGTCCTGTACATTTTGCGATAATTAACAAATTGAAACAATTTCAAATCTCAATCTCTTTTCATAATCGTTATTCTAGGAACAATTACGTTAGTCTTTTAGATTAATCAAGTAGGCCACTAAACTAGTAAGCTAACGTTACCAAAGGAACTAAAGCTTTATAGTAATCTAATTATTTGAACGATATTCTTGAAAGTAAATTGAAGTAAATTCTAATCTCTAATACGTCATGTAATAATCTTAGTAATACTTTCTCATAGCAAACACATAACATATAACAAGAACATGTCAATTCATTATGCGATTTGAAATAATACAGGACAACGCTACTACCTAGTAAAAAAAAAGTACGAAATTATGTTTCAGCCTTCTCAATAATTAATACAAAATGTAAAAATTTGGCTCTTATTGAAATGTTTACATCATATTTCTAAGCCCCAATATTGAATCAATTAATTTATCACCTGTACAGAAAAATATTTTAATAACTTACTTATAAATTTAAAAGTTGCAAGATATGTTCATGCACATCTCTTGTTACTACTTAACAATACTCTACATTTTAATATCACTCTGTAAAACGACCAAGTACCATAGTTCGAAGAAGAGGACCTACTTCTCTTGGATCTTTTAACACGTCTTGTAACATTTTCTCTATGTTTCTCATAATTGCTACCTTTTGGTAATCTCTTAATGGATAAGATATGGAACTGCTGGGACCGTCCTAAAAGCATAACATGTCAGGGTTAAAAAAAATTTTAAGTTGATATATTGATGCGACGAATCTTTTTATATGCCAAATCTATAAAATTAAATATAATTTTCTGCAAGTACTTTATTAGTAGCTGTAATACAAGGTGAGTATGTAATTAAAACAAAATGACGATTTCTTATCCGTACATCATCTTAAATATCGCCAGAATAATCGAATCGTCTATTCTTGCAATTCATATTTAAGGAGTGTTTAATTAGATATAATAAATTACAATTTCAGCCATGTTGACTCGTTCAGTGCAAAAATCACCTAAATGCAAATACTAATTCTACATAGAAAAGCTCCATAAAAGTCAGTTGACTCAGTTTCTTCTTGCACGTAACAGTTCTACGCCCATATCGAAGAAGTCTTGCTCAAAAAGGGTTTTATGAAACATAGCTAGTCATATTGTGCCCACATGTCGATGATAACTGTTAGTATCTCGATTATTACAACACATACAGCAACGGTTAAATAAAGGATGTTTAGTAGCACCACAATACTAGTAACTAATCTCGTTTCAAATTCACCCTAGCTCTTAAATTTTAAGATGTTTTGAAAAAATAAAACTTGCAAATTTCAACTTTCCTCTATAACTCAATATTTGGATAGTTAGACTAAACAAAAATAATTATTTTTCTAACATGTAGTACGAAATTATTAAACTAAAGAATTAAACATCAATTAAAACGAAAAGACACGTTAAGTAATACAGAGCTGGGATAACGTAATGAATTAAGCAAATATCTTTCAGGTGGAAACAATGACATTGAAGTTTTGCAAGTAAGTTCAGTGGCACATAATACTTTCTATTTCAATTTTTTTGTTTTCGACTTAATCGGAAGTACCCTTGTTTTCTCCGACTTGTCCATATTGGCTTTAGTACCATTATCCGTAAAAAAGTGGAAAAATAAAGCACTTCATACTTACTGAACAACTAATTTTAAACAAACTAATAATTTCAAATGCTCAACTTACTGGCTGTTTATCTCCTGACAATAATAGAAATTTCCGAGTTATCTTTTTAACTAATTACTACCTTTTTTTAATTAATTTGTATTTAACGACTATTGTTTGTCTCAGTGCCTGCGAAGTAGTTAATCGTCTAATATAAACACGTGATTTGAAATGATCCCAAAGGGTCTAATGAACTAAAATCCGGAGAACGTGCAGGCCACTCAATAAATCCAGTATGTCTAATCCATCAATTTTGAAAAATAATAGCAGCTAAAAATTGTTAATTTGATTGGCTATTGTGTTGAAGTGCAGGAATAACTTAAGTACTTAATAAATCCAAATAGTCTTCTCCACTCAAGTTTCCATCTATAAAAAAAAATGGGCCTTCAACCCTGTTTTTTACAATTCCCATTCAAACATTGAACTTTTGGGAATGTCGAGTATGGGCTTTACGAATCATTTGACCAATATCTTGAACTGTAATTATGAACTTTAACTGTTCTGTAAGTAGTCTCGTCACAAATTGCCAAATTCCTTGTAAAACGTTCGATTACATTCGAAATTTCCATAATTTTTTCACATGGCTTAGTACCAAAATGTTGGTCGAAGTTTGAAGTTTCTCCTTGCTTACTGGTAATGTTTTCTATAGTTGTGGCCTGCGGTCCGCTATCTCCTAGTTTTTTTGCAAATGCCGTCCCAGTCAAACTAAAATATTTTAGTGTTTTAGTAGCAGCTGAACCTGTTATAAGATCTCTTTCAGGATGCAAAATTTAAAAAGACAAGTTCTAACTATCGCCAAAACCGATCAGCATTAAAGCTCTTTTTCATTTAGATGTATTGTTTTCAGTCGTAGAATTAATTATTTAGATCGAGGTGAATTAAATATACTCAACAGTTCTATTGCGATTACCTATTATATGATATACGTTTATTTTTATTAAAAAATAGAAATATGCTCTAATGTATAAGAATTGTGAAGAGTTTTATCTTTCCATTTTTACAGCTAATGACACTGAAACCAATACGGATGATTCCGGAAAGACAAAGTTTATTGTAATCTGCAGAAATATACAGGTGTCCTATTTAAATAGAAAAATTTGAGGGTGCTTCCAGTTAAGTCTTCACTTACCTGCTAAATATCATCAATATCATCGTTTCCGTTTTAAAAATATTTTCTTGGTTTCATACTTCATCCTAACTCTGTATTCTAAAAATAACGAAAAGATACCTACGTTTAATTTCATATTATAAAATAGACCGATCAAATTAATAAGCCCTGGATTTAAATGGCAGTGTGAAACAAATTCACTAGCTGTCAAAATACAATATGCTACGGAGATTAATTAATTAAAACCTTGTGTATTTAAGTATTAAAATTAATGAGCAATGATAATGGCACATAAAGATTAGAATTTAACTGGTAACTATCACCAGGCTCTTTTACATTTTGGATCCCCACCACACAGTGTTTCTACCGATATATATGCTGCCTACATTTTCTGCTATGAATGGGGATTATTCCTGCATATACCTTCTGTTAGGTTGTTGTGCACAATTTGAGCAATTAATTAGGCAAATTAATAAATAAATAAGATTATTTAATGTTTCATTTAGTATTGATATTGTAATCCAGTATAATTGTCTAGTTATGAGTATACACAGAGGAGCGACATAAAATGAAAGCCATATACATTGAGGAATAACCAAATAATTAATACCGAGACTTACTTTATACCAGAAGTTCACTGTTATCGTATGTCCGCCCCTCATGAGTGATTCAATATGATGCCACCAGTAAATTGGTATATATAAAACATCTCCAGGTCCTACCACAGCTTCATAGCCTTTCGCTTCTTTAAATTTTGGAAATTTGCTATATTCCGGTCTATCAAAGTCAACCTAAGACTCACAATAGTAAGTGTAACTTATCTAAACTCACGATAAAATTAATTACCATGCTTTGTCGATCATGCGGATGGTAAACAGGATATGGATATAAACATTCAAACTGACTTGGTGGAAATAAAATGCACCTTTTATATCCATATATTTGAGCAAATAAATTTTGTTGTTCATCGTAATGACAAGGTGTTACATTACCTTCCATAGCAATCAACAATAAATTGTATGTTAAGGGTCCCCAATTATGTTTAGCCTGTTTGCTGTTGCAAAAATTCCAATCAAAATTTAAGAAATCACGAACAATCTCAGGCCCTACGGTATTATTTAAACCTTGCTGGAGATATAACCTGGAATTGTATTAGTTTATTATTAAATTTAGTACTACGGAAAAAAAAAATTACCGATCATCACCTCTCTTCCATTCTTTTAACCGTTTTAAAAATTCAGGTAATTTCATATCAACCTTTTTGGTAGGTTGAGTGAATTCGATATTTTTTCCAATTTCGCCGTTGTTTATTTTTGCAACCTTCTTGTCATCGTAATATTTAAATTTGTGGTTCCTTGAGAGAAATACTGTATAGTCACCATTCCCCATGTACTTCTCTAGGTAATCTAAGTTCCATTTCTTTGCGGATGCTACTACGCTTGAATTTTCTATTATCACAGGTTTCTAAAATAGAACGCAAGATGTGAATATCGAATGCAAATGTTATCGGTATATGTCAGTTTCCATGCAAAATTTATAGGATTATTTAATTCTTACATTCTGGCTCATAAGCTCGTCGACTCTTGGATCATTGTAGTCATACCGAGGAATTTGCTCCAAGTTAATGTCATATTTTCTTAGTTGGCTTGGATCCCACTGTTTTTTCTCGTTTGACATCGTATTATTTGTTAAAACAAACAAACACTCGCTATTCGTGTCAACGCGATTCGATACTATCAGCAGATACCTTTAAATATAAAATGCATAACCGATAAAATTATGGGGTATTCTTTTGACGTTTCAAACGTCACGTATGCATGTTAGTGTTTACTTTAGACGTTTTCAAATCTACGAAGTAGGGAAGAGACGGACGATCGGTGTATTAATTTTTGAAAAAGTAATTTACACCGTCCTGTAATTTCTGGACACTAAATCCGCGATCAAAAGGTATTCTCCTGTTCAAACCGTACGTTTATCCGACAATATCTTTAATCTCTAGTTATTAGATGCATTACGAATATCTCAAGACCGCTCTACGTTTATAGCAGTCGCCACGAGCGATGGCGAGGAGTAGGGATGCGTTGTGAACGTTTCGAAAAACGTGCACGCCCACTTAATTGCATTAATTCGTTTTCTGTGGCATCTCAAAATGTTGCTGTTAGGGTAGCATAGAGTGGATGATACATGCTAAAACGTGCGAGCTGGTATAATCAAGTAAAAGTAGGTGCAAATCAGTGAATACAATTGAAATAAAATAGTTAGTATCTGCAGCAAGCAGGAAGGAGATATGGCGATAAATCCAGGTGAAATAAAATGTAGAAGTCCAGGTAAAAAGAGGCCGAGGCAAAAGAATATGAGTAGCTTACTAGAATACCAATTAAGAATAGCGCCGGATATAACATATGATCTTCATCGATCATCATCATGAATATCAGCACAAAAGCCGGAGAATATCACTCAGACAAGAAAAATGCAGAAAATTATGGCAGACGGTTAGAAGAAACACTTATACCAAGCTTGCCGACGAATTCTATTGTTGTGATAGATAACGCGTCCTATTACAACGTACAAAAAGGTCATACTTCGACGAGTACTAGTAAAAATGCTGAAATGATACATTCAGTAGATTAGTTTTCGCCATATCATCCGGGCTTGAATCCTGTAGAATTGATCTGGGTTACGGTGAAGAGTAATGTCGCGGTAAGAAATTTCACTGTTAATATGAAGGATGTACGTAAATTAACATAAGAAGAATTTCAAAAGCTGTTACAACAAGATTGGTAATAACGCTCCAAAGACATCGTCGATATCGAAAATATTAACAATCAGAAACTCTAGTCGATGGAACGGTCGACAACTTAATGGTTAATGATAGTAGTAATGACGACGAGGATTTTAGTGCCGAAGAGATTTCAATTTAGTTTATTTACTTCAACGGTTAAACTTTCATAATTATTTTGTTTCCATATATTGCATGTTATAGCGATTTTATATATATGTTATAGCATTTATAGCAATATTTGAGTTAGGTTTGAACAAACCGATTAGATAATATTCTTCCTTTGTTATTGCCATTTTCAATATTCCTTTAAAATAAACAATTAAGGGGATTTTATGCACCGCGAATGTTGTTGAGATTTGTTAAGTGCTTATTAGGCGATTAAAATCTCTTTGTAATAATTATATTTTGTTGCGGTAACGCTCATGTCCTCTACGTACAGTAAATGTATTGTCCGCAAATTTCCTATTCTTATCAAAGCATTTTATTAAATACTAACGTTGGATTGTTGAGTATTAACTGTTACGCCAATGGCACTGTGAAGTTTTGCGTAGAGCCGATACCTATCTACTGCGCGAACTTACGCCTACTGCTCGCCATCGCTCGTGGCGACTTCAATAGAAATCGCTTCCTAAAATTCTCACAATTGAGTGATAGCAAATGCGGTTAGCACTATAAGTTGATAAATTATCATAAATTCCATTAAACTTTATATTTTTAGACGATTAAAAGCGAGCAGCGTACAGTAATAATAAATATTTTGCCTATTTTCCTATGAATATTATGCGATAAGTACCTATCCTTATAAACATTTGTTCAATAGATTTTTAACTTATGAAATAATTTAAAATGTTCTTTTTTTTTAATGTACTCGATAAATATGTAGCATAATACACATTTGAAATTCTACTTACAAAGAAATTCAAATATCAAATGTCGCTTCGATCAGCTCGTTTGAATTCGTTATGTCAAGCAACGAAGATGGCCAAGTAATGTGACAAGTGTGTAAATGGGAAAAATTCCGTTTTGGCTAGGAAATTAAAATTTTAAAATGGGAGGGCAATCAAGTAGAACGCGAAGAATTACGTTGGAAAATGAAGATCCCACAAATGTAATAAAAGTATCGGACGAAGTTGTAAATCGATTACGATCATCGGAAGGTTAGTCGATATAACCTGAGTTTCTTCTGATATGCCAAAATATAATTTTCAAATTACCGGTTTTTATACCTGAATATGCTTTTATGCAGGTTTTGACTTGATTTTATCTTTGCATACAATACCAATGCGTTGATTTTATGTTGGTTACATAACCAATATTTACATGCTCTGTTCCGTCTGTAGAGGTAAGAAAAAAGGCAGCCGTTCGTCAGCCTCCACCATACCCACCTATATCGGAAGGGCCGCCACCGTCACCGTTCTATCACTATGAACCAAGTTTAACGTCTTTACAAATTCGACAGGAAGCTGCCGAGAATTTAAAGAAGAATGATGATTATTGGGCCAACAGAATTCAGGACTTAGAGAAAAGACATGAAAAGATGAAACACATAATGGAAGATGAATTCAAGAAAGCAGTAAGTAGTAATATACAGATAAGTTTTAGGTGTTAATGTACGTAACAGCAATATAATATTGATATTTTTCGCTATTCTTTTCCAACCAGTTAACGATATAATTATACTTAACTCTGAACAGCAGACCTTTTCCCTTTTTATTGTTAATATTCTAAGTACAATTTAATACAATTTCTTTGCTCTTTTATCCAAAATTGGTTTAACTAAAAGAATCATTTGTTGATAAATATACAGAAGAATTAACCCATCTAGCTTTAATGCAATCAATATTTTTCTCTTCTCTGTCTCTTTTGCAGCCATGCAATCACTTGTATCAAAACTTAATTTAATTTTTAATTCTTTAACTGTTTCATCTTTCATAAAGGAGAACTAACGATATGTGCTGGTTCAAAGTTTATGCTTGGATCTGCTGACAGTAATGTTTGAAAAGTAGTTAAAGTAGAGACGATCTCTCTTGGTGCTTGAAAAGGTATCTAAGAATGGAATGTATACTGATGTTCGTTAATATACCTCTGAATAATCAATGTCTGCATTGCTTTTCGATATTTGTTAGATCTTGGTTTATTCAATGGAATATCATTTTTTTTCAACCTTAAGTCTGACGATTACAAATAATTTAATGGATTCTGAGTTGGTATTTCCTCTTAACTTTTCTTTTTATTTTCAGCATTGTTTCTTCCGTAAGATCACATGTGTTTTATTTTGTTGTAGGAATTTTACTACATAAAATACTGCTGTAATAAAATGCTTGAATTACTGTATTTGGAGAATTCAGAAAATTATCTGATTTTGCAATTACGCCCAAGCAATTTTTAATTAAGCAACCTTGCAGAGGATAGGACAAAATTTAAATCACGTATGCTAACGTGACATACATTACTTGTGAGAATAGAGATTGAATATGCTAGCCTTTTTGTTAGCTCAGAGCAAGTACAATAAAGGAAAGCTTAATGTGAATTGATTCAATAGACCACACTCTTACATTTTGAATTATTATATGTACATGATTGTTAAAAACATTTTGGAAGATTTCCGATGCTGAGAATTTTATTCAAGACTATATTAAGTAAACTTGCAAGAGATGAAGATTATAATTTACGTTTAATATAATTACATTGGAATATTCGGAGTATTTTTTTTTATTGGATTATGTTTGTTGTTACAGGTTATCATAACTGTAATAATATGCCAATATTTTAAGGTGGGTTTAAATGTAAAGTACACATTATAATTTTTTGTTCAGATGGATGAGTTGGAAATAAAGAAGATAAGGCAACCAGGAGCAAAATGTCCAGTACCATGTATCAGCATGAGGAAGAACGTCGCAGCTTGCTATAAGAAACATCCAAATGAGCCAATGAAATGTGCAAAGGAAGTTCAAGCATTTACAGAATGTGTAGACTCCAAACGCGTAAGCATTGTGGAAGAAGCTCGATGTGCTGTAGAAACATCGTAGTCAAAAAATATAATAGTCTCTTAAAAGTTGTTATTTAATTAGAAAGTATGTATATGATTCTGTGTCATATTGTAAATATACTATGAATTTATAAATCTTTCTATTTTAAATCATATGTATACTGTAAGAAATAAGTAAAATCGGTATTAGCAAATTAAACAAAAAAAGAACACTGTGAAATATTGATAATCGTCAAATGTTTTCGAACCAGACTACTGCTTTGTTATTTTAAGTGAAACGATTGTTTTTGATTTTTGTATCTAACAATGAACCAACGTGATATGTCTGCTTACAACTGATTTCGAGGTATTTGTAAATTTTTGCTCAATAGCCTAAATTTAAATCAAAAAGTTTCTAAAACATTATATGAGATTAAGTTACATGTACAAGCAAGATTCATTGATGAAAAAATGACATACGTCTAATTTGCCCATATTTGAGAGAATTAGTCAAAGTGAACCTTGAAAACCAATATATTTATATGGAAAATTCTACATTTTAACAATGCTTTAAAGAAATGTACAAACATGTAGTCGAACTAGTGCAATTAAAAATTTGAAAATAGCTTTCTGGATAAGTTATAAAAGATTTACGTCTAAAACGACAAAGACATACGTAACATTGAAAGCTGAAAAGATACCCACAATCAAGCCAGGGTTCGCGCTTGGATATTGCATCCGCTATTGGTATTATTTGTAAGCAAACAAAAGATGCTGAAATTGATGTATTTAAACTATTCTGATTGAAATATTGAGTGAAAGTAGTTAATAGCGGTCGAAGGTAGATTTTGGAAATTGATTACATCTAAATGGTTTCTGGCGTAACCTCGTATCAGACCCATTATCAAAATTGTTATGTATGTAGATGCATTAAAAGAAAACTCTACGTTATGTAGAGTACGTAATTGATTAAAAAAACCTGTATAGATAAACGACTTGCTTATATCTTACATCTTACGTAACAATTCCTGACTATGACATACCTAGGTATGCATTGCTTTTCCTATCAAATCTTAACCCACTGGTTACAGAAGAAAGTATCACTCTACTACCGGGACAGACGTGACACTGCTCTTGCAGTACTGCAACTGTCCGCTTAAATATTTTTAAAATGATATAACTGAAAAACAAGTTAGGTGCTGCTGTCTCATTAGCCATATCTAAGCCTGCAGAAATGAGTACAATTTTCCGTGCGCTTCTTCACTAGACAGACTCGTATTTTGTCGACTCTTGGGGAAACTCAGTAAGCACGAGTCTGTCTACTTCCTCTGATTACGTGAAGCGCAACTCGTTTCTGGAGACTTAGCTATAACACCCCCGCGCGAGTGATTAGCTGTAGGTTTTCGGCGAAGAACTGATCTTTCATCGTCATCAATTCTTCTCTGTTGGTAGTTACACTAGGTTAGACACTGTAGACTGTGGCGACATTGAAATTATCGTCCTTTATATTGTATCTCTTCCAAAATTCTTTAATGGTTATGGTATCATGACCGTCGATAAAAGCTTTTCTGTCGTCGGGGTTCATTGTTCATTAACAGCAATGCTTCCTGCGGAAATTGATTTTCAGCTATATGAGCTCTAATTTGAGAAACGAAAACATTGTCGAACCATTCTAAAAAACGATTCTTGGGTCCATCCAAACATTCTTGGAGGATAATAGTTTATAGGCAATGAGTTCATATTTAAATCTGAAAATCTTGTTTTTTAGATTTATTGATCATCAACGTGTGAAATCTGTGATTATTAATGTAATTTGAACGAACCATAATAATGATCCGATCTGCTTGGGTTTGTAAACTTTGTATTGATTTTTCCGAAAGGGATACCTATGTCTTTTGTGGCAAAGCTTTCCAATTAAGTGTAGTTTCATCACAATTACCAGCTTATTCCCTAACGAGGTTGACTAATGTTTAGTTGTCCGATACCGTGACGAAACTTAAACTGATGAAGCCGCTTAAAATTTGGAATTTCTTTCAGTTTGCTATTCATTTCAATTGCCTGTCATTATTATGGAACTTGAAGGTGTTCCTCGACTCTTGGGTCGAATAAGTCATTGGTACATCACATTATCCAGCAGGTAAAATTTTGCCGGTTTCATGGTCTTACGAATCTTAACATCTTCATTGGTGCGCTGCATTTTCGACATATATTGTTGAATCTCTTCAGCATCGCGTTTGATATCATCGACTGTTGTTTATCCAACATCGTAAATCTGAGCAATGCTAAGATAGTTTCACCTTTGTTCAAACCTTTGACACAACACTCGGTACGACCGAAGTTTTCAAGATCTACATCGTGAAATGTACAATCTGTGCAGTCATAAATGGCACAACTCTCAAATATAATCTACGATATTAATACGGTTTTTACGGTTACGCAAGAGCACCTATTCAAGTGTCTTTTGTAATACAGCTCATTTATGCGCGAGCGCGCTGTTGGGCGAATTTTTCATATAGAGTTAAATGGAAAGTTAAATTGAGCAAGAATGCAAGCAAATTTAGTTCATTAAATGAACGTACAGTCAACGGCTATAATTAAACAATAAACGGGATAAGTGAAAAGATATCTGTTTATCAACACTTTAACCTTTATGGATTTGCAGACGTTATTGTGTAGTCAAAAATATTCATCTTCGTCTCACAAGGCTTCCTATTACGGATAGTTTTTGTTTGATTATGTTAATATAATTTTTGGTAACGTAAGATTAGTAACCAGTGTCAGCAATACTTCTCCGTATAAACCCTGGGTTATGTAATTCCTCGTTACTATGACACAGTTTGATCAGTCGATCCAATGTATGCCATATGTCATAATTGGGTTTAATAATCGATAAGTAAATGACATAGAAATGTACAATGATTATCAACGAAAGCGTTTTACATAAAGGAAGAAATAAATGTCGGAAAAAAAGAACGATCAATAGACTTTATAGATGGTTTATCACCTTTCGGCATGTGTTGTTTCTACCGGAGCTGCTACTGCCAATAATACTAATGTGCGTTATTTTTATGCACTTTACATCGAATAAGCAAGACTTCAATTTAATTTTAGGAGATAGTAGGAACGATCCGCCGATTTATACAGCAAGTAACTATAAACCTTACAAACATCTAAAACCTACATCGGAATTTAGCCATGTTAGAAGGAAACGTGATCTAGGAATGGACGACATGGACTTTCTAAGAAACTTTGAACTATTCGCGCGAAATATTAGCTCTGTGATACCTCAAGAACAAAGTCCAGTTATTGATGAAACGATTCACAGTACTACAGAGAACACAACAGAACAATCAGAACAGTTTAGTTTATGGGACATTAAATCGTCTCCGGAGGAAGTTAGAAAAAATCAAGCTCAAATGATGTTAAAGTATATGGATATAACGGAACATCCATGCAGAGACTTTTATCAGTACGCTTGTGGGAACTGGCATAAGTACCATCCTATTCCACCGGATCATGGAGGATTCGATACTTTTGAAATGCTTCGCGAAAACTTAGATTATCAACTTAGACGACTATTAGAAAGCGAATCCGATGAAGGCACATACAATGATAAACCTATTTCTACTGAGAAAACATTGGAAATGTATGAATTTCCAGCAAACCAGCCAGTACCTAATCCATATTTTGAAGAAGTACTGAGAAATCCACGAACGGAATACGTCGATCCAATACGAAAAGCGAAATTTTTGTATAGGTCCTGTATGAAAGAAGCTATAATTACGCAAAGAGGTGCGAAACCATTGCTTCATTTGTTAACCGAACTCAGAGGTTGGCCGATATTGGAAAAGAATTGGGACGCCTCGAATTTTGATTTTGTTTGGCTTGTTGCTCAGCTAAGATTGTACAATAATGATATTTTAATATCCGAATGGATTGGACCAGATATAAAGAATTCTGATGAATACGTCATTCAAATTGATCAAACTTCATTGGGGTTACCATCTAGAGATTACTTCCTGTCGGAAACCTCGAGGGAGTATATCGAAGCATATCATCAATTTCTATTAGATGTTGTTTACATACTGGGTGCGCCTGAAGATACCGCAGTTGATGATGTTAAAGCAATTATAGATTTCGAAATAAAATTAGCGATAATTACAGCAGATCCCGAAGAACGACGAAATCTTACCAATATTTACGCGCGATTAACATTGGGCGAGTTGCAAGCCTACGTTCCGCAAATCGATTGGATAAAATACTTCCATATGATTTCTGAACGAGAAATATCCGTCTCAACACCAATAGTATGTTATTGCATGGGATACCTTCAAGAACTAATTAACTTATTAAGTAAGACACCGTCGAGAACAATAGCTAACTACTTGTTATGGCGCTTTGTAAGACATAGAGTAAACAACTTGGACGAACGTTTTCAAAACGCAAAACAAAAATTTTACCATTTATTATTTGGTAGAGAAGCGTCCCCTCCTCGTTGGCAGTTTTGCGTTGCCCAGGTAAATTCTAATCTTGGCATGGCATTAGGAAATCTATTTGTCAATGCCCACTTCGACGAAAAAAGCAAAAACGATACAATCTTGATGACTAAACTATTAGAAGATGCTTTCAAAGAGATACTCATATACAGCGACTGGTTAGATGACGTTACCAAAACTATTGCTATTGCTAAGGTTGATGCTATGAGATTAAGGATTGGGTATCCCGATGTTATTTTGAATAAGGATATGCTAATTGATAGATATAAAGATATAAAAATTCATCCTGACTACTATTTTGAAAACAGCTTAAGTATACTGATGCACCTAACTAGAAATGAACACATAAAAATCGGAAAATTAGTTGATAAAAATATGTGGAATACAGCTCCCGCTATCGTGAATGCTTATTACAGCCGAAATAAGAATCAGATAATGTTTCCTGCCGGTAAGTATAATTTTTTATTCAGTAAAATTGATCAATTTAAATTAAAAAATGTTTATTTTTATTTCAAGTTTTAATTTTTAGGGATTTTACAGCCACCATTTTATCATCAGTATTTCCCTCGTGCATTGAATTTTGGCGGAATAGGAGTTGTTATAGGTCATGAGATAACGCACGGTTTCGATGATAAGGGAAGATTATTTGACAAGGATGGTAATCTAAATACTTGGTGGACCGAAGAGGCTACAGAAAAATTTCGATACAAAGCAAAATGCATCGTGGAACAATATAATTCGTTTGTTGTACCCGAAGTAAATGCTCCTTTGGATGGTCTTACGACTCAAGGAGAAAACATTGCAGATAACGGTGGTCTTAAGCAAGCGTTTAGAGCTTATTTGCAATGGTTAGAGCATCAAGAAGATTATGTACTACCAGACCTGTCTTTGAACAATAAGCAATTATTTTTCTTAAATTTTGCACAAGTTTGGTGCGGTTCATCAAGACCAGAAGCAGCAAAGAATAGATTGAAAACTGCAGTACATTCGCCTGGTAGGTTCCGGGTAATAGGGACTTTGAGAAATTCCCTTGATTTTGCCGAAGCTTATAAATGTCCACCGGGATCACCAATGAACCCGATAAATAAGTGTACTGTTTGGTAATCGCAGATTTTGAATTTTATTCAGAACCAGTTTCTAGATTTATATTTTAAGTGTTGTAATATTATAAACATTATACAGTTTCTTTATGCTATTAAATATAAGTAGGTTTTGCCTCTTCTAAAGTCACATTTCTCCTTCGTATTTTTCAACTCTATATGCTTACTTCTGAAGTTAATTAATGTGTTGTAGACAAGTAAAGTGATAGGCGGTAAAGCAATTTTTCAATAACACTGACCAACAACGATTCTTATCCTAAGTTAGTAACTGATGAAATTGAACAGTATATATATAGTAAAAATGATTCGAAAAGCGGCAACATTGGCTTAGCTCTGGTTACAGAGAAAACGCCTTTATAGTATGGCCGGTAATCTGGTCTACTGCAATAATGTTTATAAACTTTCTGAAGCTTTTGGAATACATCACGATCCCAGTTCTTTGAGATTATTCATAGACTCATCAAAGACCAACCTAAAAGCCGTTTTGTTGCATAATGGAAACCATTATCCTTCGATTCCGATAAGTCATGCTGTTTCTATGAAAGAAACTTACGAAGATCTGAAAATTTTATTAGAAAAAATAAAGTACAAAGACCATTCCTGAAATATCTGTGCAGATTTTGAAGTAATTGCAATTATATTGGGTATGCTATCTGGTTACATCAAATACTGTTGCTTTTTATGTCTTTGGGACAGTCGTGACAGGAAGGAACATTGCCATAAGCAAGAGTGGCTACTACAACAACAGTTTATACCAGGAAAAGACAATGTACGACATCAGCCTCTAGTAGAAAAAGGAAAGATCATAATACCACCTCTCCACGTGAAACTTGGGCTCATGAAAAACTTTGTAAAGACACTGGATCTCGAAGGTGAAGGTTTTAAATACCTTCGTGAAAAGTTTCCAAACCTAACACAAGGGAAACTGAAAGAAGGTATTTTTGTTGGACTTCAGATATGAGAAATAGTAAATGATGAAATCTTTGAAACCAAATTAACAGCGAAGGAAAAAACAGCTCAGCTCTCCATTGTACAAGTTTTCACGAATTTCTTGGTAAATTTTGGAAAAATTTTGTAAATGTATGCTTTACATTATAAATAAATAAAATTTTTTGTAAATACATGTGGACAGGTCAACAAGGACACAACAATTCTTACTAGTTTTGGATAAAAAAAATTCCTTTGCTTATATTTATTTTATTTATTATTTATTACCGCAACACACCTTTTACGCATAGACTTTATTAGTGCTTGACAACTTGCTGCAGAAATGTTTTTCCATATGTTCTGTACCAGAATAAAATGTGCATTTAAATTAGAAACATTTTATCACGCAAACCAAATTTCACGTCATTCCACAAATGGTGTATTGGATTTAACTCAGGGCTACTCGATGGCCATTCAATAACATCGACAACATTATTTGCAAACCATCTTTTTACCAACTTGGAAGTATGCTTAGAGTCATTACACCCCCAAACCTTTCACGTTGTCATCGGCTCCTTTCACGGGCATACAATATTTGGGAACAAAGTGTTGAGTTTTCGATCATCGCACATATCGTCGACCATCCGATCCTATTCTATTAAGCTATCATTATTGAAAGGTACAAATTTTATTGTTTTGTTTCAATGAAGTGCTAAACGCTTAGTGAACATTACAGAGAGCTGGGCAGACACTAAGATATTTTTCCTTTGTTTAATTAGCTTTAATTAGCCAATTAAAAGAAAAATGGGTATTTAGATTAAAATAAAAAACGAAATGTATTGGTCTGAACTGCTGTCCAGCAAGTTTTAAAGATTCCTTCAACACTCACCTATTTGCTGGGAATAATTCACTTATGTTCTAAGACTAAAAATCAGAGTAGAAATCAGTTTATCCAACTACAAATGATTTGATGTTGATTAGTTGATTTAAGACATTCATTTTTTTCAGTATACCGATTAACAACATTTACAAATAGAGTGTTTGCTAAATTTTATTTGTATTTAGCACCATTAATCCAAAAAAGTCCATGCAACGTTTAATAGCTGATTTTATGAGCTCATCTCGTGAAAATTAATTAATTAAGAAAAGAAAAAACATCCATCAGGGTTACAGTTACAGCTAGGAGTAAGTTGGCAAAAGTATGAGCCATACTTTTACTGAAATATGTAATGTCCGTCCATAAGCACGCTGTACATGAACATATATGTACGCTCTTACTTTCGTTTCTATTCGCACCCAACGTACAATAAGAGATACACATATTTTTATCGAAGTGTATCTGTTCTCCATATCAGATACATACATGACGTAAATAAGTGGACACTGCGATTAACGTAACGGTCAGGCAAATATGAGCAATGTCACCGTGAAAACTTTGTATTTTGGCGGAAATAGTAGGAGAAGGACATGTCTAATCTCCGGGAGGTTATTCTTAATTAATAACAATTTATCTAGATAAACATCTGCATAAATTTCAGTTTGGGTTTTCTCCGTATTATTAGTAAAATTCTTGGACTGCTAGATATAGTTGTTTCTTTACGTTTGCGTAATCAAATAATCCAGTAAATAATATGCTTATACGAGTTGCAATACTTTTTCTTATGAGAAACTAAATAAAATGTAAATTTCATATGGTTTATACAAACGTAATCTTGCGTTTGTAGGTTTTTGAAGAATGTAAAAGATAGAAAAATAGTTGAGGGGACTTCATCTATTAGCTAATAACATTTAATCCGAGTTATGCTTTCCATATAGAAATATTGACGTCAGAATAGCATTACGTATTTCAATAAATACATTGCTTTGTTGGTGACGTGGTCGTGTTTGCTTGCTTTGTTGAAATCGCATAGTTTTCGCTGTTACAAGGGCTTCAAAGGGCTGTTGCATAATATTCACTAATTGCTTTTTCACGCAACTATTCATTGGCTGTTGATTTCACAACTTTAAAGGAAATTTTGAAATTATAAATTTTTATATTTATAATGTTTCTGGAATATTTATCTACCAAATTTCTTTGGAATTTTTCTGCGTAAGGACTGTAGGTAACCTATCTCTGGGACCTTTGTAAGTCAATAGTGTTCTCCTATTGACTTCTTTCTCGTGGTTCTCCTATTGGCCCTTTTGGTAAAATCGAATTTATGTGTCGCATCTGGGTTTGATAATATTTGAACTATGATCGATATATATATATATATATATATTTTTCGGTTTCTCTTAGCCGTAGTATATTTGCTGATATACTACAGTTGCATCATCGGAGAATCTGGCTGCTACCTTTAGCAGCTCCTTTCACGCCGGTATATACCGGAGGGTGTCATCGTAGATAGGTTGACTGATTGCTTCGACAAAAATAATATTGATTATTAACAAAATTTGAGGATGGACTATGGTAAGATAACGGGATAATCAGAGCCACAACGAGACCGTAAGTAATAATATTCAGGATATTCCGGATTAAAGGGAGTAGGATCAGCTTCTAATATATATATATATATATATATAAAAACATTGAAAATGAAGCATTATGTACATTTAAATTGAAATCTTTTAAGGCTGATTTTTCTTGTAACAACCTGATAAGAATATCAGATAGCTTTTTAGTTTGGATTACTTCTTCTGATGAGCTACGTTTAGTGCCAAGAAAGTAAGCAAACGCTTCCTTGTAATATTCAACAGTCATAGCCCGTAATGATCTTGTCTTTGGAAGGATAGATTACAAGTTGAAGCATTTATTTGAGCTGATCTTTATTCTCTCTCTAGTTCCATCCGTTTGTTTCTTAATCGGAAGTCTGTCCATATCGGATAGATCCCACAAATTATTCTTAGTTATACTCTAGAAATTCTCTAGACCAAACCATAATATTTTGGCGTTATCTTCATAAATTACGTGTATTTTTTGTATCTAAATTTTTAGTTTCATGCAGTTAACTCGCAATATGTGTCTCAATTTGATATAAATGCTGTTGTTATGTGTACTGGACATCCAGTCTTTGGAACTGCTACTTCTATGGACCATCTGCACTAACTGTTTTATGTTCTTCAAACTTAATTTGACGCTAATACGCAAGTAGTTGCAGCCATTTACATAAATTTGCTTTTATATCATGTTTTCAAACGGGGACATTTAGAATTCGTTTCTACAAAGAAATTACTGAATAAAAACTAGGATGGAAATAAGTATTGACCAATCATACTACCTCTCGGCATCACTTAATATGATTTGATCTTAATTTTGTGTTAATTATTTATATGCAAAAGACACAATTACGTAAGATTTGCTTAACGATAATTTCAAAAGTGACGCTATAGTCTAGGTTAGCACCTTTTGTTTCTCTTATGAATATATTATGTTCATGCTACCTAGACAAACGCAAAAAAAGTGAGTGTTTCTTTAACCTTCAGTTTAACAAAATTTATTAGAATATAATGCTTTATACCTGCTTTAAAGCAAAAAGGAAGTAATAAAGATTGTTAATTAATTCAGCAAAACACATACTCAGACAATCACAAATAAGAGACTTTACTTTGAGGGAAGGTTATGCATATATGTATGTACGTTTTCCAACTTCAATAAGAAACATTAATAACAGGCCTGCTTTTTAATCCTGGCGTGATTGCAACTTTTGTTATTATTCCCTTTCTTAATATAACGTGAACGTATAAAGCCGGTACTGATTTTTCCAAACCTCTATCTTGGTGTTGTAAAATTACTTGTAGGTGCGTTTATTTTACATTCAAAGATCATTTAGAGCGTGAAAAAATGTTTTTATAATGTTCGACAACATGAAACAGTTTACATGCAAATAGTCGACGGTAGTTAATTGCTTCGCGGGATAAATTAGTGTTTAGGAGTATTTCTTACAATAAGGAGGAAGTATTACATAATACATAATGAATTGATCTTCTTTATTATTAGACTTTACGTTATAAAGTATTGAATTGTTGTGAACCTCTTGAACGGGTATTAATATCTTCAAGGTAATAAATATGCACCTACATACGATCAAGATCTTCAAATATAAATTAGCAAAATGTTTCCCTAAAGATAAAGATATATTTTCGGTGTTGTTAATTTTTTCTGATAATAGTGTGAAAAGTACCCGTGTTTAGAGACAAATAGCGTTTTGTGTTGAAATATGCATTACCTGCCTATTGTTTAGTCGACATCTATTAATATTTTGGAGAGATTCATCAAGTAGTGTTGTTCTGAGAGTGTTTGTTGTTGAAAGTAAACAAGCTTATGATTTATGGAATTATGGAAAAAAATTATGGAAAAATATCTGTCAGTGATGTGATTTCCTTTTTTGGATGAGAAAAATTAAAAAGAAGTTGACACCTTCGATGCCTGGCCGTAACGGCTAGGTTGTGACTACGGACGATATGGGTCAATAAAGTTCATATTTTGTTCCCAGACCGCCAGGTGCAGATTAGAGAAATTGCTGATCTGGTAAATATCTTAATTGAACGTGTGCAAAAATTGAATCGCGTAATAAATTCAAAGATACGGATTGGACATGTTTAAGCGTAATTTAAGCACATTTTTGCGATGTTAGGGGACGGTAGATGAGACGTGAGATACATCATTACACGACAAAAATCAAAGGTCATCTGGCAAAATGTGTTTTTCCCAGAGAATTCAATGAACCGGAAAAGTCATAGCGAGGATTTTTTGGGAACCGCAAAACAGATTCTTTATTGACTTTTTTGAGAAGGAAATGACAATCACGCGACGGTACTATGTTGATTTATTCGACACTAAACTAAAAAAAATGTTCCAGCAAAGGAAAGAATACTCTATCATCACGATAAGGAATCGTCACATTCATCGGCAATTGCGACAACAGAAAGACCGGTTACAGCACGAATTGATCTACTAGATTCACCAGATTTGGCCCTCTGTAATTTCTTGAAGTACATTACGAAGTTTTCCTTTAACGGCTTAATTAATGGAGTTTTTTAACGGCTTTAACGGCGCACCACTACATTATTAAAAATTTTATTAGAAACTAGTAATGGACAAGAATCGTTTTGAAAATGTCCGTTATTTATTCATTACAATATTCCTAACTTAAAATCTAACTTCAAAAAACTCAACGAGGAGGAAGGTACATGTTGGACAGAATTGGTTTGATTTGGATAATTAATTTTTTGTTCTTAACATAACCAAAAACCCACTTTCACAACGGTAGATGTTTATAAATTAAATTAAAAAAATAGTGATTTTCTGGAAATCATTTTTAGTCTTTTAGTCCTGCTCAAGTCTAAGCAAGGTAAATTCCATTCTTAAACTTCCATCACAAAATGAACGGGTCTCTTATCCAAACTTAGGAGTCTTCTTTTTCAGTTGTTTCAGTAAACATTTCTCATGTTACTGCAATTTAGTTTAATTTTTGTACTTGATTAGAAATTGTTCGAAATTGCAGGTTTTCGTTCGAAATAACAATATTATGTTTGCTTAAAGTAAAAATATAAACGCCTTTATTTTTTCGTCTACTGAAAATCGATTTGTTGCTTTGCCTTCTTAACTTAAATTAAAATCATTGAGGCAATTAAGAATATTTGATAATAGGCCGATGTGGCGATCTGTACCTCGTCTATTAATCGAACACGAAGTTCAAATTCGGTCTCCATAAAGAACAATAGTATTCTGAAATGCAATACTTAGCCTTCTTCTTCTGAAAAGCTATCTTAACTCTGTAACACCAAGTGAATGTTACTACTGTGCATTTCAGAGCGAAAGCTCCTTGACGGCTTTCTGCAGTACGAGCTTAAATTTTTCATGCATACGTTTTGCTGCTGAAACATCTCTGTGGATGCTACAATTACTGTAATTGCAATTTTCTGCGATCGATGTTGCCTTGGTAGCAACGTTTCCATATTTCCCCGTCATAGCTTGAGTACCAGAACAATGTTTGAATGCCTTGCGTAACACCATGGGAACTGGCATGCGCACCACGTCAGCTTGACGTCAAACACTTACCATAAACTTTTGTTCCGTTATGCTGGAAGCACACTACAACCTAATGTCGTTAATTATCACGCTATTTGACAAAATAAATAGTTTTGGATATATTGGATAACGTGCTAGGATGTTAGCGTAGCGTCAGCATTAAGGATATACAATCTAATTAATGGATAAACGACTAATTATCGCGTCCGAATTTTGAACAATATGATTTATTCAAGTTTGTAGAAGCGTTTGTAGCAATGATTTCGTCGTGTGTGTGGGAGTGAGCCGATAGGTTGGTGTTGTTTGCTATATTACCCTATAGTCCTTGCTATCATTAGTTATACAATGCTACGACTACAGCAATTTATTGTGTTTGGTGGAATTGCTCACAGTAAAAATAGTTTGAGGAGAGAAAACACTAACTAACACGTCCCTTCCTACTCCTAAGCGTTGTTCTGAGTAGCTGAAGGAAACACCGATATTTTCTACCTCATATCGCTGTCTTCCTCTCGGTTTATATGGAATATCCTCGAAACGATGCAAACGACGTTAACCAAAGCTAAGCATAATTTATTACATATTACCAGCATTATTTTGGCTGTTTCTACGCGTTTTTTAAGTATTTTTGCTTTATTATGTTTGGTTTAATTTAAGCATTTCTTCGTGTATTATGTTCTCAACTAATCCAGTAGCATCACTTTCCTGAACTATTTCATATGATTGTGACAGTTTATGCTTGTATTATTAATCAATTGTATTTTTTGCTTGCACTTCGATATAAAAATTATGATTACTATTATTTTAAGTGCTTTCTGTATTTCATCTTGCTTTTGATCAAAATGAAATTTTCTTGTAAAAAAATCAGGTAGTTTCATTTCAAAAATGGCATTTTTATCTTTATGTTTTTATCAGTTCCGAAATCGCATCTGTATCTTGTGGTTTCAATAATAACAAAGTTGGTAGTAAAGATTAGGTAACACTCAACATTGAAATTGAATGTTTTCAATTTTCAATCAACTTGTGAGAGATGTATTTAATTTTTCTAATGTTTATGTATTGCTTTCCGTGCATATCAAATGGATTAAGACTGAAATAATTATGATCCGTCAATTAATAAAATGGTGTATTAAGTAAATGTACTTTCTGTCAGCTGGAGTTTAATTAAAAAATAGAGCAACGTAATGATTAATTACCGACCGGAATAACGGCTAGGTTGTGCAATTTAATTTTTGTCAATCGTCTAATTTTACGCCCCTATTTTATTGTGGGTTAAGGAACCGTTATGCAAATGTATATATCAATATTTATTATTTACTTTAATGAATAAGAAACTTGTTAATAATGTATGCGAAAGTAAGGTCCGTTGTGTGCCGAATCGGTCCTTACATCCTTTTCATATTGGACGATTTTAATTAGATTTAGATCAAAGATTACTAATAAAAGCGTAAAAATAAAACTTACTAAATAAAAATATGTTAGCTTTAAAATAATGACAATCTTCCTAAAATGTCCATTAAATGCTTTGATCGTCTAGAAATTTTACTTACACACATACCTGTATATTATCTATGCGAGGGTAGCCTGAAAAAATTAAATCCTCAACATGAACGTGGCCGTCAGTCGTTAAAAATGTTTTGGTAATATAGTTCCACATGCATTGACCGCTAACATCAGAAGAGTTCACCAAATGGTGCCGACCGTCGAATCAAGGTTAGAGTGATAGCAGAGGCTGTATGAACGTGTTTGAAATAATTATGTTTAAATATACTTATTTTAAATACGTATCTTCAGTCAGCATTGCTAAAGATCTAGACATGAAAAAGCTACGGCAAAAACTATGCGTTGGGTGACGTGCTTTAGGGTTGCGTTGGGTCACTTGACACCAAAAATTCATTTGAATGAATATTTACAAAGCCCAGTTGGATCAGTTCAAGCGAAATAAGTTCAAATTTTGCTATTGATTAATAACTGTTGACGATACTTGGATGCACCAGTACACTTTTGAAGTTAAGGTCATAGAGTTCTTGACAAACAATAATCTGAGCATACTAGGCATAATTAATTGATAAACTGAAGGCAGAAATTGCGAAAAAGTGGTTGCATTTTAGAGGAAGGAAGTTTTGTTTATGAGGTATGAGATATGTATGGTCACGTTGCATAAAGCTCAAGATTTGGGGTTCGAGTGGATAGACCACCCACTCTCTTCATCAAATCTAGCCTCCGGCGTACTGTTTTGTAGGCTTGAAGTTTCACTCGAAGGGTAGAGAAAATGCTAACTACTATTTGGATGGAGTAAAGAGATATGAGCGTGTTGACAAATAAAACTAAATTTGATTTAAAAGATACTTGTACGGTTGGAATCTTTCCGGACTACCACAGTATAACTAATATGTACGTGCCGGAGTCGCTTAAAAAGTAATTTTAGTGTTAAGAAACTCAGTATCTGTTAATTGTTTCGAGCAACTAAACGGAACGGACAAATGAAAGCAAACACGTACTGAATAATTCAATTCCACTTCACTTGCCTTTTCAATGTTACGGCACACGGAAGTTTAACATTTGTAAGTGCCAGTATATCGCGTTTTATATATGCACTTATGAGCTAAATTAGAATTTATCCTAAACAATCATAAACTTAATTATCCACAGAATAATTACGCCAATTAAGCTTATATGCAGTTAATACAATCTAAACTGCGATAAAAATAAGAAAATGAAATGTACCATATGTACAGCTATAATTTTTCATTTGTTTTCTTATACTTTATTGATTTTTAGACCTTAGCTTTGTTCGTGTTGCATGCGTCCTTGCTTTAGTTAGTTGTGATACCTATTTTAGGTATTAATTATAAGATAATGAATTCGGAAGCTATATATGCGCGCTTACTCAAAAAGAGGTACGGATTCAGCAAAAAAACATAACTCTAGTTCGAATTTTGCCGCTGTAAAATTCTTTTGTTATTTTGTTGTACAAAGTGAAGGCGCAAATATATTTTTACACAGAACGTTTTACCTTGGATTCCTTTTGTGTGACTGATAATGTGAAGTGCTCCCCTTATATTTTTGCTTTAACCGCACACGTTTCGCATTCCAACAGATATTCATATTCACATTCATCAATAGAAGAAAACCTTGACTTGCAGTAGCTGTAAATAATAATAATAACAATAATAATAATATCTTTTTATTATCAATAAAATCAATGAAAAACTACAAGAAAGAATATAAAACACGTAAATATATGAATTATATACAAGATTGATAATTCTAGGATATAGTGGCGCGGATCAGCTGCAATAACTAGAAATGACAAAGGCAGGTGAAATTATTCTTTTTTTTTTCAGCGACTAGGTAAACTCGTGCCTATTCGCCTCGTGAGAATCGAGAAAACACAAGTCTGTCTAGTCTCTGCAACGAAGGAATAATTTTATCCGCCTTTGTCCTCTCTAGTAATAACCGTGTCTTTGCCGACGATTTGAAATTTTTTTCTTCAAGAACTATGGAAGATGGTGATTGATGATAAGACGGTGTAGCTAGCTTTCAGCGCCCAAACACTGATAAGTGCAAAATTGTAACATACACAGAAAAGGCGAATGCAATAATTTTCAATTCTTAACCTATTTCAAATTTCACGGATTATATCTACTTCGATATAACTCTTATATAAGGCCAGTGCTACATCGCTACTAAAATGACGAAACGAATGAAACGAAGTTTCTTATCTTCGATAAGAAACTTCGTTTCATCTAGGCACATTTAAATGACCGTACTTTATGTATGTAAAATTTAGATTAGATTGGGGATAATCCTCACTATGCTCTTAGTAAATTACCGATGAAAAAAGTCCAAGGAAGATTTCTGAAGTACTTGTTTTTTGTCTTCAACCAGGCAATCTCCTACCCTTTATACATTGTTCACCCGTTGAATACATCACTGAATTTCCCCAGTTGCTTCAATGTGTCTCACTCACTTTCCCTAGAAACTGTCTCGTATATGTTGAGTCAATCTGTTACAAACGTTGCTACAATAGTGGAAGAACTTTAGCTACACACGTTGCAAAAAAAAAATGTAACAATTGCTGACCAAATTTACATGTAACATTGGCCAGCTGTGGTTACCTGTTACAAAATGTTACCAATACGTTTTGTTTTGGATGTTTTGAATACCACCTTTAATACAAGGTTTAGTTGATAGAATAGAGTAGTAAATGAATCCATTCTCATAAGGCGAATAGACAAGAGTCTACCTAGTCGCTGCAAAAAAAGAATTTTGGCCTACCTTAGTCATCTTTAGTGATATATACTATTTTTGTACAAATACTGATAGGGAATAATTATTTAAATTTACTTGAAGAATTTCCTTCTTTCAATGTGGCCCAGATAAGTTAAAATATTGGACATCTCTATTCTAGATTTTTGTCTACAGAAACTAACTATTTCAGACTAGTTTAATAATAGGAGTGATTTTTTTTGTTGACTGCTACCTACTTGTGATACATGTAATTATTATTCTTTTACTCTTTCTCGAAGTTCAACATGAAGCAAAAATCACCTGGTTAGTTTTTCTAATTCTCTCATGCTTGCCTAAAATGCGTTTATTGCAGCATTCGTTTGTCCAGAATCCATAGAACCTATTTAGTTTTAAATAAAAGGATGAGTTTGAATCATTTAAGAAAAGGTAAGATGCAATAAGAAAGCATTTGTTTATCTACAGAAAAATGCATTCGTTTCCTTATGCCGCATATATTTTGGATAAATAGAGTTACCATTGCTATAGGCAATTGTAGTATGTCTCAAAAGTTAGACATTTTTGTTTTATCTGCCAAATAGAAAGAATAGTGAAGGAGTAAAAGTTAGTAGTATCACGAGAAATTCTTACAATCACCAGAATAATTAATACAAAATGGAGGTGTGATAAATTAGACTTTGAAGTATTTAGAACGATCAAATAATTCCAATCTGTCGAGCGATAGTTATATAATAATAGTATGTAATATTGCTGCATACATATCGGCATCCAATATATGTATATTGCCAAACACTGGACCTACTTTCCCCCGAAAATATTGGACAAAATTTGTCCCTCGTGCTATCACAAACCTGTTCGGCGAACATTCGGTAAATTTTCATTGCAATCGAAGCACGAATGCAATAGAATCCATCGGAAATTACATAATAAAAAAGAAGAAATAACATAAATCTTTTATGGTCTATGAGTCATAACATTTCACAAAAGGTATATCTCACTTGATTTCATTTCTAAATACTGCGTTACAGTGCAAGAGTACGCGTGTTTCTGCAAGAGAACACTCGATACTGTCTTTAGCTCGTAATTAAATCGTTCTGGTAGATACCGGATTTTCAAGGTCTTCGCCGCCAAATATGCCCATTTTTTGTATCATTAATGCGAACTGTTATAGTAATAATTACGAAAGTTAAGCAAGGTTGTATGCAGAGTAGAGTAACATGTAGGTGGAATCCATGTATGTAGGCCGTCCCTTTGATTTAAAGTTTTAATGAATTCATATACAGGGTCTTCCGCGCAACCCATTCATTAAAAGTTTTCGCAGTTAGTATTTTCGCCTAGTTCTGAAAACTTGTAATCGGCAAATTATCTTTGGATTCGTATTAATGCTGTTTATTTCCTGCTTTTGCTTAATGCTTAATGCTTTTTATTATTATTTTTAGATTCCATGGATTGTTATGGAATTATTTGAAATGTGGTTTCCTATCTCTAAAAGCTGATTTTGAGATATTTTTATTTTTGTCTTTCTTTTTGTTTTACAATTACTCTTGTGTCTAGTGTCTTTTATCTTTTACGTTTATCGAAGGCAATGGAAACTTATCACTTTCTAGTAATAATGCAATTACGGCTCGGTGGCCCAGTGGTAAGAAGACCAGCGCTTGACTGGGCAGAGTTGTAGCGCAATGTGTTCGAGTCCCGCTAGAATCAATAAATTTTCTTAGTGGATTCGGTACACTGCCGAGTCACCATTTGCAGTTGGGGTACAATTAACTGCGCTTCACCCTTTGCGGCGAGGGGGTGAGAGTAACAAGGCCATGGAACACTTTACACACACAATTTCCTGAGGTTATGACAAGCTTGAAACAGGCTTATACACCCCGTTGGGCCGTCACCACACTTAAAAAAAATTACAATAAATTTAAAGTAGTTGTGGTTGTGAAGCTATATATAATATGTATAGTAAATACGCAAACTTTTTTACAATCTTTCAAAAGAGTTCGACTCAAATACATTGAATACATTTTACAACAGAAAACAGAATGAAAATTGCATAATATGACATAAAAGATGAAGGACTTAAAATTAAGAATAGCAAATGTCTTACATTCTCTTCGAGATACTGCAAAATTCCTTTTTGTATTCCTCTTATAACTCTTCTAATTTCCTAGTGGTTTAAATTTATAGATACTTCCATGTACTCGGTTTATCAGGTCCTGCCTATTCTCAACAGGAGATGTATAAACTTGATCTTTTATGTGACCACGTAAATAAAAATTAGGACTAAAGTCGGGAGATCTGCGTGAACAAAGTCGTCGTCCATTGGGACCACTCTATCAACCTTCAAAAGTATTTGTTATTTGTCCATATATATAAAACATACCTAATAGAATAAATATTTAATTCTTCTGCAATAATTTGACTTTTTGAGAAATAAGTTCACGTGAAGTAATCTTTCAGTATATTTTGTTAGAATTAGACGATAATCAATATTTTTTCGTGGCTAACCGTTATAGAATTTTAATTGATACAAATAATTGCATATAATTCTGTACGGGAACATCTAATATAATAGTCTTTATTTTGTAATATAGAAAATGCACGAAAAAGAAACTTTTTTCGACTTATTAAAACAAAACAAATCGAAAAAAAATAACAAAGAAAGTGAACGATTCAAAAATTCTTTTAGGTTGTAGCAGCTACAACCCAGTAACAGTTTTTTTTTCACCGTAAAGCGAATCTTACTATAGACTCCAATTACTTTTATCTTCGGCAATAAACCATTAAAAAGTATGAATGGTTTTTCTGAAAGAGTGTAGTAGTATGGCAATTAGGCAAGGTACTTCTTGCACTGTAGTCACGGTATTTGCCAACAACGAATTGATCCAAAACGTTAAATACAAAACAAACCCCCTCTAGAATGTACATTCAACAATTTCTTAATTTTAAACGTCTTTCGCACAGATTCATAGCGATCTAGATTTAAAATCAACGGCGAATGTGTTGTTACCCACAGTACTACACTAATATACAGGGCATTCTATTAAGAAAAAATCCAGTTACTTGATTACGTAAATTCGACTTAACATTCTGAATATCTTACATGCGATTGCGCAGTCTCCGGTATAAATATGGTATAAATTTTCTCAAGAAAGAAGGAAAGAAACAAAAATCAAATCAATTCAAAATCAGTTGATTTTAGAGTTAGGGTACCTATATATAATAACCATTCTATAACAATTTTTGACATCTAAAAAAGTAATAAAAATTTACTTAATTAAAAATAGAACTAGGCTAAGATCCTAACTGTGAAAACTTTTAATGAACAAATTGCGTAGAAAACCCTGTATATTGTACAGTATTGTTTTTATTATTCACCACTACACCGCGACTGTTTGCTTTTATATTAATTAAATTTGAAGGCTATCCATATTGCGGAAGGCTTCAGATCTTGTCATGCTTAATGATCTGGAATTGCAGTGTTATTAGTACATAATACATACACGGTGTAGTGCTTGTATGACTTCGTAATTACTACAGAAACGTTAAAATCTTGTTTTCGCGTTCTACGATGTTCGTATACGAAAAAAAAAAATACTGATGTAACTCAAGTTATTTATATTACGCAAATTAAAGTAAATCAGATTATAAGTTCACAAGTAATAATTGCCACACAGAATGTTAAGGCTTCGCATTTATCGTTTATATTCGTATTTATCGAATATATTGGATCAAGTGTTTTTCCAAAAACATTTTTCTTTTGATAATTATATTGATTATTACATACTAGTTATTAGTTAATTAAATTGAAGTAATTATGATTAGTTTATATTTAGAACAGTCACATTTCTTCTAATTACTGCGCGTGTTAATCACGAATCTGAAAAAATCAAACCATTGTAGCTGCTTGATATTTTTGAGAAGTTGGGTTTTCGTAGTTTTAACTAACAAAGTAGTCGTCTTGTAGAGCATATCTGTGTACTGTGTTCGAAATAAAGAAGATGTTATTCTCTATTTATGGAAATTCTAACTGTATTGGTGTTTCGTAGTTACAAAGCCAGAAGTATAGCTTTCCATTACATTAGTAATTCGATAAAAACAAGTTATTTAGAAGATGAAAATATCGAAAAATTGGCCTAAATGCAGCAATGAAAAACAATATTAAAATATGCAAAAAAAGGATAACTTAAATGAATATATATCTTTAAACCAGATATTGTACAAATGTGTTGAGAATAATATAACGATTTGATTTTCATTGAAGAATTCGTAGCCGTTATGCAACTGTCCTTCTGCGTAAACGAATACGTTTTGCTATTCGTGTAGGGATGTTTCTAATAAGATAATCTGTGAAAGCTGTGGATGTTGATTTTTAGTAATTTGTCAGGCATCATATTAACTGTTCTAAATTCATTGAAAAATTAGGACGCATACCATTCTTTCGATTTAGCACAATCCAGACATGTTTTACAAGTGATTACAAGTGATACAGTTGAATTGTTACAGGAATAGCAATGTAACTGCTATTACATGAAGAAGGATGGTATGAAGGATTATTAGCCCTGGGATATATGGCGAAGAAAATAGTTTTAGAATGTTGCAAACCCACATTGTAGCATTTATCTGGCCTTGATGCATACTCAAATAGTTGTACTTTCTATGTCATTTTCGCGTCAAACTATCAATCTTTTAGCATTCTATAGAAAAATTCAAAAATTGCCTTTCCCCTCGTCCACAACCGTGATAACCGATTAGTGAGAGTAAGTAAGGGTTACTTTGTCTAGAAAACATCTCCTACTGGCCTTGAGGCTCAATAGCGATCCTCAAGAACAAGCAATCTTAGTCTTCTGTCTTCCCTCATGGCGGTTCTTTCGAGTTATTCTGAACCTCTCCTTGAAACCGATATCTCCAACAACGAAAAACTGTAATAATATTTCTTTCCGATAATTTGGTTATCTTCAAATTCTTTTCATTTTAAAACACTAATTTACAACAATGCGATGAATTGTTACAATTGAAGGAACAGGTCTAAGGAGGATAATTTGGTGCACGAAACAGTTACACATTTAGCACTTAGTTTTATAGCCAGTATTAAATCCGCAGAAACTATATGTCGTTTAGCTCCAAAGCATTCATTTCAGGCAAAAGAAAAATTAACATCAAGCTATAACGATGGAGTTAAGGCATCATTAACAAAAAAGTAACGATCAATGACTACTCCAGCATGAAAGTGCAGACAGTCAGTTTAAGATAACTTGATGTATTTTCACGCATTGCTTTTGGCCGATTTAGCACAAAACTGCTCAAATCAAAACATTTTCTTATGAAAAATTTAACCATTTTCAAGTTACTCCTAAGTCCAATTACTGAACGTGAAACGCAACAAATGTTTGGTTTAATTTCTTGAGTAGAAGTAATCTTGAAAGTACACAGGCCAAGATATTTTCGCAAAATTTTTGGATCTTCACGAACACTCTGCCATACAGCTGGAAAATTCCATTTGTTCGTCATACCTCTTTGCTTGAAAGGAACGGGAATATATTGATTCGAAGTTTACTAGAAGGCTTTCGTTTGTTCTCTGATTTGAACAGTTATTGACGCTTTCCATTCATGGTAGCTTGGAAATACTGGAATAACATACAACATTAAACATTTGGGCGCCTCGGGTTACTCCAGTTATTGAATGCAAGCCTTCTAACTACTGAAAATGTAACCGTTTGATAACAAATCTCAACAATTTGTAAACATAGGCACACATATTCATGTACTATTAAATGGTGGACACTGACAAGCGCAAAAGCTAAAAGAACATACGTAACACTGTTACCATCTAAAATAGATGTTAATTTATAAATGAGTCGTTTCTAGTTGAAAATGTAGTATACAGGCTATTTTATTTAAGGAACCGCACGAGAGATGCTGAACACCTTGTCTACTTGCATATCATTATGCGTCAAATTTTTTCTAAATAATTTTTATTTTAAAAGATACTCTAAACTGCTCAAGAAAGGGAGAATCTTTCGATCAAGTACAAGATGGACATGCTGTAGACATACATAATTGGCATTGATAACCCGTTAGTTCATTTATAAACCTAATAAAAGAAAAATTGGTAAAATCGATGTGACTTAATACAATAAATTTATACATTTAGCATATGGAACAAATGTGGAATATTTGATGTAAAAGCTACGGGAACGTTGTAAATTGTAATTTGAACTACATCTCCTCTTGAAATTTTATTGCTTGCTAATTTGATTCTGCTATCTTTTTGTGTGCCGCGATACTTTCGTTATTTTCTAAACTAATAACGTAAGTGCTTTAATTCATTATCGTCAACGTCATGGTAAAACAATGCGCCAAAATAGAGAGCGATAAGAAGCGACGTTATAATCCTTTTAACAACGCTCGCTGTCACTATTATTGTTCGTTATAAGAGTTCTGATGAAAGTTGTTAACAACGCGAAGGTTATTTTGAGAAGTATTAAAGTTCTTAATTTTGAATGGTATTACAGCAGGAAGTAATTGCAAAGAAAGTCGATCAAGCGTAATGAGCTTGTACAATTATCTTTTTTCTATTAATATCATTATTTATCTTTATTTCATACATAAAGAAAATCAATAGCAAATGTGTTCCAAATTATTAAAAAAAAAACAAAAACATAAAGAAAATTAACAAAATAAAGAAAATACGAAATTATGCAATCACATCACAAATTGAAATTTATGGAATAATGAAAGGGCCTGTAGTTCTGGTCTATTGCACATGTTTAACAAGTTCAACTATCTCTTTCTCCAAGAAATAGGATAATAGACTTAGTACCAAGTCAGGGCTGCGCGGAGGATATCCAGAAATTCCTACTTAAGACGTTGAAGTTCCCATTGTGATCGTGCTGATGCATGCAGGGCGCGCATCGTGATGAATAGACACCATCTTTGGGACAACATCCTGCGAATTTTAATTTTGGACGAATATAACCCTTTCGGTCCCAAGGAATCCATCTCTTGTGCTGGTTCTCCTTATGTCGATTTCGTGGGTGATGCCACGCCATAGACAGACGCTTGCTTTCCGAAGTCTTGCAAGAAACCCAAGTTTCTCCCGTTACAATGCGGCCAAGAAATTCGTCACCATCATTGTCATGCCGGGTCAAAAACCAAAGACCGCCCATCCGTTTCGTCTTACGAACATCAGCTAAATTCTTAAGCACCCACCGAGCAAACATTTTTTGGCTGTGCTTTACCAATGTTTCGCATTCGGACGATCGGGAAATTCGTGGGAAGCATTCATGTAATTCGTTTAAAGTGAATCGCCGGTTTTCGTGGATTTTGTCATTAACCTTTCCTTCCAATTCATCCGCAACTAGTGATGACTTTCTCTCCCCATTTTGTGGTTCTTCCTTGTTTAAACATAATGCATCATTTCCTTAATGAAGCTTCCTTCATTGCACTATTTCTATAAATATTTTTTATTTTTATAATTTCACCGATATGCACAAGCTTCGAATTGTTAACTCAATCACTCCAACTTTAAGACAGTAAAAGCAAAAAAGAGGAACAAACAAAAGAGTTACCGAATAGAAAACGTTTTGCCTTGTTTTTCTATTTGGGTGAAAACTGTAGGTAAACAATATAGAAGTAAACTTATGGCTAGTGACTACGATAATTTTAGGTAAGTGAGAATACACATTATTAAAAGAAGCCTTTTTAATGAGATCGTTCATGTTCATGATAGCAAATTTTTTCTTTGTAAGAACTTCACGAACAATTATTTTAGAATCTTTTAATTTAGACTTATTATGAAAAACTGAATTTCTGTCTATATGTTCTAATATAACAGTGCTTATGCGTATTTACTAAAATCATTAGCATATAAAGGCATAACCACGTTCTGAATATCGTTATCGCGAAACACCCACCGCTATGTAAGAAGAAAATTGCTCTACATCTCCCTCGAATGATTCGTATTCATAAATTAAATGTCATGTTGACCATGGCCAACATTTTTCGATTTGTGAACGTTACTTATAATCGTACGTATGTATATTGACACAATAATGTAGTTTTATAGAGAAATTTGTAATTACTTCGATATGGACAACATATACAATGAACCAAATTTAAACCTTGACCCTTTTCTTCAAGCACAAAGTAAGGCATTGAGGTTGACCAAGGAAATTAACTTTTTTTTTTAATTTTCGTAAGTTTTTATTTTTCAATTTCGGAGTTTGAAAGGAAGGTTAGCAAAATAATTTAAACATTGAACATTCTATACTTGAATCTAACTCTCAATTTTTTTCCCTTATCATCATATTTAATTAAACTATAGCAAATGTAAAGGTGTTTACCTTTAGAACACCAAAAAACACCATAGAAGAAATATATTTATATAACTAATACAAACAAGCAATAAAAGACAGAATATTTGATCAAAATCCTTACCGTGGAAAATGTAGAATGATTTATTTTTACTAAATGAACGTGTAAAAGATGTTAATACATAACTAAGATAAATACGAAGGTAGCATCTTCTGTTTTTAAGAACGACCACTCATACATGACTATTTTCGTAAAATTTGACGTTATTTGTTATTGTTGAAGCAAAGATGATGTAGAAATCGGTCGAGTAATTTTTTTTATAGTGATTAAAAACAATTGTGCGAAGAAATGGAAGCTTCTCGTGAAGCTTTTCGCAGGAAGACTGCGATTTCAGTAAGCTAACAATGCCTCGAACCGCTTCGTACAAAACTGGTTTGCAGAAGGTCGTTGCGGTAGTGCCTTCGTCAGAGGTGCATTCTGCGAAGGTCGATCAAAATCGGTTGCTGCTCCAAAGAAATATCGATGCTGCGCGCAACATGATTGAAGTGTAAAATTTATAATTGTCTAAATATAGACAATATATCCAATGAATCAAATTTAAACCACGACTCTATTCTTTACGCACAAAATTGAGCCATTGGTATTGAGCTTGGATAAAGAATTTTTTTTTTAATTTTCATAAATTTTAATCTATTTCGTAATTCGAAAGGAAAGTTAGCTAAAATAATTTAACATTCTGCACATGTCATCTAGTTGTGGAAGCATAAAATTGTATTAGTTAATTTGCATGAATATTTATACAGGGTAACTATATCAATGTAGTTACCCCTATATGATGATATATAAATTTTCAATATCAATTATTTCCTCTTTTGGTGCATTTAGAGGTGAATGATACTATTGATTGACTACATTGAATGACTAACTAATGATGAATCTAATAGATTTTGTGCCCTTTTTAGTTTAGATCTTTTGTATCTTTTGTCATTAAGTTGTCGAACATTCTTTCGGAACGTATCAAAGCTTTCGAAATGTTGAAAGTTAGCAGTTTCTAGCATCTTGTAAGTGTTCAATAAATTATGATATTTGCTTTTGCTGTTTGAATCATTATGTTCAGCGTGTAGCTATAAATATTATCCACCTCAGGTCACAATAATGCATTTTTAACATAACAGCCAGTTCAGTCTAGGTCATCTAACTAGGTGCGAGATATTATCGATTCGCTGTATTCGTTCAATACCAAAACACTTTGTTTTGTCATGTTATTGTTGTGTTCGTTTTCACGAACGAACGTTTGTGACCGTTTGTATTGAAATTTGCATAAATAGAATATTCTTCTGATCATATAAGCAATCGTCAACATATGGCTGAAATGCTGTCGTTTTTTTCACCTTCTCCGTTTTAGAATGTTTTCTTTCGACCACACATCTTCGAAATGCAGCATATTTTAAAAACATAAAAGTAAAGAGTCAGGTAAACTAATACAGTGATATTGAATAAAGGCATTATACGGGAGATAACTGGATAAATCGTAACTTCAAAATTGCCTGCTCGCGTTATATGTTAGTTTAGGGTACTATGCCTCCATTTATTCATTTATTCATTTAATCAGTTACCATAACTATCAATCATAAGTAACCATCCAGGGTGGACCGATCTGCTAAAATTGTGGAATTGCGTTTATTCTGATTGGTAGTCAAAATATTCAGATAATGTAATCTTTCAGATATATTCATGTATATACAGGGCGATCAATAAATAGCGAACCGGCCTTTTACTTTGTTGTTTTACATAGAACACCTTATGCGTGCCGTATTAGATTTCATTGGTTTTCTCAGCTAGAGATAAACCAATACAATATGGCTTTTTTATACATCTATTTCACGACAGATTTCATTTTTGTCTTCAGTTGCTTGAATTTATTTTTTTCAAAGAATCTAAATACAAATACTTAGTATAAATTTTTACAAAATTAAATTGCATATTTGTCTCTATCTAAATACGATATCCTTTGTTTATTGTTGCAATCTTAATCAAACAGTACTAACATCAGGATCCCCTTGGTTGCAATATCCAAATGTAGGGCTCGTACCGAATGTATGAAGATATCTCTTACATTCAACGTTAAATAATAATATGCATCACCATATAAAAACCATGGTCATATATGGTGCTATTTAAAATATTAAGAATTTTGTGTTTAAATTGGATACTTGAAAGTTTCAAATTTGACCGTACAAAAAATTATATTACAATGTCTATCAATGTTAAGCGATCTCGACATATGCAATCCAACGTAACAATATACGGGCTGTTCAATTTAAAATACCAAAATAAGTGTGTGGTTCATTACTTATCTATCATCCCGATTTTTTTATAATATAAGTGGTATGTGTGTGTATGTATGTGTATGTGTGTATGTATAGTGCGGTCTATCTAAAAAGATTGCCTAAGAAAATTAATTACGCGTTAAAAATCATATTTGCATTAATTAAGCGCAATTGGTGGAACTTGAGAACAGGTTGCAAGCCACAAATACACATTTTTAATTATACGTCGATTTCCTAAATTAAAATTGTTGATATTTGAATATTTCCACCTCTTTGTTTTGTTAATCAACGTATACATTACCTATCTACCGTCATGCTGGCGTGGACACTAGAAGGAAACCTTTAAAACGTTTTTGTTTATTTCTAATGTGCGGAAAGCGGAAATAGTACGTTAGTCATTGTTGCGCACCGAGTATTGCAGCCAAGGAATAGGCAAAATTAATATTAAAATGTGATTTGCTAATCAAAATTACGAAAAGTTAATTCAGCATATCTGTGAAAGATATTACTTCTTCTGAGTTATTGACGCATATTATTCACTGTTAATTACAATCGGGTTAATATCCTGATTTGTACTATTGATTACTTTTCACGGCGATGTTTTTAACAAATTTTAATATTATTTTCTTAATTCAGATTCATTGGATTGAAAACGTTTTGTTTGTTTGGAGAATATAGGTTTGATCAAATGAAAATTATATAAGTTTGATTCTCTTTTTAAGCATATCTTTTATCTATAAGCTTATCTCAATGAGACTATACTGTCTTTCAATTGACGATAAATGTAGTTTAGATCGAAAACTTAGGCAAAGCATGTACTTTCGATTTTGCAGGAATATTTAATTGCAAAAAGGATCTGTTCTCAATGGAAAAAGAAATCAAACGCATGTACTTTCAAATCCGTATACAAACATCGCAGGTTGTAAATGGTTTCGCCGTTCCCAGATAAGCTGAATCCAGCAGAAGAAGCACTCCTAAGAAAATCATAGTTTGTTTCTTTCATTTCATTAAACATTACTTTAGCTGATCGAGGAAGATTCAACGCTGTCCGTCATAGAACAATTTGTTTGCCAGAAGTCACCAGACAAACAATTGACAACGTTACATCATTCTTCACCGTGATAATGCCAACTCTCAGGTAGTACGTCAAACAGTTGAAACAGTAGAAGGAGAAAAAATATAAAATTCATGTTTTATTTGCCCATGACACTTATAACTTAACGGCTTCCTTTTATTCCCTAATACCAAATAAAAAATCCGCGTAGAGCGATTTTCAGGAGCTTGAAGAAATTGTCGAAGCCTTCGGAAGATAATTTGATGATACCATGTTCAGAGTGAAAAAATTGTTTCGATGTTTAAATTGTGAATATTTTGAGAAGCACGACGAGCATCGTTGCACGATTGTGAAAACTTAAAAGTTATCCCTCGAACAACATTATTAATACATTGCTCAAGATTTTTACTAACTTGCGCAATATATGCTTGTAATCTACTTTATTAACTTATGTACCACATCAGGTGTTCGCAGTTCAGTTTTATTTTGTTCTTTAGGCACTCAAAATTTTATGGGGGTTCGTCTTAATCTTCTAACCAAAAGATTTGCCGCAAACCCTGTGGAATATCTTCTAACTTTGTGATTAGCTCGTTAATTCAAAAAATCAACGCATCTTCTAGTATTTACATTGTCTTCATCCAAATAACCTGTTTCTTATTACACCATATCAGACGTTAATACCTAGATGGTTTACGATTCGTCTCTTTTGTTAAGTGTAGTCCAGAAACAACTATGTTGTTTATTAATAACACCGTTATTAGTCAACTTTGTTTCATCTTTCCGTAATATTCTATCTAAAATTACTAATTCATCGATGAGGATATATTGGACATAACACATAGTCTTACACTGAAAAGAATTTAGCGGACGAACGCGAATGTAGTCGGAGGTAGATAGATCAAAGTCAGCGCTTCGTTGCTTATTGTTGGACCTGCGGTTTTAACTTACTAGCTATTGCTTTGACTTTGTTAATATTTTCAGATAAAAGTATCATAAATAAATGCAAACTTTCAGGTTTGAATATGTAGTATTTTTCAAAAGTGAAGGTGCTACTTGGCTTAGTTCCAATATATTTGGTGTAACTTGGATGATAAAGGTTGCTGCATTTTTCTAAAACGAGTGAATACTTGCTTACAGTAATTTTCATTCACAGATAGGTAAAGTTCATAAAAGGAAGAGAGAAGGTATGAAAGAATTTTGAAAAGCTTAACTCGACGTTGAATCGAAAAATATTCGAGCGTGTATATTTATATCGGTATGCACGCATTAATGCGTGTAATACGTATTAAAAAGGCGCATTGAGGTAACCGTAGACAGGGGGAAACCGACACCGGAAATTATGTACTAGTAAGAATAACGTAGAAAAACGATATCTACCGAAACACTAACCACTCAGCAAGTCTCTTTTGTAGAACACGCTAGAGACTTGTATCAATGATAGGCTGCCTCTTTGATATCTTTCCTCTAAGTAGAGGTTCACCAGCTACCTAGATAGCACGATTTTCGATGACAATCTTGCAACGCTGATAAAAATTCTATTACGTCGAGATTATGTTCTTTGCGATGAATTCCCAACTAATGAAGGGAAACTACATAGTGGAATTAATAAGAATTGACGACTTTACGTATCTTTAAAAACCGCACAAATAAGTTGTTAAGTAAGATACGCAATAGATTTTTTTTGTTAATACTAAGATATCTCAGCAAGCACCATTCTACTCCATTATGAATTTGCTTTCAGTCTGATGTTTAGAATATTTCAGTGGTTCGATAATATAAATAAACCGCAGTTAGAAACATTTGTGTATTTAGATAAATTATAGGTTATAGCAAAGAAAGACAATTTGTAAATAAGCTAAGCGATGAAATACCTTTTTTGATGGCTTCAGTAAGAAAAACGCACCGGAAAGGCAACCACACAGGAAGAGCATGTTTTATTTCTGTTTAGTTCTCAATTTTGGTAATCCAAACAATGTGGTCTGTATTTCCGAAAGCATAATTCTCGCTAAACCTACTTTCGTAAAAGGTTGTTGTGAAGAAAGTATACATATAGGTAACATTTGTTTTATCAGTTTTAAATCATTTAAACGCCTGTTACCAATGATGATTGAACACACCACCTCTGCTTACACCCAAAAAGAATCACCGTTACTATATTAAAAAAATCTCTATTTAGATTACTGCTTAGCCACTGTTGCTGTTAACGACCAAAAAGATTTCATGCTTATTCTTTCCTACTTTATTATATTTAAGCTGACGTCAGTTATTTTCGTAATTAACAATCGCTGAGTTCGCCTCAGTGTACTTGTGGGATTTTTGTTAAAAATCGTGATAATGACTTCTATATACAATATCTCCCGTTGTCGATGCCGAACGCGGTTGTTTCTTTTTAGACGGATCATTAATACTTTTATATTTCTGATAACATCTCATCCGCATGCCCGTATACGGTGTGTTAGGATCGTTACGAGCATGGTCTTGTAACCGTAACATTCTTCTTATTACCAAAATGTTATCGCACTTGCAATTAACTAACCTAGTGTCGGGTTATACCCAGCACATGGGACATAATTTTAACGAACACAATATTTAGATATTCTATTTTGTGCTATTAGCTATGCATACTAGTTTTGAGTTCATTATTCCTATTATTCATTATTCCTTGTATTACATTTGAAAAATTAAACATATGCTTCTTACGCCTAAGTTTACTATTTTCTAAATTATTTGAAAAAAGGAAGGTTCAATGTTAAATAAACGACAACTCAGTTAACAAGATTTGGTTAACAATAAGTTCTAGATTTTATAAATAAACTTATAATTTAATTGGACGTTTTCTTCTCCAGTGCAAAGTATTCATTGTCCATTCAAGTAAGAAAGTTGATAACCATTTCCGTTCTAATCAAGAGGCCATGATATTTAATTTATTCAAAAAGTAGATCGATCTTTGTTTATCATATTGTTCACGGGAATTTTTAAAAATATTTCAATTACTTGCAGAGATGGTGTTTCATTACTCCTTACAACTTTGTGAGAAACAAAAAAAAATTGGAACCTTCAAGAGTTATGTAATTTATAAATGTTACCGCACACTCCTCGTAACTTAAACGTTTGTGATTTGCAAATTAGCTATTGCTTTAAAAAAATTGAAAAGTTACTATTGAATTATTTACTTCGCAATCTACTACTTGCTGCATGTTGATATTGCAATTGTGTACTTGTATATATATGAATATTGCTTAATTGAATGGTATCATTACGAAAATTTATATCATAGGTACATTTATGATACATAATAAATTTAAGGAAATGTCGGTACCGTGATTTATATAGCAAAGATGTGATTTATGTGCTGAGCTACTTCAGGTCTTTAACTTTTAACCATCGTGATCCAGTAACTATATGAGAACAATTATGCTCTCACTTTTAAAAGAAGAATGTTTATGAATTTCAAGGTAAAATTCCCGTTGCAACTTTATATGCATTTCCTTTGTATATTGTAGAAGCCGCTGTTTACTACTCCCGAAGCAATAATTCGCAAGAGTATGGTTAAAGTTAATTACAGCATGTAACGAGTAAAATTTATAAATGTTTATGTACATTCTTCAGTTTGTTTATTCACTAGATTATCTATTACCTTCTTAAGACTATTTAGGTTAAAGAGTCACAGTCGTATTCAGAAGTTTGTATGTTGTAGTCTTTAAGGAGATATGCTATTGTGTTAAAATTACAACCTAAAAAATCATCGTTCAGCTGACAACGTCGCTGTTTTGGTTTCTTTTTCGGCTTCTTATATAGACCGTGGTTCTTACTTCTTTTCGCCGGCATTGTCTTTGCTTCATTTGCTTAAGATCCCACATGTTTTTAATGTAATTTCTTTCTATAAGCTCGAGTTAACATGTATATTGAATAAAACGCATAATGATATAACGAATGTAACAGGCGAATACGACGCTAAGTACAGCAAATGTTCGTAGAAGCGACTTATCAGCGCGTCGTATGGGAAAGAGGCACCTAGGTTTTCATTTAAAATTAGATAACACCTAGATTTCATTTAAAATTAATGCCTTCTTGATTGAAAATTTAAATTGCAGGAATATAAAATGTTATCTATATGTAATATTTATCATAACTGGCCTTGATTTACATTTGATAAATGCTGTCGAGAAGAAAAGAGGGAAGACACCAATAAAATCTCATCTAAAAAATATTTAGCCGGCACGGATCCGGCTACATGTAGATATTGCGTCCGTCAGGAAGCTGGTGCACCAGGATATGCCGCTTAACGAAAGCCCATGTACGAAGATAGATATCTCAATGGCTTCTAACACCACTATGCAGCCCATAAACACGGTGTTATCAATTCTCTTATTCAAATAACCATTACCATATCTAAACTCAATTTACGTCCTCAAGAACTAAACTACATCATTGCATGAATTGCCAAATCAACTCTTCCCTCTTCATCTAATTCTAATAATAATAGCATAAGAATAACAATTATAATAATAAATGAATCTTGTTGCATCATCCAGTAAGTACATTACAAAGAGAAGATTCGATAATAACAACAGAAAAATGATTTAAATTAAAGATTATTAATTAATAAGGACTGATCGAGCAATAATCGTTTGACTTGGAATCGGAATGTATGGACTGTTGGATTGCGTTGATGCCGTGATAAGGAACGTTCTGAATCATTGTGTCTTAGTCCAGTAGTCTAGTAGTTCAGTAGTTCAGTAGTACAGTAGTCACGTAAGTCTGAGTTTTGTATAAAAGTTTTCAAATTCTCCCTGCGATCTGCACATATAAACAAATGGAATTGTCAGTGCCCTTAGTTCCTTAAATAACAGCTTACAGTGTTCTCTGGGCGAGACTTTGTCTGTAGCTTAATTTTTTTTTATTTTATAATCCGCAAAATGCGGTATGATGCAAAGCAGTATCTGCGTTTGTTAGATTGATGCACATATTTCATTTATGTGAGGCTCATAACATCCGTAAGCAAGCCTATCTACGCTATATTGCAGGTGTCACCAATCACATCAGCAATATTCTCTTTAGGAATAACAAACAAACTATTTTCAAACCGGGTTTCAGTTTGCTAGATTACTTTGATATCGGAGACCGCAATTATCTGCCAGTTCTTGGTATCTACTAGATTCTATGTTCGTGCGGTAGAGAATAGTAGAGAAATTCGCCTTCTGTATCTGTAGAAATCTTTAAACATTTCTCCTTACATCAGACGTGAAAATCCTAACCGATTAAACATCCTAGCAACCGCCACGGTTCATTGATCCATAACTTTTTCGCTCCATTGCTCCGAAACAAGCCTTGCATAAACCACTCTGGATCGAATAGTCCTCAGTCAACGTGCAGTAACAACCCTAAAGATATTCAACAGGGGTGTGGACGAAACATCGGCAGAAACGACGACAACAACCTGAAAACCAAGAGCGCAGCGTTCTCTACATAATATTTGGATCCACATGTTATATATAATTATTTTCATCCATTATAGTAAAAATATTACAATCAATTGCAATGCAGGATGATTTGTTAGGTAGTATAACTTGAAGATACGCCGGTGACTGTTAAAAAGTATGAATCATCATCCACATAAATATTTCTATTTAAAGTAATTTTTAGTAACAACATTCAAATTGGACAGTTATGTGTGGAGAACAAGGCGTTTAGAAGCATTAACATTCAGATGGATATGTAAATATCATCATTAATTAATAACAAACTTGCGCGTAACAATTAATTTTTTTAGCTTAAATGATTGTAATGTTTATGTCAATGTTAATGTTCACGTAACTTTATTAAAAAACTTATTCTATATATTAACAATATTCACAGTTGTTTCTAATAAACATGTATCACGAACATAGGTTCTTTAACAAAAACCCAAAAAAACAAAATTAACATTAATTTTAAGAAGACAACGAATTACCGTTCGCGTGAAATCATGTATAAAAATAGAATTGTTAATCAAGAGCAAAATTTTACATTTTCCCAGATAATCAACGTAAGGAAGTGAATCATACTCACACACATGGATTTCCGTAAGGCAATTAGCGGATCATCTCTATCGGTACATTACATGGCATCTCGTGGAAAGCGTAAATTGTAAAGCTGCATAAGTAGAAAGTGGTGTCAGATATGAACAAAAGCGGCGGTCCAGGCACCGGCACGCGTATTGAAGTAGTAGGGAAACCGAAAAAGACTGTGTGGCCTTTGCAATATCGTATAAAAACACAGCAATCTTTAATGGTCAGTTTAGTTTTAGAGACCCAGCCAATAGGCATCGATGGTTAGGATTTGCCATAAAGGCTAGCCTAACTGAATTAAACGTCTTCGTCTTTATTACGAAATTACTCTTTTTTCGCGTAAAAGTGTTGTGTTGTCATTTGTCATTAGTGCGATTTAAATTTTAAACGGACTGAAACGAATATGCCGCCACAAGAGAAGAACTTACCCGGATCGGAAAATGGGGATACCAATAGCAAGGATACCTCTTACGAAATGGTACCAACTTTAACCGCCGCGTACGGCAATAAGGGCTACGTAGATGATTTAAAAAGCGATAGCACAACAATCGACGTGAGAAAAGGCGAGAAAACGAAGAACGAAACGGCGTTTGAATTTGATGATCTCTTACCGCACATAGGCGAATTCGGCATCTATCAGAAATTACTATTTCTGATGATGATACCGTTCGCATTTTTCGTGGCTTGGGTCTATTTTACGCAAATCTTCATTACCATAAATCCGGAGGAGCATTGGTGCTGGGTGCCTGAATTAGAAAATTTAACAGTCGAAGAAAGGTAGGATTACATTCGCCAGAAATCCGAGGTTATTTATAAGAAAGCATATATACAAATAAATATGCAAGTTGCAATCGTCACGCTGCAGTTGTTCCGGCAGTGTATATTTAACTGTTACCATTCGCTACTATAAGATTTTTTCCCCTAAGTTCTATTAATAGTTTTTAAAAATAAAATACAATTTCTTTAACATTGCTCTCCATACATAATTCCGCAATTGCTTAATAATTTATTTTAAGCTCTTAATTGCTTTTCATGTTCATTAATCAGAAAGTGACACGATACTATACTTACATTAAAACACCCGTTTGTTTAATCAAGAGAATGAAATGATTTTTATAATTTTCAAATTATTTTCTGATTATCTGCATTAAATCGGTTAACCGTCAGTAATGTTAGATATAATAAACCTTTGATCAGACATATATACCTTGGCTTCACGATGAGAAGAATTAGTTCAAAAAAATTCTTAACTTTGGCGAGTAAAAATACTCTGACATATCAATTTATAATTTTGATTAGTTGAGTTTAATGATGAGGATGATAAACATGATAAACACTTGTAAACCATTACCGTTCATTTAGTTTTGCAATATCTTAATAACTACAATTAGTAGAGAGGATAAAGGCGGATGAAATTATTACTTTTTTCTAGTAGCAGATCTGGTCGCTGTAAAAAAAAGGAATAATCCAAGCAATCTTTGACGCCTCTAATAATTATATTAAACCTGTATACGGGTATAAGTTTGCCGAAAAGCTTATTTAAAATCTGTCAGCAAATATTCAGCATTGGATTTTAAATAATAAATTTACTATTACTCCTGCTCAAACCGGAAGTGGTATTAAATTGTGTCGACCAAAAATATAGATCGACATGTTGTTTCTTTCATGGTGAATGTAATGTGTATCTGCCATAGAGTGTCATTTTGTTTAGATGGAAACTTTTGTTCTCAAATGTTGTTCGAGATTATTCAAAAAATTTTAAAGCATAAAACATAAATATTTGTATCCAGTCAATACATCGGGTGCATGTATGAAAAGAGTCAGGATAAAACAGGATTGGACTACTCCTTTCTAATTTTATTAGCTAGCTAGTTGTAATTTTATTACAACAGTAGATTGGCTACTGTCCACCTACAGCGTCGGCCACTTGTTCATCCTATACAACATGTAACATCCTCAAAAAAATAAAGACCAATGATACCAAATGATCCTACACCACACCAAATAACGAGTTTCGGATTATAGAGATTTTTTGCAAAAATTTTTTCCCACAATATCTAAAATTCTGCTCATTAACAACGCCATTCGAATCAAAAAAATTGCTAGGTCGGTCATTAATGAATTGATTAAATTGCTTTAAGGCTTGAACTTGATCTACTAAACAAAACATAATCACGTTATTCACAATAATCACGTACTTTGTTTAGATTTAAATAGCATTCCGAAATGGCCAGTCTATCATGGGGAATCATAGCCAAATTTGTAGTGTGAAATTTACCTAAAATAGTGTAGACATCTCATGCACTTCAAAATGCGTGAAAAGTACTACGCCATCAATGTGTAGGGTAGCTTTCATTAAAATATGAATAAAAACGGTACCCCTCTAGGTGATGGTCGCAAGGTTTTTTATATTCAGTGTCGTAGGTATTTACTCGGATACAAAATATTGATTGAATAACGTTTACTGGTGCTGGCTTTGCTTTAAAAATTTAAAATTATATTTGAAATTGGTAACAGTGAGACTGATTTAATTATACACTAAGGTACACCATGAAATATTGTAGCCAGAAATGGAGTTTCACAAATTATTCAATATATTTTCTTTTAAAAGTCCGAATAGAATCGTCAAGGTTCTTGCACTAGCAATAAGTCGTAACCTTTTTGCGCTTTTATGCCTACAACCGATATACTACATATATATACAATGAACTGTTGCTTTCCATTCAACAACTCGAGTAGGTCCTAGCTATTTAAGTAAGAAAGAGTAATTGGATAGTTCGGAGTTAGCTCCAGTTGTTGAATGGAAAGCGGCAATAAGTTAGCAGTTCGTTGAGCTGGGTCACTGACGATTGCTAAACTGTTAATTATTTCTTTAGCACGCAAAAATTAAATATTTCTTAGCTCTTTAGAAGGATACATATCCCAAAAAAGAAGTTGCTACATATTTATAAATGAGGTAATAAGACGTTGTTTTTACTAAAGTAGAGATAATGTAGTGCCCGGTGTTTGTGTTTTGGAAGAAAAACACCGAACAGAGAGGTCGATAAATTATTATTAAAAAATACCATAGTTACTTTTTGGGAGTTCTGACGTAGATGACGTAGATTCAATTATACGAATGTCCTGAAAAAGCTGGCCGTATAAATAGTGAAAGATCGATTGAAATGAATGATACGTGAGAAAACTCCAATGAAGAACACTTTGTTAGTATTCCACACACGAATGAATTTAAATAGCATGCGCTTGAAAATTTAAAAATTGAAAAACAAGCATTTTCAGTAAATTTTCAACATAGAAGAGAGCTACGGTTATACATATACATATGTAGCAGTCTATAACAACGTGTACGTGTCACTGTTGCTATTAGTAACTGATAAGTACGTTAAATTTAATAGTAAATATGAAGATTTCTTCTCATGCGTTAGTTTGAAAGTTTTGAAAAACTTAAAGTTAGACATTTTAAACATAAATATTGCCATAAAGGTACTCTAGTATTAATTATATACGGCAATAAACGTAAATAGGTTTAAATTTTTAAATTCCTATTGTTATATGTTAGTAGGCAAGGATTCCTATAAATTGAGTTTGTAAACATTTAAATAAAGCTAAATATCACATCAATTTAGAAGTAGTTAAAAAAGTCAGTGAGTTATTGCTAGATGTTGTTTGTTATTCGCTTTAATTTATACAATCATGTGGTTTATATGGTGAATGGTAATTAGTAAAGGTGATAATGTGAGACCAAACAATATCATTCTTCAATAAATAAGTAAAAAATTAAAGAAGTTGTATGTATTGCGTTAGACATTTGAACGCGAAAATAGAAAGCTGATGAAGTTTCGCAAAGTAACGAGCCAATACTTGTCATTTAATGTATGAACACTTGTTTTTCGTATAATCGCATGTTTAAAATTATATTATCACGATTAATATATCTCAACCGCACAACTGCAGTTATTTCTTCCTGACTAATAAGCATATCATTCGGATAAAATATTCTGATTCATATTTTTAATGCCGGCACTTTTTGCGGGTAGCTTCTAAAATGATCACGTCGACGACTCGTTGATTTAATTTAATTACGATAAGAGAATTTTGATTTTAGTGAAAATATTATACAACGCTGTTGCGTATAACACAAGTGAAATGTAAAAGTTGTTCTATTAAATTACATTTATTAATTGCACTTATTATATAACTAATAATTACATTGTTGTTTTCATTTTTTTCATTGCTTAATTTATGCTTAAATGTATGGATGCAGGGTACAGGATGACATTAAAAAAATTATAGTGCATGGAAGCAGGCGATGGAGGGCCATAAAATAATAAAACAAGGGCTTATACACCAATCTAAATAATCTAAACATTATTTTTTGTAGAAAACTTATGGGCGATTTTTCAGCAGTTGACGAGCCTGTGTTCGACCAACTCGTCTGCCTTCACGTTCCTTCCATATACCTCATCCTGGTACCCAAGCCAGGGGTTCACCTTAGTTCGGTTTCTTAACCTATTGACTGCATTGCCATACCAGTTTCGGATTCGCCTGTGTGGAGTCTAGCGCTTTTATTACTGCTTGACTGTCTGAATAGGTAGCAACAGCTCGATAGTTATCCCCTTGCTAGTCTAGTTCTTCAATACATCCGAGTACTGCTAGTATTTTGGCTTCAACTACTGCGGGCCCTTGGACTAGACTTGATTCTTTAGATATTTTAAGTCTACTTTCATCCTCCGACTACATTCTCTGTCCTTAAAATATTCTGTGTACCAGATGGATTTGGTCTTTATAGACGCGCCTTTCTTCCACCCATCTGTATCTGGTATATATAGCACTCGGCGAAACTGGCTTCCCTTTGAGTTTTTTTAAGAGTTTCTTATAGTTTGGGCCATCTGATTTAATTATAGCAGGTTGGCCATTCATTAGTCTGTACTTCTCTTGGACGTATATATGTAGCGGTTTCAAGTCTAGGACGACTTCCAAAGCAGCTACTGGTGTGGTTTTTTCATGGGCCTCGTGGCATACAGACATGCTAGTCTTTGTATGCCTCTTAGCCGCTTTGCAATGTTTCGTCCACCATGCCACCGATCCACGGTATTGGTCTGATTACACTCATACATAACCACAGCATCATTTTTGGGCTTAATCTCCACGTTTTTCCGCACAATCTTTTACATTTGTCTAAGCTAGTAGTAGCTTTGTTTATGGTACTATGGATTGTAGTTTTTTTTTTATGTAAACAAGAGTTTATTTTATAATTAGAATTACAGTAACTTTTTTTATTTCTAACATGTATACTTTACATTTATTCCTTCAACAATTTTAATACGCAATTATCTAATTCACGAGCGAAAGATAATTCCTTTACTGACTAATTTAGAGAAAAGAATATGAAATAAAAGATATTCGTGGACATATTCTGCGTAACACAAAATTATGCCCACGTATACAAGATATTCGGTTTTCGCTACAAATGATACAGTTATGTTCTTTAAACAGAACAGCTTTTGTATTATGTCTTTAGGTACTTGTCTTCAATTCTTGTCAACTTTCTTCACTATTCCCCACCATCATCCCTATGCTTTCAGATAGTTGAGATAATTGGCGTTTATTTTTTCAGCGGAATTCAATGGTTTTTTAACGGCTAATATTTTAAACGCCTTGCTAGATGCTAGATCGATAATTCGATTCAGCATTTCTTGAAGTTTTCGATAATTATACCAAAAAGGATAACGTTCACAAAATGTTCCTTACAGGCACTTTCTGAAAGTTAACAAAAAGACTTATCTATGTAACTGCACAGATAATTTGCTAGGGCATATGGAAGTGTTAAAAAAATTCTGGAACAGTTCATCTATTAGGTTCCGGGAGAATAAGTATTTTATTGCAAAAATTGAAATGGCACTGACGCTATTTCGTACACGTTAACTGATTGAAAGCAAATGTTGATACATTGTCGAAATATTCAATCGCATAACATTTAAATCGTCGCTCTAGTGTATTAAAGAAACAGATAAAATTGGCAGCAATTAGAGTTGTATATAAAAGTATTCATTCAATATATATAAAAATTATATATATTGAAGAAAATTGACATAAATTGAAGAAAGATATTCAATATTGTAATAATATACAGAGTATTCCATAAAAAAAAAACTAAATCTGCGTAGTGTGCAACAGAAACTGAACATCCTATGTACTTTGACATGGTTTTATGTTATGTATACAGACCTTTTTTAAATATTTTTAATTTAAAAATTTTTCTTTAAATTGTTCAAGAAAGAAATTATCTTCCTCTCACGTACTAGATGGCTACAAATTATTTTTTAATACATCATTACTAGGTTACAATCAAAAACATATATATTTATATTTATGTAAGTATAGCTTTCACATTTTAAGCAGACCTTTTACATCTGTTAATAGAGATTTTAATAATGCCAAGCATTCTACATATACCAGTAGATTACATAAAGAACGATATATGAAACATAACTTCGACGTATGTATACTTCTTTAAGGTAATCAAATAAGAATATTCAATGTCAGCTTGATTTCAGTATTTTATAATGAACTCCTTTTAGGCACTGCGATTTTCTAATGCTTGTTATGATAGCGGTAACATGGCAGACAACACGAAAAGTAACGTTACGCTCCGCGCTCCACAAGTTTGATTAATTTATCCAGGGCAGTTGTTTCGAAGATGCGTCAACCTTCATTTTCAGTCATTCATTCTCGATCGAATTATTCGTTCAATAATTGCAAATGAGGATCAACGCATCTTCGAAACAGCTGTTTGCGATTAATGTATCAAACTTGTCTGATCAGGGGCTCTAAAAAATTAAAATTTAGAGGACATAAAATTCTGGTGGTAGCGACTTTTAAAATGCAAAAGGAACGTTTTACGTCTGTCAATGTAAACCAAAAACGAGCTGGGAGAGTTCGAAGTTCGAAAATTTGAAGTGATTTTGTTTACGAGCACAGAATATAAAGGACAAGATTCATTTTTGTTGGTATGATTCAAAATTGCGTGCTTAGCAATTATGAAACTGTATGTCGATTAAATGCTCACTCGACTCCGTTGGTATAACAAGTATTAACATTTTGTGTTCCAAGACATTTTCATATGAATAAGCCTTCTTTCTTCAAAATTTTCCAAAGTGAAAGTCTAGCGGTAATAGATTGCAGTGTCTTGCAGACCAATTAATGCCATTTAATTGAGACCTGCGGCGCAGCGCACGCAACGTCTCATTCAAGTCCAAATCATTAGCTTATGACTAAACCCCATTCATTTTGACAAAAGTGTGGTCCAATAATGTTATTTATTAATCTGCCAACGTGGAAATATGCTTTATCGCCGAACATGTTTCTCATTTAGGAGGAAATTTGGGGATACTCTTCGCGTTCCCTTTAATTCAGTTCTTCTAAATCTTTAAAGTGCTTTCGATAGAATTAGTTGATTTGTTATTCAATTATTGTAAGTTATAAATTGAGGTGCTTTGCTTTTCAGTCTTACTCTGGCTATAGCAATGTAAGCCAGCACAGTCTTTTTGATTGGATACGAATTGGTTGCGTTGTTATTAGACACATTGTTGTGTACAAAAGACAAATAATGCTACTTTTTGTAAAATTAAAGATGTTCTTTCAATGTACAATAATTTTTCACTACATTTAATTCTTTATAACACTTGATTGACATGACTATTTGAGATTATTTGAGACAACGAGTTTTAAAACAACCTTTGATATGATTACAACTGCGTGCAATTCGAATCCAACACATCAGACTGGATCACTTTTACGTTTAAGTAAAAGACACCGATTTGCATTCTTTAAATGTTAAACCATATATCTTAAATCTTAACTAAATAATTATTATTAACTCACGCGGCAATAAAGTTGATATAAGCTCTACTTTATTTGAGCATTCCAAATATTAACCGGTTTACTTTATTTTATTTTAAATATTTTAACCAATAATGCCGATTAAATAGACGATACTATCAATGTCAAATATATAAAAATTATTCGAATTACATTTTACGTCGTCCCCAAAGTATTAGAAAAAATCTCAATGTTCTATTCATCGTACGTTGATTATGAAATAAAACAACTTTCAATAAGAGGAAAAGTAGGAAATAATAAATAATATGTAGACACACCTCAAGGTTATTTATACAATCGATTTATTAATTACACACATAGTAAATGTTTTTTTGTTTATGCGGCTGGAGAAGTCGCTACGTTTAAAATATGTACATATATTTTGAGTTAAATAATCAATATGCTTTCCATAACTACTCTATCATTGATCTATGACGAAAGTATTAAAGTAAAGTTCAATGATATGGGGAGCGTCGATTTCATTGGCATTGTATTAGGAATGTCTTTGGAGTGATCTGTGCCAGTATTGGCCATCTGCAAGTCATAAATTATACGAGAAGATGCCTTTATCTGATGAAACAAAGTATTATTATAATGTTACAAAAAAGTATCTGCGTCTGATACACATATAAGGAATGGAAACGTGATTGACGAAGTGAGTTTTAAATACTTAAAATAACGTGACATTTGGGAAAGAAACTTTTAATTTCGTTAAATTTTAACAAGATAAACTAAAAAGAAAATGGAGTATTTATGAAATATACTAGTATTGTTTTGATTAATCTTTAATTCAGAAGGAAGTAGTTATCCTAAGTTTATATGTTAAAGTTAGCATCTTTTCTTTCATGGATACCTTCCCTAGTTGAGCTTATCTTCGTTAATTATCCCTCTAGATTAAGTTTTTCGCATATGGAATTCTTAATTTGCCAGTGGCAATTCGTTTAATGAACGTAGGATGTCTTAAGTTCATAGTGCCGGCAGTAAGAGAAAATTACGTTGGCGGAATATCCTTCATTGTCGAAACTACCAACTTAAATCAAGCACGAAATTAAAAAAAATGCTAACTTCGCATTTTCTTAAATATCCACTGCTTGTGTTTTAAGCGGAATTACACACTATAGTTCAGTGACATCAACAATGATGGATTACTGCTGCTTTTAAAGGTACAAACATTGTGGCTAAATCTTATTCGAGCTTTATCGAGTCTATGATAAGTGGGCACAAGCATGGACGAATATGCAACGAAGACGCACGAGAAAATCGAAGCGCTGTAGTAATCCCAATTTATATCACCATTACCCGCCACTAGGTTAAATCAATTTAAAACATTTCTCGAACATAATCTAAACTGTTAATACTAGAATTTCGTACCTACTTCGTACCTTATTTCACTTTTCTATTTGGACTTACATGTAGTATCTATGCTTAACGTTTCATTAACTTACATTTAAATATTTCCGTCATATTAGACGACATTATCAATCATTTCGAACGTATAGTATGTAATTATTGCCTAAAAAGATTTGTTACTACACAGGACGATTATGTATAAAATGAGACAATTAAATTGTTTTATTTTTATTATTCTTTTATTTATTATATTATATTTATTATATAATTTTTATTCAGAATACGCTAAACTTTATCTGGTAATATAAAAAATATTTTTTTTAATTTTGGTTTGCAGATGTTTATAAAGTTCCTACTATTTCCCGATAATAATGTTCAAAGGAAGAATCCTATAGTATAAGGTATGCGGTACCTTACCACTTTAATGAAATAGCAGTTTCAGAGGTTCCAAATAAATAGCTAAAGTGAACAAAGTTCTATCGATAATAACTTGCTTATTTTAGTTGAAACGGCTTATATTTCTATTTCTATGAAGAAGCTTAAGAAACTCGAATTAAAGGTGCCATAATGTTTTATAAACAAACTATTGATCGTCCACATTGACAAATTCTGACCCGGTGGAATGTATAAATTGAAGCGATTAAAAATAAAAAATTCATTATATATTGGGGATCAATAATAATGCATTTCTTTGCTATATTAATTTCCTTTCGTCGCAAAGTAATGACACGTAAATATGTTTAAAATGACTAGAATGTAGTAACCGACTGCTACAGCGCTCCGTTTACTTAAGAAGGCGCGGTAATTGCAGTAGACAGTTACTAATCAATTAAGTAGCTAATTTACTAGGTGGTATGTACGTATGTATGTATATGATACAGTAGAGATGTGTCTTTAAGATTCGACGTAAATCTTGCTATTTGGTTACCACGAAATTTAATACATCTATTATGTTGTTATTCTGCTTCAAATTAAATGCAGACGCTTGATGATTATATAAGCTAATTTACTGACCTTCGTTTGATATACTCGTATGATGTAATTTAATTTTGTAAGGATTCAATTAATTTGTTGTTGAGCAAAAATCTTAATGACATTCTTCTAAGGATTTTTATGTTGAAAAATAATATGCATTGGTTAAAAATACAATCAATGTACTAAAAATATTTTTATATACAGCGTGTCCCTGGGCGGAGTTGACAAGAAGTAAACATTTTTTGTTATTATTTCACGACATATCTGGAATATTCTACTTTTCAGATGGACAGGGTGTTAGTAAATTAAGAATACATTACTTAACATATTAGAGAAAATGGCTATAAAAGGAGGTTCCAACCCAAAATTAAACATAAATACCGAATTTTATGTAATAACTATGCATTTTATGTTTTTAAGTTGAATCCACAAAAAGTTGACAATGTCATAATAATCACTTTTTTTTAATCATCGTCTTATATATAGCTCCCTTCAACTTGCGCATATTTTTCCATTGTATTAGTAAAATGCATCATAGATTCTAAAATATGAATCACGTATTCATTCAACCACTCTCGTATCGAACGGGGCACACGACTTGCCAAAAAGTGTAGCGTCGCATTTCTACCTCTGAAGTATCAAGGAACGGTAACAGAAAATCTTCCAAAAGACGTAAATAAACATGTTGATTTAAATTTTAATCAATAAAGTTAATTAATTAAATTAATAGATTCAACACCAAACAATCAGTTTTTGAAAACGTTGACTTTGTTTATGAATGACGTAGTTTGGTATTTTCAAATTCCATTCAATTCAATCCTTTTTTCAAATTCAAAAAAGTTACTTCGTCAGAAATAAAAAAGACTCCGTGGAACCTTCTATCTACGAGGTAATTTTGACCAACTCAGAAAAAATTTTAAAGGATATGTTTGAATGTTGGTTTAAAATGCAGCATTTTGTTTTCTTTATAAATTCTTTGTGAATGACTTATTTATTTGCAGTCTTTGTGAACGTTTCCTTACAGATTTGATTTAATACTGATTTAATTACTAATTTAATTAAGCAGTTGCTCTATGGTCTTCATTAATACAATTTTTTTAATATCCAGAACAGATCCAGGTTGAATCATTTTTTTACGAGTTTACGTAATGCTTCGTGCGATACAATTTTTGGGAACTCTGTTCGAGAAAGATCTGTTGCGTATCGATAGGAGACATTTTCGAAAACCACGGCACTGAAGTAAATTCTCCCTTTGTTGGTTAACATTTAAGAAAAATCAACGGAACACTAATACAAAACTATGAACAAATATAAATGAAAGTTGTAGATATTTATTTTGTAGCAAATGTGACACGAATGCGAATACAAACAATTTTCCTTTGTAAGCATTTTGTTAAAAATAATAAATAGCAGCGGGTCTCTTTAAAGGCGTTTCTACATTTTCATAATTTACTAACACCCTCTACCTCACACCTGATCCGGCAGTATTTTTTGTAAAAAGATCACTCTTCGGCTCAAAATTAATAATAAGGAATTTTTGTCAACTCTATTCGGGGACACGCTGCATTAAGTATACTTGCACTAATATTAAGGAGCAAACGTATTTTTTTTTGGGAATTTAAAGATATTCTAAATAAATCTCTCAGGTAACAAGGTAATCCATAGCCATTGAATGCTATAATATTTGAATAATTTAACCGATACTTATCGGTTGCAGCAAAAATATTCACGTCGAAAGAATTTGTGCGGTCTCAAGCCAAATAGCACGTCTCTTGTAGTGCCACAGTCACAAAGACAAAATACGTCTATAGCTCCTTTGTCTGCCGTTTGCAATTAATATTGCAGTGATACATTGGATACATAGAATTTGAAATTAAACGGCATACACGGTTATGATGTAAGACTGGTCATGGCCGCAAGTTTTACACTAGCTTCAAATGCGAAATCTATAAATATCTCTTTATACCATATTCAAAGATAGCGTTTTTATTTATTTCTATTATTATAAGTTACCGTACGCAATCCGTTTATATTGCACGTAAGAATTGACGAAGTACTCGGTATAATTTTACGAAACTAATTCTAACATTTAATAAATCGTACCTATCGTCATGGAGAGTACATCCAATAATTTTGTAAAACAAATTCTAATGTACTCGCGTTTTTTAAAATAGTAAAAGGAGTACGTACAAGTGCGAAGGCCTTGATTAGTAAGCGATTTGTTAACAATCTGATTGCTAGAATCGATTCTAAAAAACCTCTGCGTAGAATTGGAATTTATTATAAATTGCGGGTTCCTAAGGCACCACGAACGTATAGTTCCTACGTTATGTGGCTTACGCAAAGCATATTATTATAATATTTAGGCGATGTTATTTTATGTTTCTTGACAAAACTACATAAGAATAGAAATATGTGATAGAGAATGTGTAATAAATAAAAAAAGAGCAATTACGTTCTTTTTTAATTTAATGTAATTTAATTTGAAATAATATTCAAATTACTAAAAGAAATGAAAGTGTGATTGTTCCTTTCTAAAATGTGCATATTTTTGTTTCTAGATTAGCCTTACCACTAGTAATAGACTTACGTCAACTACATCTTCCATGGCAGGCACAATTTCGTTCCAAAGTATTTGCTCAACATTTAAATTTCTCTCTACAAAAAACGGTTTAACATTCGCCACCACCGACATTTTGAAGTCTTCGGATACACCCCTTATCCCATCCAATGCGGATTTTCTTTCAATAAAATTCGCCATTATTTAAGTGGGATTTTTCTCATTTGTGGAAGGCCTCGGACAATCAAGCCGTGAACGGCAATTTGAGCAAACAAAAACAGTTACTTTATTTGCTTAAATCGCCCTACTTACCTACAAGCCATAGATCTTGAAAGGCGCATAAGATCTTACACGTTTGCCATGTTTTCTAGCCATCAGAATAGTGATTAGTTCATCCTCAGTAAGAAACGTGATTCTATAATTATCATTACCACGACAATCATAATTAAAAGCTGAACAAATTTTTGTGTTATTACAGAGGAAAGCATTAGTGAAATGCGAAACTACACCTGACAAAATTTAACATTATTCTTTGGATTTGTTTCTGAATTGTATGTCGTGGTTACTGCAGATACTGCTAACAAACATATATATTAATGTCTCTATGTGATTTCGTTCATCACGAAAGCAATTGTTAATATCAACAGAGAGATTTTAAACCAAATCATGCAAACGCAGCCTTACGTGGTTTCATGCTAGACTAACAATTTTTAAACAATTAACATTAAAAACATAAAAAAACAATAAATTTCTATTTTTAAGATTCCTCATTAAAACTACTTAATATACAAAGTATTTTTTAACGAATAATTGTGTCCATCTTTTAATACTTTTATTTTGCTTAATTTAAGAAAAGTAAATACAATACACGGTTAGAAAGAAATGCAGAATCCACGTAAATTGAGAAATAATAATAATAAGAAAAGTGAAACGTTTACAACTACATATTATACCAAGCTTTAAGATTTAATTAACTGCCTATATGCTTGCTCTAGTAGGACTTAAGGTCTCGTAGAAAGAGGATATCTTACAACAAAGCGAATTTAGTTTTTACCAATAGTGAGATACAAAAATATAGCTCGAAGTTATATGAGAGAAGTTGCTTATAATGCAAACTACAGCGGACACCATGGCGGACTATTTTTAATGATTGAAAAATTGATAAAAATGTAGTTGAGAAAACAAGAATATAATATTCTGAATTTAAACCTCAGATTTAGTACTTAACTCAGCTATTGTCTATAATTTCACATTTTGTTTATGGTAAGTTTCTTGGATATGCCTTGGTATATACATGGAAAAGATCTTGTTCGTTAGTGTACTTTTGCGATATTATTCTGTTTATAACGTACAAGTTTTGCTCATAAATTTGCAAGAGAAGTTAAATAAACATAAATAGTTATATATGGAAGAAGTTCGAAAACAATATATGTAATTAGCACATCCTTTTTCTTCTAATTTTATAATTTTTGCTAATTATCAATATGATTATCAATAAACAATTTTTTTCGTATAATTGCACAAGACTAACATTGTATTCGACCTCATAACACGATTTTAATTGATTTGTATAGAAGTAATGCTAATTTATTAGGTGATTAACTTAACGCAGTGAGATTTTATTTTACTATTAATTAGTGTATTAACCTTGCTTGCAGATTAATCAATGTATTTGAGCTCCCGTTTTTAACCTTCAGCATGATCCTAATTGAATATTTTTTGTCTTAATGCAGATTCCATTTTAGATTGTAATAACCTCCTTAACAGTACAGTTACCGGTTCGGCGTATTTATTTCATTGTCGAATAAAAAGTAATGTCATTGTCATTACAAGAATCACTTTCGTACTCCTAAATTAAGTAAATTGTTTGCACGTTCGTTTCTTTTTAATTCATGTATATTTTACCTTCATACTCAATAGTGATTATCATAAAACAATGCAAAATGTTGCAATTTTATCCTGTCGCACGATTTCGAAAATATAAATAACCGAAAGTGGAAACTAAATATAGGTGGATATATACATTAACGAAGTGAACTTATTTCTTGTTTCGCGTTAGAGTGAAGCAAATTAATCCATTACAAAGCGGTTATGCTCTATTTGAGGAAAAACGCGAACGAACGTTTGCATAAATATTTCATGTGGCAAAGCCTGCGCTCACATATGCACATAAATGAATTTATTAATGAAGCACACATATATACATCTATTACACGTATGTATGTCTAAGCGTGTATTCAGACATCCAATGACATTTTTGCGAATACGTGATTTTGCTTGTGAAATGCAGGTCAGGTTTATAGAAAGTTAAATAACTTTAACTGGACTTTAAATGTTGCAGTAAATACTTAAAGATGTCAGATATATATAATAATTATATATTATTAGATGCTTAAAGTTAGATGCTGTAAAAATATGTTTCCTAATTATGCACTTGTTTTATATCGATTCACCCATATACTCTTATAAATTTCTCAATATGTTGCCCAAGTGTACCTCATAATAATTTGCAAGGTTAACGTAGACTATTACGAATTAGACGGAATCAAAATACTTATTAAAAATTATAATTAGAGCGCTTATAATGCATGAGTATCAATACAATTTTGAAGGATTAGTTCACGCATATTAAAACATTAATTACTGATATACAGACGAGGTCCACGAAGAATAATTATCTAGCCGGACTCTATATAAACTTGAAATATGAAAGATGGATGCGTGTAATCATGTTAGTTAATACTTTGAGATATATTCTAGAAGAGATTGATATTCCAGATCAAATTGCCAAGAATGTATTTATCTGTAAATCGCTACTAGTTTGAACAAGGACAAATGAATTTCTCAAATCCAAAGTTACTTCTGAAGGACTTGTACAGGGATCCGTTTTGAGTGAATTCTCATATAATGGAAGCGATTTACATCTTCCGGGTGTAGGAATTCTTCAATATACTAATGATGGAGCTTTGTTTTAAACGGAACAGTACTAATTTTTAATAGGATTTTTTTAATAGGATGTGATGAAAAGGAATCTCGGCTTTCTATCTGCAGAGCACTTGTCGTATCTTACGTTTCACCGAAATTACCAACTATCGACGCATGGAGTTGGATAGTCAGTTAAAATTGAGTACCCATATAATTAAGTCCGTTGATAAATGTTAAAAGGCAAACACACCAAGTCTTATTAACCACGCCTCATTTGGAGCAGATTATCACGTTGCCAGATTGATCGACAGAGATGTAGTGAATGATTATGAATGTACCTTTTATGGATCAGCATGTAAAATAGTAGGATATAAGTTGGATCTTTCTCATTCTGTATATGTCTTATTGCAATGAACTTCACTCCCGTAGAAACACTATACTTCGCGACTAAGAGTACCGTCTCTATAACGAGGCGAGATTTTCTCCGCGAGAAATTCGAGGAAAAGAGAATAGCAATCAACATAACTTGATGGCCGGATATTGAAGTAAGAAAACTTCCTCGTCTCTTGCGTTAGCGTTTACTGATATGGTTGTCTATGATTGTCAGATACACAAATATGGTACACGATGTTACGATCTACTTCTTCAAGAAGTTCTTCTTATACACGAAGAATTTGATTTCCAGATTTAACGAAGGAAATACATCATATTATAGTTTAATATGATGTATTTCCTTCGTTAAATCTGGAATCTTCGTTCCTTCTGAAGTGAAGGCAAAACTAACCCGATTTTCTGATGTCTGCGGTAAAAACAACAACGTAACTGGTTATGTTGTACATATATTTTGTTAAAAGTGCACTTTTCGCAGAAGCAAGTGTTTATTGCCGAAGCGCAGGTATTACAATGTCCGACAGACATAAATAAATATATTGTTTTTGTTTGATGACCCCAAGTGCTTGCACACTGACCTTTTACGAAAAATCCGGCAACTACAACAGCAACCCTGGTAAGATAGATATGACGGGGCGAATAACAATAGATCCAGGAACTTCTATAAAATCTATCCAAGTATTACTAGTAGAAGAGGTATGACTCTGAGAGCATGACTCTAAGAAGCAAGAATATGTTTCCATAAATTATAAGGCACCCTTTTAATCGATCTAAAGATTTATGTCTCATCTGCATAAAATCAATTTAGCCAATAATGATTGTACGATAGCTGTCGAATGTCAAGTATGTCCTGGTTTACGAAAGCTTTGAAGTATACTCCTGTCTTTTCTATATGTTCTTGTCATTTATTAACAATATTAATAGCTTTAATTAACGCATATCATAGTAGTATGTGTACATCAGCGTGGTGTGTATTCTGTAAGATGTTAGAAAATGCAACGGAAGTATCTGTATATATGTTTAATTAGTTCTATCGGAGCTTCTTGGATTTTACACATCTTGCATGAATACTTTTAATAATAGTAAATAATAATAGTGATATTCAGCACTATACCTATCTATCTCATTCTTCTTAATTCCAAAAACATTTGCTTCTTATTAAAATAAAAATAATAATGTTATTGGAAGTTAATACGTCGAATTATGTTTTGATTTGCTACGGTTTAAATTTGATAATCTAGTGTTATTTGCACATGCTGAGCGAACGCGGTTTGAATGTGTTTTTGGAAATGTTTATTTTCGTTTTAGTTTCTGAAATATTTCGTTTTCAAAAAATCATAGGGAATGCATCTTTCCACGTTCTAAGGAAAAGCATCTATGTAAATGGGATCGACTAATTTATGAAAAAGAATTAAAAAATATAAATATATATTTATATATAGTAAGAAATTAAGCGTTGCTAATTTTTCTAACTATTGCAAGTGCATATCAATAGATTAGAACATTTTTCCTCACGGTCAGACCAAACTAAATTGCACCAATGCTTAGGTTTTGGTCTAGATACAAGACCAACATAATCGTTTTTCATGATTTATGAAAAGAAGATAATTTTTTTAGGGTCTTCGCAAATTATCATTTCAAATGGCACTACCTTAAAAAATTGTATCGTTGGATAGTGTGTCATGATAAAATAGAAGAAGTGCAATTATCAAGTACAATCAAGTGCAATCACGAGTATACTCTGAAAGATATCCTGACATCCACAGTAATTCGACAACTGGACTAACGATAAGTCAAGTTGGTGAGTTTTACTTATGTAAGCTCTTGACATCTACTGAACTGAGGGACGAAGATCATTGGAGTAATTTTAAGGTTTATTAAGAGTCCCTAACTAGATCCGTTAAGGTCGCAGTGACCAAAGGCTCCTGTGCTTCTGCTCATTAATACTAATACTAATACTAAGGAACAATTTCTTCAAAAGTTATAGGAAATAGAAACATCAGATAAAAAGATTTCTTAGCACTTTTTTAATCGGTTAGGCGTAACAGTCAATATAGAACGCCCAGTATGTAAAACTATTAACATTGTTAAAAGTTGTTAAAATTTAACCATTAAATGTTTCGTTTTAGACTGATTGCCTTAATTTTCTAAACCTTACAATCAATCCGAAATTCTTTGTGACCCAAATATTTATTTTTTTTGATAACATGATCTCTGTTGTTTCTAGGAAGTTGTTGGCAATACCTCAGAGCAGCGAAGGATTCGAAAGATGTTCCATGTACAACGTCAACTTCTCCGATATCCTAAATCAAGGCATTAAAGCCGCCGATCCATCATGGGAGAAAGTTCCTTGCAGGAATGGCTGGGAGTACAATTTTACCGATGTACCTTACAGAACTATTGCTTCCGACGTAAGAATTTATGCAGGATCTAATTCGATTTAAACTAATTTCTTTGCTACAACAGCTTGATTGGGTCTGTGAGCAATCAACATTACCAACTTTGGCGCAAGCCATTTTCTTCGGGGGTGCAATTCTCGGTGGTTTGATATTCGGTTGGGTCGCTGACAGGTACGGCAGAATACCAGCCTTAGTTGGAACCAACATGGCGGGATTTATTGGGGGAATAGCAACAGCATTCTGCACCTCTTTCTGGTCGTTCTCACTTTGTCGATTTCTGGTTGGAATGGCGTTTGACAACTGTTTTACTATGATGTATATTCTAGGTAAGATTTTTTCCAAGCTTTTACTCTATCAAGGCTTTATAATTTTTATTTAATCTGTAATACACGTTGAACATATAAATCCTATTAGGAGATATAAAGTAAGCGTACATTGAAAACGAACTTGATTTATTTTGACATCCATTTGATAGATTCGTTTTATTGATTCACATACGCTCATAAAACCGCAATAAGAATGTCGATGTCGTATTGACTTAATTGAATTATGTTGTCTATTGAATGTTTTACTAATTGCGTGCATAAGCTATATCCTCGCTTTTGCCTTGATTTTGTATCAATAAATCCTAATGAATCATAAAAAGGGTCTGTCGTATACAGAAATAATGTATTGATAACTGCATCTAACAGAAACTGCATTTATACGTATGTAAACACATAAATATCAATATAATGAATACGAAAGCTTTAGATTGTAAAGTTCAGAACTCCATGAATTTGATGCACTATAAAAAAGAACATGTTTCAAGGAAGTAATAATAGCCTTTTATTGTCTCTCAATGCACTAGATACGAATTGAGCAAATTCTAACACGGCATATACGTAACATATTGAAGTATTACCGCGTTTTTATTCGTTTATGTAATAACGTGCTACAGGGTAACGCATACAGGAAGTAACCTTACTAAACTCTTTAAACAATAGAATGTAAGAACTTCGGAATGTTTTGTAGTGGTTGTTTTGTAACAAAAACGTCGTAATAGATGACAATTTGGTTTAATTTATGTCAAATTAACCTCCAATGCCGTTAATCTGATAGGTAATTCACTTGCCTTTAAGAGACTATAAGGCAACTAGCATAATGTCGACATTCCATCCAGCTTAGGTATGACACAATTCCAAGGCGTAACTCGTAGTCCTTGACATAATTACTAACCATGTCTTTCATTCATGCCTTGATACATTAAGACAAGTTTTCATCACTTTAACGGAAAAATTATTCATAATGTTCTGTTAGAGTGAACATAACCACAAGATTACCACGAATTCAGGATAAATTTTTACATTGATACTATGAAAAGATTCAAGGTTGGATGATGTCTTTATTGTTTGTTTATCTTATTATGCGGGTTTAACGAACTTAGCAAATCACTACAAGCAACTTATTCCGTTTACTTGCTTGCTTTAATGTACTGTTAGTACTGGTATAGTGTTTGTAAAGCTCGCTATCCTGTATCGTTAGTGCCAGTTCGTAATTCTAAGTTTTTGTAGAAATAGACGTTAACGTACAGAATGTATACGCATGTATGTTCTGGATGCCTAACTTAAAAATACACTGGTATGTATATAATAAATAAATTAGACGTTAATTCTTGGATATACGACTTATCTAGTTCTATATCTAGCATATCTACTCCCTCAGATCTAATACATTTAATATACCGGGTATTGACGGTTAGATACGAACATAGAGATTTAACATGTAATTCATTTTTATGCAACTTGCTGGTCTGCCGGTGTTAAATGTTGTATACAAGACCATTTGTATATTTTTCATAAAATTTTTGGTTTCTTCATAATTTTAAAAAGAAGTTGCCATGATCTTTGATGAAATAAAACCAAAAGTGTATTGCTAATTATGTAAAATGTTAATGTCAAGAAGTAATAATGGAGGTTAATATGAATAATGAACATGTCTTCATTATTAAAAATTATTACGCTGGTTAAACTAAGAGGTTTACTTTCCTCAAAATATGAAATCAGAGAAGTTCCTAATATATCAAGAATTTCGAAACTCGAACTAGTGTGGCTGTGAACGAAGGCAATGGAGGCAGTAGTGATGATAATAAATGTGAAAGAAGAAATGGTAAAATTCTTTGTGTAGCCTAAGATATATTGCGTCTGAGTGTGATTTACAGTATTTAACAGTTCTCAAAATCACAGCAAAAAAGCATGTTTATAAATCATGCACAAATTTTTAATTTTTTGAATTTTGATTTGTTTGGATCTTGAATCCAGAAGCTACTTATTGTGAAATTATCTAAGAGAAGGCAAATCGTGACCGGCACTTCGTTTCATCCATTTGTTTAGCGAATTAATGCATTTTTATTTTAAATAATGAGTCAAATGTTCAAAATATTCAAGCAAGGGCCAAAGAAAATCCCCGAGGACATGTTTTCACAAACACTCAATATCCCTAAAAAATTTTTATTTGGACTGTAGTTTTTAACAACAGAATAGTAGAGCCGTTTGAGGTTGTCTACTTGGAATTTTCGCAAAACATTATTGCTCCTGTCTTGGAAGATGCAATTTGTCCAGGTCCGAATATTTGGTTACAGCGAGATGGGTATCGTGGTCTCATTTTGGGTTATACGTCATGGAATATTTAGACTTTTGTCTTTCCTAATCGATCGGGGTGGGAAAATAAATTGGTCTGCGAGATTTGTGAACCCAACTTTTTGTAATTTGTTTCTTATATAGACACTTTGAAAGTAAAACTTACTTCAGAAGATCGAGGAATTTGGATTTATTAAGGGAAGAATGTAATTTAATAGCCGGCAAACAGTTAATGTAAAAGCATTATTTTACAATAAAGTGAAAATGGCGACTTACTCGAATATTTACTGCTTATTCTCTGGGTTATTTGGCTACAATAATTGTTTCTATAATGATAGCAAGGGTAACCCAAAAGTTTAGAAAAAATTGAGACTCTATGGACGATCAATTGCACGTTTTAGGAGAGTTTAGCCTCCCTAACGTAATACCATCCTTAGCAATCTACGTCAATATTTCGGAAATTATAAGGCATATTAAAAAATACCTGTCGATTGATTATGGGTTAAATTTGCTCGTGAGTAAGGCTGTTTCTTTGATGCAGCATTGTAGTATGCATGGTTTCAAAACAATAGGTTGCTTGAGAACATTGAGAAAACTTTTCTGATCGCTGGTAGAGCTCTTCTTGCTAAAGTAGCCACCTTATCTGATAATAGAGATTTGCGACCGATATCTATACTCACAGTTTTATCTAAAGTTGTGGAAAAAGCAGTTAACCATTAAGTTTGTAATTGTTTGAATACTTATGGTGTTTTATCTAGCTAATAATCTTCACTTCGTCCACCCCCTCCCCTATAGCTGTAACTGCGCAATGACTCATGTGGTATTATTATACTATTCTAAAGCCTTTGATACTATCGATGATACCCTGTTGTTTGCTATTCTTAATGATGTTTTTAGTTGTTATTCAGTGAAGTTCTTGCTTTGTTATTTGATGGCTAGAATGCAGCAGGTCTCACATGATGGCCATTTATTCCTTCCACTTGCATTTGTCTCTGGCGTACCGTAAAAGAGTATCCTTGGTCTATTCCTTTAAATAACGGAAACGTTTAATGTCGGCATTATTTATACGCAGGTGACACACATTTTTTCCCAGAAAAATGTTCATGATGTTATCTCCCCGTAAAAGTTCTGTTCTAGCTTTCCGGCGTACAAAAGCTCAAATGCATCCATCAATGACGTTGCAGTAAAAATAAATAATGAATTGAACCAGGTCCAGGTCTCTGCTTAGACGAAAAACTTCGTTTTAAAGATCATGATTCCTTCCTGTTTTGAGTAGGATACAGAAATTTAAAGGTTTTATATTGAAGTAGAGAATCTCTGTTCCCTTGTTTAGTTGAAGTTCGAAATTTCATGTCCGAAAAATTCCAAAGTCCGAATAATATATTGAAACTTATATAATCTTCCTTCTTTGTACACAACAAATTGAGAACAATTCTTTTTTCCCTGAATTGTAATAGATACAAATTAGTGTGTAACGTTACGCTGCACTTCCCATCCTAATTGTCCATTGTCCCAGCTTTGATCGTAATCTACCTATAATTCTACATTACACTCCGTTACACACCAAATAAATATGTTATTTTCGATCTCGTTGCACGGAGCAAATTCAATAACTTTACAGCTCGGGCGTGAATGTAAGCTTTGAAAACGACAATGCAAAGGTTTACTTTGTGTCTAACAAAAGGAAAAATTGTGAATAAATTAACGTACAAGGCCACCACACAATTGAAAATGTTAATAGCGCTTAAACCGTTGAAAAAGTCTTACAGCACAGAATGCCTTTTCCTGCATCTATCACTTCATTCACGCAACTGTATTAGAATTTTTTGCATCAGCAATTATTCTTTGATTATAATTTCGCGCATTTCTTGCTTGAGGGTCTAACATAAATAATGAGTTACGTGTCCATTCAACTTTTAATTTGTAATCAAGGCTTATTGATTCAAAATGTCCCTTCTAAAGGAGAATGTGATGGTTTTAGTCGAAAAATATTTTTAATAAGTTTATTGGATATAAGTAGCTCCGTTGCTCAGCTAAAAGCAAATTGAATTGTAGCAATCAGATAAGCTGGTAATTTACTTACTTGATCTACGAACATATGGCTGAGGGTACAAATACTTATCGTACAGCATTTTTAACTCATATAATGCCATTTTATTTTAATGACACATAGTACCAATAGGGTCCTCGTTGTATTGCTTGATAATTATCCTGCAGATTATACTTTTGGAATAACATGCCATATTTAAACAACTTAAAATTAAAATGTTTTTTGTTTACAATAAATATGAAGTTCATCTATCAACAGGCATGTCGCGTTTGCACTTTAATTTGGTGATTATCACAGAAAAAGCAACTACAGTTAATGATAATAATAATGATAAGGTTTGCCAATAGCTAATATCAATTGAATGGAACAAAAAAATAAAGTTCAAATCAAAAGAGTTTTGGCGGCAATTTCAGGAATTTTAACCTACCTAAATTTAAAAAAAAATTGTAGGGCGAAATAAGTTAATCAAGATGTAATCAAGCATGTCGAATAAACGCTGCTAAGCAATATGCTAATCTCCCATGAAAGTTACGTTACACATTCTGAAGGTTTCTTACTGTTATTTCACCAATTACTGTTATTTCACCAAATGCTTTTACTGTTCTCTGACTTATTCATTGATGTTAGAGGATGTATGCCCAATATTGTCAAAAGCTCTTGTTGCGGTGTAATCCCAAACAAAAAATTCTAGGGGGCTTAAATCAGGGCTTCTCCCCGGCCACTTCTACGGCTGATGATGACCTCACCATCTATCTAGAAATTCATTAATCAAAAATGTATTCCCTGGTACTATGTGGTGGTGCCTCTTCGTGTTAATAAATGACACCGAGGAATATTGCCAATAGTTGGAAGTGTGCCATGTCTCTCAGCAATTCGAATTTCGAATTTGAGCATTCAATGAATTGTCGATAAAGAAACGGGCTGAAAATATTGTTATCTAGATCCAGCGAGAAAAATATGCTTTCCTTCGTGCCCATATCTTCGTGTGCTGCTCATTCACCATTCCTTGTACGAAAAAAAGTTTTCTCGTCAGAGAAAACAATTCGAATTTTCACTTAGTCTCTCCGTTCAAGATTCGCAGAATTGTATTCTTGGTCTTCCTCTTTCTGGTAATTCTTGATTGTACTGAATTTTATAACGCTTAAATTTTTCTTCTTTTAGGGCTCTGTAACAATTAAATCTGAATGCTTAATGGTGAACTAACAAGTCGGTTAATGTAGAAGAACGCTCTTCTTTCATAGCGGTATACATATTTTCTTTTAAATCTTTCAACCATGCCGATATTCTTTCTTCGTCCTTGATTTTGTGGATTTACGCACTCCGTTGTAGCGAAATGTTTGTACAACTTTAATATTGTAGTTTTTCTCGATATTGGTTGGTTGAGGTTTTCAGCCGCAAAATTATATAAATAATGACAAATAACTAAGAAACTCTCTATGACTGCGAGCGAAACGTTGAGTTTTTGCATGATACAGACCAAACCCGGAACGTGTTTGGTTTTGAAATTTATTGGTGCTCTATAAGGCGATAAGACGATGTTCTGGTAATATTATAGAGAGTAAATATTTTAATTTTATTGAATAGATTAGAACACGTATAATTTCCATAACAGCTTGTTAATTAGAATGAGGGTTGTATTTTTACCAAAGTAAAAGTGAAGTTTCATTTTGATGTTTTTCTTTGGAAATTCAGCTCGTTGGTTATTCACTTAATGTATTGAATAATGGAAAAACAAAGGACTATAAAATCGGTTCAATGCAAGAAATATGTAGTAATTTGATTTACTCGGCTACGTGCAAGTTAGCGTGTAATCTCGTTTCCATTTTATTGATGTTTTTTTCTTCAGAAGAAACACTAGTTGTCTTGTTTGTTTTTAAAGGTCTCAATGCACACTATATTTAAATTAAATACGCTTTTACTGTAAATACGAGAATCAGCTTAAAATAGCCTTGGATTAATTTGACATTCTTTGGTTGTAATAATTGCTTAATGTTTAATTTGCATTAGTCTGTGCGTGGAAAATCTGTAATACCGCCAAATTAACTTGACCCATATTTTACACTCTTTGAGTACTTTTTAATACGCAGTATAAAGCTTGCAATTTGTTTATTCTTTTGAGATTACTACATTGAAACAAATGCATATTTTATTAGGTTCTAAATACATTAAATATTTCCTGTTTCGATGTTAATCGGAAAAAAGACTAATATTGAAAGCGAATAGTTCAACTAATACCCGTGGCAAAAACTTGCGTTACGAGTCGTTTAGATAAATACATAGATGTAAATAAATAGCATATATCCGCGGGTCTTAATTGTATAAATTAAGATAATGATCTTCGACTAACGTACATGAGATTAATGTTCAAGCGATGGAAGATTGTCAATTAAATACTAGCACGCCACTAAATTATCAATGGGTTTGTAAAGCTTGCTTTGACTTTGCCATTATCAGTCTCTCATTCCTATATGCAAATTTGAAGGATTGAGCCATGAATAATACCTGAACTCATATCCTCCAAGGAACATTCTATCTAGACTGGTTAGACACTATTCTTTGGTGTTTTAATGGATTTCTGATCGTATAAAGCTGTACAAATGATTCCAAAGGAAATATCAGGATTCTGGCGGTTGCCATTAAAATAATACATTTTTAAATTGATGTATTAATATATTTTTTTAAATAATTATATGATGCATTTGGGCTTCGTTTATAGATATTGAACGTAGAACCATACATTATGAGTAGAGGGAACAGAAGCGAGTGACATCAGACCTGTTTTGCAATGACTAGATAGACTCGTGTTTTATCGACTCTCGGGGAAACCAGTAGGCAACACGAACCTTTTCTTATGAGACGAATAGACACGAGTCTGTCTAGTCGCTGCAAATAACGTATGATTTCACTCGCTTTTGTCCTCTCTAATTATGAGTGATTATTCAAATATGAAGAGAACATTTTTTTTCGTTTTCACACATTTACGTCGTTACTACGTCTCCCTTATTTTTTGTCAACTTTTCCAAGCTTCATCGTTTTTCTGATTTTATTTGTTTTTAACATAAAATCCGGAAAAATATATATTTAAGTAATTAAACCAAGGTCAAGAAGAAAAATGAAAATAATGCAATGAATTAATACACTATTGTAAATATACAAATGCTGGATAAATATACCCATGCCGGAATAAATAAGCTGCGTGTAAGTTCACAGATCTTGCAGTAGGAAATACTTATTTCAAACGATCGCGAGAAAAGTTTATTTTAATTCTTTCCGATACTTCCTTCAGACCCTCCGTTCAAAGAACTTTCATTACGGACCGAATCATTTACTGTAAAAGGAATAGAGTGGAGTGTACAGTTTCGTAAATGAGCACAATTTCTAACCAAAGAAAAAGAATTAGTACGGTAGGAACTTCAATCGAGCGTAATTTACTTTTTTGCTTGACAAATTTAATTTAATTTCGAAGGATAAATTTTACGAAAAGGAAATATTGTCGGCTATTCCCGTTTGTACAAAAAAGGACGTTGAAAAAGCATTGAAACAACCCCGTCGCAAACATCGTGGTGAAAGAGAAAAAGTGAAAACCTATTTCCTTTGCTTTAGAGGAGTGTATTACTATTTGGGACGAAATGGTTTTCGTTTTGGCATTAATTTCCTCTTTACCACGGTGGTTTATTATACTTCCAGTAATGTAATACTGTTGGAGTACATTTTGAAAGGTAAATACGTTGTTTTTTTTTCTTGCAAAACGTGATATAAGAATTACAGTTTGCGTAACTCTATGAATTTGAGTAGAAGTAAGCTTCTCAACGTGTGCAACGACTTCAAAGTTATTAAATATTTCTAATTTTTCAAGTTAATTACAATTCGCTTTGAAATGTATCTCCACCTAAATTTAAATCTTACTGTACTGTTCTAGAATTGTAATTCTTCAAAAAAATAAACCTATCTTACAATTTTTAATGTTGTAAAATGTCAAAGTTCTTGTCTTCGTGCCCATTGTTGATATTCATAATGCAGCTTTAATTTTGTATTTTCTTCGAGAGCCCTTGATATAATTAGTTTTTGCTACTGAATATTAAGTAAACATCTTTTACGTAAATGTAAAGTACTGGAATGAATTTGATTACATTAAGTAATCACAAAACTTATTTTTACACATTTTTATGAAGCTGAGGTTATTAGATATTATGAAGAAAAGAAATATCAAGAAAAAAACTTTTTTAACTTGTATAATATAAAATAACATAAAATATAATTTTCAGAAGCAAATGTAAAATTGGTAGTTAAAGCCATCGAAAAAGATTCGAATACATATGGTTCATCTTTTAAGCAAAAATAAATAGCGAAATCGACATTCACCTACATAATTTAATAATGATAGCAAGGATTGTAAAGCAGTGTGATAAATGTTGTGGTATCTGCAGACTCCACACCTCACAAAATTAAACCGAGCAAAATATGGTGCGGTATCCTTGCGTGTGGTTAACATTAACTATTTTTACTCTAACTTGGGGTGAGTTAAATATGTATTTATATAAAAATAAAAGTCAATCTTCGTATCCTCTTAAACCTTATAAAATCTTATACGTCTGGGTAGGTAAGAATTAGCTTGTCTGTGTCAGGGAGAAAAAATTAGCTTTTTCTGTGTGGTGAATTTAATGTTTTGGAGAAGAAAACGTTTATTTTCTAGAAAATAAATCTTTTTTTACAATTTTTTATGTAAATACGAGAGATGTTTCCACAGTTCTAATAATTTCTTTATATTGTCAATGTTTATCAATATCACAATGTTTTTCTACATAATTTCCATTCAACTGAATACGTTAATCTCAACGATAAACTAATATTTTGAAAGAATTTTTTCGGTGTTTATCCAATCCACCTATACGTAGCAGGTTTTAAATGCTCAAATCGAACACAATTTAAATTGTTCAAAACATGTTCTTGCGGTATGGCGTCTTTAGAATAACGGCCGCTAATGCAATTTTCCGGGCTGTTTTTTTGGCAAGTACCTACCGGATATAATATTCTGTGTTAATTGTAGTACATTTCGACAGATAATCTATAAAAATAATTCCTTCGCAATCGCAGAATACAGTAAGCATTACTTTTCCAAAAGACAGAACTGCACGCGCCTTTGGATAGGCTTTTGGTGTCGGTATCAGATGTATTCAGTTTCCGTTCCGGTTCCAACAATCTTGGCACTCAGCGGGGCTGAAACGTTGCTTACGCCCAAACAATGATGTAAGATGTCATAAATCCTCTTTCACTAGCCGACCACTACGTACTCAGCCGACCACTACGTGGATCGTCTCCTAATGACGTTCTACCAGTTTTAAAATGATAGATTGAAACGATAGAAACGATTGAATAATTTCTGATATTTGCACGACCACTTTCCGTGATCATTATTGCTCCTTGAGATTTTACAGCGTCTTCCATGACTACAAAAACAATGCTATGAACTTTGCCAGAACTTTGGAAACATCCTTTGTAATTGTATATATGGATGTAAATATATTTGATTTTACGTATTTCTTGTTTTAGTTTTGGAATATGTTGGTCCAAAATGGCGTACATTTGTAGCCAATATGTCGATTGCTATATTCTTTACGTTTGCCGCTTCAGTTCTTCCATGGATTGCGTTAGCCGTCGCGGATTGGAAAACTCTTTGCATTGTTACGTCGGCACCCCTAATAATATCTTTACTTACACCATGGTTCGTTCCTGAATCTGCTCGGTTAGTTGTAATTAGATTATATGTGAACATGTCTCTTGCAATAATGTTAAACTTTTACTTCAGTTGGTTAGTTTCCCAAGGTAAAGTCGATAAGGCTATCAGTATTTTAATAAAATTCGAAAAGATCAACAAAACTAAGATCGAAGAAAGTATATACAAGGAATTTGAAGTAAGAAGCGTAAATATTGTGTCATTACTAAAAGTTTTAATTCCTCTTTTTGTTCATAGGACAGTTGTACTAAAGCGCTAGTCGAAGAAGAAAATGACAAAAGCTACTCAGTACTGGATCTCTTTAAGACTCCACGTTTAAGGAAAATAACTCTGCTGCTAATTATAATTTGGATGGCGATTTCTTTAACATTCGACGGTCACGTTCGAAATGTTGGATCGTTAGGCTTGGACATATTCTTAACGTTTACAATTGCTTCTGTAACGGAATTTCCGGCGGACACCTTCTTAACGTTTGTACTGGATTTATGGGGCAGAAGATGGCTCGCCTTTGGATCGATGATCGTTAGTGGTATTTTTAGCTTGCTCGCGACTGCAGTACCATACGGTAAGAATTGTATATGAAAATTATCTATATTTTCTAATAAAGCCAGATATTTATTTAATAATTTTAATGTAACGATGGACATAGTTAAAAGACAATCACGAAGATATATTAAAATAAAAAAAATCTTAATAATAACGCTGTGCCCGAGATCGTTTACATTTGCTTCTCATACATTTCGGTTTTCGGGAATTTTCTTTTTTTCTGTAGTATCGATCAATAAATTTTACCATAGCGGCAATGCCATTCACTATTTCGGTACCAATCTCTACAATTTTTTTCGTAGAATGTACGAAAGCTCCTTTTTCACCTCTATCGAGCTCGATAGTGTATGCAAATTTTACGTTATGGCAGCCTCTAGCGTAATCAGTGGTACATCCACTACAGTAATCTACAACAATACAACGATTACCACTATGCCTTGTTTTGATACAAGTAATATGAACTTGTGAGCGTAAGGTATCTATCAATTGTTGCTAAACAAGTTTCCTCACATATCTGATAAGTGCAATTTTACATGATTTTGTGAACAAATATTTTTTAAGGCAATACGTTGCATTCAGTACTTTCACAATATTGAAGGCGCAAATCTTCGTATTTGCTCAATTAGTGAAAAAGCCAACTTTGGGACAAAGTAAATCAGAGTTAACGAAGACGACAGAAAAACGGATCAAAATGAATACGTAGCAATTGGCGAGGAGATTTTGGAAAAGAGGAAGAAAGAAGTGACAGAAGGAGAAAGAAAACCTTGGTATACTAAAAGCAACTAGTTTTCTATAACAACCTACAGACTTGCTGAAAACGTTCAATTCATAAGCAAATACAAATTGGAGCACGCGTGTTAATATTGTGTCCAATATCAGTGGAAGGTGTTCCTTTTTTCAATTAATGCTATTAAATAACGTTATTGAACAACAAAATATTGTTTTTGCGTGATTCAGCTTCTTGCCATAATGCAAAAAAGCTCCTAGACGATTGTGTTGTACTGAATTCTTCTGAGTTTCTATATCATCTCAACTAGTATATGAAAATTATTGGGTAGTATCATCAGCTGATGAACTGAATAACTCAATAACGAACCTGCCGTTGCTCAACCTATGTAAATGTATGCCTGTACATCAATACATTAACACATGTCCGGAGGAGTTATATGGCTCAATATATACAGAAAACACTTAACGAAGACGGATCCGTTAATAATAAAAATAAACACAATATAATTTATAAATAAACAACAAAGGCGAAAACTCAAATGAGATATTCAAAGTTACTTTCCTCCATTCCATTCCACATGACATTTTGGCTACAAAAACTAAGCTTTTTCGAAGGTCTCTCTGTTTCTTTGGATAAAGCACCGTCTTCGATCTACTCTCTTGAAAATTTTTAAATATATCCAAAGAAAGAAACCAATGCGTTCAAATCCGGCGCTCTTGTAGGCCATGATACAAATACGTTACTTTGTACTCGATCTGTATAAACACTCGATCGAAACTAACAGCAGAAGACTAAATGTGTTTGATCACCAGATGGGTTTAAGGTCTACAGTGGCTGTATAAACAAGACAATACCGATATTCTCAGGATTCTATTCTGGCCGTGCCAATAATACCTCTTTTGTCTGAGAGGTGCTGATATTGGTTTTCTGAAATCGTCGAAAAGAACCTGTATTACACAACCTTTGTCGCAGTCAACGAAAATACGAACTGAAAAGATGCGGCGGTTGGAATGAGCGGCAGCATTATGGGTTTGGCATTCCCATTAGCACAAACAGGAATAGCGAAAATTCACAATATTGTGCACTAGCCACTGAATATCAAGTACGAACTCTATGATTAAGAGAACCCATGTCAACTACAATAAGAAAGTTTTTTGGAACGAAAGAGATAAGCAAAAAATGCTACGAAAATGAATAGCCCGTAACTAAAGCTGATGATACTGTTTAACGCCATGTATTAAATTTATATGATAATTATTTTAATAATTGATAAAGAACTTGTTTTACATTAACAAATGAAGCGTTTAAATGTTGTACAGTTAAGCGTGGAACCTGGAAAATAGGAAATATTTAATTGACTGAAAATTGCTGAACTTCTGAACTGAAAATTTGGAACCTTGTACAATACAAGCGACTTATTTGGTTACCTGATGTACTTTTACGAGAATATTGCTATTAAATATCATAGCCATCACTCCTGGGCCATTAATATGCACAGCGAAATATTTTACGCAAGGATATTTGATAATACACATTTTAAAAAGGATTACCATACATACATACACATTAGTTTTGAGATGCTGCCTACTTTAAATTTTCTATCTACGCCGCATTCTCGTTTCATTGCTTCTTTGCATGCGAAACCACACTCAGCCTGTAAAAGGAATAAATATATCAAACATTTCAAATACTCAGCGTCCGTACCAAATCGCATCTGTCTTCTATAGGATGTTGAGTATAGCCCCATGGATACATGATTAAGTTACCAAAGCAATGCAGTGAAATAAAAAGTCTCACTAATTTTCTGTATCTACAAAATGTATTGGCAAGCGCTTTACTTTCCGGTTCACTCAATGCACATCTACCGCAATACATGAAGCTACTTTTATTTTTACTGCTCCCAGGGCTTCCTGAAAAACTGAAATATTAATTGTTTGGATGATGCTTCCTTTTTTTCCTTACTTCCAAACATGTACGGGAAATTTCTGTTTATATCAACACCCTGGCACTCTTTTAAATAGGAATCGTTCGTATTCATATTTTTCCTCCAAAATCTATCCTACGAATTCCATAAGCGAATATATATCGGATTGTTCGGTAATACATTATGGCTTACCTCAGTGTGAGTGTACTCGTATCCGTCGGGATTTAGACATGGTATAATGTAAAAGTCCATTAAGGCTGTCAATTTAGGATTGTGTATTAGGTGATCAATAAAGAACAAAGCTGTGGAAACCGTTATCCATTCCCTGGCATGTACTCCTGCTTCTAAAAGCACGCATTTTTTCGGCTTCTTCAAGTTTCTACTTATAATTATCATATCGATATCTCTGCCTTGGATAGTCTCCCCAATTTGCTCTATCCTCACTTTTTTTGGAAATTGCTTCTGCAGCATACGTAAGTAACACTGTATCTGCAAAACGTGTAGAGGTGTTAGTCGTTAATTAAAACACTTTTGTTAGGAATACACTTCTCTATAGCGAGGAAATCTGTAATAGAAGAAAGCGTAGGTATTCTTAACGAATCTCGTTCTTCGTTTGCGATTCATTATGAAATGACCAACCGTACCACTAAAATGCCCTCAGAGTTACGTTAATTTTGACAATTAATTGTAAAATACAAGTGACAACGTAAAACACTACGTTGATTGACATTTAACGTTTTGAATTTTACAACCATCAATCTAGTTAGCATCGAAATTGAATGTTCCGTTTTCTTTACAGGTATTCCATCTGCATCGATGGCAATTATTGGAAGATTTGCCGTGAATATTTCGTATAACATTGGTCTTCAGTACGCCGCAGAACTGCTTCCAACAGTTGTAAGAGCACAAGGCGTAGCGCTCATACATATTATGGGATACGTTGCAAGCATTTTAGCTCCATTTATAGTTTATTCGGTAAGTTTTACTTTATGGGTATTCTAGTTTAATAAAACGAAAAAACAGGGACATTACTGCGGATTCGCGAGATTGCGTTTTGTATCAATGTAGATTTTTCTAAACAACTTTTTTCGTTATTAGGTGTAATTATGCGCATATTTTACAATTATAACCATAACTTCAGGATGTCTCATAAGTTCGCAGTTAGCGTATTTTTTTGAATGAAACATGCTGTATGTTATTAAATTTTGAGAATCTTCGTTAAATTCTGGGAAAAAATATGATAAAGTACTATTTTGTTAAAACTAGTTTTTCCGGGTTATCATTTCCTGGTTTTTGTTGCATGTAATATTGCTTTAAACTGCATGATATATTTTCATTAAACAGTCACTTCGTTTAAGTGGATCATCCTGTATATTATTATATTTTTGAATCGATCATTTTGTCGTTTAGAAATCGTTTTCTAAAACTTACTTAAGTATCCATGTACTTATGTTAACCATTGGAACAATTACTGAACGCGATGATAAATAACGTACAATTATCTTTTCTGTAATATTTTTATTTTACTATAGCGGGATTAATTAATTTCTTATTGGCTTGAAAATTAAAAATTAGTCAAACACTAATAAACCATAAGCATAAATAGATAAATTGCAATAAATATAAGGAGGAATAAGAAATATAGTTCTAAGCATAAAAATAAGTTATTCTAAGGAATGTTCAAATGCACATTACTTACTTTCAAAAGTCCTCTGATCATCACCATTGTTCAATACATACGCTTTAGCATGTTTGTTTCGTCCTCTTTTCTGCTTAGTTAACAAGGAAAGTTGTCAGTTGTTGACTGGGATGTAGAGTTTGTTGAAATATGCAAGCGAAAATTCTTCTACAGGAGGAAATATCGCCTTAAAAGGATGAAACATCCTATAATTTTTTCGATATAATTCTCGGGCGGTAAGAGTTACAGGTGATGATTAAAAGTGAGAGTTAATTGACGTCGACAGGTTCCTTCATAATACGGTACTTCCGATTATACAGAGAGTAGAAGGGCGTATTTGTAGTAATATGGCAAAAAGTTTTAAATAAATGCTATTAAAATTGCATATACATTTATAGCTGTATAGAGTGTTCCAGATGTAAATAAAACATGTAAATAACACTCAAAAGCCACCTCTACTACAATATCGATTCGGATAATCTAATGGTACTAATTGCAAGAATTCAACTGCGGGATGTTGCAGGCTGTTGTACTCGAGCGTATTTTTTTAACTACGGACGTATTTATTCTTCTATTGACAGACAAAATTAAAAATATGCATTGATTATCTATATATTGACGAAATCAGGTGACCACATAGGTATATCCGTGGGACTTTTTAAGAGTATACAAAAACAAAAATGCGAAGAATGAAGCAATTTGAACAGGTTGACTAAATTAAATCATAGTTTTCTTTTTCTCATATTACAAAGACTAAAAAGTATCGTTTTACATGTTCACTCAGACCTCAAGCTAATAAGAAAAATCCGTACTAGAATATCTTGAGATAATCAATCGTAATCGTGGTTAACATTTACAGGAGCCCGTATACTTATCTCTGGAATATCTTCCAAGGAGATATAACTTTAAGTAGATTCAAAGAATCTTTCTTAAACACCTTCTCATTATTACAAATACGGCCATTATTGCGCTTAAGTGCAACACCTTGTATATCTCGCTGTTGTTTCTTGGAACTAATACCATTAGATTATTCGAATCGGTATTGTAGTGGAGGTGCATTTTATGTCTGTATGTATCAATTTAACTCATATTACGCACATATATACGCATCTCATTAATAAGTGCGTATTATAACGTATTCGTCGTCCACAATTGGACTTCATAACAAGAAGAAAATCGTTTTCAGTGGAGATGACCCATCTGTATAATATAATAAACTGTTCTTCAGTTAGATGACAATTTCAAATACAGCATAAAACGATTAAAGAATAATTTTCCTCGTGGTTTCTCCAGTCATGCTGCTAGTTTCTTCAGAAAGTTTACAAAGATCTTAAAAACTTTGAAAGACCGTGAAAGCCTACAACCAACGTGCAAAAATCTGGAAAATGTTTGTTTCGTTCTATAAACTTAAATAGTAAGCTTCTATACTTTCTTCCATTATTGGTACACAAAATTGAAAAGAGCACATATAAAATTTGACATTTTCTTGACAATTTAAATTGAATCTATTGCGGCAAAATGTAACTATTTAAACATGTTTATTACAATGAATTTTACATTTTATATCATTTTAAAGCCAACGCTGAAAACAACAAAACAAAATGATTTCCAGAAAAGAACATTGTAATTTAGTAATAAATATTTCCCTTGCGAGTCCTTTTAATTGTGGTTATTCATCTTTCCTGATGGAACACGATCCCTAATTTGTTCGAGCAAGTTTCGATCCTCTAATTTAATTAGTTATCACACTCGGCATGTTCGTTATACTTACTTAATTTAAGAAGTAAGTTAACATGTCCTTCAGAATCCTATTGAGGATTAAGTTTAAATTTTCGTCATTATTGGAGCGAAAGAGACGGCAAACCGCTACAAATCAATTTATTCTCGTTCTATTATGATCTAGTGCCACCGTTTTTTTTTCTTCTAGTGCTTGTTTTGAGGTATTTGCAACGTTGTAAATCGATAATCTGCAGCTAAAGTTGAACATTTTCCATCGTGATATCTTTTTACGTGTGATCTATTCTAATTCCATGTTACGACGCCGATGGATCGTCGATTTCGATATATCAAATATATTGTTCATCTTGATCACTTTCAATCGTTGCTGCAGATCTAGATACTTAAGAATTAAATACATGATAATCAATTATTTAATTATTTTTTATTATCTTTGTTTAATTTGAGTTTTGCATGTATTTTCAGGCAAATATTTCACCATCCTTACCGTTACTGATCTTAGGCATCATTGGAATACTCGGCGGTATTTTAGCATTATTTTTACCTGAAACATTGGATCATGAGTTACCTCAAACACTACAAGACGGAGAAGACTTTGGATTGGATCAGAAGTTCCTAGATTTCCCTTGCACGAAGAAGTAAGTAGTTTCGATTTAATTCCCAAGTTACGCAACTTTATATAAAAAAGGCAAATCACTTTTTAACTTTTACGATACGACTGTGCAACATTCTAATAAATCAAATTCAATTACAGAAGAACAACCGAAGAAGAGAAAGTCGAACACTTCAGGAGATCTGCCTCATCGATAAGGGCGTCGACGAGAGCTTCCTTCAGAGGCGAAATCCGTTCCAGTATGATACATAGGGGCTCGGTGCGATCGAGAAGCTCGATCGCGGCTACCAAAAATGCGGTTGTGTGATAAAATGAAGCGTTCATTCTTTCATTTTCGTAGTTACCTATTTAGAATGTAGTCGAATGAAATGCGGGCTGTTTTTTTGTTTTTAGTTTTGTTGTCGTGTAAGATGGGTATCGCATCCATCGTTAAGTCTGTGGTGATTTTAGGTATTAAGTGTTTTTTTTTTTTTTGTATAAGTATTATTTTATTTTAAAAATGTGATTTGCATAAGTTATTTGTTCGATTGCTCAAAGATTCGTAGGATATACTTCGGGTTATTTATGATGTTGTTGACGAAGTATCTCTGAGGATTTTATGTGTACGTGTGTATATATCGTAGATGTATTTATTTATTGTGTTCCTAAGATTGACGTAAGTCACGTTAAAAGAAAATGTAGTGCTCTGAATTACTTAAATATAAGAAATTTACGTGGACGTACGTGCATTAATTTCCTTCATTGTATACCATAAATACAACACCAAGGTTGCAACCTTCCGGAATTGTAAAATTGCGCCAATTGTAAAAATAGTAGGAAGCTAATGGCACGTAGAATATCTCTAAATAATATTAAGTATATATAGGGTGATCGATAAGTAACGCTCAAAAAATCTGCAACGCGATTAGATTATATCGTAGATCGATACGAGATCAAGTTATGTACTTGTTTTGATCTAGGCATGATATAAAGCACTTTGGAAATAAATAGTTTGTTCAGCATTAAACACCAAACTTTAACAAAATTAAACACCCAAAGATGTATCGAAATAGCGTCACACATTTTTTTTTCTGTATCCACCATATAAGAAATGTATAACAAACATTTTTGTATAATAATACATACGTCTAAAATCGAACGTAGATGAGAAATTTACATTTAAGTGTCAATTTTGCAATTGGGTATTTCCTTTACATAATTTTTCACATCCAAATGATTTCTGATGTTAAGATAGTTTGTTTGCGTATTTATCTAATGAAAGCTTTGATTCTAGTGGAAACATTCATTTTAGTGATGTAGAAGTGAAAAATGAGTTATAATGCTAATGCATTTTTCTAGTGAAACAGAAACAAGGGAAGCTATTCTCAAAAAATTTCAGTTGATTCAGTAACTTGAAAGGAAATTTTGAAATTATACATATTGTGCTCTAAGGGAACCAACGTCAAAATGGATATTCTAAAACATTTTTGAAATCGTCAAATCGTACCAATTTCCAAAGGGATACCCCTTAGAAATTCTTTCCATTACTTTCTAAATTTTCCTATACGTCTTAAGCTAACAGCTACGTTTGTAAATTTTGATACGCTGAATCCATTAAAGGTTACCGCGATTTTCTGTCTCTTGCGGTTAGCGAATTATAAAATTTAGAATATTGCGAAACTTTGATCCCTATCCTTAGCCTTTTTGGGGAAAATAAACGAGATATGTGAATGAGGATGGCCGGAATCGATTCTTCGCGTCCGATTTTACTCAGAAACATGTAACTAAAGCCGGTGAACTGTAGTGCCCTGAAAAGTCATGAAGGGGATTTAGAATAAAACACGAGAAATTGAAATTTTTGTTTTATGTTGGAATTTGTTGAAAATTCAAAAATTATCAATTTCGTGTAGAACTCATCTGATCGAATCTAGGGATAATTTATTTCATTTAATTAAAAAAAAATTAAAAATTTAAACTTAAACATTTCTGTTAGGATAATGCAAATGAGACGACTTCGTATATTGTGCTAATTATATTGTAACGTTACAACGAAACATCTACGACGTTACCCCAGATCTCTTTTTGGAATTTTACATACCTATCGAAACTCCTACCATCCAGATCGATGCATTTATCCAAAAGTTTGTAAAAGCTTTTTTTGCACTTCTCTTCTCTTCTTGCGTTATCTTTAACTTACTGTAGGAATCATGGCAAATTACGATAAAAAGAAAATAAATCTAATTCGTTTCGGAAGTAACTACTTATGTTTAAAGGTTCGGTTGAATGATTAAAAGCAGTGTTTTGTTTACTGGTGTCGTATTCAAACGCAGTACTCGCGTTTAAATGTAAATATTTACTTTACCTTCCATACTAGACATATGCATCATTATATAAAAATGTTGAGGGTATATATTTCCTATGTAGTGCGTGTACAAGTAATATATTCAATTCTAAACACTCTGTATATTTCGAAGGTATCCAATACAATGTTTAGATGCAGTGAAGTACCCAATGGAGAAACCAAACACGTAATGATATTGAAGTGTTCTCCGTATAAATAAAGGCAATATTTGGTGTCAATTACGTTACCTGTAAATTTTGATGTCCTGCCGTTTCACATAGTAGGTACAAGTCTGCAATTGTATAAGATGGGGTCATTTGTGCATAAGTATCTGTTTACCTATGTGCTATAAGTTATAATAAAATAATATCCGTTAAACAAATAACACATTTATTCCAAAATGACATACAACAATCTTCTATAGTTACAATATTGTTTGATATCATCGTTATATGGCTATCTTAAAACTATGTTTTTTGAACCAATATGTAATATAGAAGTTCATTGGGAGGCTGTATGAATTTCCATATTAAATGGTTAGCTGACAGTAAACATTTATCACATATTTACATTTATACGGTTTACAACTGCTGATTTGAAAACGCATCCAGGGCAGCTTAAAACTAAACATTTGCATTTTAAAAGACATGTAAGTTGTATTATAACAGACACATAAGAAATGATAAAACAGTTTGACAGACAACGTGCATTATTTTATAGGATGTAGTGAAGAAACTAGGAGTTCACGAATTAGTGTCCCATATTAGCTTCCAACCCATAAATGAAATTAATAGTTGATTTATCGTGTTTCATTTTAAGCTGTAATGCTAATATAGTTCATAAACCAAAAACATACAATTTTATTCATTCGTTCATTATGTGAATAGTAAATTCGACGTTTCTCGTTTCAAGAAATATCGCTACTAAGTATTTATTTTGCCAATTTAATTTATTTTAAAGAGCCTTTAAATTTTACAAAACAGGGATTTGCCAATTTAGAAAATCGTGAGCTAATTTTCAAACATCTGTTTTAGCCATCGCGCGTTGTAAAATTGGTAGGAAGCGAAAATATCACAGTCTGGCGATTTCCGCCCTTTGCTAAATTAATACACCCTTCTCCCTTCTACAATATAAAAATACCGTCGTTTATTAACACTTGCATGAATTTTATTAAAAATACCTGCGTATTGTTTTTAATATAGAATCTATTTGTTAGTTTCTTTAAGCGATATTCTAATTTGTTCGTGCTAGTATCCCACACATTTTCCATGACGGTAGGATCAACTTTAAAGAGGCGTGGAAGGTGCTTCTCAGGAACACATAGGGTCTATCGAAGATAATCAGGACAAGACTAATAACTTGGTCAATTAATTATAGCAAAGACGACAATGCTTGTATTTTAATTAATTTAACATAGCTTCTAATTTTTCGTTAACAGAAAAACGATAGATCCTTTGACTACAGAATAATCTGAAATATTTCTAATGAATCATTTTAAAATTAACTTCTACAACTGTCTTAAACACTTTTAAAAAATAATGGGATCCTCGAATTTGTATACTTATCCTTGTAGTATTTTCTGGGTCTAGCAGACCTTCTATCTTGCATTCCAGTTCTTCAAGCGACCTGTCCTTCATAAAAATTATTCGTAGTATGTTTTGAAGTACGCGAATTTTTGTTTATTTGCACATACATTTTAACATGAAAATTACAGCTGCTGTAGTTACCCTTCTCCATTGCTTCTTCTATCGAAGAGTCCAAATAGAAGAATTTTAGACTTTAATGAAAACTTACCTTCTGTTTGCACTTTTAATCACAAAAATCAAAATGATTATATTTTTCTACCAAAGGAATTAGCTTCAAACAAAATAAACTTTATTTTGTTATCTTCGATTTTGAGTATAACGAGATGTTGAAATTAGATGAAATTAAAATTAGATGAATTAGAAAAAAATTGGTATAATTATTACCAATTTTTTTCCTAGAAAACACTCAAAATTCGTCCTAAATATACATTAAAAAATTCCATACAAAATGTCCTGTCAAAATGATAGAATAGAAAATTGAAGCCTGTTATTAGAAGTTTTTGAGGTGAATAATAGGGACGAAGGTAATAACGGCAGATTTAACAACGTTGAAATATGTCCCATGAGAAACAAGGGTTGATGTAGTTCAGGATCTTTTCGAAAACATGTTGGTTCGTCGAAATTGGAGCGAACAATACGGCTGTTTCACGTAACATAATTACTTCCATAAAGGAAACCCAAATTTTAATCTAAGTGGATATTATAAATATGCTAACAAGTTCAGAAACACATATTTGTGCAGCGATTCGACTCTATCTGGGTACATATACGACACGTTAGTTCAAAGATAAAATGAAACTAAGTTAAACAAAAATTCAAGAGTTAATTATGGATAAAAATGTAGAGTGGTCGCAATACATATACGATTATGTGATTTAATAATTCGACCTCTTAAAAGAATATTGATACATAAAAGAACAATCAGTAGTTGTAGCACGTTGGTACTTATATAATACATTTTCCTATTTTTGATAATTTAAGATTCTGTAACCGGTCTCTTGTGTATCCATTCGGCTATGCGTGGAAGACTGTATATCTTCGTTTTTAAAGCTTTCAGTGCCGGATAGTGATCTAGGGAGGCTTTTCCGAATATAAGCTCGAAGTTTTCCAATGAAACGGCGAACGCAAAGTCACACCATGTTATCTGTAACGACAAAAAAGAATGTTTTGCTTTGTAGTAAATACACCGACAGCGTATTTTTACTGTTTTGTAGTTAATATCGAAAAACCTTTATAACTAGGTACTTCATCGCATTATTTACCCTTATCACATTTAATGTTTATTTCTAGCGCATCTATCAAGGTTTAGTATAAATATTCTTACCACCAATGGATTTAAATAAAGAGTTAGTTGATCTTTTCGAAAGTTTATTACCCGATTTGTAAAATAGTGATGGTGCATATTTTAAGATTCTATCTACTGTTACAAGACAACACATCCTACGCACGACCCATTTACATCTTAAGCAGTAATAACTGTGTCCGTAGTTTACAAATTGACAAATTGAATGTTGATTTTATTTCAGCAGAAGATGACGATATTCCTCTAAACCTCAGATACAGACAGGATTTAATTGAATAGATGGAATGGAGTGGACTTTGGAATATAGGACGGTAAAAATGACGATTTTCCATATTAATCTACCTACCGGGTACTATTAATTTATAACTAATATGTTGACTTCCCAACGCCGTACATGAATCTCAAACTCAAGTTCTATTTCAACTCGCCGTTTATCATAAGCGTTAAATTTGTTTAATACTAAACTCTTGCGTGGCATCAGTTCGATTTTCTTATCAAATATATGTCTATTGGAATACATTCAATGGTTCCATATGGTAATAATACCAGTGTCCAAATATGTTTACTAGACTTAAAGGAACTATCAATAATAATCCTCAAATATTCTACTTCATCTCTGTGTTGTACATTTAACATTCTCAATATAGATATTTAACTGACTTTTTGAAATTATTGTTAGTATAACTCACTAACATCATAGACATCATAAAACATTTATTTGCGTTTAGTTATTAGATTAGATGTTCTGAACAACTGCTTTTATTGCAAGCGGATATCAACTTTTATGAATAGAAAGGGAAATACAACTGGATCTTTTCACTGTAAGAATGATAACGGCAACTCTGCAAAGTAGTATAAAAATTGGCCCAGTATAGATCGTTGTAGCATACCCTTTGTAACGTAGTATAAGGGAGATGCTCCATTCTGATGGCTCATAGATTGTTTATTGTTAAGGTAAGAGGTCATTATATGATAAATGCATTTTGTCCAAATCCTACGAGTAATACAAGAGTGAGAGCAACATTCCGTGATGACATTATTAACCTTTTATGTGTGATACTAGCGGGTTTCTTTTTTTTTCATATTCTAAGTGGCCTCTGCAGATACAGGCAGAACAAATTTCCAAGTGCTTTAAGATAAATTTTCAGAACTGGACAACTTCGTACTGAAGAGCTAATATTACTTCGCTCTTTCCTTGGACCTTTGAGAATACAGTTAGTTTAACTCTAATATATGCTCTACCGCTTAGGCATTTATAACATACAGCAACTCTTTTTCCTGATAGCTCAGTAAAAAGTGTATGTGATAAAGTGGCTGCAGAAAATCTATTGATTCCGTGTTCCCATTGTTTCCTAAAGTATGAAGTTAAGAAAAAGTAGCGACACAAATTATCAAAACATTGTTTAATCACCGATGGTTCCCAGCATATCCGCACAAGATTAATTTGTCAGCAAGTGATTCATGTAGGACATGCGTGGAAGAAAGAAGAGGTATCAATCATTTCGGATTTTCGGATATAAAAAGTGAATCGACGGCCTGTACAAAAGAAGATTTATTTGCCAGTTAACATTAATTATTTAATGGCTCAGAAAGTGATGTAAATAAATGTTAAGATTCAATTTTCCAAGATAATAGGGAAAACTCGAGGCCTTAATCTGAATGTATTAAGATGATAAAAAGCTGCAATGTGTGCAGGGAGTGCTGTATTGGTAGTTTTCATGTGCTTATGTTCTTTTTCATTAAATTATTGTCTTGTAATGTTTTCTCTAACTCCATTTGCTCCGTTGATGTAATCTTATAGCGAAAGCTATATGCTGCTGAGTTGGAGGAAATGTTAGTATTAATAGCGTTAATTAATAGGATTACGTTTGCCGGGTACGGATCTGCTAGTTGGATAAAAATCTGCGCTCTAATTATAACTAAAGCTTCATTTGTGTAATTATCACTGTAACCTTAATTTTTAAAATGGATATAAATATAAATTTAAATATATGCAGTAGGTATGTGCGAGCTAAACAAATAAATTTACAACCAATTTACGAAAGCAATACAAGATACGGTTGATTAATTAATTAAATCGGTAGTGCTCAGTTAAAAAGCTTTCTCGTTATTCCGTAAGCCTTTACTTGAGTTTGACAATGATAAATTTCACACTTTTTTCCACAAACGAAAAAATATTACACTTGGCGACAAAAATCGTTGAAAATACATCCAGAATTTAAATAGGTTTTCTCAACAATGGATATGTAGATAAAGCGCAAATAAAAAAATTTAGCGGTTGTATTTTTGGAATGGATCAAACCGCCTCTTGAATTGAAAGAGGGGAGTCGGATGAATTTTTCCAAAGGGAAAATATTTTCGCATATTTTCTTGTAACGAAAAGAGAAAAAAGGGGATACATCGATTTTGATTCTATCTTCATTGTATGTAACCGAGGCGTATTTACATAACATTACTGAATGTGCCCGAGAGGGTAATTTGTCATAGAGAAAGAGAATTGCCGTTGATCATTTCGTATTTCCGGAATATTAGAAAATACAGAAGGCTGGTTTTGAAAATAATCGAGTAATACAAAGTTTACTTTTAATAAGCTACAATATATAAAAAGATAATCTTTTTTAAATTTCTTCTCTGAAATCTACAAGTATAGAGTTTTCCTACAGGACATTGATAATTATTAGAACGTACTTACATCATTACCGACGGAATAACCATTATTATCTGCGACGATGTTCTCAAACTTTTGGAGATAGAAGGGTATAGTTTCCCTCATCAATTTTACCTTACGTTCCTCCTTCTTAATTGGATCCTGCTCTGTCCTTAGTTGCCAAAGCACTGTAATCAAAACCAAGTACCTATTTAGTAAAATAAATATACAGATGCACATTAGCCAGCCAAATTAGTTTTTCTTATAAAGTTAATTAAAACATCGCTTCAATGGTATTGCATACCGTCTGTTACCAAAAAATAATCAATGGAGTACATTGAAAACATACTAAATAAACAGTTCTGCACAGCAAGAGAATAAGAAGAACAAAAGTGAATACCTTGTCTGAAACAGAGAAGGGAAGATTTAAATCTCTTGCATAAATAATAGTCCTTCGATTAGCTTTGATAAAGCGGGTTATACATATGTAAACAATATAATAAAAACAGATTATATCCTGTTAACGCGTTTGTTTGGTTGTTTGGTAGCTTATAAGTTAAAAAACGAATTCTTTTCAGAAGTTTTCGAATAACAAGTAAAGAAGCAAGGTGACGTATGTATATGCTTTTTTTTAACGCACCCAAAAAAAAATCAAACGGGGTGAGATCTGTCGATCTTGGAGCTCACAGCACTGGTTTGAAATCACCAATCCAACGTTGTGGGTAATTATTGTTTAGTCATTGTAGTATTGTTATTGTAGTCACGTAAATCGTCTAAACTATTGCTAAGATATTCGTGAAATAAAAGTTTAATCTCGAAAAGAAAAGTGAGGCTCACAAAAGTTATAATGTAAAATTTCCATTAAGCTTAAAATATTTGTAAAAAGAACGTAGTGGAATTTCATGTGGATTTGCATGCGCCCAGGCATGAAGAATATGTAAAAATAATTAGCTGCTCCGCCTCTGGTAAACGAAGCTTCGCTTGTTCACAGTATTTTGAGCATACATACATGATTGTTTTTCGCTTCGTGTCACATGCAAAAAATTACTTTTCTCTTTGAGTTTTCCGAGTCCAAATTGTCAATCTTTCAGTTGATACGTTTGCGAAGTTTACAGCTGTTGAGCTACTTCGCGAGTATTAAGCCGCCGATTATTGTCGTATAATTGCAGAATTGGATTGTTTCTTTTCAATCTGGTATTGTATCTGCACTGCTTCTGATTATTATGCAAACCTAATTAGCGTATCGATGAAGATTTGAACATTAGGGAAGTTCCTTCCATATTCTCGAACCGAAGCTTCGCCATTACCATCGCAGAATCTGTACATAAAATGAATATCTTCTCCATAACTAAACCTTTACGGCACAAGTGTAAATAATAACACTTTCACTAACACTTTTCACAGTATCAAATCAGAATTGCTCAAACAAATCGCTTTTGTAAACGCTACAGGAGTATATCACAATTCGCATTGGTGAGTCGTTACAACGATTCAGAATCGATTCAACTGATTCAATTTTATCTCAGCTGAGTTTGACACTTTTTCTGCCGAGAAGACATTCTGATATCGGCCCTTTACTTGCCTCACTGAAAGAAAATTATAAGAGCACTACCGCAATCTTATCTGGTGTTTGTGTATTTATAGTCATATTATTGTAAAGTCGATTTTATAAAATGAATGATAAAGGAATATGAAGAAAAAGATCAATTTATTATTACACAATCCCGGCCGTCATTTTAAAATGGAAACATTTGATGAAAATATGAGAAATGTACGTCAGTTTCCTTCTTAAGAATGAACTGCAGACCTAAACAAAAATCAGTCGCGTAATATCACGGACTTTCACCTTTTAAGTAGACTTTAATAAATTTTCTTGCTTAATTGTTACCTTCACGTTAATTTCAAATATTGTAAATGCGCAGAAAAATTCTTATGAGTAGAAAGGGATGAGATTATGAGCCATTGGCGAGAATGCAGTATACAACGGAAGACAACAATATTTTATTTGGACGATATATGGATAAATGGATGCGCAAAATAGGAAGTTAACCACTTCTCAGCAAGTAAACAATTGTGAAGATTTGTGTACTTGCGATGAAAATCTAGCGAGCAAAAAAAGAAGGCTACATACGATACTCCATACCGACTCCGGTGTAGGTATCGTCGAATGTAGATTATTAACACCCAGAAACGACCACGATCAGAAATATTTTTTTCAGTATGGATATGGATCGTGCTCAATGATTGCACTTATTGTTAGCAGGACTTAATAGGTTTGATTGTTACATTATCGATAAAATTGCAACGAAGCCAAAAAAAAACTTGTTTAAGGTTACTAAACTAGCAAGTGAAACTCGATTTTTTTAGAAGCTGTCAATAACGCCTGTGCCACAAAATAGAAAAACTGTGCCTGGCGCACAATAAAAAAGAAGCAGAAATGTTAGAGGATTATTGGATGAGTTAAATAATTTTTTTATAATTAATGTTCCAGACACAGGCAACGAATTGAAAATGTTTTTTTTTTTTATCAATAACTGAGTAGATAGTAAATTAAACATTTTTCAACTTTTGTAACTGTAGTAATTTATAGATATATATGTAATCCAAGATTCCAGGAATTTAGCTATAATCTCTTTATTTTGTCAATTTTCATCAATGTTACAATGTAGTTTTTCTATATAACCTCTATTCAAGTGAATACATTTATCCCAACAATAAACTATTTTTTTAAGCCATCGTCAAAGAACTTTTTCGGTGTCTTCGCAGTTCACCTATTTATGACACGTTTTATGTCAGCTAAACACTTAAATCGAACACCCCGTACAGGTTTTTTCAAAAGGGGGAATAGATGAAAATCTCTGAGTGCAAGATCTGATGGGTAAGCTGGATGCGGAAGCAATTCCCATCAAACCATCCTTTGTCTTTTTTGCGGTAGGGATCCTGCTGCAATAACGGACGCTTATGCAACTTTCCAGTCCGTTTTCTGACAAATGTCTGTTGCAGTGGTCCGGATAATAAATTCGAACAATATTCTGCGTTAATTATAGCATCTTTCAGCAGATATTCCATAAAAATAATCCTTTGTTAAAATATATCACCGTAACGGGTCAACAGCTCTCGAAGTTGACAAGAAGTGTCAGACGTACTGAGTTTCCGTTCCGGTCTCAGCAGTCTTGGCATCCAGCGGACTGAAACCTTGCTCGCGCCTAAACATTCATGTAAGATGTCATGAATAGAGATGAGCAAGGCAGGTGAAATTATTACTTTTTTGTGTCTATTCGTCTTGTAAGAAAGGGTTCGGGTTGCCTACTGGTTTTTCCGAGAGTCGACAAAACACGAGTCTGTCTAGTCGCTGCAGAACAGGTATGATTTCACTCGCTTTTGTCCTCTCTAATAATGAACTTGTCGTGTATCTGTTCCTAATCGTAAACTAATTTGATGAATAGTCATTCGCCTGTCCTCTTTCTGTAGGTCTTCCACGGCAGTAATGTTCTTTTCGTTTATCGACGTTATCAGGCGTTTAATGATGTTCTACTAGTTTTAAAATCGATATACCCCACTTTTAGACTTTTGCAGACCAACCAAGCATTCCTTGCAGACGTTTAATAATTTCTGAAGTTTTCACACCCTCTTTCCATAAAAACGAAAATTCGAAGAAAATTCTATTTGAGATTTAACCGCGTTTTCCATAGTTACAAAAGCTGTTGCGAAAACGCGATGTCTATCACCAGTAGCTTGGCTATAAGTTCGCGTAATTTCATCAGAGCACAATTCCCAGAACTTTGGAACATCCCTCGCATTATTAATATTGTTATTACACGATTTTTACAATAAAGTGTAAAATAAAAAAAATTAATATCTTAAGTATGGATAGTTTCACTCTACGTAAAAGTAGAATATTTTATTGCGGATAATTTCCTATAATTGCATAATTTGTTGAAATCTATTGCTATAGATACTTTACGCGCATAAATGTTTAAAATGTATTTCTTATTTGCGAAGCAAAATAACTCTTGTAAGCGGCTTACGATTTCAAATTAACTGTTCTGCTTACGCTACTCCTTTACGAGATAAACCGTAAAAACAGTAAGCTCCCTTTTGTTGATGAAATTATTTCAAGCTTCGTGCGAAATCTTCCAGTGTGCAACGTGGGTGCAAAATGTAAGTAAAATAAGAGTGTAACGTTAAAAAAAAGTAATATGCAAGCATTTATACCATCAACACCTAACTTGATCCTGTAAACCAAGGTTTGACAGAAGCTATATATACAAGTAAAATTGCTAACAATTAAACTTAGATAAAATAAATTTAGGTGTTTCCTGGCTTCAGAAAAAAATCCAAAGAAAAGTATTTATATTTGATCCTTTCTTTGCGATCGTATTGATTTACTTTATTCCCAAAGAAATTATTAGCAGGTAGCTGGGTTTACGTGTCATTTTGAGTTTTTGTAGATGTTCTTATGAATACTTTTATCCGTCTTTAAAAATACACTTTCAGTTCTTTCGCTCCGTAATCTCCCGCTTTTAGGGGTAGCTTATTTAAGTTTCTGGGTTGATAACAAGTATGTTTGCTATCTCTCTAACCAGATTCTCAGTCCTTTCATGTCATTCGATACCCTTTGGTGTAATAGTTCGGGCATAAATTTACGTGTTTTAAAGTCCTTGAGGGATTTCAAGTTGTTTTTTGAAAGCCCATGTTTTAAATATTGTTAGTTAACTAGTTGTTTCTATCTATAAAAAATTAATTAACTTATATAAACGTATTATTGGTGACGCACTACAAACACACTATTCGTTTAATTGGTCGTAATTTGTAGACTGTTTATTATGTGTACGTCGTCCGGGCGAACATAAGTTAATTTTCTTCCTGGGGATCTATTTAATTTTAATGTTGTGGTTTGGCTGCATGTTACGTCGCTGCTGTACGAAGAATTCTTCACTGATCGTAATAGCCTTTGGTAGCCTTATTTTCTTGAAAAAAAAACCTATATTGTTTATGTATGTTACGGTTTTCGAAAAACACATAAAGAATAATACATATATATACCTCGCACTTGCTTCATTACAAGTAATTAGTGCAAATATGAAGGTGGACTCGCACTCTCGGTATCGTTTTATGTGCAAATTAAGTTTACATGTAACATGCAGTTTTAGCAACTTATAAGTCGGCGGTTTTATTTGTCGAGAATTTCCTATTTCTTTAAATGTATGTAGCTACTAAAATACTTAACCAAAAATATATAATGCTAAGATAGCTTAGCTTTCTCGTGATATTGATGGAACAATTCGCGGCAAACGCAAAATCACAAAAGAGAGATAAAAGGTACACTAACATGCGAACATGTTTCTGCATACCCGGCGTCATCAGCGCGGTTTCGAGAGTACTTTTTATCTCTACCTTCTGTCGCTGTTGCCTCGTAGTTAATGCCACAACTTTTAAAACGATAAACTCGACATTTCTTAGCGCCCCCTAGTGCCACAGAAACAGCGACAAAGACAGCGATTCAAGAAGCGGCAACATAGCGAGATGGCGGCTATCTCGAACTGCTCGAGGGATGGTTTGGAGAACAGTATCCAGTTTATGTCACTGCTTCTTTCTTTCTAAAACTTCCTTTGAGAAACGAAACATGTTACTAGTTCCTTCAGTTTACGTCTATGGTACATACACATCCCATTCATAAATATCAAACATCCTTAAGAATGTCTTGCTACAGATTAATATTAACACGGTAGTCTGTAAAATATTATGCTATAAAAATTTTTTAATATGCTCCTATCGCAAACAAAATCGTTACCACTGCACGTCTAAAAAGAAAAAACATTTATTGGTTAATGCCTTTTATGTTGTACAGGAATTTATAAATTCGTCTCCGTTTGAAACATGTTATAGCAGGGAACCGCACTCATCGGAAATTTAAAAAACTAGAGCCTTAGATAGTTGTTTTTGTGCGATATATCAGCTCTGTACGCCGTACTAATAAAAACGGAAAAATAGCTTATAAAAACGGACGGTTGTTGCTTGTTTAATCAGAGATTTATTTAAAAAAACAGGTTTTAATTACTTGAATTTAGCGTCTCAATTATTATTATGATGCTGGGAAGAAATTCATAGAACTTATCGCTCAGTTTAGCTACAAGCGTCCCCCTAAATTCCTGGTGCGAGGGAAACGACCGTTTCAGCTAAATTGTTATGTTTTATATTTATATTTTCAAATTCAATAGAAAAGATAAACACATATCAGTTTAATATGATGTATGTTTAAAGCGGTAATCAATTCATTAAACTTTTTCATTGCTAGTAATCAACTATAGATTTATGCACTTGAGACATTGGATTTTAAATGTTGATGTTGCTGAACATTTTAAAATTAAAATTTTCGTCTGAAAAAATCGAGATACTTTTGGTTAAGTTGTTCAGATTAACTGCAAATTAGAGATTTGGGTGGTTAGTTTGCTTAGCAGTATTTACCCCTTAATTGTTACTCTTTACTAAATTGCAATTGTTCTGGTTTAATATTACTTTCTATCCACTGCCATGTTTCACTAAACAGAAACTAAATCTATAAGTGAAACCATAGTATTGCAAATTGATGGGCTTTTTGAGCGATCATTGATCTATCACCAGGCGTTATTTATGATCGTGCATTGGCATTTACAAAAAGCCGTAAACCTTTAAAACATTTACAATGATTCAAAAGATATATCTTCTAATTATGTATGTATGTATATTAAAGCGACCTCGGGAAAGTTTTTGTACATAACCATATAACCATGGATCGCGTGATTTTCAGATTTTATGGATCGCAAGGTAAAAAAGGTTGCCGATCATGCTGAAAAGGATACTGGGCGATTACAATTGTATTATTTGTTTTATATGCACTTATGTGACTTATGCGACTTATGTGACATTTGGTATATAAGTTTCAACAAGCTGTAGAGTGGCTGATTGACTGAAGCACTGAATTTTATAATTAGGGATCGGTATTCAAATATTCTAAAGGGCATAATTATATTCATTCAATGTTTAAGTTTATATGCATATCTTCTCCATATTGCTATCTTTACGAATTGACATTATGAAAGATAAATAAAAGGATTTAGAAATGCACAAATAATAGACAAAATAAACAGTATGAATGCATATAAAACTCTCGTTACAACTACATATAATTCACTCTATTGTCCAGGAGAAAAGCACCTTTCGCGAGGTCCCTTACATAGCAAATGAAGTCTATATTTCTACAGAGCAATAGCGTGTAGTGTTAGTAGAAACTCGAGTAATGAAAATAACGACTACGTAATGGAACAAATTTGAATTTGAAAGAAAACGGGTGAAGCGAGCAACATCAATACGTTTCATTCGCCACATGTAGATTTGAAAGTTCACCCCAATTTAACGAACAATTTGGGAATCAAATTTGTACAACTGTAGTCTCTTTGTAAACCCGTCGCGTTACTTTAATTGTAACTAATTGCATGCTTCAACATTTAATTGGATTTTGTTTGATGTCCATTTTTGTACTGCTCAACCGGTTGTAATTTAAACGACACTGACATGTAATGAATACTGTGTTTACAGGATAATTTTTTGGCTACTGTTATTTACCTTTCCTGACGCTGCGAACAGTTAATTTAGCGTATGCCTATCTTCACCAGTCATCAACGGAAGAAACAATATACAACAAACGGCATTGAATTGCTTTGAAGTAATTGTTAAAAAGTTGAAAATAAGTGAGTTTACTTTTAATGTGTTTGCGAAGTATGATCTATTTCGAAAGCATTGTATAGAATTGTTGAGCTACATTGCATAGCATTCTATATCAATCACATTCTTGCGCATTTATTAGGAAGCTTTTGAATTCACAGTTATTTAACAATTAATTCAATTTTTACTTACATTTGAATACATAATAATAAAATCCGTTTAATCTCAACATTGCGATATTTCATGATTCCTCTTCACCAAAAATTATACTTATGGTTAGTGCAAAGTTTTCATAGATTTCTAATGGGAATACCAAGTAGGCGAAAGTTCTGAACTAGCACAAGTTGAAATATATTGTTATCGCACAACTAATGTATACCATTTGTGATCGTACATTGCTTCAGTATCTATATTTATCTTTATAAATCTATTTTATCTTGTTCGGAAAAAACAATTGAAGTAACAAAAGCAAGCACTAAAGAAGTACTCTTCTCTCGCAATTTATTTGGATTATTTAAAAAAATAAGAATCACTCATGTACGTGTATATTGCCTTTAAAACTTACTACTTTGTAATAAAAGCCCCCGCAGACTGTTGTCAGCTGAATGATTTTTGTATTTTTGTACTACGCAACTGTACATACCAGATGAATCAGAATAACACAAGTTTTTAGGAAATTATAAAGAATGTTCGAAAAGAATTCGTAGATATCAGTCATTGAATCGTGTTTCCGTTGGGAACTTGTACAATTACCAGCTCAGGTGTGAAATAGAAACAATCATGTTTAGAGACGACAACGACAAGACAGAGAATTGTTGAAAGTTGGCAAAATTATGTATTCATGGAATCATGGAAGAACTACACCGGTCAACAAAATCATCAAAGAGGTAGTTGTATGTAGTTTAAAAAAAACCAGTCACGCTAGAAACCAAAGGTCAATCCGCAACATATATTTTTTCCGGTGAAAACGCACCAGAGAAGGCAAAGACGATTCTATCAGCTGGAAAAGTGATGATGACGATTTTTCGGAATTCGTAATTGATTTTTTTTAAAAGCGGAGGACAACTGCAAGACAATATATTGGATCGAATCGACTCTGAATTAAAGAAAAGAAAAAAAAATGTCTCCATCATCATGATGGACAGCGAAATTAGTCCAGCTACGGTATTATTCGCCGTATTATTCGTATTATTCGTAATATTCGCCAAATTTTGCCCCATGTGACTTTTTTCTTTTCGCGAAGCAGTTCATGTCAAATGTCATTGTCGAAGCAAAGGCTTATTTTCGTGGGTTCTACAAATCGTATTATTTGAAACGGTTGAAAAAGTTAGCATATCGCTAAAGCTACATCGAGAAAGAAATTTATTAAATTGCCTCCTTCAACTCTATCCTCCTGTAATAGTTACGACTCCAGATGAGAATTTACTAATTCCAATGAAGGTATTCACTTCAAATTAATGCAGAATTTATCGTCTTTACTTCCTCCTTGGAATCTGAAGCGAATTTCACATCAAATACATATTTTTCTTATTACGATCCATACCATTTTGTAATAAAAATGGTAATTCATATCTCAGACGGTATTATGCGGCCATATATATATATGTGTCCGCATCTCGGCGAAAACAGCAATATATATTTATATGGATGAACGGAAAACCGCATGAATAAATGGTAATAGGGGGATGCTCATCACAATTCTACTTATAATTAAAGTAAATAAACGTATGCATCTAATTCTTGAAAATCTTATTCATGATCAACAAAGATGAGATTTAAAACATGTTTTTGAAATTCAATTTAAGATCGATTCGATGTCAAGATGTGATCATTAACACTATCTGTCAATCTTAGGCTGTTGCCTAAGAGCAAAACAACGGCTGCTCAACTTATTACATAGTAGGTCAACATAATCTTTCCACTTTAGATTTTGATCCACTAATATCCCTAATAACGAGAATGATTATTTTTTAGCGTTTCTTCAATATTATCAATATAAGGTCCACCATTTATATATAAATGTTCATAGATGTCAGTTTCTTCTAGTAGCGTTATGTCGTCCCCATAATTAATGGTCAGATAGTTTGGTATTATCGGTATATATATCCTTACAAAATATTAATAACAGGCAAGACCAAAGAATGTTGTTTTGGAGCACATCTTTTGTCAGTACTTGTCATTTTTTGTGCTCTATCCCACAAATAATTAGCAAACCTGGCGAGTGTTGTACTTCGTACAGCGTATAACTCCAACCTTATAATAACCTACCACGGCTAGTACTCTCTTCATTTTTCTCGACCAACAATATCTAAAGCCCCTAGCAACATGGATTCTATGTAACCCTCTAGTAGCGATCTACAAAAACAGATCTCGTTACGAGGTTCTATGAAAGTATCAATGTTGATCTTAGATCTGCGGGAATACTTATCGAGCTCAGTGAGGCCTTTAATATGGTGTATCATACCTTATTGTTGGCTAAACTTGAAAAATATGGAATACGTGGTGCAGCTCTGTCTTGGATTGAATGCTACATAAAAAGCAGAAGGTAATAGATCGATATTTCTGGTACACGGTCGAAGATGCAACCGTTGCAGCGTAGAGTTATACAAGGACGCGTAATTCGGCCTATGTTATTCATTATATTTGTAAATGATTTCCGCAGGATGTAAGTTGAGAATTGCACCATTATGCACGCTCCCAATGCGAGTTTTTTGCTGGCAAGTAATACTACAAATAATCTTATGGTACAATGCAGAGAATTGTTGAGTAGGTTTTTGTTTTGGGTTAACAGTAATAAATTGTATCTGAACTTCGAAAGGTCCAACTTTCAAGCAGAAAGCAGCTGGTGATGGGAGGACGATCAAAAGGCTTCGCATTGGGAAAATGTTCCAGGACAGAAATTGGTGAAAGCGTTTATATCAGACTCGCTTAAAACAACAAAAATAATGCTATCGTTTAGCAAAAGGCACCTTAGATTACTGATGGAATTTCTGACGGGTCATGTAACTTTAATTTATCACCTATTTAATCTAGAAAAAGCTGAAGATCAAACATGTCGTCTAAGCCAAGAAATCATATAGTGACTAAAAGCGTTTGTATCATTGCCCAAAAATTCTAAAACTAATACTGGTACTTGGTGTTAACAGAATGTCCGGAAGCTACATAATCCGAATTAACGGAAAATCTATCGAACAATATAAGTCTACGAAATTTTTGTGTACCTACATAGAACAATTTAAATTTTTTGAGGTACTTCGGCTTACGTTAATGCGGTCTTCATCCAATAGAAAATGGCTCTTTGGAACATTAGCAACGTCAAAAAGAACATCTCTTGCCGTCAACTCATTAAAGAATTGCGTATCCTTACGCTGCCTAGTCTCTATATTTTAGAAGTTTTGATGCATGAAGAAGAACGCACAGTTCTTTTCATGATCACGCAACTAGACACAGATATCTTGTTTCATTAACGTCTCATAGTCTTAGCATTTTGAAAAATCATCGTGTTATATAGGTATCAAGTTGTGTTATGCAACTCATAAACAAATCAAATTGATGACACAAAAATGAAGACTCCTAATTTCTTTTTATTGGCATTCGCTTTGATTTCCAATTTTCACTAATAAAATACAAAATTTATTTCTTATTTCAAACTTAAAAAAAGTAATAATAAAACGGTGGTCTACGGTGTTCAAAAGAAAATGCGGTTTTTCAGAAATTCATAGTAGCGACAAGGACCGAAGAAAGTTTAATTACAAAGAGTTGTCCAAAATTTCCAATTTTTGAGTTTTTTTTAATTTTTTCAGGATTCAGGATGTAACTTCGCCGCGAAAATTAGAGGCGTATAAGACGGTTTACATAAAAAGCAGTGAAACTCTGATGAATAGAGAGAACGGACCGTTGTCGTACTCAGTTCTATTCGATCTATTAGGACAAGACTTGTACGTTTTATGTCTCGGTCTACAAGCTTCACGCTTGCTGCTTCAGCTTACAGGCTTCAAGACCTGCATCCGAACTGCTTCACTGGACCTGATAAGTTTACATCCAGGTGATCATGCAACTTGTAGTTCCGTTTTACCATGATTATGAGTCTCTGAAAAGTCGCATTATCGTTTGATAGCTGTGGGCCAGTGTCTTCATATAAAGTGACAAACATTGTATATAAAGATTGGTAATTGGTAATTAGTTTTCCATATGTATTATCTCAGTTTTTATCACCAGATTGAAGTACAATGTTACTCCGCGGGCGCATAAATCAGCTTTAATATTAAATTAAGCCTTCCAAAATTCGCTTTTGCAATTAACCTAGAAGAAAATGTCGGGCGTTTCACGCGCGACTGACATATATCACTAAATGATATTTTCTATAAGAAGAAGAGACAAAGAATTAATCACTGGAAAATGCATTCACTTCGAAACTTATTACTGGTAAAGAAGCTTATAATACGTCGGAAACTTTAATTTTAGTCAGAGAGAGTTTGCAATGAGAACATAACCTGGAAAGTACGAAGTTGTATTGTAATACATTGTTACCTTGTTTCAGATCTCCTAAGGCATCAACAAGTACATCGCATTGTAAAGATTCCCATTCTGTCTTCCCAACCAAACCATATTGTTTGGCTAGATGACGAGCTATAGCGTTGCTTTGGGCAACTGGTTTCCCATCAATCTCTAGGACAGGTAGCAAACCGAACGGCATTCCTGCAAATAATATACATACGTTTTGTTTGGCTATAGATTAAAAAGAAACGAGCTTTTGTATTGTATTATGTTCTGCTAAAGCTTAAGACTTTGGTTTCTAAGAGAAAGTCCTGCGAACAAAATCTTCGAGGTCAATTCGTCTTAAGTTAACCTACATTCTACTAATGACTAGAAATATTTAAATGAAGTTGCTCATTTATTAGCAAATTACAACCGAAAATTGTCATAAAATCAAAATTTAATGCTTCATCAAACATATTGAAGGGTGTCATAAGATCGAGGAAAGTATAAAAGGAACAACATTTCACAGCGATGCCAATACTCAATATTAACAATCGCCATAGTTTTTCCATGGAAGCTATTCGGCATTGTTTGTTAATTTCAATTATCTTACGTTAAGCTACTTTATATTCAGACTATTATTGTCTTGCAATAAATGAAATAATGAAGGTGCGTTTTGTAATATAAAAACACTTTCTTGTTTTTATATTACAAAAAATGTAAAAAATTAAGGGATTCTGTAAACTTAAAATACATTTTTTAAATGTTTCTGTTAGAGCAATTACAACAACATTGAAATTTGCACGGAAGGTAAAGCTTTCTTCTAATTTTAATTTAACAAAATTTATACAATGAAATATCATGCGCAAAGGAAGTTAGGCAAACAAATACGATTAAAAAATATTTTCGTTGTAATGTAATAGTAAAAAAACCAGAATAATCTCAAATGAGTTCTACGACGAAGTTAAGGGGATCGAAATCAATTAATCTGAAGAGAAAGTTTGTAATAGAGTTCCTGTGAGACTTAAAGATTTACTTTCCCTGACTGAAATTGTATATCTTCAATCTCGTTCGTCCTTTCCATTTTCAGAACGGAGATTTGAAACAATGCAGTATTACGTTTTAATTTAATTTTATTCTACATAGATCACGTGCTCTTATCCAATTTGAATTATTTGTCATACATGTATATTGCGTCACATACGATACACTTAAACATTGAATTGATTATTGAAGAAAGAAGCAACAGAAAGTGATTTACCTTATTTTAATTATTAAGGCAATTGCGCATTTCTGATCATTTATGTACAACATATTTTTTCAAGTTTGTTAATTAAACCAACTTGCTACAAAATTTGCATAACTGCACCTATTAAAGAAAAAATGTATAAAATCTGTTTGCATATGCCGAATCTCAAACGCCATGTTATAATTTATAAAGTACCCAAGTATTTCTTCCGGTTATTTTAGAATAGTGTTCATTCATTATGTTTTCGTCGGGAGTGAGTTTATGATTCTATATTTAGACTGGATGAATAACAGAACACCAATGTTGTTTGACTGATCATATTAAAATTTGTGTTGAATTCGAACGTCAAGGTGGAAATAATGCGTATTTTGTAGAATATGTAATAAACAAACATATCGCAAAAGAACAAGAACCTCCTTATTTTAATATTTATTATTTTTTTTATGCAATTAACATCAATTGCAGCAAATGAAATAATATCAAAGGAGACATTCTGCATTATCTAAAACGAGCTTCACAATAATATTTAATTGCTTTCAATGCAGTTACGTTGACTTGTATTATTACAAAATTATCAGGTTGATTTTAATTTATTGAATATTGTAACCAGCCTCATGTAACTTGTAACAACGTATTTGTCTAATCAAGACTCGGAAGAGTGGTGACATCATATCATCAACCAGCAGTTGACAAATGGTGAATATGTCGAAGACTCTACAAGAAATTAGTTAAAACGAATTAAAACGTATTAATGGAAAAATGGGATGTAATAGGAGTATTGTCGAAAGACTTGTTCGAGATAATTTTCAAGAATTATTATAAAAAATACACAAGTTAGGAAATAGCAAAACAATAACATGTAATAAAAAATAGTCATGGCAATATTTCAGAAAGAAATATTTGGTGCCAAGAATTTTCTTCTTGGTTCTGATACGATGCGAAGCCGTTGCGATCATGCACCGCCATTTAGTTTAGGCAAAACATTACGGGACAGTGTATAAATCAAAAGATATGGAATTTCCATGGGAACTTTTAAAAATTAAGAGAGACCGTTAGAATAATATATCATAAATTGACAAAATTAATTCTTTATAATAGCAAAAGCTGAAAAAATGTTTATAAGTGAACATAATGCATTTGGACTTATAAAATTGTAATAATGCAGGAAGATTAAACACCTTTTAAAGCTAGCTTGTCGCCCATTAAACGGAAATTAACTTTTGCCTTCAACAGAGTGGGCATTTAAAATTGAAAGTTCTTTTTATCAACTTTCTGCCAGTTTCCTTTTTGAGATGTTTGATAAGTAAGAGTTGACCATCTAAATTTTTGGGAAAATTTTTATGCAAATCTTGATTTTTTAATAATAAAAGGTGCGGAATTGTAAAATCAAAAATTATTTGTTATGCGTCACGGGACTAGTATATCATCTATTGCTGTGATAGATACGATTATTTGAAGTGATTTCTCAGGATTATTGAAACGAAAATCCTCTGCAGCTTTCGGAAGTATCCTTCACAAATTATAGGCGCTAATTTAATTAGAGTGTGTGCAGAATATGCATATGAATAAGAGGAATATGTAAAAAAAATGTGTATACTTTATTAAAATTTAACGTGTTTTAAGCTTAACAAAGCTTGTAATGTCATTTTTTTATTTAATTCAACATTTCGGTTAAGATTGTCGGTCTATCGGTCGGTTGATCTAATCATGGATTATCAAATGGTGCAAATGTAAAGCTAATGTATTTTGGTTTCCATCCATGGTTAAATTTGAAAATGTCGCCTTGTTAAGAAAGAGAACCTGACATCTTATGTTTGCCGAACAAGCCTACCAAACACAACACCACTGGCGTCTACGCCAGAAAATTAAATTTTCGATGATTAGTACACAACTGTGCTACTGGGGAAACTGTTGTCTATTTCGTCGGTAGGCGAAAACCTAGACTTTGATATAAGCAGGGATACTACACAACGTAGGCATACTTGAGCGTAAACGGCACGGTAAACATTTTATCGCATTTAAATCTAAACGAGCGAACAACAAATCCAAGACGTTTCAAGGAAGTAACATAGGTGTTATATGGTCGGTAAATTGAAGTTTACTATGGAACAGAACACTCAGGTCGTTGATATTGGAATTACGTACCGCTGACGTTATAGCTGTAATATACGACTATGTGACTGTTGCTACAAGATAAAACATAGTGTTTATTCATCTTTAAGTATAGGTAGGAGGAAAGAAGACTGAATTTAACAAGGGTCGAAAATAATAATCGGATTAATTTAACTTTGAGGGATATAATCTGAGAAAATAAAATTGAAGCAATAAGATTCATTTACCGCAGCAGGTATCACATTGTAATTTTTGATAACTGATTAATAACTAACAAAAAAGAAGGAAAGATATTCAAGAAATACCAGGGAAGAAAGAGGTTATGGACTTTAAGGGATATAATAGGTAATAGATAATCTGAGAGGAATATTTACAAAAATGAATAGAGAGAATATTTGTGAGTTTAAATAGATCAATAAGTATATAGAAATTATAAATATAGGAAATAAGGTCCTGTAGAAGCTGCTGTTCATGCGGATACACATTTAGAATGCAGCAAAATTTACATTTCGGAAAGAAAAATCTGAGAAGCATATTTATAAGAGTGAAGGATCTCAGCGAACAATGAAGGCAAGGAGCAGCTAAGGAAGTTATACGTATATAAGCGTCCATAAATAGTCAGATACAACACGTATATATGTATATATACGTATAGGAGCACAGAGGGCACCAGGGTAACTGCGCTTTAGTATTGCAAAGATTAAATAAATAAAAAATTAAATGAAACTGCAATAACACATGTTACACAATTCGCGGACATGGTCTCTGGGATGACTTTAGGCATCAAAAACTGAAGCGAATATTCTTCGTAAACAACACACCTCCGCAGCACACAGGTTATGTGGTGTGGAGGTTGCCGATACATACTTTTCCATCATTACTGACAAATATTCTTTTACAATTTTTTAATCTGATCAACATTTTGTGACTTAAAAGTGAAAAATAAAACGTGTAAATATATTTAATGTTAGACAACTGAAGATTTATAAAACAAAACACTTTATAACATTTGGTTAAGATGTCCTCGGGCAGTATCTAAGCATGGTCCAAGAAAGCGGTTAAATACGTATTTATGCATATGTGGTGCATAAACACGTATTTGACATTGGTACTCCTGCTATTTAAAGGATATGGTTTTTGGATTTTATGTTTTTGGTGCTTCAAATAATACGCAGATCAAGCCGTGCAACTTTGATCTTTTCAGTGTTCATTAATCAACATCACTGGAGTTGTGGGAATCAACAATTAGTGATGCCCTAGAAATCGCTAATGTCGCTCTGGTTTAAATATTTGTAGTGATTTTATGGGTAAACGTTTGGTGAAGCAACGTCAAAACTTATTTTCTAGGATTGTTGTAACTACTTTCCGTTGTTTCTTGTTTATTCATGTTTTTACAGCATCTTTGTTGGAAATTATTTAATTTTTTTTAGACGACGAGCCTGCTGCGTTATGCTACGAAATATGGCGAGCATGTCTCCATTCTGCATAGATTGTATAGGATTACCTTAACAATACTTTCCCCTTACCGTTTGATTGGCAAAAGTTGGTCCACTAACTTCGTCTTCTCAATTACCAAATCTAATAACTTTCGATTTCATATGAGGCGTTTTGAAAGCATCTACGGCTGGTTAGCTAGTTTAGTAAACATCTGTAGTACGATAACTAACACCGCAGATCTTCCGTAACGCCGTTCACGCAATGATAAGGCGCGCTAAAGCATGTTTAGCTGCTGCGCAAAGACAAACGAATAAATGTTATAAATCGATGTTTTATAAATTTTCTCTAATATTAAAAGTGTTTACGTATTATTATTTTTCACTTTTAAAACTGCTATAAGATATAGAAAATATTTGTCAGAATAAGAAATGGCAAGGAAGCATTCGTTTTAATTTTAGCATACAATTGTTTATTAATTAATAACATATGTTTTTTTATAATTTTCCTTTCCATATACATACTTCGTCCTGTACAATTCCTTCAATTAGTGAGCTATATGACCTACATAAGTCCGCAATTCCTGAAAGAGCTTCGTCTAAATCCCATCATAATAACTTAGCTTCAATCAATAATGGTGTTATGCTATGTGACGAAAACAGAATCATCGTACCAACGCATGCCGACCGTTTACTGATTCGATAAGACAAATGACGACTCTACATTCAACAGGAAGTATAAATGGGCGTCTTCCTGCGTGTTCGTATAAACGTAATATGTTTGCATTCACGGTCAATAAAGGTGGGATAAAATGCATCATGTGCATATGTATATGAGCAACTTACTATCGAGCAAAAATATTAACTGCGTAATATCGCTTATAATAAATACATACTTTTCTTTAATTCGGGCCATTTCTCCCTGGAGATTCTTTCGTCTTCATATTCGACGCCAGCGTAGGCGAATATGAACCGTATATGTTCAGCACGACCTCTGGCATTGAAATAAATGAGTTTGTAGTGAGGGGTCATCTAAGATACTTCTTTCTGAAAAATACAACGACCTTTAGATAAAATTATAAGCATTAGGATCTGAATACACTATTTCGTATTCAATAAGAATAGTTGATATAATTGCAAAAAGTAACATTTATTTAGAATAAAAATGTAACAAATGTGGCTTCAAATAGTTGAGCGCACATAGTTCTAAAATAAGAAATAATCTTCACTAAGCTTTTGTCTATTTCTCTATGGTTTCAACCACGTTTTTAGAACTAAAATATTTTGATTGATATCACCATAAACTAATGAACCTACCACAGGCTCTAAGTGTTTTTTCTGTATACCTAAATTCTAGAAAGATTAGTTATTCTTACATCACAGAAAAATGAGTAAACGTGATAAGTAGAATCATCATTTTATTAATAACAAAAAGCAAATATAAATGTTATTCTTTAAGAAATTAAGTAATTGCTTCGTTTGAATCAACTATTGGAAACGCTATCCAGCAAGCTTAACAAAAAATAAAGATCAATTTTTACAGAACAAATACGTACGAATCGAAAATACAGAATAATCAGTTCGATAAACTGATATGTTATTGTTCACAAAGAGAAGTTAAGTAAGTATGGATCTTTTAGATAAAACTCAGCGTGTGCGAATTGTTTAGTGGCAAATATTCAAGTAGAAATATCAGCTAAACCAAACCGGTTTTACTCACCGGTTTGGTTTAGCCAAGAGAAAATTTATAGAAATTGGATATCTTAAACATATTTCAAGCCTAGCACGTCCTAGGGAAATTAATGAAGATGTGAAACTTGATATTTTGTTAAGTGTGTGTGAGAATCTTCACGGCGTATCTCAATTAACTGCGGCGAATAATGAAGTTTCTCATCGACCAGTATTACGTGTGCTGAAAACTGAAAAATACCACCTTTACAATTACAACTACTGCAAAAACTCAAGAAAGATGACCCTCATTACCGACTCCAGTTTTTTGACATAATAACTTTAATGCCCAGTTCATGAGCTAAACTCTTTTCCGAATGAACGTCACATTACCTAAATGTGACAAAGTAAATTGATGAAATTACCAGTACATTGAGAGAGATGTTTATAACATCGACTTGTTTAACTAACAAAATGCGGTGGTCGAATTGTTGTTGTTGATTTAACACATACACTCGGATAAAAAGGCTGTTGCATTAAAAAGGTCAAAATAATTTATATTGCCGTAATTGAATTCAAATTGTTTAACTGACGAATGTTATTGTTAATCTAAGCAAAAAGGTTTTTGTGGATTTAGTGGGCGGACAGAGTAGTACAACAGAGATGGTTGACAATAGAATTACTCTTACAGGGTAATGATATCTGCATATTTGAGTAATCCCATTGTACCTATTCTTCTGAAAAGATGATCCTGACGATATTTTCAACTATATCAAACAACTGCTTCGCTAGGAGAGGACCAATAGAATACTTTACTCCCAGGTCTCCAGATTTTATGCCTTTTGATTTTTTTTATAGTGGCATTTAAAGTCGAAAATCCATGATGATAGATCACAAAGTCTGTAAGTATGCAACAATCAAAAAATAATGCTAAAACAGCTACACCAAAATGGTATTAATGGAATCATTTACAGTGAACGCAATGTAAGGAGCAAAACATGTACCGCCCACAGATATGTTTGTATTTACTCGGCGTCGGTATTTCAACTCTGCCTTCTATCGCTGTTGTCTCACAGTTAATGTCATAACATTTCAAAGTGACGAGATAGACATTTCTTCGCACCTGATAGTGTCAACACATGCCTGCGGCTTAGCGAAGGCAGCGACATAAACTGGGTACTATTTCTCAAGCCACCTCTCGGGCAGTTTTTGAGCTACTGCGAGCGCAAGGAGCGCTTTGGGAAACTACAGGTATAAAAGCAAGGACGACAGAACATATTAAAAAATTCTTAGAAACAGTAACCAAAAAATAATGCTAAAATAGCGGAATGGAATTAATGGAATCGCAATATAGGAAGAGAAAAAACACTACTCACGGCCAGGCAATAGTTATAGAACGTAAAGTTAAAATACTCTCGCAACCACGCTGATGACGCTGGGTAAACAAAATAACTCTGTGGATAGTGTATTTTTCCTTTCCTTGAAGAAGATATTTTGGTTTTATTTTTCTGATTAGCATTTTCATTCGAAAATGTTATTATGTGAGTTATTAAAATGTTGATGGACCATTTAAATAATTGAATGATTTATCAACATGAAAAAAAGTTGAGAGTAATTTAAACATGTTGGGTTATGTCATTATTTGAAAAGAAGTGGATGGCACTTAAATTAGATGGATTTATTCCATAATTCCACCGCTCAGTGAGAAATGGTATATTTCAGGAACAAATGAAAATTCTAAACTTGTAACAACTTTATTATAAATGTCTGTTGGGGGCACATATTTTCTGGTAATTTTTGAGAACTAAATACATCACCGTTAGGTGGCGCTATCTAACATGTTTTCTTATCGATTTTCCCTGTTTTTATTTGACTTTTGGAACCTGGTACTGCAATGAGAAAGCGATACCGTTAAAATAACTAAACTGATTAATATGTTATTTTATTTTTTTTATTTTGATTCATTAACTAAATTTGATTACATCGCATAAACCAAAGAAATAGTAAACAGATTTTCTTTAAAAGAAATTAATTAGGGCAGCTATTTATGAATCTCACTAGGTATATTTTGTTTGTATTAATACATGAACATTTGACATGAATATTTGTTTTACTTGTAACAGTTTTATTTGAACAACAATAAAATAATAAATTAAAACAGTTACGCAAAGGAATTATTCTTCCGTTTGACTTATAAATGCGTTTCCAACATTAAAACATTTCAACAACATTTCATTCCATTTATACAAAAGTTTCTATTAACAACCTTGACTCTATTATGACAACGATTCCGTACACCTACATCTATATTTAAGTTATTGCGATAAGAGTTGCATAATGGTGTTTTCGGATAGCAATTGTTGTGGGTTGTTAGATATTATCGAGCACTCTTATCGCCCTTTAAGATGCTCTACGCGTCAACGTGCCACGAAGTTATTCCAGCCTTTCTTAGCTTTTTCTATATCGAAATAAAAATAAACCGTATGAATGTAACGCTCTAATACGCTGCACGCGAAGACGCACAATTCGTTTGAATTTAAAATTGAGACATCATTAATATAACAGCAGGTGCTAACTTTCGAAACGTTTCAGTCCAGGGAAATTATAGAGTACTGAGAGTATGCGAGACAGAACAATCGATAAAGCAATTATTACTAAATGTTTGAACAGTATAAGCGATACTCGACTATAATTATCGGTTCGTTTTTTACACGTTTAAAGTTACAAAGAGAATTTACCTGTTAAGTGGATATTTGAAATATCAAAAAATAAATTTATTAGATTAATAGAATCCATATACAATGACTATCTAAAGTATCGGTTGATCTTGTATTGACTTTTGCATGACAGAAGCTAGCGTTTCAATAGATTACACCGAATATATTGAACACATAACGAACTTTAAATTTTGTATTTAAACTTAATTTTGTATATAAAGAAAATGACAGCAATTCTCTCTTGAGACATTTCGTTAGTCAATTAACACACTGTATATATCTGATCACGATTTTTTCACGCTAAGCTAATTTCTTTTATAAAGAATAACGTCGTTGTTGAAATTAACATTTTCTTACAGAATGGCGTTTTAATTTACTTAAATTCTGTACGTTTAATATGTAAATATTATTTAGCTGAGAGTTCAAACGTAGTATGTAATTGCTACAACTGCTTAGAAGATTGTGAGCATTTTCAATATTAACAGTAGTTAAAAACTCGTTCTTTTTTGCCTAACATTCACAAAAAATAACGATTACACAAGAATTGTTATTAATCTGGTATCGAAAATTTTATAAATAGAACTTGATCTGTATTTTGGAGATTGATTTCAATGTAAATATTGAACCGTACATCTAGTAACAGTAAATACGTGCTTATTTACATTCGCTTTCGATCTATATTTACACATACGGAGGATGGCCCACTAAAAATGAAACAGACTGATTAGCTTTAAAGCTGGTTGATTACGACAAAAATATCGAAACAATTCAAGTTTCTTTTTAAGAGATATACATACGGGTACATATTTGCTATGAATTAACTTTTTCAAGTTCATAGCTAAGCGGGGATATGCCTTCCGCTACGACTTAGACGATACTTTACAATCCTATCTGTTCCATTGTTCATATTGAAAAGTATTTCGATTTAGATTCACATGTATTCTCTTTAAGATAGAACGTTTTGTGCTACTTTATTATTACTGAGACACAATCTTTCTTTATCGTACGTAGCTGAATACGTTTCGGTAATTCGTCTGTGCAATTAGTTGATCCACATCGGGATAAAATGTTCATACAGTGTCTGCTATAAGATGTAAAGCGTGAAGCAAATATTTTATGTGCAACAAATTCGGGTGAACGGCCTTAAATATAAGCCCCACGGGCTCCGCGGCAGCATCGGTAATCGATCATTAGCACTTGTTTTGGTGAGATTTCAAAGTTGTCTAGTGTTCTAACTAATGCATTATGAATAGCTTCGACAGAACATCTTTGTCGTCTTTTACATGCTAGCTAATAAGGGTATGATGGTCCTTTCAAGGTCGTTGTCCGTGCTACAATCCTTTACAATTTTTTACTGCGGTTTTCACATAATTCTCAATTCTCGTTCTCACATTGGAATGTATTTCTTCGAAAACTGACGAAACATTGTTTGTCCTATTTTTGTAAACGGAAGCCGGAAGTAGAAAGCCGAGAAGTGTCGACATGTAACGAAGCAGCTCTGTATCCCCCTACTTTTAGCAGTTAAACACCATTGGAAGGCAGGCGAGAATGTTGTGATCTAGTAATAATTTTTTCTCTCTTTTTTTTTTAATTCTGTTATAAAATATGTGTTTTGTTTTAGTAGGATGGTGCCATTTGAAATGTTATTAACACAATATCAATTCTCGAAGGTCAACCAAAAATTCTCTTCTTTCGATAAATCACTTGCAAAAAAAAAAGTTAAAGTACAAGAGGTCTTAGTCTATACCTAAATTGGAAAAAAAGTAAAACGATGATCTGACTCCGAGGAAAAAATTATAATAGCAAAACATGCTACTGATGACCAAAAATATTTTTTTTTGTTAAAATATTTGAAATATATTATTGTTAAAGGCTGTGTAGACTCCTTCGGAGTAATATCTAATCAATAGTAACTTGCTTTTATTTCCATATATTATAAATTTTCCATATTATGGTGTGTAACTTTTTTGAACTTCATATACTTTTACGAAGGTTCCTTCTGGACAGTCTTCTATATATATATATATATATATATATATATATATATATCTTATTTTACCATGTTTTGAAGTTACTTAACCCATCAGTCAACAATTAATGGCATAGCACGTTGATATTTTTTTGCACAGACATTGCCAACACATTTGATCTTTAATCATTCTGTTTCCTCAAAATGTCATTATATGCATTAAGAGCTTATTTATCCCTAACTAACTTTTATCACTAACTTTTTTCCGTCATTCTTTACATACGTAGTTTTATTTCGCCCCAAAAATAATTTAACAACAGATGTACGCATTTTACTAACATTTGAAGTCCGGTTTTAGTTTACTCCTGTTACCTGCATTAATATTTATGGATTCGAAAACATGTTACATACTATTATCGTAACAGAATGAAAAGTGATAATCCTATGTTAAAGTAAACTGCCTTTGAACGAAGGATATCTATATCCACATTAAACGTTTTCCTGCTGTATATAGCCGTTTTATATCATTTGTGATATGCAAGCAAAGCAAAAATAGCGGACAGAAGAGATGAGATTATTTTTAGATAGACGTGATATTGAAAGGCGACTACGTCACGATGGATGACGCAATATATGTAAAAAAAAAATACGTCTGGATTTAGTTATTCGTGGATCTAAAAAATATTATTAAGTTAAAAATAATCCTCGTTATGGAATTAAAAATAAATAAAAAGAAACAAACAATAAAAAAGATATTGCCAACTTTGTTTTTTTATTTCCTCGCCCATAGTTAGAGATACAGAATGGCCACAGCAAAATTTCTTACGTTTTTCATTGTAATTTCGTCACCAAGTTCATTATTGATTATATTTTGATTAGCTCATGTAATAATGACTTGTTCAACTGACAGTGATTATATTTGCTTGTAATGAATGCGATTTCCTATATAAACAAATCCGAATTCTATAAATGATCCGTTTCACTGTTGGTGGAGGCGCCGTATGTCATAGTTAATATACTTTAAATTGGCATAGTTAGAAATACATTAATTCTAAATCTGTCCTTGCCGAAATTATTTTGAAGAAAATAGCAAAAAGTCCATGCATCTGCATAATTAAAATAAACACGTCATTAAAACAATATCAAAGCCTCATTGTACACGTAACTTCTCCAAAAGCGCCATCATCATTAAATTTCGACGAACTCGATGAAACTTTAATTAGTTTTCACGAAATTCTATTGAACATATTGTAAGTGGTTCTTACTAGTACTCAACATCAATTTCCATCATTTCACATTAAACCTACCCATTTTCGTTTCTCAATCATTCCCGATGACGTTATAATTTACTATAATTTGTTGATATTTCAAAAGGGAACTGACAACATTTCAATTTCATTTTGCATGTAGTTCGTGGCCTGTGCTGGAACGGAGTCTTTTTGTAGTTGTTTATCTTCCCCTACATATAGCTGAAAACACTGAAATTTACGAGTATCTACAGGATTTAATATTTTGCACACTTTAGGTTAGTTTACTTCGTTTTAAGGGCACTTGATCAAACCAAATTCTTGCTTCCTACCACAAGTGACTGCAAAGAATAATATCTGCATACACATCAGACAAGCCATGTGACGATGGATGTACAATGTCTGTTCTACATGATAAAAACTAAATTAGTAAATAGATAGTTTCATTAATATTTAGTAGGTCTTTTGTATTTATTACATTTGGGACCTAAGCACCCGCGTAATGCATCATTAAGTTGTTGTTAAATGATATATTGCTTGAACTTTCAAACATATTGTTGATAATATACCCTGAATGAACGTGTAACAAGTAGATTAGCTTCTTAAAATTCAAATAATGGAAAAAGTACACCTAACTGTACCTTTCCCATTATTTGTACGAACCATTGGGTTTTCGATTTACATAATTTGGCGAAAATAACGTTTGCCGATTGGCTATCTACTGAGCTGATGTAAAGGAACAAGCTGATGTGCAGGCTTTACTTATTTGAATCCAGGTACCATTGTGTGAAAGTTGAAGTGTTTAATTTCTTATAAGATCGAAGGCATGTATATATAAAAAAATCATTGCGAATGCATTTTCTAAAATCCAAGACAACATCGACGAAGAGGAATTAATGAATTTAAAAATTAACAGGAGAAGAGATTATCTACAAATCTATTCAAAACGCACTAACATCTTCATTGAAATGAATAAAATATAGAATCTGAAGAAAGAGAAGGAAACCGAAAACTCACGTTAGTATTCGAAAACGTTTAAGACATGATAGAAATCCACGAAAGATATATATATATATGTCTTGAAGAAATCGTACATACAGGTACGAGAGCTGTTCTCTTTCCGTGGAGCTTAAAACCAATCTTCAAAACATTTCCAACGGATCAATCGAAGAAATAAATGCGAGTACTCCTACTCAATTTAAATTTTCTCCAATCTTTTCACGTTAGATTATTTATTTCATTCTTACGTACGTCAACCGCGTCTTTGGTTGATGTAATACGTAAACTCTGTAATTTATCCTTTACACGTGGAAGTAAAAGGAAATCATTAGGTAGTTGGTTTGAACTACACAGCGAATGACGAGGCATTTAAATAGTCCGCCGTTCGAGCAGTGCTGTGTGCCTTGGTGTATGATAATCCTTCCTCTTAGACGTTTCTCGTGGCCGTTTTGGAGTACTTAACGACGATCGTCCAATGCTATAGTTGAAACATGTCTTGTATTTTCAAAGAATGTGGCGATTGCTTTCTTGTTTCCGTTTTTTTTCACTTTTGTTTACGCGATTTATTTATCGGGTGTTTAGTCTAATTATCTCGTAATACAGATATTGGTTACTATTCTTTAGTCGACGCGTGTTAACGTTTTGGAGAGATTCATCGAATAGTGTTGTTTTTGAAAGCTGGTAAAAGTGAGCAATTATGGAATCATAGAAAAAGAAATCAAAAAGAAGTTAAATACGATTTATAAGAATAATGTACCTTGTGCGACTACTATCAGATACTGGTTTAATGAATTTAAACGTGGCCGAAGATACGTCTTTGATGTCTATCAAGGTGACTGCGAACGATAATGAAGTTCATAATATCGCATTAACAGAATGTTGGTAAAGAAAATGGGGAAAAAAACAGAATCACGTGACAACTTTAAAGCAATGTTTGAACATGTTTAAGTACAATACATACGAATGCGTTTCTTCTGTCTTATGTTATTCTAGACGAGACATGGATACATCGCTACACTGGTTTATCGACAAAAGGTTTTTTTTTTCCGGTGAACATACACCAAAAAAGGCATAATCTTATCGATTATTTAGAGAAAACTAGGGCAATACTATGGTGATTTATTGTATCAATTACAAGCTGAACTAAAGAGAAAAAAAGCTCCACCTAAAGAAGGAAAAATTATTGCAGAAATATAGGCCTATTTTGCAGAATTCGACAAAATCTGTTATATGGACGGCCTAGAAAAGTTTGACTAAATGTATAAAGCTATAAGAATATTACGTCGAGAAGTAAGCCTCCTCGTACATATAAATTACTGTCTGTTGTTTGATTATGTTCTGTAAAAGACATAATTTCTACGTAAACATTTCATCCTAGCGATTAGATTTCATAATTTATTATCCAGCATAACCCAATACAAAGAGGATTTGAACAAAATCCTGCTTGTAATTAATTACAATCCCAACCGCCTTAATTCCGAACTCCGAATTTATTACCTTTCTGTCCTAAATTGGCAATTTAATTACTCCAGTATATGTATATTATAGCTAATAGCTATAATCTCACAGCTATATATACAATAAAATTATGATTGATATTGTTTTAGCCGTTGATATCGTCTAAAATACAGCTCCAGTACCTTAAACAACTACTATGTTATGCGGATTTCTAATATAACCACTTTAAACATGACAAAGCGGTAACCACTTAAATAATTAAATAGGTAGTACTCCGTTGCTCCGTTAACTGCGCTCCTATAATTTTCAAACAAATTAATTTTAAAAGTATCCTTGTAAACATTAATGATAGCAAGGACTGTCGATAATGAGGATCGACGTATTTTCGAAACGGCTATTCCAAGTAGTTAACTAAACCTGTGTGGTGCGGAGTATGCCGCTAGTTTTATGTTGTTTAGTTTATTATCATATAACTATGCAGAAGTGAATGTTTACTGAACATGTGTAATGCAGGCAGTTTCAAGCAGCAAGATTTCACAGTGAATTCAACTATACCTATTAATTAAGCGAGCCTCCATACATTGTCAATTGTTTCATAATTTATATCTTATATCTAAGCTTATTTAAAGTAGTAAGATTTATTCCGAAATACCGGATAATCAATCGAAAATACTTGGAAATAACTCCGAATCCGAAGAAGTCGCTAACGCATCCGGATCCGAAGTCCTAATAACTGATCCGGATCGGAAAACTGGATAAACGGACCAAGCAGGAGACGAATTTCAATTTTATCGGATACCAATAGTACAACTAGTGGTGTGGCTCTGGAATAGTGGGGGTAACCCGAAAACAATCGAACTCAATCCGCACATATCCACTTTTATATTAAAATATTACAAAAAAATGAATATTTTAATGGTAATTATGTAAGTACGTGTGCTTCACAGTACAATTGAGCTGTTATACGCTGGTTTTCTTTTTTCAGGATATGATTTAGCTAACATTTGGACAATAAATAACAGACAGCACATGGATTTTTCAGCTTGGTAATACAGCATTTCATGTGGCTTATTATTGTTGTCGTACTCGCATAATTCTTCAAAGAACTTAATGTTACGTGCATTTTGTCTAACAAAAAGTGGAATAAAAGTACTTGAAGTTTATGTAATTTCAGTGAAATAAAAAAAATGTCATAGGCAATATACCGGTGAAGCCGCAACTAAGCTAAGACTAATATTTAACTGTAATACTGTAAGTAACCAACACTTACACATTTATCTCTTTTGTATAATAAAAAATGACTTATCTAACAGAAACAAACAAAAACGTTTTCGGTTTCAATTTCAATACTTCATGCCCCCGCGGTTCTCTGTCAACTATCGATTTAAAGAAGACCATACCCACGGATAGACAGGTATAGTACGTCAAAATGTACAAGCCTTTGTTCCTATTTAGAATCTATTTTTAGCTTCATGGCTTGTACCAACTTAGTGCACGGCCGTAAATTGCATTGTACAAAAATTTCCATATGTAATGTTTGTGACAAAAAAAGTACATGCGTTCGTTTTTATATAACGTTTGTATAACATTCAAGCTGATTTTGACTATTTCTGAAAAATACGCTGTGATGTTTATTGTGTTATCAACTTTACAATTCCAGAACGTATAGTATAGTACAGTAACAGCCAACAATTTCAAATATGTACAGCAAAAGAATTTAATAGCCGTGGTGTTTGCATTCAATATTTTTTTTCATTTCAATATATACCGTGTCCACGGATTTGGTGCAAACTTATACGACTGTGAACATTGTTAAATCTTTTAAACTATTTAATATTTTAGTTTTTTTATACAAATTTTTACATATAAAATAATTTGGTAATATTCCGGTTAACGAAAATAAATTCTTTATTAGAAATATAACATTTTACGAATTATTTTTTAAATGTATACAAATTCGTATTTTATAAAAAACAATAATTTATTCAACGTAACCTACACCTACTTCTACAAAGTTTTCAACTCTAAACCTAAATTCTCTGTAAATATTGCTACATGTTCTTACATCAATTTCATTAATCACTGTTCGTATTTTCTCTTTTAGTGCTCCCAAATTTGCAGCAAAATTATTATTTTCGTACAACCTTTGTTTAGCATATCCCCAAAAATAAAAAAAAAACTGTCGACATTAAATCGAGCCAAAGAGTTGGACAATGTATAGGTTCAAAGCAACCGATCCATTTTTCAAGAAACTGGGCGTCAAATCAGTTTCTAATTAAATTAGTTGAACGCGCAGGACATCCATCCTGCACAAATTAGACTGCATCTCTGTTAATATGTTTCAACAATGGCAAAACAAAAATATTAATGGAAATAATAACACAACTTATTTCTACCACGACAAAGTATGTAAAAAGCCATCATGTTTATGGGCAAATTCGTAAATATACAAAGAAAGCAATGTCAAAAGTTACTTAAGTTGATCACCCGTTAGGCATGTAGTCAATGCTAATTAAATATATACATCATAAAGGTAAATCTAATATTTCCAATAATGTTCATATATACATATACATTGGTATGCCGCCTGTTTATAATGTTTCACAAACAGTTTGAATTTACCTTTAATTCTCTATTCAATAATGATTAAATCCATGAATATTATTATTTGCCACAGCCCCTGTTTCATTATGCCGTATATGTATCTGTCTACTTATGTTTGTATTTATCAAAATAAATAAATAAATAAATAAATAAACCCTGTTTAGTTTGTATTCGATAGAGCAAGTATCTCACAAAGATGAAATTCACGTCACTACATTCACGAAAGTTGCTATCTATTTTTTATTAAAAATACAAAAATATGCCACTCTATCGAAAATAAGAAAGTTGGTAACTATTTAAGGTTTAACCGGTTTCATAAACGCAAATATTTTAAATTGATAGATTTATAGCCATATCTACCTATTCCAAGTTCGAATTCGTAATAATGTCATTAAAACTTGTAACTAACGAGCTTCGTGAGGTAGCCTGTATAATGCGTTTCAAACTTCAACGTCGACAACACATATCTACCTATCCGGTTCAGAATTCACCGAATAATAGTTGTCTGAAATCATTGGCTCATCAAAGCATCGAGGAAAATCTAGGATTCTTACATGTAAAGATAAGTATATATTTGCAATTCTATTTCACCGAAAAGTTTGAAAGATAAAAGACATCACATAATAGTGACAATATCACTAGTACCAATAGTAAGTACCATTAGAAAGAAATATGACGATATGCCAAATTTGCATTTCGTACACAGTATTCTACAGAGAACATTGATTGGATATAGAGGGGAACTCGAAAGGTGTTATAATATCTAGATGAAATTCTAAGTGCGGTAAATTATAAACTCGCTAACAAACTTAAACAGTCCACTTTGTTATTCACTAGCTTAGACGTAAAAGACGCCCGCGCACTTAGTGAATCCATCAAGTGCCGTTCTAGTAGGACTGATAAATCCTGTCCATCCTAACGACAGGTATCAGTACAGTACATTTTCTCTAGACGCTTCTAATCAGCCGACGATGTACCTTATAACAGAGATACCATATTGTACTTCCATACTCCAGTTTGCTTCTCACTCTGATAGTCAGCTTTAGCGTGCATGAATAAAGTCCTTAGAGATACGCATGATGAAACCCAGCAACTTAGAAGCAGATGAGCATATATCTCGGATTGTTAGTCAAAGCTCAGTTGGTCAAATATGACACCAAAATCTTTAATAACAAAACTTCTCATTACAGGCACATCATCAAAATCATATGCAACAAAACCTGGGTTATGGGTCTTAGTAACGGAAGTGATATTGCATTTTCCACTATTTAAAGTGAGTCAATTCTCATTGTATCAATTTACTATTATGTCTGGATCTCATCTCTTACTGCGCGGTAGGCCAAAGAGCAACAGGGAAGAGAAACAAACAGATCGTTCAGGTATACATTCGAATTAAGTTGTCCAAGATTAGAACCTTGTGTTACTCCAGAAGTTCGGCAAAAAATGTAGGATTTAAAACCATTGTAGTAAATATAACTTAGTCACACTAACTTCTAGTTAGCTTCGAAGTAGAGCCAGAAATGGAGCAGATTATCCAAAGCAACTCAGCTTACGAAGCTTCCGTGATCAATTGAGTCAAATGCTCTTGTAGAATCGGTATATGGTCAAGTTTTTTCGTGATATCTTGTGTAATACAGACGAGGTTGGTTATACTGAAGCGTCTCAGGACAAAGCCATGCTATAGGATGTTGTAGATATACACATGGTTTTATTCTCGGTAAAATATCTGCTCAAAGACGTTAGATAAGATAGATAAGATCGAAACTGGTCTGTAATTTTTAATAGTTACGATATCACCTTTCTTAAAAATAAGACATATGCGCGCAATCTTCTAGCTCTTGGGAAATTTGTAATATTTAATGTAAGCGTTAAATTCCAGCGATTCCATTTACACACTCGTGTGCTCAGTGCCTAACCAGGAACAAAGGAATGCCATCATCACCACGAATTGATTTGCTAATTGCTTATTGCTAATACACGTTGTGTCGGGAAGAGTAGCAGTAGCAGTGGATGGTAAATACACAGACATCAAGTTATTTGCAAATACGTTGACTATTTCCTGCGGATCAGTAAATTCATTGTTGTTTAAACGTACTCTTCGTAGAATCGTATACGTACTTCTTTTTTGAATGTACAAAGTTCAAAAAAAACTTTGGATCAAACTATATCTTACCTTCTATAATACTTGCGTAGTTCGCGTATACGTTGATTGTTTCGTGTTTTATCCGCTTTCTCAACTGTTGAAACTCATCTTGTAATACCGAAAGCCCAGTGGATTTCCATTTACTATGGTAATATATCTTCAACGATAAGCTATCGTTTATATATTAAGTGAACCGCGGTTGATAATTTATTATCCACGATTAATTATATAAAAGAGATACGTTTCGGCAACAAACTTCTACGTATGTGCAAGTGTTGTTCTCAAAACTCAAACCAAATCCATTCAAAACATTTCAACAGTGCTGACATAACAGATGTCGTCACCTAAACCAATTTGTTGAATTCCGAAACGCCCGTAATTCCATTCCGTTCGAGTTGCCTATTAAAAGTTGGTTATATTGTAACTAGAACACCGTCATCAAAGTTGAAAGTTTACTCTAATAAAATTGGATCGATTCTAACTTTAATTGTATCTGAGCAAAATATTTACTCAAAAATGTTTAACAGCACCTTATAATAATATAATTTGAACTTTGCATTTAAATAGTACCTACTGAATATTTGTCATCGTTTACGCGTTCGTGGAACGCGTAATAATAGTGACGCCTCCAGACGAAGCTAGTATCAAAATGAGGGCAGGAGGTAGATCCCTACAGGGAGGCATATTATCATCCCTTCTGCGGGCATCTCTTGTAAACAAATTAATAACAAAGCTGTCCAAAGAAGGTCTTTACTGGCTAGCATATGCTGACGATCTAGCTACGAGGCAAATTTGCTGGGGAAATATCGAAATAAATGCAAAATGTCTTAAATACAGTAAATAACTGATATAAACAGGAAAGAATAACAGTCAATGGCCAAAAAACACAAATTATCGTATTCACAAAGGAACGCATAAGTCTAGGCCTAAAACCAGTTGTGCTGGTTCAAGGAGAAAAAATTCCATTTGTCAAAGAAGCGAAATACACGGCGTGTGGTTCGATCAAAGACATACGAGGAATTCTCACATCATTAAGATCATTAGCAAATCTAAGCAGATGTAGAAAGTTATGTGGAAAATGTGGAGATTAAGCTAAAAAAATGATGGTGTGGATGGTACATGGAGATAATCAGATCAATCGGTGGTGTAGTGGATGAAAACATTGCAGGTAGAAGCAACAAGGGAGCTAAGTGACCTATAAAGACTAGCATGTCAGTGGGCCACGGAAGCCATGAAAACTACATCTATAGCTGCTCTGGAAATCGTCTTAAATCTGAGACCGTTACGTATATACACCCAAGGAGAGGCTTGGCTAACAAACTATAAACTGATAAATAGCCTCCTATAATTAAATCGCATGGTGCAAACTAATAGAAACTGTTAAAAAGAAGTCGAAGCGGCGCCAATAACTAACAGGCTTAGTTATGTCTCAGGAGCTCAATAGACTGAGAAGCCGAACTAAGGTGACCCTTGCCTGGGTACCAGGATACGAAGGCCACCGAGGGAATGTAAAGGGAATTAAGCGACCAAGTTCGTCAACTGCTGAAAATCGCCCAAAACATTCTGCGGGAATGAGATATAGGGTAGCAAAAGCAACCACTAAACAATGGAAAGATACGAAATCTCAAAGCTGGTGGAAGCATATTTCAAGTCGGAAACAGACTAAGCAATTTCTGATTGAACACAGGCCTACATTTACAGTGAACCTAATAAGCAGAGACAGGAAATTTGTTAGAACAATAGTGGGTCGGCTAACAGGATATTGTATTGTTAAAAAGCACATGAGTAATCATAGATTCTGCCAGACAGAAGAAGAGACGGCCATCCATGTGCTATGTGACTGTAGAGTACGGCAGAAGTACGGCCCACAGAAATAGACTGAACAGAAAATTCAAAAGCCAAAAGGCTACATCGAAGGATCACGCATAAGGCTGATAAATCTAGCTAAGAAAGCAAAGATAATTTTACACTAGGACTAATTTGCAGTAATAGTATATGTACATCAATAGAAACATGTACATATGTAATACTTACAATCAAGTTTTTAAATATTCCATTCTAAACTTATTATTATTTACTACTTATAATATACAAATATTGTAGTACCAATAACTAAAATTATTAGCCAAGAAAAAGAGATTGAAAAACTCTGAATCGTCGAGAAACGGACTTGAGCATATTATTTTAATTATGTTGATCATTTGTTTCTCCTTGCTTCATTTATTTATTAAGGTGCATAGGTAAAAGCATGTCAAAATCAAATATATTCCAAATTAAACCTAATAAAAACAGTTTATGCGACCACAAACAATAGCATTTGTGAGATTTACTTATCAAAAGTTGAATAGCTTTTAGCTGGACTTCGCCACATGATACGTCCAACCTCAATTTGTAAGTTCTTCTATCTTTCCTTTTGTATGTATTGTAGGTAAAATAAATAGTTAACTAGTTAAATAAAAATTCCACCTTAATAATTTTCAAATTAGCAATATTTTTCTATTCGATGTAAACATTAGTCGCATTCATCAGGTAAATCTGCTGCTAATCATTGATAGTGGTCGTTACATCAATAATAGTTACGTATAGAGATGACAAAGGCGGATGGAATTATTCCTTTTTTGCAGCGACTAGATAGACTCGTGTCTATTCGCGTCATGAAAATGAATTCGTGTTCATCTACGTGGTGTCCCGAAGAATGAGTCTGTCTAGCCTCTGTAAAAAAGGAATAATTTCATCCTGCTTTGTTCTCTCTAATCATTCGCATTCAGTTTAAAGGAACATCTTTCACAACAATTTCTTTAGAACTAACCTAGCTTCAGTTGCTTAGATAAATTATTTCAACTGACTATGAGTTCTATTTATTATCAAAAAAAATCAAGGTGTTAATAGTAACCCGCTTCAGTACTTTACGCTATCCACGCCTGAAACTGAATTCTCAAATACAATTACAATTCGGCATTAAACATGGCAATTTGGACAAAAGGGGATGGAAAAGCTCGAATGCGATGGTTTAGACATGGTAAATATCAAAAGCGAATTACTGAAAAAAAAAAAGAATGTATGGTCTACTAGTCTAGAAAGAACGCAGAAAGCTGCAGTATATGTGACTGTTTTCGTTTTTCAAATAACATGATGACCATAGAGAATGCCCAACTACTATAATTTTCTGCATTTAATCTTATAATTATAAGATTCTATTAGTACAAAAAGTTGTAAATCAAAGATCAAATTTATTTGGCAATTATCGAATAATGTTAAACAGTAAGTCTGATCACGAACTAACTATAGTACTAAACGCTAATTTGATATTCGGCGCTGAAAATGACGCTTTGTTCGGTAGATGCGAGTGTTTCATGCAAGGGTTGCATGCGTGATTCCGCTTCCAATTACTAAAGCTAAACTTTAACATCGAAGCACGACGATACTATATTTCGGTGACCTTTTGTAGGTCACCTCATCTAATACCGCATTCGCACGCTTACATATAGAAGGTGCCGAACAAATAGCATTGAATGATGGGCGGGTGTGTGCTCTTTAAGGAATATATCGAGGATATACCTACTCGGTTAGTCTATTTAAACACGTGTATATATAAACTTGCCAGTATTATGTGGCTGACATTCATTTCAATATCAAGATCCTATTTTCAGAAGGTCTACACGACCTCCACCATAAGCTGGAATTTACCTAACCCACATCCAAGATATATTGATAAAGAAATGCTGATATTCGAATCATTGTAATTTATAACTTTTGTTCATATTCTTACACGTACACGGTGAAAATGTACAATTGAGCTTATCGTGTGAACTGTTGGAAGCTACAAATTTCTGATGATATCGTAGACATCAGAGCTGACCCTATTAGATTGGATCGCTGTCCGTGGAAATGAAACAAAATTAAAAATTGACCATGATTATCATTTTTCGTTCGTTAACTATTGTCACAGTTAAAGTTTCGTGTTCACAAAATATGACAGAAGATATTTCAGTTCGTCATCCTTAAAACAATCCTCTTAGCAAATTCCATTGGATTGCCGTCAGCGAGGGTAAAAAAAAATTAAAATTGACCGAAAGTGAAGTTTTTCGTTTCCATTGTAGTTAATATTTGGTGTGCACAAAATATGACTACAGAGGATATTTCAGTAGGCTATGTTTAAAACAACCCTGCCGGCAAACTCGATTGAATCGCCGTCAGCAAGAGTGAAGAAAAATAGAGACTAGCCGGATATAGAGTTTTCCGCTTTTATTGCCATTAATGTTTCGTATTCACCAAATGTTACTACAGAGGATATTTCGATATACCATCTGTAGAACAATTCCGCTAGTAAACTTAATTGGATCGTCCCCGGCAAGAGTGAAGAAAAATAGAGACTGGCCGGAAATTGAGTTTTTCGTTTCTATTGCCATTAATGTTTCGTATTCACCAAATGTTACTACAGAGGATATTTCGATATACCATCTTTAGAACAACCTCGCTAGTAAACTCGATTGGATCGCCGTCGACAAGAATGAAGAAAAATAGAGACTGGCCGGAAGTGGAGTTTTTCGTTTCTATTGCCGTTAGTGCTTCGTCTTCACAAAATATAATTACAGAGAATACTTCAATACGCCATTCTTAAAACAACCTTACTAGTAAGCTCGATTGAATCGCAATCAGCGAGGGTGAAAAAATAAAAGCCGACCGGAAGTGGAATTCTTCAACAGTAACGAAAAGCGCACTTTCCTTTCAGTACTATTCATTATTTATTTATTTGTTTGCTTTAATATTTATCTAACGGCGGCAAAACAAGTCATAAGTCATAACTCTATAATTGAAGTAAGGATTGCAGGAACCTGCTTATTGTCAGGATAAAGGAAAGTCGAACATTATCCTTAAACTTTTCTAAGGATGTAAAGTTTGTACTATTTCGGTTAACAATGTCTTCCCGGCGTTACCGACTTCGCGCAGCGAAAATGAAAGTTTCCGTGCGTCATAAGCCGTGGCCGAAAAGTCGTATATAACGTCACTGAAACTCCAGCTGTTATAGTTTTTGTTAGAAATATCGGTGATGCAATTTTAAAAACGCTTAATTAATATATGTGACGAATCGTTAGAGTCTTTAAAATATTAAAAGCAGGTACATTAAATCCTTATAAAAATCCATTTAGAGTTTCCTTTCTAATCCAACAGTGTATTGAAATACATATACAATACAATACTTGAAAACAAAAAAAAATTCTCACACTGAAAATAACTATATTTGAAAACAATGAATACCATTGCATTCTGTTCCACAAAAGTAAATACTTTAATCTCCATTATATTCTCAAACATTTAATTCTAAGAGCAGTTCAAATGCTGATTTGTTAATAATAAAAAGTTCACCAATGTGTTTAAAATAAGAAACTTGGTAGCCACTTCCGGTTCAAGCGGAAGTGATTTGTAGGCGAAAATTGTCTATTCCAAAATTTCATTCAATAAAATAATTAAAACTTCTATCTGACGAGCTTCGCGTTATTTTTTGTAAAAGAATAAACTATCACTTCTTTCCTGAAATTTTATTAACTCAAAAGCTTTCGCTTTGCATTTTCTCATCATTATTTTGAAAATTGTTCTAGATGTTACTATTTAAATAAGACGTATATCCTTTAAACTTATTTACTTTTGAACAGTTTATTGGGAAATTGCTATAAATATAGCTTCGTTACTAATCGTTTAAGCCATACATTTGATTTTATGTATTATTATTTATTAAATTTCAATCTGTGCTATAATCTTTAATATTTTACACCTTCTAGTGAATTAGAATCCTGTAAAATGCTTTTATTATCTTTGAATAGATAAAATTAGTTCCAGCCATGTTCTAACGCGCCTCAATAATGTCAATATATGGACGTCATTTTCCATAAACTGCTGGTTCATTTTTACTGCCATGTTTTAATGGAAAACTTAAGCTTGTTTTACGCCATCGTAAATTGGTTATAATAGTTCGTAGTAAATAGTTATCGCAAATTATTTGACGTGTCACGTGATAAAAAAATTTAGTAGAGAATTTCACGTAAACCTTCATCGAAAGCTTTTGGCATTATGTTTAGCAGATTTAAAGTACTACTGATGTATCGTGGTTGGAACGTATTTTTTTCTTTCTATGCGGTCTGTTGCGGGTATTTTTTAAAATTTTATTGAAACGGTCAGATGATAATAAGGTACTATTCACTTAAACCCAAAGGTCTTTGAAATATTAAGGCTTGTTTGAAAAAGACATTGTATAGAGAAGGGTAGAATAAGTAATTCATAGCACGAAGTGTATTCAGTAGTAAGTGTTTAGGGAGAATTGTTGCTGTGCCAATTCAATTCGACAGATCCACATAAGATTTAAAAACGTAACATACGCAACGGATATGTACTTTCTGTAACGTACAAGTTCGTCAAAATGTAACATGCGATAAATATATTAGCCATCTCTCTTTCAGATTTCTACTAACAGCATTTTAAGTATTCACGAAACTATTCAGCGATAGCGCCTGATGTCCAAAAATCTATTTGTGAAAAATAATATCCCCGCGAATTTCAGTTAAGTACTGGGTAATTCATGTGATTTGAGAAAGAAATCAAATACAAAGGAAACAGTAGCTAAAAATAAAATATCGATCCCTTACATAAAAGCTTACGTTGTGTAACGATAAAGTTAAGAAAAAAACGGCGTCCAACGAATTTTTTGTTTGCAATAACTAAGTGTGGATAATCCTCCTAGCCGAAGATATCGTCACTAATTTTAGGGTAGTTTCAACACTGTACAGCGTGTCCAAATAACGCGTGGATTATGCAATTTGGTAAAAAAATTTCAAATAAGAAACATTCGGAGACTAATTCTGTATGTAAGTGTGAGGGTGCTCGAGTTCCACTATAAACTACGCAGGTATGGTATCTTAAATAGAACACTATGTATTTATTGTTTTTGAGACTTTCTACTTAATTTTTGAGATAACATAGCATGACACAGACTTTTGCAAAATTCCCCAGTTTCTGATTGATTAATCAATTTTTGGAGATTTCAATAATACATCGAAAACCGTATCATATCAACTAGTGTCTAATGGATAGCAATTGAAATTGTTGTCATGTTTGATTTGTGCTCTTTAATGTGTTTCTAATTGAACGCTCCGCTCCGTATATTTTAAAAATCGTAAAAAGTTAAATACAAAAAGTGCTGCGGCAAAATTTTATTCGTATATATTCGTTAAAACTAAGTCCAAACGTTATCTTTTTTGGTACAATTTCGAAGTAACAACTATTTTCATACATATGTGCATTGTCTAGTAAGTAGTAAGTAAGCATATAGAAGTAATAAATAACGAAAGTAAGCAGGCAAATATTGATACGATAAGGTTTTTCGGCACTGAAGAATACAAGACTTTACTGAAAATTTTACGTATAAATGCTTAGGATTAAACTTTCTGGATGAATAAAATATGGTGCTCAGCACTTCGAGTAAATATTAAAATAGTAAGAATAAATTAAATATTAAATTTTTCACGAATTTATCTTAGAAAAACTGTACTCAATACATTTTAGCAGAAAGGCTAATCTGCGCAATATAGTGAAATGTAGTCGACAATATACAGAGTGTTCTATAAACAAATCAAATATCATAAATAATAAAATAAGAACGATTTCAATGGCTTGTAGACGCTAGTTGATTCGATATATTGCTAGAAGCTCAAAGAAATACTAAATCGAATAAAATTAAAATCATGGCTCTGGCAATGCGCTTAAGATGCCGCCCGTTAAAGAAATCGCAACATTTTGTGTAGAAAATCCTAAATTATATAAATTATTTCAAAAGCCAAGATGGATAGAGAGATAAGTGTTAACATTGAGGCATCCAAAAACTAAACTTACATCGCACAATTTGGAAATTGCACATCCTATATGCTCCGGTGAAAATTTTATGTTGTCCAGCACTTGTCTACGAATATTTTTTGAGAACTTTTCGCTAAATTAGTTAAGAAACAAACAATATAATATCCTACACCGATGCACTTGGCTTAAGCGCCGCATGAAAATGAGAACAATTGATGCTCGTTAAGGATGCGTAGTCGGACTATATAATTTAGTTTCACAATGTAGTGCATTAAGGCTTAAATAACATTAGTACCGAATATGTAACTCAAAGAGCTGTGAAAATGGAATTGTTAATTTTTATATCTATTCTACTATATTTATCATTTTTTCTACATCTGCCGTTGTTCTCCATAAGGTCGTGTGTTTGTACTTCAAGAAAATGTATAATTTTAATGAGAAATATTTAAAAGAAGAATTTAAAAAAACTGTTGATTTAACCAATAAAAATATTAGCTTTTGGAGAAGAAAACAAGATTTGTTAATTTTTATATCTATTCTATTATATTTATCAATTTTTCTACATCTGCCGTGGTTCTCCATAAGGTCGTGTGTTTGTACTTTAAGAAAATGTACAATTTTCATCAGAAATATTTAAAAGAAGAATTTAAAAAAACTGTTGATTTAATCAGTAAAAATATTAGCTTTTGGAGAGGAAAACAAATCAATTTCTATTTTCGTGTACTAATTTTTGGTGTTATAGGGAGTTCAATTGCATTTCCGGTATTACCGGAAGTAGCATCAACTTTCTTATCGTAAATAGAACACCTTATACATTTGTGGATTTTGAAAAGGTAACAGAAAGGCGAATCTAACGATATCATATATGATAAATACATCTTTCCTTAAGAAATATTGCATGTAGCAGTAAAAGTTTTGATAATTCGTTTTTATTGTTTTGTAAAGCTGGCCGATAATCAAATTGTCTTTTCTATCGCCAGGTTGAACAACAGAACAACAGAACAACAGAAATTTCAACAACAGGATTCGAATCTACAACTTCCGTTAGTCGGACGAGTGCCAATAGCACCGCAGAGGTACGAGGATGAGACTCTGTAGTGTAGTTGCGCGCTCCTCCGCCAAAATGCGAGCCTAACATCGTTCAAAATTTCTTGTTATTAATTAAAGTCGTGAAGGCAAAAAAACGCATTTCTTTGCAATTTTTTATATTGTTGTATATATAAATATATATATAATTTATATATACAATACATGTATTATTATATGTATATTTATATGAATATAAAGAGTTGGCCTCCGTATATAAAACAACTAATCTAAATTGACAGGATAACAATGACTCTCCGGGCAGAATGTTGAACATAAAAGAAAAAGAACACCGCAACGAATACTTGTTTAATCGAGATACAAAACCGAATAAAACCAACGTAAGGGTTCCTAAAGCAATGTCTTTATGTACAAAGTAATATCCTCAGCATCAGGTTTCGAATGTTTTTCTTGTTATGTTTTTGTTGTATTAAAGCAGCTTAATTATGCCAGCTCATTAAAAATAGATTAAAGGTAACATGTAATACGTCCAATGTTTCAATACACTATTAAAATCAGTATCACGATATTTAAGAACTTTTAAGAAATTACTTTAAAAAATTAAAATTAATTAAAATTAAATGAAAACATTTTCATAAATATTCGTATTTACTCTGTTGCATATCGTTTTAACTCGAGTTAAAACGATATGTAACGCAAACTTTAAACCACCAGTTCCAATATTTTATTATCAACTCTAAAATATTAATCGCAACGCAGTCAATTTTACTTGAAAGTTCGATCGACTAGCACTACATTTATTTTAAAATATCAAGCAAATATTTCAACAGATACCTACAAACCCGTTCAGAAATGAAATAACTTATTTATAAATAAAATGCTTAAATAAAGACAACGACAGTTACATAAATAAATCAGTCATTTTGATACATGTTTACTTTTCTTACAGTAAATTTTCATTACTTACAACAAACTCACCTGAAACGTGTGAAAAAGAAGCTAGATATTCGTATCTAAAGTTTTGTCGTAACGATAATCATAAATATCAGTTTCGTCCTCGTTTAGATTTAGGAATATGTAAAACGATCTTTTTGCCGATCGAGATACAGGCAGGTGTATGGTGAGAGGGTATATTTCAAGACCCGAACTTCTGAACCTTTACGAGTCCCAAGCTATACTGATCGTTGCGAATCGGGATTTGTTGGCGCGTTCATAAAAGCGCGCAGCTTTTGCATATAGCTTTACTTCGGACTATACGGTAAAGGTAGGTGCACGCACGCAACTACATCGACGACGAGAAAATTAAATTGAATTTGTCGACTTGCCCAATGCATAAAGAAACCTGTTCAAAATTATCGTTTCGCTTAATGGTAAGAGCGTTGAAAAGGCGAATTCATTAAAGTAAGAAAGAACAATGCATCAGTTTTTCGAGATGTACTATGAACAATTCAATAACTTAGATATAAGAAAATTTATTCATACTCATACAGAAAAAATATATACATCAACCGTGGCAAGAAACAGGACTCACTCACAGGACTACAATTGGAAGTCATTACAACCAAGGGAAGACCCAAATTGTTTGTGATTGAAACTAGGTTTTATCTAAAGTTGAAGACCAGTCGACACAATCGGTTCAGAAGACCAAGAGAAAGATTTTCTGCCTTAACCGTATCCTCAAGACTACGGTTTTAGAATGCTTTGTGGGAAAATTTGTCTGTTAGGGCAACTACATATTTTGTTAGATTAAATAAACGTATTGTAATTCTTAGTATAAATTGCTCTAATTTTAAAAATATAAGGATTGCTGTGCCCAAATTCCAAGAGATAGCCTGTATTTGAACCCGATTGAACATCTATTAAATGATATGAAAATCAATATAAGGCGAGATTTACTTGCGGGGAAGTCCAAGTATTCGTCGCAACTCGCATCGATGCATTACGGATCATCTAGAGAGATGATCATCTTTTAAAGACAAGTTCAATAACACTGGCCAACAAATTTCAACTTTTGATTTTGCCATAAAATAATTTATACTAATTTCGATAGAAAACCTCAAACATTTATTTTAATAAAAGGTAGAAGATCAAGTTAGCTCGATTTTTTTTATATTTCAATGAAAAGGTTTTTTTAAATTAGATCATAATTTTATGTAGATTTCAAATTATTATAATTAGAATTAGAACCTCTTCATGGCTAACGTCGCCCATATTTTCCGGACGAAAATCCAAGTGAGAATGTAGAATGTGCACTTTAAGGGACATATTACAGCCAGCAGTGTGAAATGCTTGTAACATATCCATTACTAAAGTTTTATAGTTGTCAGCTTTTTTGTTTCCCAAGAAATTCCTGAAAACTTGTACCATGGAGAGCCAAGCTGTTTCTTCCTTCGCTGTTAATTTGGTTTTGAAGATTTCATCATTTACTATTTCTCATATCTGAGATCCAACAAAAATACCTTCTTTCAGTTTCCCTTGTATTAATTTTGGAAACTTTTCACGAAGGTATTTAAAACCTTCACCTTCGAGATCCAGTGCCTTTACAAAGTTTTTCATGAGCCCAACATTCACGTGGAAAGGTGGTATTATGATCTTTTCTTTTTCTACTAGAGGCTGATGTTGCACATTGACTTTTCTTGGTATAAACTGTTGTCGTAGTGGCCACTCTTGCTTATGGTAATGTTTTTCTCTGTCACGACTGTCCCAAAGACATAAAAAGCAACAGTATTTGATGTAACCAAATAGCATACCCGAAATAATTGCAATTACTTTAGAATCTGCACAAATATTCCAGGAATAGTCTTTGCACTTTATCTTTTCTAATAAAATTTTCAGATTTTCGTAAGTTTCTTTCATAGGAACAGCATGACCTATCGGAATAGAAGGATAATGGTTTCCATTATGCAACAAAATTGCTTTTAGGTTGGTCTTTGATGAGTCTATGAATAATCTCCAAGAGCTGGGATCATAATATTTTCCAAAAGTTTCAGAAAGTTTATAAACATTATTGCAATAGATCAGATTACCATAGCATAGGATAAGGGTGCGTACAATATTTATCTGAACATTTGCTTTATTATTTATACCGACGTACTCGAAAGACAAAAAAATCAACGTTAGCACTACTAAACACGTGAATTCCAGATTCAATGAACCTAACTCCACTCATTCGAAATAAATAACCTTTTAAATACAGAAATCAGTGATGCCCTTTTGAATTTAGTAAAACCTCTAATTCAATCATTCATTAGTTCGAATAATCGTTTTGGCAATGTGCAGGGTGACTCGTATTAAGTTTTCGTACGCCTCCGACGGCCCAATCAATCCCGAATTCACCGAAGCGTACACAACACCAGTCAAAGGTGCCGAGCGGTCTAAAAATCACCTCAAAACACGGCAACTTCTAATAATCTGCTTTGATTTCTTGGATAGTTTTATATTTAATATTCACTCAACGATTTGTCGTTGGCTTTCTTGATGAAAAAGGAAAATGTACGTTTTTTTTCAGCAAATTTTTGCAACCCTCAAATTTCGAATAGTGTCTAGTCTAATGGTTGTATAGTATGTATGATGGGACAAAGTATACTTGGACGGCCAGCAAGCGACGAAACAGTATGGGCAGTGTATACAATGCTCGCTTTCGAACAGGTTTATTGCATTTCGTCCAAGTTTACTTTTGTGCCATCACACATATGTATTTTGCCATATTATTTTTGAAATAACTGTTTTACAAGTTTGCCTATTTCTATAACGAAAATCTGGTTAGAATAATGTATTTCAAAATATTTCTTTTCCAAATCTACTGATCAAAATTTCATTATTTCACCATTTCAATAACAACATTATTCTAACGTATTTCCATATCCCAACATGTTCTCTAATGGCGGATAAAAGTAAGCACCTATCAGTTATCGTATTTTCATATAATTTGTGTTTAATGTCCATATTCATCGTTAAATTGGTATTTTTAAGAATTCTATGATACTGAATACTTTCGTGATAGTCTATTCTAACATATCATCTCAGGTAATTTAAATTCATTAAAATGGTTTCACTAAAACCGTTTTCAGACCAGTGCTTCTCTACCCCATCTAGTGTTGGCTGCTGCAACCAATTTCAAAACCGTTCAATTTTTCCAAAATAGGATCCTCAGCATGGGTTGTTTTCTGGTTAGTCAGGAGCGAGACACTCGGATGGAACTCTTCAAGGGGTTCTTTGTTAAATCAGCAATAAACGTGTACGAGCTGGCACAGATCTACCCCAACACACTCGTCCGCTACGGCCCGAGTTTCCGTAGGACAGTATCAAACCCCGGACGGTTCTTATACAACTCCGCGGACAACCCCATGGTGCTACCCCATCACCTCCACATCAGTCCAAACAAAAGATGAAGCTTATGGATAGAGAGGAGAAAGACAGATAAAATTATTTTTTTTACAGAGACTAGACAGACTCGAGTTTTGTCGACTCTCGTGGAAACCAACAGACAACACGAATCCTTTGGCATGAGGTGAATAGACACGAATTTATCTAATCGCTGCAAAAAAGGAAAAATTCCACCTGCCTTTATCATCTTTACTTATGGAATATCTAAATTCTATTAGAGAGAGAAACCTGCCTAAATAACTTATTACTGCTATTAAAAACTAATGACATTAGATCCTCAAAAAGTCGCCCATTATTATCGGTAACATAAATGAACAGCGCTACCTGTATAATTTACTGGCCCCATCTCCATATATAAACAAATCTTTATACACTTTAGCCAGTTGGCCTCTAACCACGTCCGATATGGCTTAAATCAGGCGATTTTGATTACGGGCGTACAAACACCGTTCTAACACACACAGTTTTAATGAGAGGCATCCCAGAGAGAGGTTATTGAAACGAAGCGAATGTATTCAAACAAATTTGTTCAACCCCAATGATTGGAGTGGCACGCATTCTTTTGGTGAATATACATGGCGATTCGATTTTATTTGCGAAAAATAATTATTTTTCTCATCGATGGCTAGATGAAAGAGGTAGAAATCTATAATGAGACGTTTTCAAATACAATTTTTTAGCTCTTATCGATTTTACAATACGTCACGTAAAGTTATATTTCTAGAATTCACTTTGAAATAATATAGAAGGAAATTTATGTGAAAGAGCAATAAATATACTGTTCTCTATCTAACGAAATGAAACAAAAAGAACAACTACGACATCGATATCCTCAGGTTGGCCTTAAAAATTCGCAACATCATAATCGCAATATAGAATCAGATAAATCGATCTTTTTTCATCTCAATTCGAAAATATCTACAAAAATAGCCCAATAATCGATATAAGATTGATTCTTGAATCTTTTACTTTCTCTTTCCTTTGGTAAATACTGCCGAGAAAAATGTGTACAATGTGTTCAAATCGAAGCCAAAAATATTAGAATTAACTGCTTATTGTACAGACTTTTCTGATTAGCATGTTAGAACTTTTAATTTGTTTTTTTCTACGAAATTAGTAGAAACTAAATAGATTCGTATTTACATCTACTGGTTTCCCCGAGAGTCAACAAGACACTAGTCTGTCTAGCCCCTGCTAATTTCGTAAAACGAACGGAAAGCGGCGAACTTTAGTAATGACAAATGAGTTCAGTATATATACAATGGCATACCATTGTTGCCAGAAATTTACAGTCAACTTTATAGAAAAAATCAACATTTGTGCTCCATCGAGTTGCCCGATTGGCGCTGTAAGTTTTAACTTATTTTGGTGTAAGAGGTAGTATCGATAATTTTCAATAATACTATCGATGGTGCCCAGCCAGCCGACATTTTCATTATTTTATGGTTTAGCAACTTTTATGCAGCACATGGTTTATTCGATAGTCTCACTATCCATTATTTCATTATTGGTAACGTTTGTTTATGGTTCACACAGTTTCTGGATACACTCTTCATCATATCAATTCTTTGCAAGTTTCTAACTAAATTTTTGTGAGCAACAAATTTAGTAGGTCTTTAATTCTTTCACCAAAACTATGTGCATTTTCATTCTTGCTTAAACCTTCATTAAGGTTCCATTAGGTTACTTAATAAGCAATCTTCACAAGCATCGACAAATAAGGGTAGTGTGTCAGTACATCCTTTAAAAGCAGATATAGTACGTCGTACAGTATTCATTGTTAGTGACTTGTTCAGTAAGTAGTAAGAGAGTTGTTTTCATTAGTTATCAACGCAGCTAACAGCAGTTCCAGCAGTAGTTGGCAGCTCTAATGATTTTTCCTTCTCATGTTGCTTCTTTGTTTCCTTTTTTCTTGTCCTTTGGCAAAATTTGGATCGCTTTATGGAGGATCTTGGATTGATTTTCAAATCTTCGGAATTGTTCCTTCCACCAGCGTTGCGTCGTTGAAAAGTTATACCCTCCGAATATCGTATTCTGCAATCTTCTTCTGGTTATCGAAAGGATTAAGATTCACTCAGATATTTTTAGCGTTGTTAATCCCCTAACGATGATAACCAGAATGTTTACTAATTGCGCCAGTTAACAAAAGTTCGGTAAAAAAATGTATTTGATATTCATACAAAAGGACACTGAGCACTACTAAAACAAAAGCGTATTCCGTTACCTTATATAGGTATTAACAACGCTCACTTAGATATTAGTATCTTTTGCTAGGTGCTTGTATTGTTGCAGAAATAATGCAAAGTATATATTGTCTGTGTAAAATAAATGGAAGGAAGTCAATTGTATACGATTATTACTTTTTGAGGGATATAACTTATATTTTAAAAATATCATTAAGAATAATATGTTTCAAGCTATTTTTTTCATTTCGGTTGAAATTCATATATAACAGCAAAAGTAAACACATTTCACTGAACATATTTAGGATAATACATTATCAATATTAAAAGTAAGAATGTACTAAATTTATTTTTAATATCCACTTGTAGTAATTCTTTACTTTGAAGAACATGGAATCTGGAAAATAATAAACAATTCACATCTATCGGTTGCCATATAAAACAATATTTCAGCTAAATTCTATTTCCCCACGTTAAAATGACAATGACGGTTGAAAATTCATGGCATAAAGAATGGCGTAATTTCTGTTTCTTTGCGTCTGGTATCCCTAAAATAATTCTCATTAACAATGTGTTTGTTGCTTATAATAACCGGATACCTTCTTCTGGCTGCCAGGAGGAAAATTTATTCCAACCTATCTCTCCATCTGCATCTACTCCAACTATGAATGTGGCTGGAAACACTTCTTTAAAGATAGCCGTTTCAATATCTTTGTGATCTTTTGCTACACAGCAAATTCTAATGGCACAGCTACTTTTTCGTAAACATATGTGATTTTTAAACTGAAATATAAAACGGTGGTCATTTGCATATTACAATATGTAATGTAATACATACATACCTCAACTAACTTAGACTTAAAATCATGTTTATACGGTATCACCAATGAAAATGCATCGAACTGAGTTGTCTTATCTTTACTTTGTGTAAAAGCTATACAATAGAAGGTGTTAATTGTAAAAATTTTGTTTGTGTTATTCTTTTGAAAGAGCTTAACACCATGTGATATGTCACCACCTCCAATTGCAATTTCTTTTATATTTTCCCTAAAAATGCGACTTTTAGTATACACAAATTGTAACACGCTGTAGCTAATGACCCAATTCAGGATCTAAATTTGGTACTATGTATGTATTTAGCTTTAGCAGCCGATATTTTAAACATCTTACATGGTACAAATTTTATTTGATTATCCAATAGTAGGACACTTAATACTTGAATAATTTAACTAGTGAGGTTATAGTGAAACATACCTATTAAGTAATTCCTGTGTGAATTTTCTAATTGTACTCTTTGGACATTTTGATGTAAATAATAAGATGCAACGAATATCTTCATTTTCGGCGATATTTTCTTCCAGTACACTGCTTGTTCTAGTAACTGATCCACTAAAACGTTTTATCTTTATATCTGGTATCTTTGGAATGAATAAACTTGTAAAAGGACAACGGTAACTTGAAACCACATCTAAATAAATCGAATTATCAAACCGTTCATATTCTAAAAGTTCCTACCTTTAATCTTATTTGAAGGGCTATACACTTTAGAACATGAAAAAGCCCAAAAATCAACATCTTTAGGCATAATTTCTTTATGAAGATATTCTGAAACTTAAGATTTCTAGGTAAAGGAACGTAATAATAAAGAGTTTAATTACCTTACAAGTCATCCTCGTATAAGGATCACTATGAACACACATATACTTTTGTAGCTTTATTTCTCTATAATTATAAAATATAAGTCCAAAATCAATACTATCATACATAAAATTAGTGCTTTTATCCATTACAAATTGTCTTGGTTGAGATTCAAAATAACTTAACCAGCCAGCATTTGTTCGTTTTTGCATTTCTACCTTACTATATCTATTCCATGTCTTATTAACTAGAGAGGTTGATTTTAAATCTTCATAAGACAGGTTCTCAAATATAATCCCAAGAAGTGGATAGACTTGTTCTAGGGCGCTACCAAATTCAAAGGAATTGCATTCGCTATCCAATTTTTTATTTCTGAAGGACATCACACAGTATTCCGACATTATTTTATGGATTTTATTTACACTAATGATGTATTATCAATGTTTTACAGAGTGCACATAATTATAGACATTGCTTTTTTGATAACATCAGTAAATAAAACCTTTCAAATATTAAAATTTGTGTCTAGATTTAGTTGTACTACCTATGTCTCCATCTGTTAGTAGTTAATAATAATTATTATCTATGGCTTCTATATAGCGGCGACACCATGCGGGAAAAATGTGTTCCACATATTTAGGCATGAATACTTGGTTACACGGGTTACCAACGCACCAGCTAAATTATATGTAGTGCATACCCAACATAAGAATATTACTCCTATGAATTTATTTAAAAAGTACAGAAAACTGATTGGGTTTTGAGCAAAGAATCAAGGAATAAAATGCGACATAATGTATTTCTAAGAATGTTATGCAAAATATTTTAATAACATTTAGTAAATGTAGGAACTATATGTAATCCATGGGCGTAGCTAAAGGGGCGAATCCCCAAAATAATTTCACTTTCCTTTCTTATTGCTAATTATACAAAAGTCTCCAAAATGTCAACTCTTATTGCCCATGATTTACTAAAATCTTTTAAAAGTGAAAGCTGATTTACGTATCAGTTTTCACTTTTGAGATAATTATTGTTGACGAAAGAAAATACGCTACCGGTTCTATCGGCTGGTGATTCAGTAAACCGGGTTTCGAAAATGATATATTACCATTCAGGAGTTCTGATTGTTCATTCATACGTTAATCACCTGCTCCCGCCGTTGTTAGATTCTTATCCTAATCACAGTTGTTGCCGCTCTCGACGTTTTTGTCGCTCTTGTTCGTATACGTAAACATATTGATTTTTATTTTAAAATATGCTTGGATGACGTACTTTTCTAAGTTTTACTTCTGAAGTTTTATTTTCAAATTTTTACATGTAATACGTATTTAAATTCTAACTTTATGCACTCCCCTGGGTAAATTGTTTAAATAAGCAAGCATATTTACCAAATTTACCAAACAGAATAACATATTTAACGTTGCAATGAATATCAGAGGAAATGATACATACTCTGAAAATTTAAATAGTACACTATACGGAAAAAATAGAATTTTAAATAACAACGTATTATATATTTTTGCCCATTCCGTGCATTTTAATATCTATTCGATTTTTACAGCAAATTTCCTATAACTAAGGATCATACTTTCTAAATCAGTGTAATTTTCAAATGAATTATGTGGTAGACCATGACTAGAGAGGACAAAAGCGAGTGAAATCATACCTGCTTTGTAGCGACTAGACAGACTCGTGTTTTGTCGGCTCTTGACGAATAGGTACGAATTTGTCTGGTTGCTACAAAAAAGGTATTTCATTCGCTTTTCTCCTCTCTAATCATGACGATTAACAAAAAAGCAAAAATTTACTTTAATATTAAACCCTGTCTTACTGTCATATTAGAACTTAAGAGGTTGTTTCAGTATGACTTGTTACAATTTTTTCTTTAACATTTTTTTGTATGCTGTTCACAAGCAATAATATCGTTAAGACTGGGAGTACAAATTTGATTTTTTTTGTGCTGCAATTTTTTCCTTTAATAGCCGTTTGAACTCTGCTTCGTAACAATACCTTTTCTTTTTTTTCTTTGTGGTTTGATTAATTAAATAATAATCTCTCCCAGCACAGGCTGAGCTAAAGTACGGTGTTCGTGCATGAAGGAAATTTGACAAGCATTTCGCTTGTAAGGAGTAGTTTAACTTGGATATGGGCGCTTCTTTTCCGTTTGATTTCAAATTAAATCAATTTCCGGCTTAAATCGTGGTGTCGGATGCGTTTTCGTTCGACTTCGTGTTTATCCGATCCTATAACCGAAAGCCCTAGCATTTTATTCCGTACGCTGTCTACCATAGGGTTGAACCCAAAAATGGTTAAATAACGATCTTGTATTAAATAAAGAAGGATGTAATTGTAAATAACTTTATGTAACAGCGTGACACGCGATACAAATCCTAAATAATTCTACAATGAATGATCAGTACAATAAAGAGGAGTAATAACTAGAGAGGACAAAAGCGAGTGAAAACATACTTGTGCAGCGATTAGACAGATTCGTGTTTTGTCGACTCTCAGGGAAAACCAGTAGGCAACACGAACCCTTTCTTAAGAGACGATTAGACACGAGTCTGTCTAATCGCTGCAAAAAAAGTATGATTTCAGTCGCTTTTGTCCTCTCCAGTAATAACAGTAGGGAGTAAATGCTAGCAAACATACAAATGCAGTACCATCATTTTCGAATTAAATGAATCGAAACTTCACAATTCATCAGCTGTTTATGTAACCGAAGCTACACGTACTACATATCCACGATGTGTAATTCCAACATTTTTCTAAATAATTATTAGCTAATATTTGTATGTGTATAATGTTGTTTGTCAAGCTTTCATAAGATTTATGGGGCTTCGATTTGTATTTCATTTGCGAAAGATGGTGTACAGCAATGTAAACGTATTGTGCTTATGCAACCCGTTTCACAAATTGCTAAGTGAGACTATTTCTTTAGGGAATTTTTTCTATTAAATCACTAGAGGAATTTAATCTCGTAAGTCTGTCTACTTTCTACTGTAAATATTGCTATGACTACACAATTTAAAACGTAAAGATGTTACTTCCAGTAATTTCTACATGATTTACTTGTATTAGTTATTAGATATTTACTAACAATGTTAGGAATAGTTATACTAGCAGTTTCTGCAGGTTTATGGTATTACTATTATAAAACAAAAAGAGCTTTTGCTGAATATCAACAAAGAGAAGAATATTTTCGTAAACACAATTGTGTAGTTACATATTCCAAAATACATGGTGTGACGGGATGGCCAGGATTCCAAAACGATAATTACTTAATATCCTGCAGCAATTGTCAAGATACTTTTGAACCACTTTTATATTTTCTGAGTACTACAAAGGAAACACTTGATATCGCTATGATGGCATTATCCTCGAATGTAATTTTAAGTGCTTTATTTGATTTAGCCAAGAAGGGTATTAAGCTACGTTTGGTGATCAACTATGACCAGATGTTAAAAAAGCGCTTAATCAAAGAATTTATGAAATATGGTAATTTTGTAATGAAGTAAAGAATTTACAAAAATGTTACATATTTTAGGGGCCGAAGTGGCTATTTACGCAGGAAAAAATGATTTGGGTAGTATACTTCATTATAAATATGCTATCAAGGACTACAATAGTATTTCTAAAGCAATGTGCTGTGGTTCCTTGAATTGGACCAACATGGCTTTCTTAAATAATTATGAAAACATTACCTTTACAACAAATGAATCAATAGTAGATGAATTTTATAAAAATTTTCTGGAAACTTTCAATTATGTTAAAACCCTCATGGAAACGGATCCATATTTGCCAGTACTAGATCTTTTGTCATGATGTATGATACTGATAAGGTAGGTAAGCAAAGCACCTTGTTACCTTTAAATATTATTCTATTAAAGTCTTTTTTAATTGCAGCTGATTTTTCAACTAATGAAAGTGAAGATATAGAAGTTAGTACTTATGCAATGGTTCCACAATATTTAACAGAAAATAAACAATGATAAAGATGGAAGAGGAAACATATATTTTGTTATAATTTGAAACGTAATTTTGTTTTTAAGTACACGTGTTTCACGAGCAATTGCATTGATAAAGGAGTATACATTGGCAAGTTCTGAAAATTGTGAATATACTTCATCTTACGTGTACTATTAAACCAAAATATCTTCAATAATGACTTCCGGTTGTACCGGAAGTGTTCACTTGTCATTTTAAATGTATTCTTACCATACTTCAAATATTTGCATTTTTAATTTTTGTTTTACAGTTCGATGAGTGTATATGAACTTTTGTAAATACAGAATTGTGTAACTTGGAAAGTTGACATTGTTGGGAACTATTAACCATGTAGGGCTGATGCGGTCCTCAGAAAAGTTCATCTGAGTTACAAAAAAAAGTTCGCCAGACTTGTGAATGAAGACCGTGAATCGCTGTTTCATTAAAATAATCCATTTAAGCTTGAAGTTTTGTACCCAATAAGAGGTCAATAGTTGTGGAGAAGTAAAAGTTAATCCAGCGGAAATGTTATTTTTCGTTTGTTCGGCGGTTACCGCTTTATTTTGTTTTTTTTTTAAGCAATTTCAACTTCACTTGCAAGTCGAGCGGTTTGGGCCGGCTCCAATTCAAAGTGAAATTAAGCAAGATAGACATTGGCAATGTAAATGGTTGCACACACACTTCCTTGTGCAAGCAGAGAACTTTAACTTCTTATTCCGTTTGGAAGTGAACCTAAATGCAGCTTAAACATTTACAACAGCTGTTTAATTTTGGGAAATCTTATAGTATACATGACTTTGGGAGAAGAAAATAAATATGAACATCCAGCGTACGGAATTTTAAAAGAAAATGTCCAAATCTGGAATTCCATTGCAGTATTTTAATAATCGCCATAATGAAATCCTTTGCAGTTGTTTCCTTTTTTAAATTTCGCAGATGATATAATGGTATTTCTAGTAAAACTTACCATATCCACATACATTACATTAACAAATTGGCGAATGTATCTTTTACTGTCCCAACTACCAACTAAATTGAAATCCGTGAAATTTAAGTAATCCTGTGCGAGTTCAATTCGAGAGCGACCAACTGTAGCTTATTTGATTTACCATCAAGTCACAAATACCAAGATTTTGTCAGATCGTTTATTCATTTTCCGTGTATTGGTGAAATAACAAAATTTTCCAGTTGCTTCTGACGATGTTTTATGCGTCGCGTATTTATGTAGCTACATAATGCGTATGGCCCAGGCGCACTTTGTTTTTTTCTTTAATTCTCTGTCATGAAACCATATTAATCGTATAAGAATTCAAGGTCGCGCATTCTTTGTTATCAAGAACAGTTTAAATATTCCGGGGTGACCTATCTATTCCGTGCTCAACATTGTGAAATGAACCATGTGCCTCATACCTTCTACTTACAAGGTACAATAAGTTGAAGTGAAATATTTAGGTAGCAATGAACTCGCGGTCCTGGCTGCCATGGAAACGGTATGATGCCTGATCGAACAACCAATCATAGGCTAGCAGGGGTATATGCATTTGGGTCGCATAGTTTCCGCGCCCAGCTATGCGGAGGAATATTGTTCAATGTATGTAACGTCCAGTAACTGTGTAATAACCTTTAAAAAGGAACATTAACAGTGTGATTTCAAAAATTGACTAGTATAGACTTCCTCAGGAAAAAAATGGATAAAAAAACAAAAGGATTAGGTAACCGAAAGAATACCTGAAAAAAGAAGTATTCTGAAAATGTTCAGTTCTGGTTTACTAAATTTTAAAATTGCTATTAAAAATCTCATATGTACTCGGTGAGTTGTGCACATGTATTAAAAATGTATCTTTCATTTTTTTTGCACATTAATTTTGGAAAGAGATCAACGACTTGCAATCAGGAGACTATACCAGACAGTGTACTCTATGATTTGGAGATTCAGTTCTCCTTGAAATGAATAGTAATACGAATTTAGTTACAAATCTTAGAAACATATTTGAGGTTGGTAGTATTTCTATTCTATATTCTCGCGTATTTATTTAATTTAATATTCGTTTGTCTTGAATAAATAGGTGTCTTTTATGTAGTTTGTTTTCAATTTATACTATATCACAAATATGGATGATAATTGGAGCGTTGACTGTTCGGACGATGAGCTCCGAGGTCAGAATGGATCCTGGGAACCTAGTATTGAAGAGATAGATAGGTTATACACTATGTTAGAAAACGACGAAATTCCAGAGTTGGATTGGAAGAGCCCTGGATATAAATCACCTACACCTGAAATTCAGGCAATTCCAACCGAAAATTTAAATCAAAATAAACAGTTCAGTTAGTTTTGAACTAAAAAGAGGTGTTACTCATTGAATGTTTCAGAGAAGAAGATAAATCAGATTTTGATTTCATGGACGAAGTTGCCTTGCCAAAATTAAAAATGCGAAAAGATGGCGAAGATGCATTAAAAGGAAGTGCTAAGAAAAAAACTACTTCGTTAGATGGTGTCATAAATAACATGAGAAGACACAAGTTGCTACCAGCACAAAGTAAAGACACATAACCCATTATTATTAAAGAAGCTAAGGACAAACAATATTGAATTATAAATAATTTATTTGAAAATATAATTATAAAATATTTTTTATTTAAAAGAAATATAATCAATCTTATATTATTTATCTTTGTGGAGCAGGTTTTGGTTTAGGCATTTTATTAAGGAGAGCTTGTATTTCTTTCTTTTCGTCATATTGTTTCCAAAGTTCAAACAAGTTTATAATATACCTAGCTATCTCTTGGATTTTTTCAATATCAACATTTAATTCGGCGAACCACATTTTATGTTGATCTTTTTGTAAAATTACGCACGCAATCTGCATACAACCTATTGCAATTTGATAGGGAGGATATAACAAACACACGTCTGTTCTTAAGGAATCATTAACGATTTTCCATGCTAACGTTAATAGCTGTTCTTCGTGGCCCAAATCTTGCATTAGCTGCAGTAGTGGTCGATAAGGCTGATATACTATGAGGCAACAATCTAAATTTTCAAGCAAATAAAATTCACATTCAAGTATGTGATTAGTCCTATATGGAAATTCTTGAGTATAAGCATAACTAAATTTGTTTTTCACTGAAAATTAACATTGCAATTAGTAGTTTAAATAGCATAATATAAGAAAATACATACCTACTGTTTGGCATGTTGTTATTAATCTAGAATTTGAAATCACCCCAAACTCTTCAACTTTAGAAGCTAAGAATATACAAGTTGGGGCTAATAACAATGGATCAATGCATTTTAATGAGTTTCTAGCATAAAACCTTTTAAAATAAACAGTCGCCGTGGCAATAACTTGCTGACGAAGTTTCAGTTGTTCCCCGAGTGTTTGGATAACTAATATTAAAGGTATTTTCTAAAATAAAATAGTGCGTTCAAGATAATTGCTTACCACTTGCAAAGAAGATATGAATTTTTTGATATTCCTCCTCTGTTAGTACACTCAAGTCAAATTGTCTTTCTCTTATTAGATCTTGCTTATCAAGTAACCATTGTTGGCTATAAAATACAAATTATTTGAAGTACAACAGATAATTTAAACAATTAACTTACTGATGTGAACTTTGCCAAAAATTTCCAGCCATTTACACGGTCGATCCTGGATATATAATAATCCTGTAATCTTTTGCTTTTACAACTCAAATAATTAAAATGTCTGTTAAAATGTTTAAATCTCACAAAAAAAATAGTCGTACAAACTATAACCTCAAAATCTGTCTTCTAAATATTTATAGGGGTTGGTAGGAATGCTTGGTACCTACCTGATCATAGACTATAATAGGTCAATACAGTCTTATCAAGGACTGCGTGTGTAGCTTCCTCCATTTACGTTTTTTTCTTTCTATTCTTTAAAAGTAAAATACAAATACATCTACAGAATCTATTACTGCATTTTTATAGCGCCTTTTCTTATATCAGACAGGATCCAAAATTAATATCAAATTTGGGGCATCTGCTTTATTTTCTGTAATAATCATGAGCGTAGAAAGAGGGTGCTAGGGAGGGGCAATGTGTACAAATGTCTGCAAAATGTCTCCTGTCATGTACGACATAAATACGGCTTTTCCTTATTTTTAGCGATTAGTAAACTAAACAAATACTTATAAGCAGAAATGATTAAACTTCGTTGAACGAATTACAATTAATGTGACCAAAATCCAGGATTGTCAAAATATTGACTGAACCAGTTTAGTAAGAATTTTAAAAGGTAACAAGAAAATTAATATATTTCTATCATAGAGTTGACCAAGACTTAATAGCTATTAATAGTGTATTTATTGATGTATGTTACAACAGAAAAAAAAGATTTTGTTAATAAGAAAATATTATACGTCGCACTCGTTTAATTTTTAGAGAAATCAATAGTTTCTTAGTACAGGTATGCATTATTTAGTTACTTTAATGTAACATAGAATGTCTACTACACTAGAGTAACGTTAGAAAAAACACTAACATTTTTCAATTAGTTAATGTAACTTCACCACCATCTTGCTCTTTACACTTTCTTAGTCGATTAATAAATTCTTGTCTTACATCCGTAAGCATTGCAGGTGTTATGCTTTCTATAGTTTCTTTAATTTTAGTTTTTAGTTCTTCTATATCCTTAGGTCTTTCTGGAATGTTCGAGTAAACTTTTTGTTTAATATATCCCCAGATGAAAAATCCAACAGGGGATAAGTCGGAGGACCTAGGGGGCCAAACAACTGTTCCGTTAAAACCAATAATACGTTTAGAAAATGTGGTTTTTAAGAATGATTTTAAGCTTCTAGCATTATGAGCCGGTAACCCATCATGTTGCAACCAAATATCCTTAAAATTTACATTTAAAGATTTAATACCTGGAGTAATATCCTTTTGTAAAAGATGTAAATATTTTTCCGAATTTAAATGACCATCTATAAAAAATGGACCAATGATGAAATTATTTAAAATGCCTACCCACACTTCAATTTTTTGTGAATTTTGTGGTTCTGTGGGAATGGTCATGGGAGTAAGCGTTTTAGCCCAATAACGGACTTCAGCAGGTGTATGATGCACACCAACGGAAAAGACGGATTCTCCGGTAAACAAAATATTTTTAACAAAGTCTTCATTCTTATTAATTCTTTTTAACATATCTTCACAAAATTCTAATCTTCTTATTTTATCTTCAGGGGGAATTTCCTGAACCTTTGGAAGTCTAGGCTTTTCCTTTGAAGAACTAGGTTCGTCACTATCGATACTATCAGAGCTTTTATCACTCTTGGGCCTCTTTACTCTTTTAGTATCATTTATATCATCACTATCACATTTCCTACAGTCCGTCACACAGCCAGCTGCTTCAAAATTGTCAATAATATTTGCTATGATTTCAAGTGTGGGAGTAGGACGATCATCAAAAGCAGCAGCGAAACGTGTAGGAATTTCTTCTGCAGTGACTCCTGAATAAAGCCACTTTATAATTTGCACTTTTTCTTCTACGGAGTAATCCGTCATCTTACTGAATTAATGTAAAAATTACATCCCACAAATAATACGTAAATATTAAAAAAAGGAAACTGTCCTGTTGTTTATATAAATTTTTAGTTTTAATAACCTATAAAATTCAGAACGGCACAATTGACAGCTATTTTGTGGTTAGGTTAAGTTGGCTTGCCTGTCTTTCCAAATAACATAGATTATATATAACTGGGAAATTTGCGAAATTAATGCATGGATGAGGTCTCCATTTTGTAAATTTGGTTTTTTTGTCATTAATTTATCATTTTATCATTTTTATCATTGAATTATTTAGTTCCCTTCTTTTTTTAGATATTTCCTCTATTTTATGTAGTGTTCTTTTCTTTTAATTTTAAATAAGAATAAAATATATAAATTTAAGGGTTGTTTAAATTCATATGCTTATGTTTAGATGCAAAGTTTTCACCCGTTTCCTCTCATTTACAAAAATTATATTTTTTAGTTTCCCGAAAGTTATTAAAAAATGGATTATTTAGCTTTCGGAAGGGTACATTTGCAGCCACAAGACTTGTGGCTGCCATAAAAATTATTATTCGAGACACAGCATTTTGATGAGCTTCGGCTTTTAAATGGTCCTTAAATTGAGATTTTGTTTTAACATTTTATGGTAACTGAACAAAAATTAATATATCTGCATAAATAAATGATAAAAAAATCCAATAATAGCCAAAAAAAGGAAAATTAAATTTAATTAAAATAGAAGCGAATTCTAAAAATGCTCAATTAAAAAGTAAAAAGTAGTAAATATGGCAGAGTAAACTAGAACTATAAATTGAAGTTATTGTTACAATAAAGATGATAACAATAATCGAAAACAAAAAAAGGACCTTTGTGGAATAAAATTAAACAACTATAACATTACATAGAACATCTATTAAAAAAAAGACTACCCTCAGAAAATGAATTAGAAATATAAAAAAGAAAGCTACAGGGGAAACATGTATAACCGTGCTATCGGAACTAGAGATGACAAAGGTAGTTGGAATTATTCCTTTTTTGCAGCGACTAGATAGACTCGTGTCTATTCGCCTCATGAGAATGGATTCGTGTTACCTACTGGCCTCCCCGAGAGACGACAAAGCACAACTCAGTCTAGCCTCTGCAAAAAAAGTAATAATTTCATCCGTTTGTCCTCTACATTAATCACTGATTCTCGTGGACGGGCTAGAGGATGCGGCTTGATTGAGGTACTGCGTGACATTGTACGAGCATTTATCCTAAATGATAGAAGTGGTCGTCGATCCGCAGTATGTACTTTAGCTCTAGGTTTAAGCTAAATTTGTTCAAGCATAAAACATAGAAATAATAGGTGATCATAACCATACGTTCTATACGTAAGGTATAGCATTTTTAGATTATTTTCCATTTTGTGTATTTGGTAACTGATGTATTTGGTATTTATTCACGTGTTCCACATGCTATTTTAGAAATTCAGTAATTCAAACGAATTGGGCTAAAAACTCATCAACATATCTATGTAGCAATCAAATTCAAAAACAGGATCATAAAGACAAGGTGCGTTTGCACAATTTAGGAAATAAATTTGGTGATGGATCATCACACAAAGATCATTGTGAAACCAAGTATTAATATGCGTTTTAAAATTAATCGTTGTGGTAAATCAAATTTTGTTTGATCAAGAATTTACTTATGGTCGTACATTATGCTATAGTACTCTTGCCAACTCTTGGTAAAATTTTAAATCGAAAGGAACCGTAAATGGACATGTTAATTAACTTCTGGATGGAAATACAGAAATTATCATTAATAATAATCTTGATCGTAGGTATTTCTGGAATAACATTGCTGGTTAAAGTATACGTCTACTATTGAAAGTTTTATGGTTAAAAGCGAACTCTGTAATTCGATATTTTACTCAAATAGTTTCTGGATAATTAAGACCACCCAAATAAAAAATAGTAGGTGAGTTAAGAAAGAAAGAAATTAAGACCGTTGGTAGAGAGATCGGTCAGAGGAGAGTTTCTGCATTGTTTCCTTTACATAAATGACGCATGGGAGATGTAAACTATTTCAAAATAGAATGTTACTAAAGATCTACAAAGTTATACATTATCCCTTCATACCAGCCTATACAGCGATATTGAAAATTATATGACAAAACAAAAATTGAACAGAATTGATATAAAATTACTTACGTAACAATTTTAGTATTTTTCATTGTCGATTCGTCACACTTCTTAGAGGTATGATTCGCGTTTAAATGTAAATATCTCACGAACTTTCAATATTAGATATATGCATTACTGCACGAAAACGTTAAAGATGTAAATTTCCTACACAAAGAAAAAAATATATCGTGGCGGTGTTTGAATTTAGCAAAGCTTGGTGTTCAGTGTTGAATATAAAGTGATTTAAGTAATCAACACAATAGTATCGGCAATCTCCGTATCACACAAGTTTAATTAATTAATTTTGGGGCGCCCGTTTCTCCTTGAATTAGATATATGAACTTGGTTTATTTCTAGATTAAGAAATTAAAAATATAATAAAAGAATGGTGCTTTTCGCTGCTTATTGATCAGCCTGAATATCCAGATATATTTTGGAAGATGGGTTATATGATACATAATCCGACACTTTTGACGTTTTGCCATTTGCCCTGTCAGCACAATTCTACAATTTCGGAGGAAACGTTAAATTAGCAAAGTCCAGACAAATTCTTGTTTCGTCGGTTCTCGGGGAAACCAGTGGATAACACGAACGCATTCCCACGAGACGAATAAACACGAGTCTGTCCAATCTCTGCTAATTACGATATATGACGAACTTTAATGATAAGTAAATTATTTTAATATTAATAAAAATGCAAGTACTCAGTAATTAGGCATATATTTATTTTACAATCACAAAGTTTTATAAATATTGCTATTTTAGATTAAAAAAAATCACTTTTACATAGTAACAGTATTTTCTAATATTATAGAAAATTTCAAAAAAAATCATTTTGCTATGTACATTTGAGCTAAACTGATTGCGAGGCATCTGCATTAATAGCGGCGTGGCCGGCGCTGTTAAAGTAGATGCGTTTTCGTTGGGTAAATAGAAACAGAATATAAAAAATGGAACGTTTATAAAATAATATCGAGCTCTGCATGTTATATACAAAAATGTACAAAACTTAAAACAAAATATACAATAATTATACAAAACAAAAAGTACGAAAAGGACGGTGCAAATTGAACCGAAGTAATGCGTTGGGGAGATCTGATTATTTTATTGAAGTTAACACACAAATATATAAGAGTAACATAATGATACCACAATCAAGATGGCGATAGCAAAAAATAGTGACGATAATAATAATAGTAATGATAAGATTAACGATATAAGTTCGTACATGCCAATTCGTTATAGCTATGTCGTTGATGAAATCATTTTATTTAAAAATATACATTTTTCACTTTCATCTATACAAAATTCTTTGGTATATATATATTTCTTTATTTAATAACAAGTTTCTTCCTCTAGTAATCTATTCAACCATCAAATAGTGTAACAAATAATTCTCACCAAAACATTTTAAAAATGGAAGCTCAAGTAGTTTTAAATAATTGCAGGAGAACAGAAAGAGTATACATTTCAATTTCAATTAGAAAAAGTACTACTCTAATAAAGTTTTCGAGGAGAGTATAATTAGTAAAAAATCGTTTTAACACATATAATTTTATTATATATGTACGTTTAAGAATTGACAATATGTTATCAGTATCGAGAAAATACTGACGCGCGGTTTGCAAATTCCTTTTACATTTTGATATGTACAACTAGCTTACCAAATTACAACCTTTGATTGAAAATCAAAATTCAACAAGGACAGAGAAGACAAAGATCTTTCCTCGTGTAATAATCGCAACTTTCCATCTAAGATATGGCATCGATCTAAGTGTTTTCAATTTTATTTTCGACCTTGATATGTAATAAACTCCTACAATTGTATTATATGGCATTCGTGGATGTGAAATTTGATCTTCAACAAACAGTTATAAATCGATTGATGCAGCTATTAATATAACTTTACTTTCCGATTAATTTTTAATCATAATTCGTTCAATTAATTTAATTGTCTAGTTCCCTTTTAGTTAAAGATGTTCATTTCGGCGGCAGAACGGTGAAGGAATACTTTACTATTTACTACTACATGACGAATTGTTTACGATTCTTATAAAAGAAGTGATTTAAAAAGTTTCAGTCTTCTTCCAACAGCATTTATTTTCTTCCATCATTTAAAATGTAGTTCACTATGGTTTTCACTTGTGTCATACAGCGTTTAACAGTATTTATAAGCACCTGAATATTATACGTGCGTTGCCATAGTCCCACGTTTCATGGTCGTTGCCGTGGAATTTGGTACGATGTACTGAGTCGTCGGTGAATTAGGCAATCTAGTTACTTGCGGAATTGAACCATTTGCGCCGTTGGCAATTACCGTATTAACGATATTAGCACTTGCAGTCACCATACCACTCGAGTTTATTAAGTTTCTCGAATTATCTTTTGAATATGGCGGAGGAGCAGGCGTTGCTACTGGATTGGCTGTGTTCGGCGTTGGCAATCCGATATTTGGATTTCTCAAATACGGATTGCCGTAGGTTGCACTAAACCTAGGATCTATGCCGGGTATGTTACCGTTTGGCATTACTTGATTGGAAGCCATATGAATGTCGCTCAGATCTGAAAGTGGTAAATTGGCCACTGGCATGGGTATGTGGTGAGGTTGGAGAGAACTCAGTTGAAGTCTTGTTTGATCTAGGGACGACAGTGGAGGTTGCATTACAGGCGGATTGTAATCACGTGAGTAATCCACGTACGGAACATAACCATTGTTGTTTTGACCATCCTATCAATAATTAAAAATAATTAAGGATTAGTAAAAGTCGATACCTATTTTCGGCTTCATTCAATGGTTTGGGTAATATGTAGATCTTAAATTAATAGTGCATCTACACTTGGAACAAAAAGTACCCGGACACTCAAAATAGAAAGAACAATGCGGCCCGCGCTCCCCATATACTAAACGATCGAGGCCGTCCTTTTCTGTCTTTCTTGGGTGTCCGCCTTGTACTGTCTTTAATTGTTCATTTTACAAGAAACTAGTGCTGTTGATATCTGAAATAATTCAAATCCGGATATCAGTGTCCAAAACTATTCGGATATCCGGAACTTAGAAATTCGGATCCCCTATTCGATTCCGGCATCCGCATCCGTTGTTATCTTGCATTATATTAAATAAATAAGAAAAAGTTTAACGAAGAAAACATCGAATTTGCGTTATACGGAGAAGAAGTGCAATAGCCTTTAAAATCCATGCGCTCAGAGTGAGTTTGAATGCGCACAATTCAAAGCTTCTTTGCGTTATATATGTATTCAGTAAATTTGGTGGCAGTTACAACTATATCGTTTTACAATTTACTTGACGTATTGCATGTATTTGCTTGAGAAGGTTGTCAAAGAACTGGATCCACGTTATCGAATAACGGATTCAATTGAATTAAGAATTTGAATTGAAGATTTCGGAATTTGACTAAGATCCGAATATTGAGATCCGGACCCAAAATTACTCAGATCCGGGTAACAGCTCTGCAAGAACCTGGCACTAACTTTTGGAAGTATGAAGTTAAACTGGTAAATAGAGAGGACAAAAGCAGGTGGAATTATTCCTTTTTTGCAGCGACTAGATAGACTCGTGTATATTAGTCTCATAAGAAAGGGTTCGTGTTGCCTAACGGTCTCCCCGAGAGTCGACAAAACACGAGTCTGTCTAGTCTCTGCAAAAAAGTAATAATTTCATCCGCCTTTGTCTTCTCTACTGATAAATTATTGCTATTTCTAATGATTAGTACAAGTACTGTTAACATTTATCTTTAGAAAAAGTGGCGTACCTTCGGTGGAAATGATGGCTCCGTGTAATCTGCAGAATACCTGTAGATATCTTGTCCAGGAACATTTACAGGTCCTGCTAATGGAACTCCTATTCTCGTTATTACAGATTCACTGCCAGTCTCAGATTCGGCTCCGGGTATATAATCCATATCGCAATGCATATTGCTATTGGATGAACCAGTTCGTAAATCTAGTTTTAGATCTGATATGTTGGAACTCCTATCAGACTCTTTGCATTGTTTTTCGATCGTGTTGACGTCTCCACCTACAAACGCAATTTGAATAAGTATCAAGTATTAAGCAATAGGACAACGAACGTTACCTTCAGGTGGAGTTTTCTTATTATTTTGTCGCTTGTACAGAAAGAAAATCAGCACTATTATACTAAGGACAGCGGATAATCCAATACTAGCAGTAATAAGAGTTAAAGTAGGAATGCTTTCTGTAAAATCACAGATCGTTTTTAGAATAAATACCAATTATTTCCGTTTCTTTGCAACTTACTTTGTGGCATTAGATTGATTTCGACAACATCGCTGCCATAGGAATTTGTAACGCTGCAGTTGTACGTACCAAAATGTTTTTCTTGCGATTCTCTTATGATTAACGTCGATTTAATACCTTCTGGTAACGGATCCTCTATTATTGAATAGTCATGGTCATGCAAATCCACTTCACGCCCATTGAAGGTCCAAGAGACTTTGTCCGCTGCTGGAATTGAAAATGCGGTGCATTCTACCCTCACATTGTCACCTTCGACGCCAAATTGAGTTTTGTGGCTGACTATTGAGGGTGGACCTGTTTGATCAATAATAAAAATAAAGTATTATCACGTTGGAATGTGGAAAGCTTTTCGTACATATTTTACATTTGTATTTACAATATTGCGGTTTAAGTGAGGGATAGCTTCCGGTCGAAGTCGAAATCTAAGCTATCGATATGTAAAAAATCAGATACAGAATTTAGGGATGTCGAAACATTATTTTGTAAATATCTTGAAAGCAAAAAATTCAATTTTTCAGTTTCCGCCACTTTAAGTATTGCATTGGGATGGAACTGCTTCATAAACAATATTGGTTTAGTAAAATTTATGCAGATTGATTGATTAAGAGGTAGACGAGAACATTTGCAAAAGCAAGCGAAGGAATGAAATGTATAATTTCATTCAAGTGATAATATATGCTGTAACATTTTTTCGGAGTAAAATTTAAGAAATTTTCGAAATTTTTCAAAAGACTTAAATTACCAGAAATTTGGATCGTGAATTGGGAAGTGTCCTTAGACACTCTCTTTCGGCGCTTTAGAAATTATCAGACGAAACTTTTAAGATGTAGAAATGAAAATAAGTACCCATCTTAAATTTTCAAACTTTCCACTATATGAACACTGGCCACTAGAATATTATATACTTGAACATATTTTTAACTGTCTGAATTTTGAAATACTTAAATAAACACTGTAAATTTGGAGAATATCGAGACACAAGATGCCTGGACGTTAGGGATAAAGTCACAAATAAAATTCGCGTTGTTTATAACCATTGTTTAATTACGTTAGCATTTGTTTTTTTTTATTATCATCTACGATAATTTTTCTACATTTAAAATATATTATTATCAATGGATGCCGAAACCAACAATTTTTGCTGCAGCATGATGCAGGGACGTAAAACTGAGGTTTTGTGGTTTTTGATGACACTTTTGACCACGTATAACGCTACAATATTAAATTATACTGAAAATGTCGACGAAATGGACGGAAAGACGTTTAATAGACGATAATAACTTTTATATGATTGACGTTTACGCTGTCGCTTGCCATAGAAAGATATGACATTAATTAATGAAAAACAGAATAGCAGTTAATGTATCTTTTCCACAATTGTTGTTGGTTGGGACTTATATAAATTTTATTATTTCAACGCCCATAGAAATTCGGTTAAAAATAAGAACCTTTTTTTTATAGGGAGATGTGAACATAGATAGCGCCGGTGATTGTTTGTAACATCACAATACTTTACATAAAGAACTACTTTATTATGATTGCAAAAAACATTAATCTCGAACGGGTCGAAATAAAAATGAGACGGGTTTACCTGCTCTGCATATAGCGCGTAGCATAGGTGACAAATTCCAATGAATTTGAAATTTATATTTTTTTAAGATATAATATTATTCTGCTGTAGGACTTTTTCAAGTTTAACATTCGATCAGTCAAACTTATACGATTAAATTTGGAATGCAATCTATTATAAAGCATTCTGTGAAGCTTCATATTTTGTGATCTAATTGACCTTTATTCCCTTACTTAATTCTAAAAAATAAAAATAAATTTAGTGTTACAAATTACATAATCCTATCTTCAGGTGGAAATATTGCTGTGATACTCCTAATATTTGCGATGTTCATTTATACTTTGAAATAGGGCTATGACAATCAGCTATGCTTGTTTATAAAAGTTACGGAGAGAAGTAGTGTTCCTATTCTCTCGAGTTTTTCTGTAATAATTTTTGGTCTCTCTCCCTCTCATATAAGGAAAAGATACGTCTTGTAAAAAAAAAACACGTATATCAATTCGATGTCAACTTGAAATTAACATGACTTGTCTGCAATAACGACACTTTTTTTAAAGATTATTAAGAATATTAATTCGAATAAAACAATAATTTCTATTAAATAAACAAGCAAGTTAGTTTGTTCTTTTTTATGTAAGTAAGCATCAAAACTTAATTAATTCATAAAACATTTGAAGGAATTTTATGGTGAAAAGAGGGCATTAAAAAAATAATAAGAAGGCTAAAGCCGAACCGGAGTGAAGGGATATTAAGAAGCACAGACTAATGGAAGAAGTGCAATTGGCATATTTGAAGAGTATTAAGACTATATATTATTTGGCCAACGTAAACAATCAAAATTCTATCTATCTTCATTTATTAAGATACCTAGAACGCAGGTATTATTATAGGGAATTTGCTTAAGTAAAATCAAAATTTAAAATTTGTAGGAAAATATAATTTAAATTATTTTACCTGTAATAAATAAATTGCAATTCTTGTTTGATTTAAAATTTGTTTATTTGGCCCTAAATTTAGGAAAACTTTCCAACATTTTAATTATTGAATTCTTATTTCATGTAATTTTTGAAAAAAAAAAAACTTGAGAAATTGCTTATTTTAATTTAGAGTCTCTTTTGAAAACTTGTAGTTTCAACCACATAGCATATAATCCAACATGAGACGTTAAACAAGGAGGTTAGAAATTGTCTAGTCTCTGCTAATTTCGTGAAGCGCACACTCGTTTCTGTAAGCTTAGTTCTTATAAGGTTTGTGCGGCAATTTTATCAGAATTCTCAATTTTCATTCATTAATTGCGTCGAAATAATTAATTTTTTCATAGAAATTAACATATGTTGTATATAAATAACAATAGTTTGTAATTCACTTAGATAATTGTAAGTAAAACAAAATTTTGCTGATTGATTTTATTGCTACCGAAATTGCAAAACTTAATATCAACAAAATTTGTTAGATACCTTTTAGATATATGGAGGCCTCAGCACCAATTTCAGGGAAACCTGGTACGTGAGCTTTGCAATAGTATCTGCCTGCGGTTTCAACATCGACTCGCAACGTCAGATCGGAGTGGGTACCTACGATCTTGTTTTTTTCGTGATGAATCCATGTAATGTCTGGGGTTGGATTACCATCTACCATGCATGATAATGTAACACTTGTTCCCAAATCTGCTTGAATGTCTTTTGGCTTGGTTTCGAAATGTGGACCATCTAAAAATATAAAAAAAGATGCGATGTTTAGTTACGTTTATTTTTATTTGGAATTCATCGAAACATGATATACTTACAACTGATGTCCAACGTTTCGCTCTCCTCGCTTTTACCAACTGCGTTGGTAACTTCGCATTTGACAATCTGATCGTGATGTTCTCTGGTTACATTATGAAGAACAAGTTCCGTAGTGAAGTCGCCTACTAATAATTTTTCCCCCAAAAACCATCTATACGTTACGTTTGCTGGATTGGCATCCGCATGGCAGCCTATATGAACTTCTGCACCTTCTGGTATACGCCCATTTGGTGCAGTTCCCGAAATTATTGAAACTGTTACTTTTGGGGCATACTTAACCTGAAATAAACGTTAATATCAGCAATGCGAATGTTTTCAGCAATTGCACGATTAAAGCGATTTGAAAATGACAAGAAATTCAGTTTTGCCAGTTGTTTTTTTTTTTTTTATAAGTTGATGCTATAACCGAATGAAATATATCAGTGCATTTAGAGTAGAACGAATCAATCATTCACGCAATTTTAAAGAATATCAAGCAGACTCTAATTAACATTTCTGCTCAAATAAAATCAAATGCTATTCTCATTTGTTTTGCATACATATTGTACCATAACATTTTCATAGTTTAAATAAACGTGACAAATAGATGTAGGTATGAACAACAAGCGTAGATTACAATCTAAGTGCCAACATGGAACGTTTTGAGTTCTTGAGACGCTAAGAGCCGCTCTATTCAAACTCGTCCCATGACGTGATCGACAGATATGCCGAAGGAGTAAAGAGTACCTTTTCTCGCGTGATGTGTCGCGCACACGCCATCAGAATAAACGATTACGTTCGCACATTTCATTTCTTGGCGTCTCATCTTCACGGCTGCGGAAAAATAGATTCTTTCCCACCTCGCTATTGACGAGAATAACAGCTGCAGTCGTGGGTACGTTAATAAAAGAGGAGGGTTAGAAAAGTGGAAACAGATTTCAAATGTACGTTCTTTTTACGCGGAAACATTAACGTTTAATGCATTTAGTGCAATCATAGAATGTAACAATGTTTTACGATGTACGTAGAAGAATAATTTCTTAAAATATTATTAAGATGTAGTTAAGTTTGACAATTGTTTGCAACCAGTGACAGCATTCTCCTGATGTGTTCCAGTAAATGTTCCCAGGAATGAGATCATCAAAATATGAGATCTATCGTCAAAATCGTTTGCTTTTTTCCAAGGGTACCAGTGTTGTTCGTCATATACATATGAGAACGATAAATACTGTTGGGTGCTGCAATTATTTTTGGCATCCAAGAGCTTGCTTATCAAAAGCAAAAAACACGCAGCAGGATAAAGATAATCAACTACTTTTGGATCAACGCTGGTTGCTATGGCATAAGAAATAGTAATTGTGGCGAGAGCAATGAGAACGCGTAGTATTCAGCGACGAATTGCGAGTTCAGTTTTTGATAATCAAATTTACTATCTATATCCTATCAGATTTACAAAAATATCCAATGACAGGACAAAATATGAAAATAGACAAGTACAGTATACAAAAGAAATTGTCGAAAATTATATAAAATAATGTAATATAAAAAAGGAGAAGAAAAAGGTTATATTACTAATATTTTCTAATCCCTAACAGGAAGTAAAGGCATTACTGTGGAAGAAAGAAAAAGAAAAGCACTGTGATAAATGAAAAAAGAAGCTCTCAGGAATGAAAAAAGGGGTCACCATGTAAGTGCTTAGCATTTCTGGGCATATGCGTTAGTGGTGCTTTTAATAAAAAAGTAAAGGCGAGGAAACAATATGTTGCTTTACTAATTTAATAACAAATTTCGCGCTATATATATATATATATATATTGTATATATATATAGTGTATATATATATATTGTATACATATATATATCTTATACCACGACGATGATAAATGCCATCAGACTTATAGGAAAGATATTTAAGAAATCTCTTCTGGACACGCTCAATTGATGATTGGTGGTAGTGATAATATGGGTACCAAGCAATTGACGCATAATGCAGTTTCGAGCGGACGAGTGAGTAGTAGATAGACTTCAATGCACAAGTGTTATAAAAATTCTTACAGGTTCTGAACAAGGATCTGAAAGATGGAAGTTATGGCTAAGAGAGCAGGGAATCAAATAAAACTCTAAGATTCCTAAGAACGTTAACTCTTGGAATGAAAGCGTTAGAGACATCATATAAATATTTGCTGGTCAGATAACTTGGTAAAGGTAAGTACTGCACGTTTATTGATGTTTAACATGAATCATTAAGGACTCCAATTAAGGACTCTGTAAAAAGTTCTCTGTAAAGGTAGGATTGAATTAGAGTAAAGGAATAGCAGATAGTTTATCTGTTAGGATGCAATGGTCTAGAGAGGTACGGTTTGATACAGTTATACTATATAGTATACGGAAGTTGCTCAAAAACTTTAGCACAATTATGGAGAATGCTAATTGGTCTGTAGTTAAGAATATCTTTGTTATTCCTTTTTTTGGAAACCCCACCAAATACCAGAAGATATAATGGTTGGAATGTCGTTGATAAATTTGATAGTTAGACTTGATTCGCCGGTCTCAACTTTGGCTTCTAATTGCTCTTTGACGGACTTTCATTCTGCATAGGAGCTTGTACTTTCAAAATAGAAAAAGCTTTAAATTTGTCAACTGTTCTCAACAGTTATATTTCGTAAAATTCATCTACCGCAGGTTATGAGGGCAATGTTAGCTTTACTGCTGGCTTTGGTGTTGGATTAGGTGGATCAAATCTGCCGGATCAAGTTGAATTTTGGAACTTGATTGAGATGTTCAAGTAAGTTAAGATTTCACTAACAATCGCAGTATCGGAGACAACTTGATCGTATTTTGATGCGCTCTCCATTTCTGGGATGCTAAAAAATATCAAATTATTTTTCCTACCTTTCCTGTTGGAAATTTCACGAATGGTTTTTTTAGCATCGAGCGAATTCAGATTGTGTTCATTCCCAGGTCTAATTGGAACACTAGAAATTTGGTTTTTCAGTCTTCAATGTAAGTTTGAAGACGACTAATTAAATTTATAAGTGCATGCCTTTGATTAACTAACCCTTTATAACAACACAATCTAAGCAATAGTAAAAAAAAGTTTTCGATTAATTCACGATAAGTAGAATGTACTATTTTTGTGGCTAAGATCGTATGAAATTGAATTATCAGCAAACTAAACAAGTGCGATCCATTATGAGAAAAGTAAGATATAAGCGCTGGAGAAGGAGTAACAAGGATGCACGCTTCGCACCTAGGGGATCTGCCCTGTTGACTAACTATCACAAACAAGAGACCGCAGTTAGGGAAATTAGGACAAATATTAAGATCACGAAGAGTTTGGTCAAATATGTCTATATGCACTTGTATACAGACCAACAATATTTCGAAAAATAAATACAAAAATAAAAAGAAGTATCAAAAAATTGGATTAAATAAATTGTAGTATTGAAGCGAAAAGAGATACTGTTTAAATAATAAAATTTAACAACACATTCAAAACAAGAATGGACAAATTTATACTAGTTTGGAGAAGAATAATGAGAGATATAAAACAGTGTTGTCAATACAGAAAATTACACAATATTTAAGAAAGTATTAGAGCAGAGTTCCTAAGCACTGTACCCTGTACGAAGAACGCATTCAATTTTAACATTGATCGTGATCATACACTACTTAACAAAGAATAAAAGATAGAATTTGGTGATTTTAAACCTGATAGATGTATGTATATATAGTCGAATTTTCTGAACGTGTGTGTGAGCCAGATGCTCATTTGTATTTAACATTACATATTTTATCCTCTCTTCCTTCTTTGTAAGCGATGTTTTGAGCTCAATTTGGTGAAAAGTCTTCCTCAATTCCTTTTTCTATCTGCTCCTTTGTCTCTAATAATAATTTTTAATGAAACTTATCTGTTGTTAAAAGTATCTGTCCTCTTCTTGACTTCGTCATCACTGAGAAAAAGGATTTGTTGATTGAAGAAAAAGCTGCATTGAGTAAAAGAAATAATATTTTCAATACGAGCAAAGAAATATTGCTTTCTATCAAAGATATCTCTTTTTTGATATTATATCTTTAACTCAGAAAATGCGTTAGACACTAATATCAATAAAACTTGGCGTTTAAATAACAAAATTGATATGTAAAAATTAAATTAATTAATTAATTAAATTAAGAATTATTAAAATTACAAATTTAATTATTTCATCTTAAGAAATTAATTAGTCAAATAAAGAAATAAGCGTCACATTTTTAATCAAAGAAATAGTCTCAATTGATGAAGTGAGTTTGATTGTGATAGCAACTACAACTTAGAACTGGTTACTTTACATAGTCAACAACGTTCCAAACTTAGTTGTAATAAAGGTGAACGTAAAATTCAATGTTCAATTACATTGTTGTCAAGTCATGGAAATTTATGGAAATAAATATATTTGAATTAATTCAGATCTAGGTTCCTAAATTGAAGCCTTTACTCTTTATTAAATCGTGTGAGACCGCGGCTATCACGGCTAAGTTTAAAATTGTATAATTAGGTCAGTTTTCGCTTAGTTTGGTAGTTTTGCTGCTGAAGGTGATAGCTTAGGGATTCAAATGTACGTCCAGTGTTGACAAGCGTTTTAGTGAGATGTTTCAATACATCCTATGTACTGGAATATTATCTGTGCTTTAGTCCGAGGCCGGATAATTCTAGATTAATCACTTTTACAGAAGCATCAATCAATTTTTCGACTTTGAATATGTATATTAATCTACACCACAATGACTCTTTTCTTCTTTCGCTAAGTGACAGCGCTAGCGTAGTCTAAAACTTACCTCTAACTTGAGCTTGGCAGATCGATGTGTCCTTTCGGCAGTATTTTGCGCCTGACAAGTAAACGTCGTATTGTGATGCTGTTTCCTTGGCGTCAACTTTAAAATACTTTTCGCCGTAAATCTTCTGCCGTCTGACAGTTCCTCCGCTATGTATTCTATTCCGTCGGCAAGCACGTTCCCTAAACCATCTATCCAAGTAATTTCGGCGGCCGGTTTGCCACCGTAACTGACGCATTCCAGTTCGATCTCCCTATCTTCGGTCGTAACGAGGAAGTCGCCTTGCACGATTTTGGGCGGATCGGGAGGTACTAGAACGGTGATGGAGGCCACACGACTTCTTATACCGGGTTGCCCAAGCGGCCCTGGCGAGACCTGGCATTCGTATTTTGCGTCGTCGTCCAGCATTACTGGATAGATGTCGAGGGAATAGTCTCCTGGAAATAGAAGCATTTATGAAATTTTAGTTTTACATTTCAATCAACGGTTGTAAGGTTTCGATTGTTACTCCAAAACCATTTGAAGATTTCAACATGTTTAATTATTCGAGAATATTAAACGTTTAATGGTTTTGTGGTTACATTTAAAAGAACACTAACGCTGGTAGAAGACCCCGTTTTTCATAAAGCACGCAATTTTTTATAAAAAGGTTATCTCGATGAACACTTCATAGTTTTCGAGTTGTACTAATTAGAGGAACGTAACGAAAGTCAATTTCCCTTTTCCAGGCCTTTGACGCCGTTCAAACAAAGATTGGCGCTCTTGCGGACTCTTTTGTAGAAAATATGCTCTTATACACTTTTTGATATATGACTTTTTATATAGGAGGGGAAGATCACAAATTGATACATCTTTTAGTTACTGTTCGAATTTCTAACGCCTAATTTTCAACATTGTTTTAATTAATATTTATTTATTTTCAGATAATAGAATTAATTTAGTTTATTTACTTTCCTGATTGCATTTTATGTATCCGACTTTTTATTTCATCCCTGTTTGGTGAATACAATTTTTTAATATTTTCCATGTAAAAATCAGGCAAGTGTATAATTTTTTTTCTGCGATATTTCGTGCGCGTTTTGGTGAGAGATCCTGTTTAGGAATATAGCGCGAAAAATTAAAATGATGTTACCTTAAAATTGAAAAAGAGGCCTTTCTTCAGCAGTTAAGGCGGTAAAACGTGAGGCCCGTATGCAAGTGTAGGGTGTTTAGCTCCAAAGAACTCAAATTGCACAAAAAGTCGAGTAATGGGTAATATATTCTTTTATGGTATGGAGGAAGAGATAATTGACGTTTTCGTCGTGTTCAGAAGGGCAATGGACGAAGAACAGAAAAAAATTTCATGGTATCGCATGTTTATCATAACCAATAAAAGTACGTCCCACGAAGGAATGGCGATAACCATAACCAAAATAATAGTTTAAGTGAAGCATATACGTGTGCAAATTAAAGCTGTCGTCATCATCAACAGGAGAGCTGCCAACTAGAGCCACCCAGCATTAATATTCATTTTTTGCTATTTCCGGGAGTTGCTCTAAAATTAATAAATCATACCTCTGTAGATTTCATAATTATTGGCATTAACTGTAGCATCATTCATGCTTTTTCTTTTATAATAAAAGAAATGTTATTTCTTTTATCAATTTTTTTATTTCTTGGTGCATGGCTACTCATTGCTTGGGAACCACATGGCTTGAGAAGCTGAGGAGCTGATGAGTCATTAAAAGAGTTGTAATAAATATATAAAAAAAAATAGAAATTTTAAAATAAGCAGCTAATTTATTACAATTTTCATTTAGTTTGCAATCAATATCGTTGCATTGCTTAGGATCTACAAAAGCATGACTCAAAAGCGGCTCTATAGCCAACATATAGATGTATTTTTTACTTTTTTTATAGTCTGTTTTGGTTAATTTGGCCGAGCGCGTGCGCGTTATTGTCGATATTTTGTTCCGGCCATGAATGCAGTAATATTTCATTTAAAAAGTAAATTTGTATCGAACACGACGAAAACTGAAGACCTTATTTCCTTGAACTTGAAAATTGCTGCTTATACACATTATGTACGTATTGCAGCCGTCAATGGTTATGGAATCTTCTATAAGAGAATTAATATTACAGATTTACCAAATGCATCAGATAACTCAATTTATTTTAATGCACGTAAGATCCAATTAAAATCGATGGTATTAAGTCTCAAAGACTTCACAGAAAATAATGACTTCTCGGTATCGTGGAATCCTTTTAATGTCATTTGCGCTCACAAGATGGTATTTGATTTTCAAAAAAATTGATTTTACAGAAATGAAACTATTTGTAAGGTTATATTATGTAGTATTTATACTTAACGGTATGAAATAAAAATGAAAGTGTTAATTACAAAAGGGCCTTTATCGATTGAAAGCAGCTAATAGTAATAATGTGAAATGGGTTAACAGAAAGAATAACATATCCTACGAAAAGTCTTTATATATTTTCAGCGACTGCAAAGGTTAATGTAGCTATACCTCAATTTCGCGAAAAACGGCTAGCGGCTCCTTCGAACAAATTGCTGAAAAGACTACGATATTAACTGCCTTGTTTGAAGTTAATAGCGTTTTTTGTCAAATGCCGTTTTCCCTTTTCCTTTACATTCCTATTTCCATCTCTGTTTCCTACTCGATTTGCCCCTGGCACCATCGCGACTACTTTATGTACTGTAACGAACGGCATTCCTTAATAGAAGGACATCCTGCGAGGAGAAAGCGAGAGAGTGTTAGGTGAAAATTGATTCTCTTTATTAAAACATTTCGACTTTGAAATGTCTCCGAAACATCCCTTTGAATTTGAAATGCTTATTTCTTCATCTGGGTTCCGGTATAGCGATGAAAGACGACGGTTTTCTGAATTATTTACAATTCCCTACATACCGGAGCACTTCATTGGTTAGACCTAAAAGGGAAACTACTAAAACTATTACTTCGCAACTTTCGAGCATGTGTAGCCGGAAAGGTCCTTAATCCTCAACCTAAATGTTCCTTTTTTGATTTTCGTTAAAGCTGCGATGACTCTTCGTGTGCGTTTTCAACAGGTCATATTGATAAGTATTTTTAAATGATGAAAGATGTTTAATAATGCGCTCAACCGATGTATGTGTACTTTATAAATCCTCTGTTTTGCGTTGAGAATTTATTTGTAGTATTGCGAAGGATTTTCCGTTAGGAAAGAAAGCTGCTTTTATATAAATGTAATTAATGTAAGTATGTATGTAATTAATGTAAGTAATGAATGTACTAGCGTTTTGTGAAGTTTCGCTGCATCAGATGTCGTTGTTCCAAAGAATCACTCCTAATATATAAATACTAGTTTTTAAGCTGAATGTCATATGCGATATATGTTCTAGATAAAGCCAAATTGTCGAGAAGCGAATGTAGTAGACATTTTTTATTTTCAGCCATATTTTTAACGAACTGCGACAACATTTTTGGCTAAGGAACCTGCACAGGTGCACAAATAAATCAAATACTCAAACACTGAGCCACTGAAAAGTGATAGCGAAGTCTTTCTAATCTTGTACTTCCAACTACGAATAGTTTTTCTACTCCGACAGTTACCCGGTCTCAAACGACTATATTACAAAAGACGTGTCTTCACAGTGGGTCTCCATGTAATGCCCGCTGCAGTTCCCATCGACCGTCATCATTAAAGAAAGATGTGAGATTCGCATTAATTATTGGGACAACAGATGGTTATTTTCAAACAAAGTAAGTAATTTTATCAAAATATTTGGGGTAAAGTAGTTCTATTAATATTTATCCGTGATAAACAGTATTTTCTTCTTGTTGTTTGTGCAATTAAGTAATACGCAGCTTATGACATTACATACAATTTCAAATCATTTTTCAATTTAAACAAATTCAATATGCTTTTATTCGTTTTTTTTGCACTGCCCTAAAGAACAAATATTTTTCTTTATTTATTTATCTATTTTTTATTCACAGAGTCTCTAGTTTATATCAACAATGAAAGCGCACACTGAACGAAAAAGGTACGTAAATATAATAAAAAGCATACGTGAATGTTGTTAAAATTGGTCCAACGAAAGAGTTAATTATTTTAATAAATGACTATTTTATTATATACAAAGCTAATGAACAGGTGTTTATCTAATTAATGAACTAGTTTAAACTTTGTAAACAATCATTGTCGTAATAATTTTTTTAAGCCTGTTGTAACCTTAGTAGCTTTAGTTAGTGAGCCTAGACAGACTCGTGTTCTGTCGACTCTCGGGGAAACCAGCAGGCACCGCGAACCCATTCTTATGCAACGAATAAACACGAGTCTATCCAGTCTCTGTTAGTTTCGTGAAGGGCTACACTTAGTTTGGTCCTAAGACACAAACAAATTAAAAAAAAAAACGAATACTTTAGATATTCGTCGGTGAAACGCCTTGTATATTAGTACCGGTTCATTATACACATAAGTTCTACCTTGACTTCCATATGGTGGTATTTTTTGGAACGAGCACTGCGGGTTAAAAAGTGACATTAATGCCCATTATTTACAACGAAGTGTACCATGTTTTTACATGGAATCAACCGCGTTTCAAAATTATGTATCCCTCGAATAAAGCGCGGCTTTTAAATGTGGCTGTTAAATTAAAGAGTGTTGCAGGAGTAATTTGTGCAGTGATTGAAGAGATAAGTTTTACTCTACATTTTTATATATATATATATAGGATATATGTATATATAGATAGTCGTGAGCAAGTTTCCTTAAATCAAACTTGGTTGAATAAAAATCAATACAATATATCGGAAATAAAAGAGATATATAGTCCGCACATTTTCATTAAATTTTTTGAATTCTGTGACAGTTCGATAGTTTCTTTACTTACACTCGTATTAGAAATAAAACGGAAAATCTTTTACGAATCCTGTTCATGCCACCGTTAAAGCCGCACCAATCAATTTACCATTTTCTTCTTCGACATCGTTCCACCCTTTATGGACACGGGAAATTTTTTATTTGTTCTTCCTATATAAATGACGTCTCACATATAACTGATGTTACATCGTAAATGTGAAACACTTTATGGTTTCGTAGTGCCGTCGTGCGGAGTGGATTGATTTTTTTGCCACCACAAAGATATCAAAGCGATATGGCTTTGAAATGTGTGTATATATTCTAGCGATAAGGTACATATATTTTTTATGAAGAAGCAAGTGTAATGAAGTACCCACAGCTTTTTGAGGTGTGTCCGTAAGTAAATTGAATTTTTGATGATATTTGTACAGAAAACGGAAATACGGTTTTCAAGAAGGAAGTTCTGAAGAGATTTTATTTTCGTTGCTTTAAATTAGTATGTAAGCAAATGTTTGTGTAATGATTATGGGAACAGCGTTACTGTGCTAACTGTAGTAATCTTAACTTCAAAGGGAGGATGCTATAGACTTAAAATTTATTCCAAGCTTTCTTTATATTTATTCTTATTTCTTTCAAAGAAAATAGTAATTTCTAAAGGAAAGCGTTCTGTGCGATTGTGCATTAGCTTAGAATATATCTTGAAGTATGAGTGATTGATTGGTATTATGTGTAAGTAAGATAGTCTTACATTGTAAAGTCTGCGGCCCAACGGGGTTATCAGATTAATCGTGCTTTATTCGAATAGTAAGCAATGCATTATGAATTCGACAATAATATGTGAAGCTGTTTCGTTTCCTTAATTGTAAAGCTTGTATGGGTTCATTTTAATAGATCCTCCTCTCGTGCACATAACCTTTCAAATAATCATGTTCTGATAAGAGGCATGCTACTGTTTCGAGTTGAATTCTGTTTAATGTAAGTATGTCAGCAGATAAATGTTGTGATAAGGGTTTTCTCGCTGTGTTCCGGCCCAACTGCATGGCTCCACTAATTTTGGCTATAAGCTAAACATTAATGGAATTATATTTTTTATTACATTGAAATATAAAAATTTGATTTTCAGTTATTTGGAAAAATCTTTTGACTGCTTTCAGTCAAGTTGACGGCATAATTTGGCATAATTTTGGGCATTTGGATTTCCTCATAAATAATATTACGTCAGAGCTAGTACCAGTTCTCGATCCGTCCGTATACCAGATTTTGTCGACTCTCAGGGAAACCAGTAGGCAACACGAACCCTTTTTATGAAACAAATAGACACGAGTCTGTCTAGTCGCTACAAAAAATCATTTCACTCGCTTTTGCCCTTTCTATACATATGTATATTGGTATTGTGATACTCCTTTTTAATGCTTTTCCTTCTTTATGGCATTTGTTCTTTTGCCCCCCTTGGATTTATTATCGTAATACATTATACCAAAAGATTTAGAAACTTAGATCCCCTTTCTCACTAACGCTGTTACATTATGTGATTTTCCACTTTCATAAAAGTTTCCTCGTAATTGCGATCGCAAATGTTTCCAGACATACATCAAAAGCTAAACCTTCCGTAAACCAACAAACTTTAAGGTAAGTAAATTACACATTTTAATTAACCTACGTCCTCAGAGAGGATTAATGCGATACTTTCAACTGTAAATGCTTCTTTTCCTTCGCTTTTTGACAGCTCGAATTTCAGTAAGGACGACGACGACAACCAGACAGACCAGACTGAAACTTTGCCGTCTGCGTAAAAATCAACTTTAAATTAGATTGAAGAACAGATTCGAAGCGACCGACCGACCGAAATCGAAATCTCCTTTGATGTATTAGAAAAAGTATGTTTCTAGTTCGGAATCGTAAAGTGGGTGAATACGTCGTTGTGATTTACATCAGCGTGTATGTTTTATGAAACTACTCGCTGTTTAGTTAATTGAGTTTTAGATGAAGACCTCTGTATGGTCCATTTCTTGAATCCGTTATATGAACATATAACGCATGACATGTAATACGTTTCAGTGATGTTTCTGTATGCTTATATTTCAGAATTCTATCTGAAAGTTGTATCTCTCTCGTGATTGATTAAAAACCAAATAATAAAATAGACAATATCGAAAGAAGTATATTCGCGATAGCTGGCGAACAAGTTTTGGTGGTATTCCCAATTTCATTTTATACCTTCGTGAAAATTCGAAATGAAATTTATTTACGTCTACTTTTATTTGTAATTGTTTTTAAGTTTCCTTTATGTTACTTCGCTGTATTCTTTATGGTGTAGGTTTCTTTATGTTCTGCAGCTTAATTTTTTTTTTATTCTTAAACGAAAATAATAATTTTAACTTAGATTAGAGCGGTATATACGTTTTATTTATTGGAGTAACAAACTTAATTAAATTAGTAAATGGGTGAACTCTTTTTCTGCGTTTTTGTGAACAAGATGAGTAGCATAAAATGCGAATTTTATTTTATGTGCCTTGGATAAATTTATGGACTCTGGCATTGTCATAAGGTGGCAATTTTCATATTTTTTTGTCGAATGGCAGCTTTTAATCCTTTTAATTCTAACTGCTTTCTTATTATAGTATCTTTATCTATATATTTAATTAACAGTATTCCGTTGTGCATCGTAAGCACTGTAGCCTTATTCTTTATGAACCCATGGCATGAATTTAATGCTCTCCAAGATTTCTACACAAATTTGTTGCCAACGTAGTAAATTTTTGTTCAGGAGTAAGTAATTACGGAATCGTGCTGACATGTTATTCTTTACTGAATTTTCATGTAAAAGCTTTGAAACTGTAGCTTCTCATATGCTTCAGCAGCAATCATCGAAATCTTTAATAATTGTTAATTGTGAATATCGCTTGTTCTGCTAAGGCTAGCCTAACAAGTTTTCTTGATGTTCTCATTGGTTCCTTCTTCAATAGGCTTTGCGCTTTTTATAAACTTCTAATAACAAAACTTTTCAAAAAGCACATTCTCTAGCGTGTAAACATTTTCTCAGTAGAGGTAATAATATTATATTTTCCAATATTTAAATTAAGCTAACTATCCGCAATTCGAAATTAAAGAAACCTTTAAGCTGAGAGAACTGTATGATGAAGGCTTCAGAGCATTGCGACTTCAGTGATGTTCAGAATTTTTCTAAAGCGACTGTAACTTGTAACTGTTAGACTATACATACCGTTGCATATAAAGTCCGCATCGTATGGGAACCTTTTTATGCGATAATAAATATAGGAGAATCCCAACTTTACAAAATATATTATTTTTCAGAAATTTTCAGGAAATTTCCAAAGGAAAGTTGTAGTTTTCTAATTATTATCCAAATTTGCCAATCTTCAATACACTAACGTAATTTAATGCTTTTTCTTTTATTTATTTATTTACTCTAGTAGCACAGACGGTTCGCGCAAGGTTGGGCCCCCGGCTATAAGGATCGTTTGGCTTGATGTTGGGTGAAAGTGTGAACAATGTAAACTTTTGGGCGAAATTTGGTTCGCAACGTTCTCGCATACTTACCTGATCTTTGGGCAAACTATCTAATTTTGTCTGTCAAACGCGATGTCACAAGTGTACAACGTTTGATAACTAACCTTCAACCGGCGCTGTATTGCCTGAATTGGTTCAACACCGACTTATGCTTATATCACTCAAGTGTTTACTGCCAATCGTTCTTGAAGAATTGAGCGGACTCGCCGGTCCCATTTTAAAATATCCCGGTCCGGCCGGCACCTCAAACATTCCAGCCTTCTCCGGCCCGGCCCATCCGAATTCAAACATTAATAAACGTCTACATACAGGTATGAATATATCGCGCGTTTGCTTTACTTTACTTACTAGCTGTAGGCGTAACGGATTTCAATTATAGTTTTACGAGGTGAATGAAAATAATAAATTAGCATAATTACCGGGACGACCGGTTCGGAGTTCCATTTTATAATCGGTACAAATTTAATAAGGTTTGCACGTCGAATTTCCCTCGAGAGACGAGCAAACAGTAACCGAGCGAGTGCAGTGAAGGGAGTGATATTATTTAATTGAAAATCGAGAGTTCTTTTTACGATTGTCGTAAAATCGCGGGAGAAGTGCTGAGACCGGAAGCAAGCTGGTAGATTCTAGAGGGCGCTCGACCCTTTTGAACAAATAAAAGCTGGAGACCCGCGCACTAACTAAATTGGAGTACAAGGTCTCCGAAACTTTTTCTTCGATATTCTTGTGTTTGAAAGGAAAGGTATACTTTACGGGAATTCTGCCTGAATGAAAGTTTAATAATTAATGACCGTGGTTAATATAACTTTAATAGTATGAACGTTATATTTGGCTATAAATAACCGCGTTGTTAAGACAATTGAAGAATATTAAAATAGCGATTAGGTGAAGATAAAAAGGGCCGGCATTTATTTTACATTATTATGGCGAATCACGTCATTGTCGTTAGCTTCTGCCTACGATTCGTTCTCACTCTTATGAGACATCTGCAGAGTAGTTACTGCATACTGAGTGTTAGTGTGGATTCGCAAAAAGCTGCGCCCTATTGTGCAAACAGCATGAATATATCATAGAGTGTCTTTTCAAAATATTTCCGTACATGTAGGTAATTGATAACTGATGAACCAGGTACGTACTTTGTTATTTTAAATGGAACACTGCATATTACTACATCCTTCGTGTCTCCATCTAGTAATTAATGAATATAATATAGGTTTCACATCTGTAAATATTAATTGTTTCCTTTGGGTTTTAGGTCTTCAACGGAAAAGAAAGAAAACCTTTGCTTTTCTACCTACATTGCGGTTCGTTGATTTTTTCAAGCTGCCTACAAAGAGGTTGTGAAAATTCACTGAATTATATTTAGTTTTTTGAATGTTTACATATCTTACTTTATCAACCATTTTTTGTTTTTATTTGTTTTTTCGCTTTCACTTTATTTCAAATTTGAAATTAATATAAATGAATTAAAAACGGAAAACTAAGAATTATTACTAAATAAAGCGCTTAATCAACTTAAGGGGAAGCGAATTTTCCGGTGATATAAAGTAATGGTCGCAATTTAATAGTGTATCAATTTGGGATTTACTTCCGCCCAATATCGGTAGAGATGAAAATATACTAGGAAAGCTAAAGAAAGGAACAACAAGAAGGAAAATTGCGCCAAATATTTCCCTAGCTTAGTCGAACTCGCTGGGTGATACCATCATCAGCGTCTTGGGAGATATTTCTTTAGTATATACATGTATCTATGTCTTTATATAGTACGGATATATTCCAACCGCTCCGATATTACCTATAACATAAGTCGGCGGCTATCTCTTGAGGACCATGCAGGACCAAGATAGGAGTCGATGTCGAACATCCTGGTCAATTATTTAGTAAAAGAATAACAATATCACCAAGCGGCAGCATTGGCAATCGGCATTAAGTTTACGACTTCCTTATCTTTATAAATTCATTAACGTTTTAATACGGTCAAAGCGGGTGCAATTAATTACATTGTAACAGCGAAACGTAATTGGAATTTGTATATATATACTTCCAAGGTATGTACATATATGCTCTCAATTCATTACTTAATTTTAGGATGTTACTTAAGTTTTTCTTGTTTATAAGAACAATAAAATTTGGGAATATTTACTGACATTTTGGAATTTTTCTACAATTCCCGTGTTCTGTCTAATTGTGTAATGGATTTTCCAAAATTATATTACGTGGAAGAAAAATTCATAAATTACTGGAAGAATTGGGACAATTTTCCAAAGAATTTATTCGAAACGTTGTAAGCATTAGGAATTTTATTTTGATAAACTTAACAATATGACTTCTTTGTTTTTCTTTTGATTGTCGTTTTAGAAGAAGATCCCTCGTTAATGCTAGAAATAAATAACTTAGACCATTACTTATTGCTTCTGGAAATATATCAAGTTTAAATGTGGTTTCTCCAAGGAAGTTACCCAATGTTAAAGTAATTGCTAAACCCTTGACTTCGTTATCGCTCACTTCCGATCTACCGAAAAAGACCTTTAAGGACGATTCCAAATTTGGTACAAATTTGTCTTATGATGATTTCAGCAAACTGACTCTGAAAATGTGATCATTTTTATTTGGGCTGCGCACGGTGAAGTATTAGTTCGCACGTGTAAACCTGGTCTTAAATGGATGTTACAAATTATTTATCTTTCAAACCAAGTTGTTAAAGGGAACTACCCAGTTAACGGCTTGATTATATTTACCCATTAATTTTTATTAATTGGAAATATCGTTGGTTGTTTCCAAACATTTAAAACAACAGTTGTACGATAGTTGCAACGATTCAACAGTCAGTTCCATTTGCCCGTGCCATTAGATTTTTTGGTCAATCTGGAATTACGGTATCTAAATATATTTATATTGGCTACGATTTAAAAAGGAACCAATTTTTTCAAAATCGATTTTGTTGTGTTTCCAAGGCTCTATAAATCTTCTATTCAGCTTTAATCTAAACGTCAGTATGTGTTTAATTTATTAACTATATTATTTAATTTAGTTCTCAGTTTTAAGGATAAACAAAACTAAGTTGTTAAATTTTAACAAAAAACAGTTGCGCATGTGTGTGCATGCATTCGCATATTTATCGCATCGTTTACTCTTGCAATTTCAACATTTGACAGTGTCACAATCGATTTTGTGCCAGACACGCATAAAAAAGATCGGAACGTTATCTTGCTGCAAAAAATGTATAGAACGCACTATGCACTATTCGGAACGCGACCCTTGGAGAGTATATGGAGGAAGACATATATAGGTTAGATAACAAAAATAATCAGATACGTCATTCAAATGTTAATATACTTTCAACAAAGAATGCTGCCCATTTTAAAAGGAGCATTTCATATAAATATATGAATAAATATATAATTGCGGCCGATACATTTTTAGCTCTTTCTTTTCTGTTTATGTTCGTGGTTTTTTGATTTATTGTCCGATCTATTGAAATCAACAATACCTATTTAATATACGTTGAAAACGGATTCATAATCTCAATATCATCGGCTCCGAAAACGATTCAAGAAGTTGATAGTGAAGTAATAGAGTACGTTAAGCAAAATCCATTCGCTACCTCATTTATGGCAGTAGAAGAAAGTAACTTTCCTGCACTCGTAAGAACAGCAAGGAATAAGTTGAGGGAACAAGTATTTTCCAATTACGTGGCTACTATTAACTCAAAATAATAGAGGAGTGAGCTTTAAATTTGCAAATCCATATTTAAGCGCAGACAAACATTTTTGGAACCAGGTTATCTTCTCTGATAAGAACATTTTTCGGATAGCTTATAACTAGAGACGACAAAGGCAGGTGGTATTATTCTTTTTTTGCAGCGAGTAGATAGACTCGTGCCTATTCGCCTCACGAGAATGGATTTGTGTTGCCTACTGGTGTCCCCAAGAGTCGACAAAATACGAATCTGTCTAGTCCCTGCATAAAAAGCAATAATTTCATCCGGCTTTGTCCTCACTACTTATAACGATAAACTTTGACGAGTATTATCCAAAAAGAATATTTGTACAAAATATCCGCCGAAGGACAGGGCTAGATACACGCTATATCGACGTGATATTAAATGGCCAAAGAAGTATTGCGCTTATGAACGGTATAATATTACAATCTGTTGGGAATCGATTTAATAATTACATTGTACGGTAACACGTAAGTAAAATAAATCAGGTCACAAATTCACATTATCAGAAGTTTTCTTTGTTTAGGAGACAATTCACAAATTTATACGTTACATGTTGTTCGAAATTAGTTTACTGAAAATAACGAGAAAGTTCAGCAGCAAAATGTTTGGGGTTACCTTGTCGTCCACAAAATAGAGAACGATTAATAGAAGTTATTCAAAATGAATGGAATAAATTTAAAACATATGTTCTAGATGTCTCTATTAATTAGTTGAGAAATAAAGGTGAATGGCTCAATTTAATTGCACCAATATTCAGTGCAAAACTTACCTTAGTATTTTATAGTAGCGTATAGGTGAAAAGCACTAAACCGATTACTCTTCACCTGAATTACTCGTTACATTTCAACCGTGTAATTTACTAACACTGGAGAGCGATTATCAGTACTAGTAGCAATCGAATCACTTGCAATAAATATACTTACGTGAAAATGAAATTATTGACGTATAAATAAAGCTCATCACACTGCAGCTTAAGCTTTATAATTTTCGTAACCTTCGTCCATTTTATTTTTTGTACATAAAAGCATTATATGCTCGAAATAGGAGCATATAATGCTTTCAAATGAAATAAAATTAAAAAAATTAAAAATTAAAAATTCTGGATTTCTTAATGTTTCAAAAAAACATGGAATTCAGAGACAATTAAACAAATTATATGTGTGCGAGTTAACATTTATTTTTAAAAATTAAAAATTTTGCAGAATCTTACAGAATTTTGAAAAGTTTCAAAGCCTAGAACCACTTCCTAAAGATGAAATATTTGTAAAACCAGGTCCGAGTTGGTGGTGAAACTTTCTGTAGTAAATAGTCCTCTTTGATTTCGCGCAAGACAAATTGTTTAATGGACTTTTCTTTAACAAAACCTATCTTACTCAATGCGTAAGACGAGGATGGAAAACCCAATCTGGGGAAATTGAAAAGACGAAGTCATCAACGCTGCTCCGCCTCACAACAAAACTATCAATCGAAAACACTATTAAATATAGATAAATAATAACATCGAAATAGAGAAATCAACAAAAAGATCGCAATTTAGACATTCATTCCGTTCTACATTAAATACTTATGATCGGAATGGGCAGGAATTGTGTTTCCTGCGTTTCTCACGGTATACATCCATTCTTTCCTTGAACGCATGCGGAAGTACTTCTTGTGCTAATTACGCTGTTTTCCGGAGCTACAAAACACTAACTAAATAGATTTAGTTTTCCGTTATTTTTAACAAAGATTATTTTAAATATCTCACTACATGTTGATCATCGAAATCAAAACTATGAATGTTATTCTGTAAGGTAGAGACTTTAGAGAAAGCACCCATTACTTAGGCGCAAAGCGTTAATTAAATAACGCTGGATAATTGTAAATATTTATTATTTATATGTGGAAACTGCCATTTAAGTCTCTAGGGACGCAAGGTAATAATAGACTAATACAGGTGTCAGTACCTAACAGATATTGGCACTTTGACAATTGCGGTACATAAGAAAATTCTAAAGATGTTCGTAAAATTGCGACTTTTTGTCCAAATTTTGGGTCGGTAGTTATTTGTCACTCGGGTCGTAAGTGCTTTGGCACGAATACGACTTAAATTTTCACATATGTGCGTTTCCGCATGATATGTGATTTCTTTGACTAAATTGTTGTCGGTTATTAAGAGATAAGAATGTATGTATGAGGAAGCTTACACAGAAGTAAGCAGCTTTTTAAGAAAATCCAACAGCCTATTCACACGTGTTGAACAAAATGTGGAGATCAGTGTCTTCAATTATGTTATGAATATTTCATAAGTTTGCATTTATATTGTGTCAAGAGCACTTCTGTTATGCATAATAGCTGGCTTACGAATGTGGTGACCTCCTCATTTGATGGAAATCTCTGTGTGAGTGTTTTTCTCCAACTACACTCGCATTTGCATAATTTCTGCCTTCAGTTCGTGCGTAGTATGGCCGCTTCGTTGCTTTCCCTTTATTAAGATGGTCGATTAACACAACTCCAAAACTACGCCAAAAAACAGCGCTATCACTTTTCTGACCGATAGTCTTTTAAATAAGAATTTAAGACGGCTCGCTATTCGATTTTTGAGTTATTAGCGGAACAATAACATCGTCTGTTAAATAACAATTGAGCGTCCAACATGAATGAATGATGCTTAAAGCTTTGCAGATCACCCTCGTATTACAATACAGTTAATATTTTGGAGGATTTTTCAAACGTTTGTTTATTTGTTAGTACTGTAGTACATCTTTTTCCTATTTTGTATATGAGAATAACAGACATTTTTTTAATTTTAAATAATTTAGGAGTAAATTTCAAAGAAGCAGTAAACTATACGTAGAAGCAAAGTATGTAAGAAATTATTAATTTCTGCCGTCGTCTTAAGTTAATGCGGCCGCACTAACGATCCAGCTTAAATTGGGAGTAATTTCCTGTATCTTTGCTCTCTTTCTCTGCACCGCATTTGCCGTAATTCTAAAGTTAAAAAAGAGAATGGAGATCGAGAAAAGGAAGAAAAACAAGCCAAAACTTCATCCTGTAGCAGTTCGGTATTTTATATTTAGATCACGGCTACGGACGGAGAAAGAAAGAGTCCAGAGAGATACTACCGAGCACATAAAACTTGGGGAAAAAGTTCTCCTTCATGTGTATTTCTTGGTAAACAAAAGTAATTGGTATAGCCTTTAGTTCTTTTAACCAGCGGAAGTCATCTCGGAGGCAATTTGAATCCTGAAGTTGGGACCTTTGAGACTCCAGGCCACCAATGTCGTCTAGTATCAGTTGTTACATAGTTAAACGTTATCCGGATGGTGTGTTAAATCGCCTGCATATACCCTTTGCAACGTTTCTATTCCCTCAACGGTGCATAAAAAGGGTGAAAATGTTTGCTTGTGCGATTAGTTGTTCGAAGATATGAATTTGCAATATTTACTTTGACTCCTTTGCACGTTGGAATAAGTTTAAAACTACATCGCATGGTTTCTTTAGGATAATATTTGAGTGTATGGGAAACCTCTTTTCAATTCTTTACTTGTGTCGCTTGGGATATTCTAACTCAATTTTTATGTATTATTGTTCTTATTATTCAACGTTTACCACACATTATTATTAATGAAAATATACTTATACATAATTCTAGTTAAGAACATTATTTGTTCAGCACTTGCTCCAAATTTAATTTTCTAGCCTCTACTTCTTTTGGAGTGGAAAAAATTATATAAACAATTATATAATTTAATTGAAACAAAGGTCTAATCTTTTCAATTATCGGGGGCCCGGTTTAAAATTCCGAATATTTTCTTAAGATCTGAAAATTCCTGCCAAAAAGAGGAAAACTGACCGTTTCTATTGAATCTTACATGCGAATATTTTCTATGAATTTTCCAAGTTGTTCTTAGTACTGGCGAATTCGAACACTATTCATCGAAATCACAGTAATCTAGAACTGTTCTGTGAATAACCTTCGTTTGATCAAATGATAATACCGAAGTTGTGCTCGGATTTACCCCATCTTACGGTACTAATACAGTAATTGTATATTTTGCTAACCTTCTTCGTCACTTCCTATCATCGCGTAGCGGTCGAAACCAGTTAGATTTCGATGCGTACCCAGTCCAAAATCGTCCTTAGTCCATTGTAGAATTCCGCTCTTGTCGATGACCCTGCAAGGTAATGTAACTCTTGAGCCCTGAACAGCTGTTTGATCTTGCGGCTCCATGGCGAATTTTTGCTCCGCGTATCCGTAGGAGCTCGAGATTAGGCAGTATAGCGACGCTATCCGTAACAGGATTAATAGGAATCTGTATGTATACGACGTCATTGTGATTGTCTGATTGCCTGAAATAGAATGAAAATGTGTTAGTTAAGGATATCGAAATTTTGTTAAGATTTCAGTTCATGGAATTTCTTGTTTTTATAATTTCCAAGTAAAATTTTATAAATGAGTATCCTTCGAAGTTCTTGCAGATTTTCGAAGTTGATTATGGGAAACGTTCAATCAGATTTTGTATAATTCCTCTATCTACGCTGTTAGATTCTCTAGATAACCTTTCTAGAGGTTACAAATTATATTCAGTTCTGTACTTTACGTGCTCGACAGTAAGACAGGTTTTAGGGAACACGTAATATATCTTTGTTGATCATCTTTATTCTATTGATTTTTTTTATCAAATATATCTATATATTTTATCTAAATGTAATCTGGTTATTATTCATTCATCATATATTTCTTCATTTCTAAATATCAAATATAATAAATAGTATGTGCGCGACAAATATACAGTTTTCCACGCAACACGTTCATTAAAAGTTATCGCAATTAGCATCTTAGCCTAGTTTTGAAAATTAGTAGCAGACAGTAAACCCATTCGTTCTACTAAAAAATTATTTTCAGATTTTATTTTCAGAATTTTATTGATTTGATTTGTACTAAGGTGCCCTATCTCTAAAATCAACTGGTTTTGAGTTATTTTGATTTTTGCGTTTCTTTCTTCTTTTACAATGTTATTTTTAAAATTACTTTTACTTTTAGAATTTTTTACTTTTATAATACTTTTAGTATAATAATACTCTAGAATTAAATGAAATTATGTCAAATCTATACTGAAGACAACGGAATCTTAATAGCGTACAGTAATAACGCAAAATTTAGTTTATCGCATACAGAGCAATCAGAATGTAAAGTCCTATTTGTTATATTCAACTTAAAGTAATTGATTTTTTTCTTAATAGGAGAATGTATTAAAACTCGTCATAGGAGAAGATGGTAATAAAATAAATGTTTTGGGCCGTTTTCGTGTCTATCCTAACCAGTTCAGTAGCAGATGCATCTTGGCAATTAGCAATTTCACGCACATAGAATATTAAATAAGCATAAAATGCGCCCATATTCTTTTTAAAAAGTCCAGATCTCTCATCTAGGCCATCATGTTAGAAGAGTTGAATTTTGAAAACTCATGGTAGTTAATAATCCAGACGATCCTAATTTTTTATCTAAAAATATGTATAACGGAGAGCTGAGCTGAAATTCAGTCGCGAAGGAATTGCAAATAGAAAAAATTCTTATTGGCCGGAACAAAATCCAGATGTCCTACGAGAGAGAAAATTTCAGGATATTTTTAATTTCAATGTATTCTCATTGTTCATGGAGGTAATGAGAGCAAAACACACACAAAATAATTACAAATACTAAGGCAAATGGTTTTCATATTTGGAAATTATCGGTGTTGGATTCAAACGGATGGATCTCCTGCACATTCGTAATATAACGTAGATTGGGGAATTATCTTTGTAGATCGATGGATCGGCCCCAATGGCTTTGGCCACTTAGAACATTCGACTTAAGTCCGCTTGATTTTATTTATGAAGTCGTATAAAAAACCAAGTTTCGCACATTTTCTTCTCATAAACAGAGTATATGAAGAACCTCGATGAAGATACAAAAAAGGAAGCGCAAAATAGAATTTGCAGTGTCTTGAACAGAATAGGGGATACTTCAAATATTTACAATTTATATTTATGTTGTTATCACGTACTTCAGTTTTCTGTTTGATGTTGTTGACATTACATACATCATATAAAATTAATTTAAAATATTTCAGTTTTGGTCTTTTGAATTTTTCTTTTTTTATAAGGTATTTAAACGAACAAACTTTTTCCAAAGGTCTGCTTTTTTAAATGCGTTATTTATAATTTAAGGACCGCTTTAGATTTATGTCCTCGTAAATTTTAATTGATATAAATAATTGTTTATAGAAATAACAAGGAAACGAAGTGTTGAGAGAGGCGAGGAAAATCAACTAACCGTGGTCGTCCATCGTTTTACTCTTTATGCCCTGACTTCCTCTCCAGACCTTGCTCTAATAACTTGCTGGGCCCTCTATTTCTCCATATTTTCCTTCTGATGAGATGTTGTATGAGATATTTCAAGTTGTATGTAGCCCTAAGTGTGGTCATTTCTGGCGTATTACGGTGCCTGTGTTATTAACCAAAGAAGGGACTCTCTGCTATGCTTATTTTTATTTCAAGATTCAAATTAGTCCATGTCACCCTTTTATTTCAACAATACAACACCTTATTACATGGCCACAAAAGTTAATAAACAATATAATATGTATTTATCATTAGTTGCAGAATTTCTCCATATTTTCATTTTATTCAATATATATCTATATGGTAATAATATTATAACTTTTCAAAGTTATAACTGTTAAGCTCTCAATTGCCATTAGTTAGGCTTGCATTAGCTTACATTGGCGAATTTGAAGTTTCTCCTATAAAGACGGAACTGCGCATTTCGTGCTACTGGACCTTATAGAAGGTTTAGAATTTTATTGCTTCCTTTTTATCGGCACTTACCTTAGAATTATTTCGCTATGCTAATGCGATCACGAAGTGTAGACGATATAAAACGGCAATATCAAACGACACGATAGAATAATGTCAGGTAGATCGTAAAACCTATTTATGAACTGTGTTCTTGGATAATTATTTGCTAATTTATGGATGTCTGCACAATGTTACCTATAAAGACTATGCATTAAATTGAAATTGCCGTAACGTTTTGTCTATGCATGTACTTCAACAGTTGCGGTTACTTCTTCATTGGAGTGTTGCTTTATCTTGTTTTATTATTGTTCATTACACCGGTGATTTAAGACGAATACTTTATATTTTATGCAGTGGCGGTGCATTTTGACGAAGTGGAGGCGTGATTAAAGAATATGATGAAATCTTACCTTTAGTTTACGATGATCTTCGAAAATCACGAAAATTGCAATTGATAACTTAACTGCAAACTAATTTCTTTAAAAAAAAATAATCTCTAGTACCTTTGCCAAAAGCATGTTGGCAGCTTTTGGACCCTGCATATCGAAAAATAAGTGAAGATAACAACGCAAGCAAAGCAGCTGTTTATTGAAACTGCTCGAGTTTAAGTGAACTCTGGGACGTTGAACGCAACATTTCCTCTTCCGGGTTGGAGGAATTATCCATTCCTTCTAGTTCCCTTTAAAGTTGATATAAGGAATTACGTCTTCAAACTAAATGTAACAGATACAGCATTTCTTTCCCCTTGTTTACATTGAAAGGATGTTCCCCGAGATTATTTTTAGAACGCTGTAATTCGTTTCCGCATGAAAAAGGATAACGGCGAGCGGTTAATGTACTCATATTTATCTCTAACGTAGATTATTCGGGGGAGGAATATTTTTTTTTTTAGGGGTAAGGCTCTTGAAGTAATTACGATTACGTTGTTCTTAAGGTTGTACACGTTGTTCTGAGGTTGTATAAACGATATACATCTGCTTACATTTTTGATGAACGCTTTGAAGTTATAATTGTTGATAAGATAATTATTATGCATCCATAGATTCTTTTATTATTTTTCAAATTTTGTTTTTAAGTTAATAGTGAGAATTTTTAATGTTAACTTGTAATAACATTTTACTCAGACGAAAACTTGCGATATTAATTTAATTCCCGTCGCATCCACCAATCTTTATACAAAATAAAGTTTTGGTAACATTGGTCGTTTAGATTTCGTAATCGGTGCAGGTACATTTAATTTATTGTTGATCCATAAACCTTCATATTTTTTGAAGTAACTTGTTTTTCCTCCCATCTGGTCAGACTTCATTTGAGATAGCTTTATTATGTCACCTGGACAAGAAACTATGTGATGTTATCTCTGTAATAGTACTGTACATTGTAGATGTGACTTAATCTACGAGAGAGCACTTTCTTACCTATGTATATTTGAAATATTACTGCCTATCGATACGGAGAGAACAGAAACATTTCAAAGGACTTCCCCGAGATTGAGTACGATTGTACAATATTTAATTGGATGAATAACATCTGGCTTGATTAGTCAACATTATCCGAGTACCTTACTTTGATATCCTCTAGAGACGTTTTAGCCAACATCTCCTTTGATATGACGTATTGATTACTGTGTTTCGTATACCTGGTCTTGCACATAAGGGATTAATTTGCATAGACATTTCTTAGGCGATGTTGGTGTCTTCGTCTATTTACATTACTAATAACACCACCTGTTCTTAGCATTGGTACTACGCAAAGGATAGTTTTGGGAATATCGATTATTGATTGTAATTTCCTTGCTAGGTTGTACAAAGATTACTAACTAGAGTATAAGCAGTATGTTTTTTATTGATTTATTTAAGTTTGTGTGATATAATTTTTATTATTGACATAGTTAAATAACGCAAAAAAAATATTTATTGACGTAACAGGAGCTTTGAAAATGATTGTTTCCGTTGATCCCTCTCGTATTTTAACATTTAGATATACATATAACTTTAATTTTATAATTAACGTTGAATTCAAACTATTACAAGTTAGATTCACAAAATAATTAGATAAATATTTTTAACGTTACAGGTAATATCAGACCTTTACTTTTCCCAGCGTTTGCAACTTTACTGGAAATATTTAATTTTCGAAGAGAAATACGACTGAATTTATTATTTAAATCGTTGTAAGAAAATATTCCATTAAAATCGAAATATTAAAATATGAAGAAAATGGACAGAAACTTATCGTAATCGTCACTGTAAGGAAATTTATCTCCTTACCCTCCTGCGACAGAGAAGATGTGAAAGGGGCTAGAACGAGAGAAAAAGGTCAGAGGGATTTTCGTGCTGAACGTGTTATACGTGACACTAATATCTATGTTCAATGTTATAATTTGTAACATTTCACTACACACTGATTTAAGCAACAAAGCTTTCAGAAAAGAGATGTTACCAAATCTAAATCGTCAAACCAATTGTTTTGCGAGATTAGATCCATATTTTTCCAAGCTTAAGATCATCGAAAATAATGCTTGATTAGTTCTAGGACATTTCATGAATAGAAGCAATTCTGATGGCCTAGTGCTTTCTCGAATGAAGCGCACCTTTTTGATTATTACGTTGGATTATTTTAAATTTTAAGTGTTTGGCACTTATTTAGGAAGTAGTGTTGTGGCAGCTGTACTTTGATTGCTACATTATGCAATATTGTTATTTTTTGGCGAGTTATAGTCTACTATTTCACATATTTCTTTCACTAATCGTATTGAATACCAAAAATACAATATAATTAATATCAAATAGCTCGCTGGTCCAGTGATAAGAAAGCCTGCGTTTAAGTGGACGGATTTAGGTGTTATGCATTCGAGTCCCGCTAGGATCAAATTGTTTTAGCGGCGTCGGTACAATCCTGAGTTATCATTAGCATGTTCAGGAACAATCATCTACGCTTCGGTGAGGGGGTCACAACAAAACAGTGGAATACTTTAGACATGCTAAAAGCACCTCTGAGGTTATCATCAGATGCAAAGCTTACACACCTTGTTGGGCCGTTACCGCACGTAAAGAAAAATAAAGTGTACAGATAACCTTCTTTTATATTGTGCGTATGTTGCTGTTTTTTATATGAATCTGCACAAGCAAATTAATTAAATGGGATATATCTTCTTACATTTGATTATGTTACTTTAGTCAATGACCATTTTGTTTTCAATGTGAATTTTAAACGTATTTCTTTCAGTTCTAATTGTAGGCCTGAAGAAGAGAATGCTGTCGGTCATATATACAAAAAAATAAATTGAGAAATATAATTTAACTAATTGTCACCTAGGTATGGAATATTAACGTAGAAAGAGGCTTCCTTTTGAATCGAACACGAACATCCTGTTCTCTGAAGTTGACTTCCTATTTTTATAAACGAACTTAACTTACACCTTCTACATCCGTAACAAAACGAGTTACTAAAATAGTTTTCTTAAAACACTTAGGATGCGGCGTACTTCTGTTTATCCGTGAGCTGCAGATGCTTAAGTAAATAAACGAATGCATTATGTGAGCTTCAACTCGTATACAATATTTTACCGGTTACGAGAATGTCACGCTAGCACAACACGGAAGGAGAATAATCACCCCATATAACGTGATTTACGACGTTCATGAGTAATTTTGAAGACTCCTGTCTGTCATTCTTTAAGTATTCGGTACTATCTGTTTACGGTAGATACGTGCGAGTACGGTAATGGTGACCGAAACGTGATATTTTAGGTGCGAGCTCTGGTATCCTAGAATGCGTGCGTTCGCTTGTGCGCCGTAGAATTTGTAGGAGTGCGATTTGATTATACGGGAGAAGGTAGACGAAACCTGTCAACGCTGTGAGGGTGTAAGGTTTCGAGAGGAGGTATTCAGTCGAAATTACTTAGGGGAAAGGCTAGGGTTGTATTCTGCGCGTATAATGATATATGTGGGTATGTATATTTAATGATACGCACTCGTTACATTTAAAAGGATTACAAAAACAAGACAACCAGAAACAACAATACACGAGTAATCCTTGAGATAATTGGCAGCGCGGTATTATTTTCTGAGAATGTTGGTGCTTTCTTTATTTATTAAAAAGCATTTCTGATGTTTTTATTCGTGCCGTTTGAACCCATCAACCGATTTACGAATTAAATAAAAAATTTCTCGCTAGACTAACTATCCGACCGATTAGCCTATCACTAACTCGCTAACTGTTGGTTATTACAAGAGAAGAAGCCCAAGGAGATGTCTTCGCATATTGCCTTGTGTGAAGCAGACGTATGGCCAAATGTGAAGGGAGCAGGAGGTAAACCGGAAACATTAGGTACACTTAGCTTAAATAAGAATATGGCATGTTCAATTTAAGATAAGTACATCAGCGGAGATATATACGACATTTAATGAGCAGGTGCGGGAATGATAAAGATATGAGGAAGAGAAACAAAAATACTTTGGAGGCATTAAAATCACTTTCGGGCAATGGCGTTAGTTTAGGAAGAACGCGCTGTTGGAGTATATGCAATGCAATTTAAAAGTGTGATTTTATGCAGTGGCAGCGCCGCAGCGAAACAATACAACGTTGAGGGATTTCAGTTGGGTCAAATTTGTAGATTAACGGAATCGCGAATGGTAGATAATGCGAAAGGCACAAATCAAGTTTAAATATGGGGAGTGTTGACTATCTCAAACTGTTTGATATATTGGAGGTCTTTCGCGCAAACACCAGTTAATTAACAGAAGAGCCACGACCGGACAGGCGAGTTTTCCAGCGTGATCTATGTGCGTACTTGTTGCGCGAGCTTCTGCGAAAAAGAGAATGCTGTCGGTACCGAAAGTTTCCTTCCAGAAGTCCGCCATGACGAACAGGCGCACAATGCTGTTTGCTTAATGAGGGCTGAGTAATGAAGGTCGTCGGTAGCACAGTTTTAGTGTTTTCGTTTATATAATTTTGATGATGAAATATTTCGAAATTGTTTATTACTAATTGCATACAAAGTATATTTCACAAGGTTTTACTTTCCTTCGGGATAATGCAACTTTGATTGTTGGTCATCGCAATCTTTTAGATTGCATATCGTTTTGGTGTTCATTATGGTTTATCTATATTTTTCGCACTATGTCGATTAAAAGATAACTTGATTTTCCAAGAATTTACTTCGTTTGAACTACGATTGGTGATACAAATAAAATTTTTGGAATTTAACGAACTTTAACGAAACTTTAACTTTAACGAAATTCGAATTTTCAATTTAATATTTCCAATTCGAATTTCGGAATTCAAATTCAAAACTCGAATATTAAATAAATGCTACGAGTTATATAAAGGTAGGTTTCTAATAACGCAGGTAGGAGATCTATTAGCCAATTTGAGAAAGATATGCAACTAACTATATATATATAGTGCTAAGTTAGCTTAGCTTCCTCATGGTATTGATGGAATAATTTACGGCAAACGCAACAGAAGGAGAGAAAAAAGTACTCTAACATACGGGCATGTTTCTGCCTATCTGGCGCCATCAGCGTCAATACCATGAGGAAGCTAAGCTAACTTAGCATTATATATATTTGGTTATTGGTTCTAGGCATTTTCTGATGTATTGCCTGTTGGAATATTCATCGTCATCTCGTTGTTAAGCAGCCAGAGCCCCGGTTACGTCGCTGCTTCCTGAACAGCAGGCATGCGTTCCTTTGGCATTAGAGGGCGCCAAGAAATGTCGAGTTTGTCGTTTTGAAAGTTATGGCATTAACTGTGAGACAACAGCAATAGTAGGTAGGGATAAAAAAATATTCTCGAAACCACGTTGATGACGCCGATGACGCTCGGGACAGCTGTTTCGAATACGTCGATACTCCGAATGAATTCGTTCCACGGCTGAAAATGAGCATCGACGTGTTCTCGAAGCACCACCCGTTCCGGGTTAATCGATGAAACTTGAGGTGTAGAGTGTGCCGATACTTTCGTATTCAAGTGTAAAAGAAGTAAATATTTTCATGTCTATATACGCTGTTTGCTTCCTCCAGAAGAGATTTAATCGTACTACCAACGCTTTTCAAAAGATTCATATATATGTCGGTAAGAACGCTCATTGTTATTTTAAGGGTTTAAATATTTCTTTTATGGATAAAACCAATATCACGTAGAACTAAACATAAAAATGGGAAGCCGTAGAAAGATTCAATCCATACGTCGCAATATATTGTATCGCTTCAGGAGGGAGAATGCAAGAAACAAGAATAAAACCGCGAATTCGCGTTACAGTACATTTAACATCTGAAAAGGGCTAATAAATCCCCTTCGATAAAAACCGGTAAAAACCTCAGCCAGTTGGCGCTAGACGGTGATGTATATCTTCTCAATACTCCCAGCTCTATCGGGGATAGAGCTGGGGAAATATTTTTCTGTACTATTTGATCAACGAACTTATTAAGGCCGCTTTAAATTACTTAATTTCGTTACAGTAAAAACTACGACTAAGATAACAATATTCATTCTAAAAAGTGGTTGTTATTATAAAAGGCGAAGAATTTCTTCCTTAAGGTGATTTAATTTCGAAATTGTTTTTCTCTAATCTTAACAGCAATATTTTACATTCTTAATTAGTGTTGGGCACTATTGGTTCCTTTTGCTATCGATAGTCAAAACTAATCGATGTATTATCAGTAATTTTTTATTACTAGATATGATTAAGTGAATTGCCTTGGCAATTTGCTGAGGTTTTCTGGAACTTTTTATTTCAAAGGGTAGGGTTAAAGTTCAATTTCGCACCAAATGCGTGAATAATCTATAATAATCTTTGTTTATGCAGAACTTTTTTATCGTTTTCAATGCTGCGCAAACCATCCCAGCTGTAACAGACTTCCCTGAGCAGTTTTTCTCTAAGATGGTATTACGATGGTTTTCCCTTTAATCGCCTAAATTTCAAATTTTAATAATTTTGTATGAAATATGAAATTAAGGCGAAATTTGTACGGAAAGATACTTTATTTGTTATATTATCAGAAAATTTAGCTTTCTACTCTTTAGACAATGGGCTCGATCTTACAATTGCAGAAAGCTGGGGCTGAGGCTTGGTATACTCTGTCGGTTATACGAGGGTAGTCTGATGGGATAACTGTTAAAGTCAGCCCTGGTAATATAATTGCGCATGCCTTGAAAAATACTTTCGAAAATTTTATCCATGATGTACGTTCAGTTGTTGCTCAAAAATTTTTCACCTTAATCAATCTGCAACTATTTACTACTTACAGCATCGGGAAAGCTCACTAGAATTGAGGTAGAGAAATAGCAAAGATTGTGGGCATCTCGAGGGAACATGTTTGCCACATACTGACTTTAAATTTAGGCTTGAAAAAGCTAACCTCACGTTAGATGCTTCGCTTGCAAGACCAAAACGCATTCGAATGCCCAGTACACTCCTGAAGTCAAGATATAGTCTGAATTAGCCCTCAAAAAGACGAAGTCGGGAAAGCGATGCTGACTGTTTCTTGCAATAGTGCTAATTCACTCTCTTGAAAAGGGAGAAACAATAACTGGGGCATATGAGACACCATTACTTGACAAGCTGGAGGTGCATTTGAAAAAGAGTTCCGCCAAGACATTTTATTGGCCGTCATAGCAAAGGTTTACGAATTGGATTTGGAATTGATAAATAACCCACCCTTTTTACCAAATCTGACACAAATTTGGCACAAAAAAATATTTCTTTTTGTGCTTCAGACTGTTTTCACATAAGCACCTACAAAAAGGAAAATTGGCCATTATGCTTTATAAGGTACAAGGAATCTTTGGTATGTAGAATAGAAACTGCAAATTTTTGGTAATAAATGGTAATATTTCCAAAATTTTGAAATTGTTACGAAAAACCAATGTTAATTGCAATGTTATGTTTTACTAAATTTTATTAACAACGAAACTGACGCTGGAAAATAGCAATAGAAAACAAAGTGAAGTTAATGTTACACGAAGAGTATGCAATAGTGCCTGAACTGAAATATATTTAAGTATGTATGAGTGATGCGTGATGCGATGCCATGTGTGTTCTTCGAAGTCACTCGAATACCGCAGCCCTTTCGCTAGATCTGTTCAAAATAGAAACTCGGGACGTGTGAAAAACTTTAACGACTTTTAAGCCTAAGTAGTTTTCAATTCCGAAGAGAGATTGTGTCAAGATGTGACTAAACTTCAGCGCTGGCAGTTTGAAATGTATTCGGTTAAGTGTTACCGAGCCATTATTTACTCACCAAAGTACATATCCACATACAATACACGCACAATCAACTAAATTCGCGTCATGAATCGCAATTATTCCTTGTTCTCTGACGCGGAATCTAATTTAGACTGGAAAAGTTGCGAGAAGGGAAACAAAATAAGGCGCTACTTTGAGAGCACTCCTTCCATTTTGAGAAAACGCTGAATCCAATAAGAAAATTTCAGATGCTGCCTTTCTAAGGAAGAATAGTGTTTACGAGATAAAGTTTACATTCCATGGTAGTACACTACACATTCATTTAACTTCAGAGGAATCGCATCTTACATACTTTTGTACGTAAAATCCTGAGTAGATAATAGGATAGTGAAAATGACAAGAGATTGGAATATTTGACTTTTATTGTGTTCTCTTTTAAAAAGGGATAAATGCTTTCGCATTAGAAAATTCTTTTACTATATCCAGAAGCGTCTATTGCGAGCATTTGAGTTTTTTAAGTTACATGTATTTTTTTTGAAATTTCAATGTATCTATTGCACCCTTAATAATCTTGTAAGACCAATACACTCACTGGTAGTAGCAGAATAGATGACAGATTACAGTAATAGCAAGCGAAGTTTTATTATGATGCAGAAAAAGCTAGTATAATACAACAATACAAGAAAAACTAAAAAAAAATGTAAATGCAGTGATATTGCTGCTGTTCTTACATTTTCTTCTATTTCTATCAGCATTGTTAATTGTCTAATATAGGACTTTTTGTCATTTGATAAGCTTTTCACTAGAGCAGAAGACTTAGCGATGGTAGTAGTACTTTAGTACTTCTGTATTATTTATATCTAATTTGAATTTGCTTCGATTAAACTATATAAATGCTTCATGATAAACTGTGAAACGCCTTTATTAAATATAGCTTATCTATTGTGATCCACACTATCATAACTCTTTATCTTCACAAATATTTTAGGATTTTCTTCTTATTTTCTTAAGTCGTTCCTACAATTTGTAACGAAGTTGATCTAGGTAGCAAGTTTGCATAAAACAATAACTTCCAGTCTGTAAACCTGGTTGTAATAACTTTTTGCCGTATATAAAGATTAGGAATCAAGGTTGATTTAATGGCTACTGAGAAGGAAACGCTTAATTTTTAAAATAGCGCGAGATAAGGAGCGACGTTCAGCCGATCTCGTTTTGTTTAACAATTGTCAGAGTTAAGTCCTTGTGCCTTTTTTGTTTCTGTAACGATTTGTTTAGCCTCAAGCTTCGCTTCATTTGTGTTATGCCTTCATCCAATAATAATCAGTGAAACGGCAATATTATTCACCGCGGCTTTATTTTCCTAGAGAATAAATTCTATTTTGTCTTTATTGTAGCTTTGCAAATGGAATATTACTTGGTTAGAAGTCGAGTTAGAAGTCCGATAAATTTCTATATTTTACGGTTGTCGTTGTTCATTAGCGTCACTAGATCGCCAATTCTAGCAGCATATTACAGGCTGCAATATGGTATAGCTAATGAAAATAAATTTAGTTGGTTGTAAATTCAAATGTAAGAATCTGAAATATTCTATTATGAAATGCGTATCGTATAGTTGACCGTGATAAATATTTGAAAAAAGCTATCAATTACAAAGGACGCCAAGCCAATTGATTCTTTTTAGTGCGTATCGGACTTGAGAAAAGACGTATTCAAACTAATTCCAAATGTTGTGGTGCTAGAATTTTCATCTTAAGACCAATGTTAATTCAAGTTTTGTCACAATACTTCTAGGCTGGAAATCGATGTACATGAGCTTGTAACAGTTTCTCTAAGGACGGCGAAGTTCACAGAGATTTGACGTTTGTCTTTTGTAAGTTTCACATTATAAAATGATTACTAACATAGTTTAGCCTAATTCAGAGCACCACAGTATTTTAGGTCGAAATAGTAGCAGTGCTGGGATGTACTGAAGGTTTAGACTGGTTACTGAACTATTGCTATCTATTCAGTCAAGCAGTAATAAAAGCGCCGGACTTCACATAAGTGAATTAAAAACTGTTATAAGACTGCATCAATGCACTAATAATCTAGATAGTTGAACTGAGATAACCCTGGCCTAGGTGTAGAGATACGAAGACCATCGAGGGAATGTATAGGTAGACGAATTAGCCCGAGCAGGGTCATCAGGGTCGCTGCATGCATTCGATGGGAATGCATGCATGTGCATGTTCCACGTGCTCGAACAATTAAACGTTTGTTCGAGCAGCTCGTGCAAACTCCCGTTCAAATCTCCCGTTTTGGAGATTTGAACTGGCCGTCCAGATTGCCAGATCTAACAGCACCAGACTTTTTCCTTTGGGGATTCTTAAAATCTCGCGTTTACCGCAACAAACCACGAACCTTGCAAGCCTTGAAAGCTAATATTGAAGTAGAAGTCGCTAATCTGAAGCCAGATATTCTGCGAGCAACAATTCAAAATGCCTTAAAACGAGCGGAATTATAATAGCGGAATAAGTAATGTCATCAATTTTACACTTTCAAAAAACATTTTATGAAAACAGAGCACTCTTTTTTCATTTATAACAAAATGGAAGCAAATTCAAATTATCACATTACTTTTGCACCACCTTGTAGAAGCAACCATTAAACAACGAAAAGATAAGAAATTTCAAGATCGATGGAAGATCATTCCAGGTTAGAGACAGCTACTTACTAAGCAGAGAGATCAAGCAACAGCATGCAGATTCCACCGTCCATGTGCTGAGTGGAGTACTGCTCTCAGAAATGGGCTTGGGCCCAGCGGTAATTAGCCAAAAGTCGGAACCTATGCAGAGAGATCATTTAAAGGACTGCTAAATCCAGCAGAGAAGGCAAAGGTAACGTGATTGATCTAGTGAAAGAGGAATCACAGTGGATCTGAAAAGGTCGCAGTGGAATAGGCCAAAAACCATTTTGGGTAATAATCTAATTTAGCCTAATATAATTGAAATTGCGATAATATATATTTGGAAAATCACTAACATGTACAGCACAGTTTACATTTAATTATTTTAATTATCTTTTAATAACTAATGTTAATTTACATTAACATCAGTTAATGTATTGTGTAACATTAAAAGATAACTGACGTATTGTAAAATATTATAAAAATTTAAATACTTCCTTGGTTATTTATTTTAATATTTATGTGGTCATAACATTCTTCATTCTTTTGAAACTAAACAAAGATGCTAGATTTTATACAAATTTAAGATGCAATTAGGGAAATCAAACTATTATACGCACACTTTTCTTTTCTTGAATATTGGCGATAAAGAGTACTATAAAAATATAAAACGATAGCAGGAAATTACTCCTTCTCGTCTTCGTAAATGCACACAGGGGAAGAGACATTACGGGCTCCAACCTGAATAAGGTTCAAATTCGTAGGTTTTCGAGACGATTTCATTACTCGTTTTTCCACTTTCGTGTGGGCCTTTCATTATACGTACGAGAAATAACATGGGCGGCAGATCACAAAAAGAGATAGGTTAATAAAAAAGCGGCGCACATTTTTAGCTTTTTTTTCTTTGACTGTTTGGAATGTCCCTTTAATCTTATATAAACATTTTCCGTGAAGTAAATGGGTGAAGCACGGCTTTGGTAGGATGTTGAACTTTAGTAATCGATGATAATTAGGTTGTATAAATTTACAAATGCGATCGTTCAGCTATTGTTAAATTACAAGAAAATATAACAGCAATGACTATTTCTTTTCACTATAATGTTTTGTTAAACGAATGTTGTTTCGCTTAATTGTATTGTTAAACGAATACAATTAAGCGAAAAAGAGGCATGAATATAAAAGCACTGTCTTAATTTTTTTAAGGTAGCATTTTTCTTTATAAAAAACGAACAAGCATTCAAAATTCTTTCGCGTATTTGGGTACAACACGGTAGTTTTATGTAACCACGAAAGATTCCTTCTAGAAGAAAAATGGGAACAGGTTGCGAACCTTATATTAATGTTATTGTATGCAGTAGGTCATAATTCACTCCTTAATCATTCATGTAGGTCGGTGTAGTAAGTTTAGTGCGCAACGATACGTCTATTCCGTTATTGCTGCACTAAGACGAAAATTAAATTTTAATTAAAGACAATGATTTATTTTCGAAAAGTTGCCTGCAAATGGAACAAAAAATAAACAAAACAGTTCCAACAAAGCAACGAAAGGTTTCATAGTTTCGATTTTTTTTTTTAACATGAAGAAATCAGGAAATTACCATCGAATGAATGTTTCAAGCTGAACGTCGTAAGCATTTTATTTGATGCACTTACAGACAAATGTACTTCTTGCAGTTTAAATGTTGATGCGAGCATCTCAGCTTTTAAACCGATATCAAAAACACAAATATTCATTTTATATTTCGCCGATGGAAACTTCAAGTAATTCAATCCGTAGTCAGATATCCATCTCGAGCTAATACAGAAGGCTCTAAAAGCTCTTGAATTTTCTCTATAAACATTTAGCAGGTCTACGTACAGGAATATCAAGTCCTTCAGAATCTATGTACGTACACGCTCATGAATATAGGTAAGCGCATAAACTCAGAAAGTACCTACCTGAGTGCGTCTTTGCACGTGTAGGAGGGTGAAGAGTAACTAGGTATGGTACTGCCTGGTAGCAGTGTTTAAATAAACAATTACCAGCACTTTGAAGATAACCCAGGGGAATTGTGTATATGCATGTTTTAGAAATACGTAAGTAGTAAGGAAGTCATTTTTATACATTTGTAGGGTAGTCGGTGCGGTGAACTTTCATTTATTTATAAATTTCAAATTACCCACAATTCCCGAAATTAAAATGCTAATGTTGTTCCTTTTCTTGACTAGTGACCGTTAAACTGCATCTGTGTTTGTGTTACTATTGAAAATTATGAGTTTACATCTTGTTTCACTGATATACAGTGAAAACATGTTGATACTTTACTGTATATATTTATACAGCAATTGAACGTATCAACTAGTGAATTTATTTTCAGTTCTTTTTATTACTTAAGGTGTACTTCAAATTTCTGTTAGTTCGTTAAATACGTATGCGTCAGACAACATCGTGATACCGACTTCTGTTCTATATCCAATAATCTTAGATGCCGATACGATTGTTTTAATAAGAAGCGCAGAATTGAAATAACTAAAATTTGTAAAAATTCCATAGATCAATCATTTCCCTATAAAATTGGTATATTTTCCATACGTCCGCAGTTAATTGGTATATCTATTTTCGATCTGGCAAGCTCACCTGCTTTGTCTGTCTGCAGATTCCGTTGGAAGGAACACAATGAATTTTGGAAGTTTGATCGTCAGCTAGTTTTAGGATTCGATACTAGTCACGTAGGTGTGGCGTTGAATGCTAACTTTAGGTGTACCGTAAGGATCGCACTTGTATCCATCTATTTTGACTCTATTAACGATATATGTATTTTCACAATTCCCAGCTTGTGATTTTTCTCTTACGTGCTAACGATTCAAATATTTATCGAAAATAGTGTTCTTTAAAGGAATGTGTTAAACTTAAGAATGATGTAAGATTTTTTTCTAAATCACTGTGACAATAATAACATTTTTTTGAACATATGTAAGTGCATCTTTTAATTGCATTTTAAATGGCGAAATATGAACGAATGCAACACAGTTGGCTGAGTTACGTTTAACTTATGATACTAAATTGAGTTTGCCAATAATCTACGTGTTAGGTTTTTTGATATATTGTTGTTGTGATTTGATTGACTCTCATTGCGTAATTTTTTTTGTGTAGATCCTGTCGTGGGTTGAATATACGGACTTCCTAATTTCCTTTCGTGTGTTTATATATTTTTACACAAATAAGAAAACATGCCTTTGACAATAGTCTTTCCGTGTTACAAAACCAATACTGACATTAAATAAAATGTCTATATGTCATTGCTATTACCGTCACTGTTACATTTGTTTCTATTGTTCGTTCCAGCGCAAGACTTTGCTCAGACAATAGCTCTAACATTTGTTTCAATATCTGAAGTTGAAGTAGAAGCCAGGCAGACCCGCATGCTCTTACAATTGATGATTTTATATAACAATTCATTCTCGTTGTATATATTTTAAGAAGCATGGACAAGTTCCTATGCAGTGTTATGGAACTTACCACTAAGGTAAGTGAGTTTCACGCTCTCTATCATTATTAAATAACAGCAGGGATAAAAGAAAATGCTGAAATACGTTAGTTTTGTGTGAGAGTAGCATCAGATCTTAACGATTGGCTAATTTCATAAATTTAGCACCATTTAGTCAGCATACGGAACATCCAAATGAGTACCTCGATACTTATGTTATGGTCAAATAGTTTGCACCATAATATAATCCATCCATGTTTTTATCATACAAACATCTCTTTAGGTTGTCTGTATACTATCACATCACGTGCCATTGATTAATCTTAGGTTCCACTCTTGGGCCAAACAGTTACGTAATCCAAAGTTTTGACACCGCTATAAGTGAAGAAACAACAAGAGGATTATGATCCTCTTCATCAATGAGTAGGCTTCTGAGTGGGCTGGACGTACAAATAATTTTGGTCTCTTTTTCTTGAATCAGTTTAATTTTTAAACACTCAAGAACTTACAACTGACTTGTTTGAATGTTTCAAATACAATACAGTAGAGAAGGCTCAACGAATGGGCAGCAATACAATTGGATTAAGCAATTACTAACTATCTGAATAATTGAAGGTGATGTTTTAATAATCATTTCAGGTGATCTTAATGATGTTTTAATAAAAGATAACATAATAACAACCCTGTGATAAGGGTTGATGAGCCTTTGTTAGTATTTATATAGTTAAGTACAATTAGATACAACAAGGTTAGAACAGCCATAGAAAGTGGCATGGATAGTTCATAGAAACAATGTAAATATGCATAAACAGATCAAACCGTATTCAATTTGTTATATTACATAAAGCAAACCTCCACGCAATCGCTTTCCTCCTATTTTTCATAAATTGCAATGCGTTAAAATCATTTCGCGCTTAAGGATAACTTTTCTCGACCGATAATATTAAAAATAAATAATTGCTTTGACGGATACTTTGCTAGCACCGAAGCAATATTGCCTCTGCAAATTTATCTGATTTTATATTCTGTTGCTCTCAAATCTGTGCAAATATCTTTCCGGAAATACGAACAAAAGGGGAAAAAAATGGTCGCGTATCTGTGCACCGGGTCGGATTTAGTCGGCGATAACTTCTCCTTCTTGTTTTTCTTCGACAGTTCGAATGAGTGCCTCCTCAGTTCGATTGATGATCCAGTTATTTCAATTGCACGGTTTTTATTTTCTTTCCTTGTCGCCATCTCATTCATCTCGCTTCGTTTTCCCGTTAGTACACGGGACCGTAGTCGCTGGTCTGACATTTTCGAATTACTGTCTTTGTATGTCATTGTATTAAATTGGTTATTCATTAAGCCTTTATTTAAGTAGAGCTGGGGCATTTTCTTGCGTCGCGCTAAGTGCGTACCGCCGAATAGTTAACCGATGAGGGAAGGAAGTGCTAATATCGAGTGCCGATCGGAGATATATGATGGATATTACATATTCCTATATGCCACATATGTATATGTATAAAATTGTAGCACGGTGCTCGCTGCAATAACACAACGCGAATAAAGTAAACTGTTCATTATTTAAAATAAAACGCGTATCTTCTTAAGAGACAAACATGTTTTTATTTACGGATTTCGAAGTTTAAATTTTTCATTGGATTTTTGAGTTGAATTCTTGTTTATTTTGTCAAAATGTTCAATTTTCGGTACCCGTACGTACGCAGCTGTTTTTTTTTTTTAAGTTCTATCCGAACTCCGATCTTAATATTCGTTGCGTGTACTTGTCTCCGTTATATAACCAAGTCTTTCTCGCAAAGATCCCTGTTGTCTGGTTAGCAACTTCGATGTTAAATGTCCAGTTTTCTTAACTTGATTGATGATGAAATCTCTTTAAAATATTTAGATATTAATGTTTTAATCGAGCTATTTAAACTTGATCATTCTTTTCAATTATTTTAACACTTCAACCCGTATTTACTATATTATTAAAGTCAATTCAGTATTATCTTCAACTGTTCAAAAATCGCTAAAGTATCTTCCGCTTTCATGGGGAATACATTGTAGTAGTGTTTGGTATATTGGATTATAGGCTGAAACGTTGATAGTTAAATTTTGAAATAAAGAGGTATTATTGGCTGGTTCATTTTGTTTCTTCGCACCTAACGACTCCTTTTTTAACAAATATCTATGTTACTGCACGTGTAAGACAAAGATAAGATCCCAAACTAGGGCAAATTTAAGGAAAAAAGTCATTAGTACTCCTTTGCGTCGCAATAATAGTCAAATATAGATAGTTTCCAATATAGTTAAATTATATCACAGCAATATATTAAACTTATGTGTCGCTGGAATACAGAACATTGTATTGAATTATATTAATTTTCATCAGTAATAACATCTTCAGTGAGGAATACGCACTTTTATCAAATCAAAAGCCGAACAACGCAAATATTCACCTCAATTATTTAACGAAATTAATTTATCTAAAACGACAAAAACACATCGGGCGCGCAGAATCTAATGTGATACAAAAGCGTTGAAGCATCATATGTGCATGTGACATTTATCTGATGACATTTTGCGAGGATACTCATTAATTCGAACTTTGACTCCTCGTCAAATATTCGTTTTCCTAGAAATTATAGAGCTGCATTGGGAAGTATGCAGCACGGTACGCTTCATTCAACGTATCCTTTTACATCCATTACTCGACACGTCGATAAGATATCCAGAAAAGGAACAAAATAATGTGGAAGATCGCTGACGAGTAATAAAAGCACGGCCTCGATCACCGAGGAGCCGATGGAATTTTTAATTACTTTCCACTTACGCTTCAACGACGCCAGTGTGAAACGTCTCTCCTTTTACCCTTTAGCTAATTAATCAGTTGTACCGTTGAATACTGCTGTGTCTATTTAACAAACAACCGAACATTCCTGCGGTGTCTAATCGCGATCTGTTGACGCCATCATGAAATATCCACAGCTCTATGTACACACACACACACCCATACACCTGCAAAACGGCGGTGAAGCTAAGGTGAAGCGTCGGTAGTCTACCGGCAATAATACGAGTCATTTATTAGGGAATTGTTACCGGCGCGGCGGTGTTAGGTAGCGAGGTGTCAGAGGAGGATGGGTGGATCGGGTGCGAGACTCTGGGCGGATTCATTAGGTAGGTTGACGACTGTAAAGTATTCGCACACTCCTCGACATTTTCGAGGATTCTGCCTACCGCAATCATTGTTCAAAGCATTTAGTCTTTCATTTCGAATTTCGACGTAATTCCGAATTACTTTTGATGTTTGCGACGTTTTAGCTTCAGCAAGGTCGCTTGCATTAGCTGCATTAATGGCAGTGCAATCGCAAAGGCGGTACGAAAACGAAGTTACGTACGTGTAAGAAGACAAGAGGATTCTACGCTGGAATAACACCGGGAGAAGTTCCTTTGAAAATTTAAACCGTGTCAGACTGCCATTCCACGAGACGATATTGCTAGGATTACACGTATGCGTTATGTTGGACGTAAGTATAAGTTTTCAGAAGCGATCTTTGATTGAAGTCATTACTTAAGATAAGTAAAACGGGAATTAGAATTGAGCAAATAATGGAGACAGCAGCCGGTTAATACTAGAACAGCAAAGATCAACAACAGAAAATGGTAGATCAAATTTCCAAAAAACAAAGAAATGTAATTGTAAAACTATTTAATTAAAATGAGATTAACTTTAATATATTTACGCTACATTGCGTGAATAGATTAAAAGAGACTAGGCAAAAGAAAGATTCATCTTCAATAGGCCATACAGTATGGAAATAAGTGCAGAAACCATTTTGGACGATAATACCACAAAAGTTAATTGATGCGTTAGTTTGTTGCTAAAAATTCACATAAAGGTTCTTGGGCTGGGTTGTTTGGAAAATTATCCAGTACCTTAATCTGCGCTGAAAATTCATTTTGAAGGTTTTTATATATTGTTCAACGACATTGTCCATCATTGAGACGATCTACGGTAAGTAGTGAAAATCACATTGCGCGAATTTTATTTCATAACGATTGATCGTTGAATAAATCAGCGACTCGTTTATGTTAGAAAATGATGATGTGTATTGCAATGTTATAATTTACAACATCAACTTTAGCCGTCATTAGCGCCACTCGGTATGCCCACACGTTCAAGCGTCAAAATCTCTTTAGTGACTATGATCCAAGGGGATTTCGTACGTTCAATGTTTTGATCTTCAGTAGTTTGAAACGATTATTGTAACTTCAATTCCTTCCGATTTAACGAAATATTTTTCTACAACAATTTCAAGATTAATTCAGTCGTAACTCTGTAAATTAAATATCTTTCGCCAAATAGTCGTCTTACTTGTCAGTAATGTTTGATATTGTAAAGTTGCTAGTGGATTCACATGTTTTAGAATTAAACTTTCAGATGGATCCGCGCAACAGATGCTTTATGTTATTTTTAAAAGAGCATAAGAGCAGTATTAGATTAAAATTCATTATCTTCATTTTGAAAATTACGGTTATCAAAGTTAGCTATGATTAAATAATTGTTATGGCCATTAAATATGTGGGTGAGGGGACGCAAATTAGTTTCTGATTGGAAGTTAGCATTTTCCAAGTGTTCCTCTTTTAATTCTGCTATTAATTTGAACTAACCTCTAATATCTTAATTTAGGGTAAACATAGAGTTCGTTCCAATGAACGTGTTGATATTAGGTTAGTATCTCGTTTCAAATTTGAATACTCGTTTAATTTCTTCTATTGTTATCTATATCTGCATAGTTTTTTTTTTTTTTTTTAGAGAACGACGGAAAAGACAATACTAAAGATTCCAATCGACCATGAAATAAAAAAAAACACTCTTTTATGGAATTCTAAACTTTCGTATATTTTGTTTATGTTCCATCACAGAATTAGACAAACAGGAAATATTAAGATTTTCGGTAATGAAAAGAAACAATGAATAACATACTCACGGGGATTTGCATGGAAACGTATTAAAATCATTAAAAAAAGGTTTTTTTCCTTTTTTCGTCTTCATACTATGCCTTTGTTTTCACCCTGTGAGTTTGTTTTAATCTATGTACGTACGTTTAAACAATTTTGATGTGTTTTTGTAAATGTGATTGTTTTAGTTTCTTCTAGTTGCTTATTTTTTATATCTCTTGTTCGTTTAATACTTTGACTAAATCAACAGATAGAACAAAAGTATATACTTAACAAACACTTCAATGTAGCTGGAAATTGCAAACATTGAATTTAGGATTATTTTCCTACAAACACATAAATTAGCGAATATGTGCGCATGTATTTACGTTTACGATACCTTGTCAAACGTACACATGACACATAAAACATGTGTTAGGACATGTAGCCATTTACCCAACAGTTCACATCAAAATTAATTATTTATAGGTAATTTTTAATTCCAGATGGTTTTCCCATTACACCATATAGCTTGCCATTTTATACATAGAAATTATTACTATTAAACTATATAGTAAAGCGGATTTTTGCAGTTAGTGATAAGCAGAGATACGATCTCAGGTCATCCAGTAGCGTAACGTATCATACATAAGTCACTATAAATGAAAATATAATTGTGATTGTGCGGTTAACACACATGATAATGAGCAACGGCAATACATATACCAACAATTATTTGTAAGTGATATGGTATATTTCATTAACTAGAGATATTAACGATCTCATTAGAAATCAGACTAGTACATAATTGAATAATAGAACAATGAGAGAAACAAATACTTTTTAATAAATTTTTACTGTTTTTTACTGTTGCCTATTTGATGGGTGTTATTTGATTTATATATACATATTCCAACAACATTTGTTCCTTGCGTATAATATGTTTACGTTTTGTTCTAAAAAGCATTTTTGAAAGAGACATTTCTAGGATACATCTTTTGTTTATTTGAATACGCATTTAGCGGACATTTTGCAATTTTTTAAATTGGTGTTTTTGCTATTTTTTAATTCATTATTTTATTGACACAGCAACTATTTCTTTGTTTTTATTTATTTTGTGGTATTTTGGGCAACACTTGGTTTTCTAATTTCTTAAAAAAACAATTCTTTACAATGAGCCTCGCAGAGAAATATGAAATTTGAAGGAATTTTTGTAATGCCGGATAATGCTATCTTTTGCACGGTTTGTCGCGGAAGAACGTGCATCATTCCTGCTCCTAACCGTCATATATTTACATAGGGACTTCAAGATTGCAATTTTTACCAGCGGCTATGTCCGTATTACTTACTTAGTCATGCGTACATTTGGAGTATTGAATCTGTCCATTCCATATCTTAACGGTGAACAGAAATCCTGTTACTAGCGATACGAAAATAAAAGGCGTTACATTCTGTTAGGCCGATTACATTTTCGTCTGTCCTTTCATTGATTCATCAACGCTAGTTGGTATTTTCAAAGAGATATATTTGTTAGAGTTTTGTTCTAATTTTAGAATCAATTAGTTTGTAGCATTCTTTTATTGTTAATAGTTCTTGTAAGTTTAACTTTATTTCAATTCGTATCAATCTCACCTGGGAGCAACTTTTGAATAACGATTTTAGAGTCTGATAATATTATTGTTTAAAGAATCTCCATTATCACTAGAGATTACAAAGGCATGCGGAATTATTCCTTTTTTTGCAGCGACTAGATAGACTCGTATTTATTCGCCTCATGAGAATGGATTCGCGTTGCCTACTGGTGTCTCCGAGAGTCGATAAAATACGAGTCTGTCTAGTCTTTGCAAAAAAGTAATGATTTCATCCGCCTTTGTCCTTTCTATTTATCATATTTCATTAGAATCCGTAGTGGCGTATAAATTGGCGTGATGTAATTTTGGGAGAAACCAATATTGTAATTCATTCAAATACATTTAATAATTCACACAGTACATCACATTCGTCAACGTATTTGAATTAAATATGTTACTGGCGTCCTCTAGACCAATTATCACTAAATATCAAATGTTTATTCGTTACGTATACGAGGAAAGTAATTATATCAATTCAGTGTGACATCTATTCCAAGAAGGCAGATACGATTAGGGATCTGGGAGTTCTATTTTACTCAGGACTAAGATTCACAGAACACACTGATTGATGTATTTCAGCATCAAAAACTTTAGGCTGTTTGTTCTACGATTCTGCAAATTCTTTAATGATACGTTCCTTTGAAAATATTATATTTTAGCTTGTTTGAAGTAAATTAGAATATGCATCTGCGGCTTGGTCACTACATCACATTTAACTCGAACTGAGCATTAAGCATTAGCGGCATCCAATGCCGTTTCTTAAAGTATTTGTCCTTTAAAATGTCCTTTAAAATGTATTAAAGACATAATGTGAGGTCGTCTTCACGCTCTTCTTCTATTTTTTCGTTATCTTTCTCCCTAATCAATTTACTAGAAGAGTTGTACTATTAGTCATTATGTGCTGAAATGCAGACTCCTTATGTGAGGACTTTTTGATGTTATCGATGAACGAGTTTAGTTCCCTGTTTTTCCTTTTCTTTCGATGTGTTTAGTTTACTGTGAACTTATATAAATATATATAGGTACCGTTAGGCAATAGAATTATTTTTATTAGCAATTTGTGGGATCGTATCAGTTTTTTATGACATGACAATAATCGAGCCGAAGAGTATAATAGAGGGTAACTCAGTAATAAATTGCTATTTTGTTACGTGGGGAGAAGTTCAACAAGATTACTGACCAAAGGTTCGTTAATTGCAGCAGGTTCCTATTCAGGGGCGCATATCTTTTGTAAAGAGTTTTATTGTTTTCTTCTTCATCCGTTTGATCCGGATATAGTATAACGCAGTTAGTTATCTTTTAATTTCGTGGCCTACAATTGTGTGGAACCTTCCAGAAAAGCTCTTTCTTATTCCTTATGTTATCAAAACCACAAAATTTACAATTATTCCTTTGTTTTTTTTTTATTGAAATTTTCAAAATCGATGTGTCTATAAAGATTCTAATTACTTAAATAATAAATTAATTACCATCTAAAACTTATCTTTGTAAATGAAATGTAAGAATAAAGAAAACAACTGCTTTTGTGACTATCATATTTGTTTCGTTCATAAAGACGACCCTAGTTACTTTCATAACAAAAAGGGGGACGCAACCTTTAGTAAATTGCAAAAACTTGTCAGACGTCTGACTAATTGTAAGATATCTGCGAGAGTCCACATCACTAAATTCGGGTTTCTTTACGTTTAATTGTACTGTAGCACTCTAACAATTACATTGTCGTTAGGAACGCGTTCTAAATATTTAAGCTGGGTTTTGTTGCATTTTATGGGAAAAGTTGGTAGCGCGTTAGCATTGTTGTCTCGCGCTTATGTTTATTTCATTTCATTTGAACGCCTGGCGGTAGCGAGCGCGTTCGAAGCGAAAAGAAAAACAAAAATTCTGTTGGGAAATTACCGGAGCCCGTGACTGAAATTTAAAATTACGCTATAAGGGCCGTTACGCAAAGCGATTTCTTCTCGTCACGACGTTCGTTTTTAACCTGACGCAAAGAACTATCTACCCAAAGTAGAACACGGAAGAATGTCTCCTAACCTTTGAAAATCCTTCAAAATTTAATGACGGTACCTGAATTTTCACTCAGTTTTAAAAGGAAGGCGAGGACAGAGGATCATGTTGCCAACCACGTGTCCCTACATGTTCCGCACGTGAAATATTTAGACGCCGTATAAGCGAGGATCACGCAGTATCCATCAGGCGAATATAAATGCGTGTATTAAGGATTCCAACAGAAAACGAGATGGAAGAATGGGAGTCGAAAGTAGATGTATTAGAACTAATGCTCGGGGCGATAATACAATTTTCAGGCTGGCTCGAATTTGCATTTATTATTTGCAAAGGGCGCTGTTATTTACGGTATCGTTAAAAGCAGATGCAGATAACAGTTAGCAGATAAGCGGTGCGGTAGGTAGTAGTACAATTGAATTTATTCGTCTAAACGACTTGGAAAGTCAGCTGAAATTAAACATTTTATTTAAAATTTAAGAAATTAAGACAGGAATGCTGTACGGGATAGTAATTTCTCTTCTCTCTTTGTAAAACAGAATAGCAAAGGTAGAGCTTCCTGTAACATTGTATTGTGCGCAAAAACTCAGCTTAAACAATGCGTTTATTGCTGTTAATAGCCGCCGTTAAAGTTCGCTGGAAAGCTATTTTTATATTCCCTAACTTATACGGGGCTTCTCGCTCACTCCTTGATGAGAATTGACGCATCACATTTCCCTTCGGCTTGCAACATCACTTGTGCAGCAAACGTTAACCAGCTAGAAGCATTTTGTTAACTCTTGCTTTTTATAGCGTTCTGTCGTTCAGAGATTTCATTGGTCGCTCTGACTGTAAGCTTTCTACTGGTATTTCTAGTGCATCTTACAACCAATTACTATTGTTTCTCAAGAAAGCTGTAAAGCTCCTTATAATAGGCATCAGACATCTTCTCTTGATTTCCGATTTTTCACGCGATAGTTTGCTTATATTTTAATTCATTTTCGAAATATGTATATGTAGTTAATAAGAGGCTTTCAGTGTAATGCAATTTCTCATTGACATTGCTGTGCTGATGATCTCGCATAAGATTGTAGAAATGCGGCCAACTTATATTTCTTACCACGGACGTACCTAAAGTCAAATACGGTGGAGAACTAAAATGCCCGGAAATTTTTCTGTACGGCCAACCGGACACTTCTTAAACCGATTTTTTTTTAACTGGAAGCTGAAACCTTCCAATATGCTGCCATTTTCTAGCAATTTCCGGCAGGATTACCAAGGATCTCCTTGCTAATCTATAAAAAAGTTAAGTTATAAGTGGCTATGCTCGGATAGTAAGGTTATGTATATTGGTTTTAAAAGTAAATTTGCGATGTAAGGAAGGGAGTATCTTTGAAATTATGAATCTAAAGCAAAAATAAGCAAAATGTAAAGTACGTGTCCACGCGAACGTATAGGTAATATGTTGCCTTTTCCTAATTGCACGTATTTTTAACCCGTTCTATTTCATGTATGTATATTTTCGACATCTAAATAATGAATTGGATTATATTTCTTACGTGCGTCGACAGTAAAAGTGCGCATCCATAAAAGTATTTATGAGACTCCTGTGCTCAACGTGGAGTACTTTAACATAATCATCCGTTGAATAATGAAATTGAGAGGGACTACCCAATTAAATGTTTCACAATGTTTTTCTTATTGGGGTGCCTAATACATTCATGTTTGTTCTTCCACAAACCCCAAAAAAGAAAACGAATGTAAGCAATTTAACTTTGTTGAATTGTTAGTGGTTCCGCGCAAGGTAAACATTTATAAAAGGATGCGCCCCAATTGTGTTTATTTACGGAAGGCAATTTTTCGATTAGCTTTCGCTCCATACTTGACCCAATTTTTACCCTTTTAACTACTTTAAATTCTGTACACACATTTTAACCAAAATAAATATGGGAAAATTAGTTTTCCTCAAATTTCCGAAATTTTACTCTTCGAACTTTTTCTGGACTAAATGGTCGATGTTCATTTAGGTGGCTTTCCTTCTGTATTACCTGGTATTTATCTAATTTATCTAATCCGCTTATATTGATATATTTTAATAATTCATAATATTATGAAATATCTATTAGATTTGTTACACAAAGTTTATGAGATTTTAACACGATAAACGTGTTTTAAAACTTAGTTTATTTTATGAAATACTGAAATATTCTTGTCATATTGAACCCACCATCAAATGTTTTGGGTAACATTTACCTCTTATTATCATAAATTACTTCATTTACAAATTCCAAACGCACTTAAATAAGTCAATTTTTTGTCCTAGATAGAACGAAATTATTTGCAGCACTTTGGAATATAAACTCTACAAGTACATAAAAGTGCCTGAAAATATTAATAGTGTTAATATAGTTCATAGTATTGATGGAATCACATATGGTAAAGCAATGTGCGGAGGAAAGTTACCAGCGAATAGACATGTTTCTGTCTACTAGGCGTTAACGATGTTGCTCCGAGTGCTTTCTTACTTAACAACGTTATTTGCCTTTCAACCTACGTCACTAATCGGCCAATGCTTTTTCTTCTCACGTTGCTGTTGTCGTGTGTGAATATAACCGTGAAAATAACTAACTTAAAAAATTGAAATTTTCCAGAACAACAATTAAGTTTAAACTTTCTAATCGAAAAAGTGTCAACACTTTTTTTCAGTACTACATATTTCTCTCTGTCTTTTTAAATTACTCTTATAAAAGTACAACAAAAATGTCATATTCATTACATACGTGGAATCGATACTTCTGAAGATATTCCAAACACAAAAAAGTATGTATGAATGGAGTAAGAATGGAGGCTACGTAGTCTTTCTTTTTGTATTATTCAATTTTGTACATACAAAGAATACGCTTACTCGCAGACATGTTTCTGTCTACCCGGCACCATCAGTTCATGGTTTACGTCATGGTTTCGAGAGTATTTTTTGTCTCTACCTTTTATCGCACTCAGTTAATGCCACAACTGTGAGGTAACAAGACAGAGATAAAAAATACTCTCGAAACCATGTTGATGGCGCGGGTAGGTAAAAGTATGTCCGTGAGTTAGAGTATTTTTTTCTCTCCTTTTGTTGCGTTTGCCGTGAATTATTTCATCCATACCATGAGGAAGCTATCTTAGCATTAAGTTAATAACAACCATTAGGAAACGATCCAGAATTATTGAGATATACTTGTTATAGTTCTCAATTATAAATAATGCCGGCAGGAAGAAAGGTGATTTAAATTTGTTTATTATTAGTGAAAAACGTAATAGAGTGATATCAAGACCATGCGTATAACATAATTCATGCAATTAAGATTTATTTATTTTATTTTCCGTTGTTTTTGCGTTCTTTTGTTCTATTATTATTATTAATATAAATTTGTTAGTCGTTAAATTAACATTTACAAATTCTAGATGACGACTGTAAGTAGAAAGTCGAAGTCCACGGTGTAAATGTTGAAAATAAATAAATATAAAGTTTAATTTATTTATCAAGTTCTAACCTTATATTTATCATCTTCCATATTCTACATAATGATAATGGATCTCCTACAACAAGAACATTTAGGTTTTATTGCTATTTTTTTGTTGCAGTTGTGATTATTCAATAGCAAGGCGACATTATTCAATTTTGATTTTATATTTTCACAGAAACTAATTACAACATCTGTTTATAAGTAAATTATAAAGTACCTAGTTCTTTGGAGGAAGTATATATTTGGAAATTATGATTGTTTCTATTTAATTTAATTTTCAGTTACGTCGATAGTTCTAGTAATTGACACTAAATCATTATGTTTTATTGCCATAAAAATACGACATACCTATTACCTTGCTACATTACGTTGCGACGTAACTTCTATTTAAAAAAAAGTAATGGCTTCAGCCAATAGGATTTTCTTTGAAAGGAAGTACATTCCATTGGTATTGAGAGTTTGTTGCCGATTTACAATACAAACGTTTACTTCGCATCAACCAATAATAACTCATTCGATTTCCTGTCTGAATCTTCGGGTCACCACTCCTTTTTCCCCTAGTACGTATACAATACGTTAAAACCGTTTGTGTCCTATCACGTCATCTATCCGCCATCGTGTTACAACAATTAATGTTTGAAACATCCCGAGTAATTAGAGAAGGGCGGGGAAGTACGGAAGACATTGTTTGGCCCATTTTGGTAACGTAAAACCGGATGTAATTCGGTATTTTGTTGAAGTGGCGTATTACGTCCTTTTTTCCTTTATGTTCAACGCTACTTACATTACTCCTATTCCCCTGTGCCAATGTAATTTAATGTGGGAACGTTGATGATTTGAGGCTTTATCTTGACTATTATCGAAGTATTTTATTTTATGCATAGCAGCGTTTCATTTTTAAGGGTTCTGAATTAATTTTTTCAGTTTTTCAGTTTCAGTTAAATACAAATATAAATGTTCAGATTAAGTTGCTGCTTAACAAAACACATCAGAAAATGCTTAGAAACAATAACCAAATATATATAATGCTAAGTTAGCTATAGCTTCTTCGTGGTACTGATGGAATAATTCACGGCAAACGCAGCAAAAGTAGAGAAAAAAATTAAAAAAAACACATTTTTTTCTCTCCTTTTGTTGCACTTGCCGTGAATTATTCCATCAATAACATGAAGAAGCTAAGCTAACTTAGCATGATTTATATATTTGGCTATTGTTTCTAGGCATTTTCTGATGTGCTCTGTTTATATACGTCATGGTAAGCCTGTCGGAATATTCACATGTGCGGTTTCCCAAGGCGCTACCAGCGTCGCCATCTTGTTAAACAATCAGAGAACCGCTCGAGGGATGATTTGGGGAACAACACCCGGTTTATGTGGCCGCGTTCTGAACGGCAGGCATTCGTTTCTTTGGCACTAGAGGACACTAAGGAATGTCGAGTTTGTCGATTTGAAAGTTGCCGAATTAACTGTGAGTATTCTGAACACCAAACAAATGAAAATATAAATCTATTATCGATACGGAAATTAAGAGTAATATTTTGGGTGTTACTTATGGGTACTACGCACCATCCAAGTTGAGTCAGAGGTACAGTCAGTTATTATGAAGCCAAGCAAAATAAAATCTAGCTATTGCTAGTGACGGCTCATTTCGTACTGCGCATAAATAAGAATTTTCAGAGGAGTATTTTGTACGTGTGTGTGCATATACGCATATCTATCCACAAAAGTCGTATGCTAAGTTTGATCTTATCTTTGTTATTTCCATACGACGCCTTCAGATGAACAATCATTACGCCCGCACGAAATTGATTTTCCTTCAATTCCTTTCTCCAATGTTGTGTTTCTCATTCAATAGTCGGAAAGTAGTGAGTTAGTACACGTAATATTTCCGTAAAGGAAATAGTCTGCCGTATCCGATTTAATAATTCCGCATACGGTTCGAAAGTTATACGTCTTTACCTACAAACACTCCTTATTGATTTAGTAATTTCAGCCGATGTATTAAAATTGTTGGTAAAAACAAGCGAGTAGCCGACAAGGCGAATAAATTGAATTGATCCGCGAGAGTTGCGTTTTCCTATCTTTTATTTCTTTACATTGTTGCACTTTCTTAACAGTCGGCTAGGCGATTCGCGAAATTCAACGTTAATAAGAAAAGTGGCCAATCTGTGTTTAATAAGCTAATAGTTGTTTGCGGATGTAGTTTTTCCGACAAAAGTCAGCCAATTCGAAAATTACTGCGTTGGTATTTTAGGTATTTATTTATATTTCAAATGTAAAAACTTTATCGGTGTACATTGATTTACACATAATTTTTTCGAATTCCCCTAAAATTCTAATAGTTGTTTCCTTATGCTTTTGGGTAAAGGAGCTTGAGGTAAAATGGAACTAAGATCAGTTCAAACTATTGAAAGTCGAAGTATATGGGAGATTACAAGAAAGAAGAGTGTTGCTTGCAATTCTGTTATCCTTGGATATTTTTACGTTTTTGGAGGGACAACGGAAAGACCAATCCAACACGTTGCATTTTAACATAAAAATATCACCATGATTAACAAAGGATTTAGCGTCACGAAAAAAGTTTATTTAAAGGGCTCGATATTAGGTAACGTGATCACAATTTAATCTGTCAAATTTCAGTTCTAGAATTGAAGGGCTTCTTATTATCATTTTTCCATTGCGTTCATGTTTTCTTCAATTTTAAACTTGTTAAATATTTATGTTATTGCTTTAAGAGAGCCTTCGCACGAACCATGTAAAATAATGATTCCACTTAAATATTCGGCAAATTTGGCTACAGTTATTCGTTTTCTGTGGTTGTAGGACAAATCTTATTATCTTTTGGTAGTCAGGTTTGTTTCTCAAAAATTATTTGCTTTAGCATAGCGTTTAGGTGAGGAAAACTGAGCTCTCTGAAGCTTCTGTATCATTCTGTATAACATTTGCGACCTTTCGGTGCTCGATATATTGTTTCATCGTTGAAATTGATTGGATCTTAGCTATCAGTAGCGCTAATAAGTGTATTTTGCATTTGTTCCCAGTAAATTTAGATAAAAAGGAAGTTGCTAGCCAAAATTACCAATGACAATGTCGGTTGCTAATGTATGTACTTCACTATATGTCTAGTATATTGATCCATCACAAGCTGGAAGTGTTATGTTTTTCGACTTCAATCGATTGTCTAACTAAATATTTAATAAACTCTCCAAAATGAATATCAAATTCGGTTGTGTTGCTTCATTATTTATTAAGTAAGCAATGACAGTTATTATTACATTCAGTGCCAGGTAAATGTAATAAGAAAGCCTCTCGCACCTTATGACCTATTTATTTTACTTCTCATTCCTCTCGAATATGAAATAATCGTTAAGAACTCCCGGAATTACCGTATCTAATACAATTAAAACTTTATGCTTCTTTTGCTTTCCTCTTTCTCTCCCTTGCGTTGCGATTACCTATTGCTGCTTTTCCTACGTTTTCATCTTTCTCGTTAGACTCACAAACTTATGAGCACAAATTTTCTGAGACTCATTAACAATTCAAAATCTAATTAATTCTGCGCGCCTTAATTGACGCTTGCGATTAGTAATTACAGTGAACTCTCTTCATTTTTATTGTAGGTCGCGAAGAAAAAAAGATATTTTGAGAATTTTCCGGTTTTTAGCTGAAGTTAACGGTGCAAGAAAAATGTTTTTCGTCTTTTCCTATGTCAGTATCAAGGTTGATTGTTTATTCGTCTTGTTGGTGTTGGTGATTAAAGTTGAGTTTAAATGAAATATCAAGTCAGACTACAAGAATACATACTCAGATAAACGATTTGAATCTTTGCAATGTCGAAACATTGATCAGTATTGTTATTATATGCTTTTCAAACTTTCAGTTATTAATGTTAACTAGATATTATTAAATTACAACAGGTACATTTGCACCGTTTTAAACAATGTGCATTATTTATATATTTTTATTATACGAAATTTCCACGTATTTATTATTAATTAATTACTTTTTTGCAATTACAGGATTGTGATAACATCAAATTATAGCAGATGCGTCCCACGGTACTTTCTCAGAAAATTCAAAAGTGGATCTAACTGAAAAAGTACAAAAGAATGAGAGGTTGGTGTAGCCTATTTTGTAATGGTAATTTATACATAAAAATGGAAATTTTAATTTTCCGAATTTGCCGAGCAATGTGGCAGTAATCGATTTTATTTCATTAAATGCAAATTAGTTATTGTCGGCGTCCTAAGATGGGAGGTAAGAAGACCGAAAGATGTAAATGGGAATATTTACAAAGAGTCAAATAGAATTCCATTAGGAAGGAAGGTATTATAGGGAAATCAGTCGACGACACCTCGAGGAAAATTTTAGACAATTTCTATTTTTTGTTATTAATATAGATAAAATTTTATTTAAGCCTTTAATATGGTATTTCGAGGAACATTCTCGCTGCGCTTTTTCCTGGCACGTGATGATGTCTATTTCTGGATCATTGTTTAATCCTGTTTTTCCTTTTCCTTTTGTTTTTTTCATTCCATGATAATTTCTTTCCTAAACTCAAAGTTTCTCTCGAGAAACTTTGAGTTTAGGAAACAGAAAACGTCGCCGGCGTATAGGGTGGGTGAAGTCCAACTCCTGTGTGTTTTCTATGGCGGCCATTGAAATGTGCGTTGCCTTGGTGTAGTGGATCCTTACTTACGGTAATTTTCCCGCAACTTCTGCTTGCGCTTTATTATGTAATGATGTTTAGTATGACCCATTATTGTTTTTTTAAATTTTCTAGATAGTGGATTAATACAATTACATGACTATCCCAAAAAGCAATCGCTATCAGTTTCTCTGTCGGTTTCCGGTTCATTGCTTTGACTGTGTATCTTTAAAACAACTGGGTGAGCAAGCGTTAGCTTTTTCATACCCAAATCTTATTCAATATAGGACAACAAGTTCTTTCGGAATGCCCACAGCTTCTGTTCTCTCTATAACCTTAATTTAGCGGTCGTCAAGCACTATTTGATGAACTTTTCCTTTTATTCTATCTTATTTGTAATAGTTGCGGATTTTGGCTGTCCCAAACGGTCATCGTCAACAATGCTGGTCTTTAATTTGTTTCTGCGCTTTAACTTCCAAATGTAAGAATTTAACGATGGATCAACATTGATGTTTTTCTACCAGCGTACAAGGATGTGTGTTGTGCATACACAAAAGACTTTTTTCTATATTTTATTCGACCAAACTACGTACTTCTATATAAGTATTCTGTCAATATTTCGGAGTTCCTAGTTCTCTATGGTGAACCTTGTAATTTTGGATATTATTATAAGATTGGGAACTTATTGAATTGCTACATTTTTTCAAGCTAAGCAAGTAGTAAATTACCCAAACAAAATACCTTTCTTTTATTATTATTTATGCTGTATATTTGTTGTTGATATAAATATTGTTCTCTATTGTAAACATTTTCTATTTCGGTGAGTATGTTCGCGTACAGGAAATGATGGGAAATGAAATGAACTGTTTTCTTATACGTTCTTTACGCACATATTATTTATTGATAAGTAATAATTAAGTGAATTTATTAAGTATAAAGACTGACGATTGTCTTGTGTCGCCTAGATCGTTATCGATAAGAAACCACCACCACAAAAAAAAACAAAAAAAAACAAAAAAAAACAAAGAAAAACAAAAATTAAACTTGATAAATCAGCACTTCTAGTATAAATCAGACAAACATCCTCGTTTTATTTCATTTTGTTTCTTTGTATTAGAAGTAATACTTATTAAGAAAGTACGGGGAATGTATTCTTTCTTATAATTACGATTCAAGCACGACTAATACATAAAATGTTGATCCACTACTTGGTTGATTTAAAGAGTTGACAAAACAATATGCTCCTATAATGAAATTCATTTCTTTTAGGATTATCCACACAAGATCCTCGACAAAAATTAATGTTCTGTGCCAGTTGAACATGTATCCTTTTAATAATTTTTATGAGATCCATTGAAACGACATGTATGTGGCAGCAGTCCTGTTAATAGCGTTTTTACTTATGCTAGCCGTTTTGAAGCATAAGCTTTTACTAAATGCATTTCTGTATTTAACTGAACACTTAAATAGCTTCGTTTGTGTCGAATTGGAGCGTGCTTTTAAATATTAAATAAAATATATCATTGTTTGTTTAACTCTTCCTAACCAAACGTTCATTGCTCTAATAGAATTGGAATTGGAACAAAATGATAATATAATTGATTAAAAACCAAACTAATTAATGAAATTAACCAAATTAATTAATGAAGCGAGACAGTTTAACATTCTTAATACGTTCTAGGAACAATTAAAATGCATATTGATAACTGAGGATTAAAGCTCTTAGTTCCTTTAATGTATTTTCCATTAACTCAACCTTATCATTTTCTCGACGCACTGAAACAATGTATAAAATATTTTGCTTCAATTATTTCTAATGAAATTAACCGTTGGTAAGGACCTTAAACAGAACCACGTTATGAGTTATGACACAAAATGATAAGCTGGTAAGTGCTCAGCATTTGCCGTAGACTTAATTTATTCTATACCACAAATATTGCTATATTGAACTTTCTTTAAACCAGAGTTCTACCAGAAGTAATCTCCAATCACTATTGTTATGTTCGCTTCATCTACTAAGGCGAAGGGATGGTAGCAAGTCTCAACGATTATCCAACCCGTGCAAGTTCATGGTATGATCGTATGTAAGAAAAAAGATGTGCTTTTTACCTTTAATAAAGTCCAACTTTCACAGCATTTCACGAGTACATCTCACAAATCTTGAATAGTGTCTATGTAGATCTAAAACAAATAAAAGAAATTTAGAAAAGATGTATTTTGGTAAGAAATTGAGTAGGTTTACAGAGGATGTGACGCAGATATTTAATGTTTTGAAAAATCTGCGGGAGGAGAAACGCGGTGTTAACCGCTGGAAGTTTACGATCAATGCTCAGGATCTAAGAAATGTCATAGCGTTATTGGTACCTCGCACAACGAGCCATATTTACCCGATCCAATTGCTAAATGTTTTATTTGCATCATTAATCCAGTTCTTTCCTCATACACCGATTTCCAAAACACAAAAGCGTTTTATAGCGAAACGTTCGAAAAGTCGGTGAAAATACTTCTTAAATTATTTCTGAGGGTCGTTCGCGTAAAGCACGAATAAAATTCTTTCGCTCTCTCTTTCATTTCACATGTACCCGTATGTGTGTATACGTTTGGTTACGTACAGACGACAGCTACCCGCAGTTTGCGAAAAATAAACCGCTACGTTATGGACTTGGCACAGCAGCAAGTTTTAAAAAGCGAACGGAAAAACGGGAGGAGGTAGGGTATGAAAAAGGAAACGGCTCTTTTGAAACTATAATTTTTAACTAAGTGAAATAATTCACGGTTATTGCGTCTTTCGCTGAATCCGTAAATTTTAATAACTCCAAAAACTTTGGTAATTGAACAAAAAAAAAAGCAGTCGCTTAGAATGAGAGTTTTGCGATAAAGAGGAAGTTATTATTTTCTTCTTGGCAATGTTGCAGTGTCAGCATCGCTCAGAAAAAGTCGCACATTCTTTACTTTAATCAACTTCATAATTCCAGTAAGAGCATTGTATCTGCCGAATTAGAACTAGCCAAAGTCATGAAATCGGTCAAATTGTGCTACGTTAACGTCTATGAATTATTACGTAATTCATTTTTCCTTTACACCTTTGAAAATTCCTTTTACTCTGAATGAAACTATTTGTGAATTTTTCTTTGCGGAAATATTCTATGTCACAAGTTATACGATGGAATTAGATACTTTAAAGCATTTAATTAATTACTAGTAAAGTATTGGAAAGTCAGTTTACCACTGAATGTAAATGGGGAGAAGGGTTAACAACTAAAAAAAAATATATTAAAAATGTTGAACATCAGAGTTTTTTAATCGTAGATAAATAATACATACAATGAATGCAATGAACAGCTGAACATATAAAATAATCAACGTACATTTTCGCTTGGCGAATTTTTAAACATTAACTAACTTAAAAATTCACCATTTATTGCTTGTTGGTTTTATTGATATTTGATGGCGAAATTTTCAATTTTTCATAGATTTACTAATAAAGCATTTGTACGGAGTTTTCTCCGTGGGTTATCGCAATAAATTACCCATCAAACCCATATTTTTCATAATTTTCAGCGGATGTGCTCCCCGTCTCTTTAAATGAATACGACGGCGAAAAAAATGGTTTATTAAAACAAATTAATGCATTTAATTACTTCCTTCCTCGGCTTTTTTCCAAGTAAAGGAGAACATCAAATTATAAGCGGTTGATATAAGATTAAAGGATGTGTGCGAACCTACAAACGCGTATAACTACGGCAAACAGAGTCAAGTGGGCATGATTTTAGTACGGCAAGGGTAAATATGAAGTAGTACACTACATATTTTTGGGGCTCATTCCTAGGACGTAATTACGATATATAATGATAATGTTTGATCTTAATTTCGCTTGCTATTCGATTATATTCTTAAACTTTATATTATTGTGGTTGTTGATTTTAACGTAGATTGTGTAACGGAATCGCATAAAATGGGTAACTTTCTGAAATTGTCTGATCTCTTAAATATTTTCAATTCACTTCTTGTTAATCAGTAACTATAATGAAATATCTTTATAATATTCGCGCGCTTGATAACATATCCGATCATATAGCAGCTTTATATGAATCCTCGCTTATGAAACTAGAAGATATTTATGTAGTAGGGGAGTCCATGGCAAAATGGGACTTGGGCTAGAATGGTGTTTCTGTAGGTATGGGTATTATGTGTACCTGGGTGCGTGTTTTAGTTGTATTGCATCGCTATTATCTCATATATTTTGTTTCGAGGAAGCGTTGAGAAATTCAGGGTGAACATACAATAATAGTTAATTATTCATTAAGATAAATACCATTTTCTCGTGAATATCGTGAAGAGTCATAATCCAAAGTAATTGTTTCTTCTCAACAATCCTCCGTGTTAAATTGATTAAAAAGTATTTTGTTACATTGATTCCGGGCGCAAGGCAATTGGCGGCAGCGCATGTTTTCGCATTTTAACGTATATTTCTGGACTGACACGTCTCATACGTGTTACTTACAACAAGAACATTTTAAATAAAAGGATAGTCGACATCTACAATGTATGTGCATATATGTACATATATACAGTTACATTCAAAAGATATATGATAAGACCTAAGTAAGTAGCAGAAAGTCATGAGCAGGAAGAAGATAGTGCTTATTTGTTGGGCTACTGACGGTTGGAGTTTATGTGTGCAATGTAAAAGATGGCCCATAACTCTTGCGTAAATATTGATAGTGACGGAACTAACCTTACTTGCGAACTTTGCGGATCATAAATTGTTATACCCTATTCAGCCCCATTTAACGGAGCAGAACGGGAAACAGTTATATATTATTATTTTCCAGTCCAACTAACAATGGTAGCGGTGAGAACAGGCAAATACTTTTCCGTATTTTATTTTTCTATTTTTCATAACCTCTAAACTAACGTAAAACCTTTCGGGGTAAAGTTTCAGTTGCAAGGTTCAACTTCAGTTGCATTGTTGGATCATTCACAAAATTTTTGGCAAAAAGTCATATTTAACAAATGGATTATTGCGAATGCGAAAATATCCAGCGGACGATTAAAAATTTGAATAAATTGAAACTTCTTTTCCGCAGCGTTCTGCGTTGGAACCTCTACCGCTTTTATTTTGCTCTCACAATTTAAGTGTTCTTTCTTTTTAGTTATGTACGTAGACGGTAATATATTTCTTATTTGTGATAAAAACGCTGGTGATTTGCTAGGGGGGTGTCAAATAAAATTGAGTTCGATGAGTAAGTGGGGGAAAAAAATAGAGAAAACTTAGAAATTTTAGGCTTTTCAGAAATATCTGAAAAGCCTAGAAAAAGTGTTACAATACGTACACGGTTTTTTGGTAAATTGGTAATTGTGCTCTTTAAAAGTTAATATAGATTGGATGACCTGTTAACGAAGATAATTCGTTATCCGAATTGCTTGCTAACATCGATTTGTAATAGATTTTTTTAGAAAATTGGTTAATTCGTTGTTTGACTGAAATAAATGCACCCATAGTTTTCAATTTCTTTGTTTTTTTTTTTGCAATAATAATAAATAAATAAATAACGAAAAAATTATATAATTAGCTTTAGGCGTTTTGGTTGCAGGGTTTTATACAATGAATCCATTGTTGATTACAGTCCTCTCCTCTCCAGAATTCATCGAAAGCGGTAAATGGCATTGCCGTTGACTTCTAGCCACTAACCTCCACGATATTTTAGTGCCTATTCCTCGAACATAAAAAATAATCTTTCGTGATAGTGTTCGTTGTTGGATTTGCTCGCAGTTCGAATTGCTCGTTAATTGGTTACACAATACGTTTTGATTTCAAGATTTTCAACATTCTTAAAATGATTTTTAAATGTTGTCCTTGTAAATATACTTATTTGCCTCTAAAATATAAAAATAATAACGATCAAAATGAGAGCTGGTAACTGAACAGGAGTATACATTTTACGCTTATCAGCGTACCATTATCATTTCAAGGGAATTTAGAAGATCGATGTTTTATGTATTGCTATACCAAAATAGAATAGTTGGCGGTGATATTAATTAATTCCATAAAAATGGTGGCATGAAAGGAAATGTTCTATATGCAAAAAATGGTTAAATTGAAATGCTAAGGATGTGGGAGGGATCCACTGACGTTATGAGTTATGACGTCTACGAACGTGGACTAGTAGACGAGGCAATGAATCAAATGTTCGGTTAACTTGCGTGGGATATGTAAAAAGCTTTAGATTATGGAAGCTATTATCTAATCAAGATATATTTGCTTTTGGCTATTGCATTCCGAATTATAGTTAGGGATATGACATCATTGCTGGCAGCAGAGTTGTAGTACGTGAAATAAACGTATCTATGCGATGTACGCGTCCGATTATACTAACCACTTTACAACCTTGACTGCTTTAGTTCTTTGATTTTATTAATAAAATACCAATAGTTCGGTAAAAGCCATTTCGCCTAAATGGAGTAAAGTTATCGTACTATTTGAAATTTTCCATTACGGTGATGTACTCTTTAAAATTAAATTCGAGTATTTTCGCGCTTTCAATTTGCACTTATTGGTTAGGTATTCGTAAATTTCATGTAGAAACTATTCGGCGGCATATTTTGTGCAACAGCTAGAAAAAAAAAACGTCGATTTCTACATTTGCAAACTAACTTTTGGTGTCATCGTGAGTCACATCAATTCTCGGAATACACGGTATGTTTCTACGTTTTTGGAAAAGTTGTCAAAAGGAGAATTTAACAACACCACATATGTATAATATGTAGTAATAAATATTTTGATAATCTGCTTTTGCTGTTCAACAAAGTTTGTATTTTGTTGAACACTTATTAATATTGCGGAAGTAATATTTTGCCTATGTATATTTTGTTTATACTCTTTTCTATTTACGTAATATGCGAAAATTTTTAAATAACTGAAAAAAAGGCTGAAGAAACTTAGTTTGTCAAGCTTCAAATATATTTATTGGTTTGGCGGCAGACGGCGCTTTGTGTCAAAATCTGCATCATCAACTGGGCGTAGGATTCCTTTGTCGACGTCTGTTAAATCTCGCAGAAATTCATCGAGTAGTGTTGTTTTGAGAGCAACACTTGATTTGAGAGAAAGTGAGCAAAGTTATGTATTTGTGGAATCATTGAAAAGCAACAATTCCGGTCGATTGTGAGTCGATTTCCTTTCTTGGATGGGAAAATGTGTGCAGAAATCAAGGTGAAGTATGGATGAAGATCTAGATACTTTACTAGACGCCAGAAATCAGAAAAAGATTTGTCGGAAAATTGGGTTTTTCCCGATGAATTTGCGAAAAAGAAGATGAAAGCGATACGATCAGCCGGAATGTTATGGCGATGATTTTTTTAGGATTCATTATGCTGAATTACTGTACCGATTCGACCATTGAAGAACTAAAAAGGAAGAGACTTCAGCTAGTGAAGAAAACTATGACCATCGATTTATTCATCGGCATTTGCAACAGCAAACCAATCGAGTTACGGTACAAATTGGTGCCCAGTCCGTCATGTTTCCCAAATTTGGGCTCCTCTGATCTCTTTCATTTTCCAAATTTGAAGAAGGCGTGGATCATTTTATTTCAGACAATATTTATATGGTTGTGATTGTTACTCCAGATGTAAATGTCGATATAAATTGTGAACAAGCCTAGTATTACAATTCTTCTTGGTTTCATATCGCCTTCTGTGTAACAATGGTCAACGCACGATGAACGATATTGGTTAGAAAGAGTCAAGCTGATACTGAAAAAATCGATTGAAGGGCAAACATTTATCTTTACACTTGTGGTTTATTAGTAACATACAAACGCTTCATAAATAAGGAAATCTATATCTACCGATTTCGACATATTTTTATCCGTAGATATCCAGTCCATATATATATATAAAACCATGTGTCCGTAGAGACAATGACGGGATTCTTAGCGTCTCATATTCGTGTTAGACAAAGGCACAGCGGTACCAGAGCAATCGTTTCGGTAGTATAGATGACGGCAAGTTCGCCATAATCTCCAACGCATTACCGGACTCGCAGTGTATAGCGTCGAAGGAATGAGATGTTTCAGTGTCGAATCGAGACGTTTCACTCGAAATAACTCCCGTCACCCATATATTCACGTTAGGTCTGACCGTTGTTGTGATTTACTAGGTTCGAACTGGAGGTTCCTCACCATATTTTTCAATGAAGGGAATGTATCGGGAACCTTTAGAGACACGCACACATTTGAGCGCATTCCACCATATGGGCAAAAGGTGAAGGATAAATTATTAGGTTAGCAGTTGGTATTGATCCGCGTCGTTTCTTCGGGATAAATTATGTGATTTCATGCATTACCCGCATGTAATCATGGCCAAGCGAATGCATATCTGCACATACTTTGAGCTTGTTTTGCGTTTCAGCTATTCAAAGGCGTAGTCGGTGGATTAATTACTGAAGTTCTAAGTATGCGCATCGATAGAATGCACTTTCAGGCTATAGCGCTTGCTTTTATAAATGCATTTATGTATGTTACGCTATTGATTATGTATGGCCCTTCGGTGTAAATATTTAGATTTGTATCTTTGAAAATTGAGCAAAGCACATTGTACTTTCGCACATCAACCTGATATATAGAGTTGCAAGAAGCAAGCGACTGAACAAATATCTTTAAAACGGAAATAATAACGTTGATGGGACTTTGCATGTAAATGTAATTTTTCGTTGTACTTGTTGTACCGGTTTAATTGCGACTGCAAAACTAGTTAAATTACGAGACGAATGGTTACTTGTGACTTGTCTTTTTTTTAAATTTGAGCAGGATGGCTCAGCGGGAAGCGGTTCACGTTGGCGAAACAGAGGCTTACTTTGCAGTGTTCAAGAAAATCTATTGATTGATGAATGGCTTAAAATAGGAACGTCACCGAAGGCTTTGACAATTTTGATAAAGCGAATGATTTAACATATTTAAAGTATGAATTAAATGTTATTCTGACAAATGTAATAGGTGTTTATGCAGTGTTAGCAACAGAAGAAATAATATTATTACGTCGAATTACGTAATTATTTAACGAAAAACGTTAAAAATTAACGTTTAGCATCTCCTTCTTAATTGTTCCTTGCCAAACTCTTGAGGTTTGGGTTTTCATCTATTCCATAAATATGTTTACCAAAACAATTTTTCGAATTGGATTCCGTATCCAGATGTCTAAAGCCTATTTAAGTTAAATATTCAATTTTGTTAGTCCCAACATTTTTAATTAGTAATTTTCTTTGTTTTTTTTCTTGAATTTAGCATTGTTAACTTCTCTACATTATTTTCAATTTTTTTTACAATTTTTTTTATTTATCTACCTATGAAAGAGAATAAACAAAATTTTATTTTTTTATGTAAGAACCATTAATATTACTATGGTTAGATCAACGTTTTTCTGATAACGTAATGCCTTCGAAAAAAAAAAAAAAAACGTTTGCTTATTCTGCAAAATACGATTCCACAACGTTTTCCAAGTCACTGTTCGATAAAAAGCGACACCCTCCTAATATTTTGTGGATTTCGGTAAAAGGTAATAGTTACAGGGAGCGAAGTCGTGACTGCACGGTGGATGTTGTAACTCCTCAAAGCCATATTGATTGTTTACTGTTTGAACAATTCGTGATTTATGCACCGTACAGTTGTTGTGTAGAAGCAATTTCTTGACCATAATTCTGAGGGGCTTTTTTCAGGCTTTAACGATTCTAATTGTGCTTATGTAGATACTCTCCATTATTGAAGTGGTCTTTGGCATATAATCAATGTAAAGAATGTGTTCAGCACTTTTCCCGCAGAAAATTTCATCTTAGCTTTCTTGGGTGGCGAAGAGCCTTCTTGCATCCACTGCGGAGATTGTTGTTTCATCAAACATGAAATCTTCAATTGTTGATGATTTTTTCATTTCATGCTGCCAAAGGTCTTCCACCACACTTTGGATCACGAATGCATTCGCTGTTGCATTTACAAATACTTGATCTGGAAATAAGGATGGACTATTCCCTTCATACATTACCACGACCTTTTCGTCGATATTCTTCGGGTTACTGCCTTCTTCGGATAGATCTTTCATAATATTTTTGTTCTATCAAGATTCAAATCAGTTGTTTGTGGCAAATGTTGAATGATTGGAATCAAATTTGGAATGACACTTAGAATGTGATAGAAACTTTAAATAGGAAAGTTGGGATGGTACATTATTTTCATAGCTAGGTAGATAAAATAAAAAATTTTGTATGTGATGTTATATATTAATTTATCACTGCTAATACCTTTATGGCGTAAATTATTATTATAAAAAATGCTCAGTAAATCTTTTTTATTATTATTTTTATCATATTCTTACAAAACGTGCAAAAAGTGTGAGTTTATTAGTGATCCAGGCATATTCTAACTCTTAATTAGTTAAACGTATTATTGATTGTTCATAGTCAGTCGATTAGTATTCATCTAATAATTAATCGTGTATACTACTTATACTGGCAGACCATGTTGTTCCGTATCTATTAATGCAAATATTGTTTCCTTATTAACTTTTTTAACGAATTTATCTTTCAGTTTTAACAGCCGTACGCGGAAACAAACTTACTACTTGAAATACTTGCGCAGGTTATAGGTGAATAACCTCTTCGATTAAGGAATTCTTTGACCAGATGCTTATAGAATTGAATACCTATTAAATCATACAGAGCAGGTTATATGAACTTTCGGATCGAGACCTAGTAGGAACAGTTGCAATGTTAAACATAGGGAACAAATGTATAACGGTAAAAGCTTTAAGCTATTGCTAATGTAAACCAATCCAATATTCTTTGTCATTATATAACATTAATAACACGTTATAGATATATAGATTGTTCATTTAGTTAAACGACGCGATCTAGTAGACAGCAAACAAGTTGAAATTAATGAAAAATTTATTTAATAGATGCGTCCTTTGAAAGCCTTAGCGATACGAGAATGCGTTAATGTATTTCAATGATCAAAGTAGCTCAACAGATTGCGTGTATGGAACGATCAATTATGAATTATTTGCTGCATGTTTATTGTAGCGGCCGCTAAAAGTTATCGTACACCGGTTTAGATGTAATAGTGCAATTTTAAGAAGCCTTTAGTAGTTAGTAGTCATGGTTAGTTACATTAGTAAATCAATTAGTGATGTGTCGTCGTTATATTATTTTATAACGCGAACATTCTTATTTCGTGATTTAGTATTCCCAAACTTGTAGTATGAAGATACGTACTAGCATTTATTGTATCTTTTCCTCAAGTGAAAACTGTATTATGGATTGATTGATTATAAAATAGGGCGCTAACAGATACGCTAATAGAAATAAGAATTTATAATTTTTTTATTTAACTAAAAGGATTTAGATTTATTGAGAAATTATATGAGCACTTGAACATGCTAGAGTATACGTAGTATTTGCTTTCATGGAACATCCCGTCCATTTCTGAAAGTGGTTGCAGAGAGAGAGAGAGACATTTATACAACATTTTAAAGGAATTATTGTGCTAAAACCAATAATGGCTATGATTTTAGTTCATTGTACAGTTTTCATTACGTAAGAAGTAAGAGGTTCCTATGCTTCAAACAAGAACGAATAACAAATAAAATCTCTAATAAAGGCTTCTTTGAAACTTCGATTAAATCTAGACTGACTACGAACTATTTTATTTTAAATGGAGCATCTTGTATATAACGGATTCTTCGAATGATCGCTTTGAATGCAACTTTAATGATTAAAAACTTTATACGATGTGTTCAATCACACCAGAATCCACTTAGATGAATGTCCAAATGCAGGGCACGTATTTAATTATAAATACAAGGACGAATAAAAAACTTCGCTTCTTCGGTGTTTGAATTTGGGAAAGTCTGGTGTTCAATACTGAACAACTTATATACTTGGAAGGCGTCTTAATAGCATACATAAGGTATATACGCATTTAGAAAATTGAATAGGAAATTCTAAATGCTTCTTTTTGAAATAGATATGTGAAATTCATATTGAGATTGTTTATTTCTATACGAAGAAACTAAAAATGTAGTAAAACACAAGATGTTCTACATAAAATAACGATGCAAATCATTGGTTCTCTGTGTATCGATCAACCTCTGCATTCAGAAATATTTTGAAAGGTAACAAATGGCATCTATTATATTATTTGGAAATTTCCGGAATTTCCGTTAATAGACACAATAGCATTATCGCTACATAATATTTACATGCTTCAAAACATTCAAGCATTATTCCCAATATTATATTATTAATAAGTACGTTCATTGCTAAGGACTTTTTAAACGCAGCGCCGCTTTTCAAGATATCATTGAAACCTCTCCAGACACTGGCGGCTCTTTGACGTCATTATCTTTTAAAATTTCAAGCACGTAACAGATAGTCCTCGGTTTTGCAATTTTACTGATATTATATTATCATATAACAAAACGTAACGTCGGTTCAAAAAGAAAAGGAGGCGGAGTCGAAGGTATAATACCGCAAATGAAACAGAAAATATTGCGATAACAAAAAAAAGTCCTTAACAACGAAGCTTTGAACATTGCGCATTACTTTATGGATACGCTACATAACTTTTTGTAAATAATCTTTACAATATTTCAAACTTGTCAACAATGTTTATCAAACCCCCTTTTATAATTAATATCTTTACCGACTAATTATAAGCTTGTTATTAACATGATAAGAGTTAGGCTGCGCAGATATAATTTCTAAGGTATTAAAGCCACCTCATTTTTGCATAGATAAAATCATAGCGATAAGATTCTACACACAAAGGTGTAAAGCGGTATAGCGTGCGCAACGTATCTGAAGTATATGTTCATTTTCTTCACCTATGTATGTCGATTGCACTGGGCCACTGTTTGTAGTGAAAGAATAGAATGTTGCCTTCTAAAGATATCAATCACACCATTCCGCATACTACCGCAAGCCATCATTTCAGTTAAGCGTTGTTAAATATTTAAGACCAAGTCGGCTGTATATACGATGTAACGACATTACATAAGGCATAAATCACTATTAATACCTTAACGTGAGTGAAATATGTGTAGAAGTTGCGACATGTCACGTTAGTTTCTAAACCACTAACACGCTGAGTTAAAAAAAGCAACTGTTTAATGCAGAAAAAGTATGATTAGTACAGCACTTTTTTTTTCTTTTTTATGTTGATCAAGCTATTAAACCGAAAGAGTTATATAATCTACCATCAAAAGCGGGAATTGAAGAATTATACGGATCAGCTATCTTTACGAAATTACGTTAATGAATTTGGTTATTGTTGTGAATGGCTTATGTTAGTAATGCGATTGAGCTTCATTTTTGAAAGGCAAATTGAGAAATAACTTGTTCTGCTACTTTACATTAATTTATTTGCTTTAAATACATTTTGCATGTATTTGGTGCCATTTTATGTTATGAAATCGAAATCTTAGAATATGCTTCTAGTTTGCCGGGGTGGGGGTAAACTATTTTTGAAGTGACGATACTACTATGGAGATCTACGCTAAAAACCATAAAAAACTGTTCTAAGGAAGGGCAGGGTTTTAACATCCGCAATATGTTTTTCTCTATTAAAACATATTTTTAAGCATATCCTAAGATGGACTGTTCATCCAGAAAATTTCAAATTTTTCTGACTGGAAAACAGAATAAAAAAAATTGAGGAAATCTGAATTATCTTCTGGTCGAAATACTTCTACTAAAAGGTTAAGTTTGTCTTCTCGGTAATCTAAATCTTATTGAAAAATAAACATAGTTTACGCTCAAACAACACAATCATCTGCATCAAAAGCACTTGTTGCCTGATTAAAATAGTACTTTTCCCGGTTAAAAAAGGCAACAACAAAAGTTCAGCCAACACATAATCTGTAAAATATTAAAAATACGTTCGTGACAAAAATCCGTTTAGCGAGTTTATTCGGATTAGCAAACCTAGAGTTATTATTTGTCTTAGTTCCTAACAATTGGTATGCTTCTTAGTGTTTTATAATACTCACATCAGTTAACAGTAAACATCTTAAAAAGTTTAACCGTAACAAGACAAGTGAAGAACCTTCAAATAAGTTGACATTTTCTGTTTGAACGATTATAACTATCTAAAAAGAAACGCTTTCTGAGTGTTTTCAAACTTTAGAAAGTTACACATCTTCGATAATATTACACAACTGCCTTTTTCTCGAAAATCATGCAAAATATTTCCAGAAATTTATGAAGAAATATCCGAAAGACGTCCATTTTTGCCATTTGAATGATGTATGAGTTTCCGAATGAACTGTATGAGTTCAATAAAATGTGTATTGGGCTCTCTAAATAATACTTTTATTAATATTACGCAAAATGAGTTTAAGCATTTTTCGAAAATTAAATCTATTGCCAATTTTAAAAAGTGAAAACGTTGTGGTTCGATGCTTAGATAATGTTCAATGTATTTCATTAAGATCATATATCGAGCGAGGATGCCTTCATAGTAAATTATTGGCATAACAAAGATTTTTAGATACAGTCGTCACTGTATAAAGAAACGCAGGTATTCAGAGAAGCTATAGGCTAGTGCTAATTATAAAAAAATCTTCTAACATTCCCCTTGAACCCACACAAAAATTCGACTTGTTTTAAGCTGGGCTGTTGCGTTCGCTCCAATCGACACAATGAACCGCATCGTAAAGATTAATAAACGAGAAGACGAAGAAAAAGAACTCAAACGATGAAACGACGGCGCGAATGCCGAGAGTTCAATAAACTCTTTAATATAACACGGAAATGTTACCTTACGGTATTTTACATAAATCCCGATAGGTTATTTTTAAATGACCGCACATTTCACTGATTCATTGTTATCATACGTTGTTGTTTGGATGCCGAGCTTTGATATTTTATTTTTGTCGCGCCATAATTTTGTATACGCACGTTTGTTGCTTTCTTATTCTGATTTTGTAGTATCGCTACTATGCTATACTACGACTATACGCCCATTTGAATTCTCTTTTACGACTTTACGAATCGGTTTAGTATCACCCGATGTGGATAAACTGGTTTCTATAGACAAATATTTTATGGTCGCATATCGATTAAAAAAAAACATATTTTGCAGCATATAGGTATGTATGCATATAATTGTTTGTCGTTATTTACATTTATTAAAAGTAAATGCTCTTCCTAAAAGTTTTACTTCCTAAGTTGTACAGGCAATTACACACTATAGGTTTCTTGCCTACAATTAGTATTAGAGACTTTTATCCTAACAGCTTTTCTTTTTTAAACGATATAATTTAGTAATTTACATTTTTATACTGACGGAAGAGCAGTACCCTCAGATCTACGAGTAAAAATTAATGCTTGGATTAGAAAACGATTTTTGAAATTTATATTGATGTACACATATTAGTAGGACGGTATTTTCATTCAGACAGTGCTTTTATATCCTTTAATATCTTTGCAAGCACATATTTACAATTATATTTGTTTTTAAAAATAAACTCAAAATTATTGGACATATCTTCCACTATTCTCTTTAATCCAGCTACATATTCTTAAATCAGTATTGATGTCTGGTAAATATGATTGCTACACAAAATCAAAAGCTGAAGGAGACAATGCATCTGCGTACATCAACGAAAACATCTGGTGAAATATAAATGTAATCATTAGTTAAAGTAATAACTAATTCAAAAAATTCAAGAAATTTAAATTATGTCTTACGGTTTAAGTTTTTACGATCAAGAAATAAATATACACTTTCTTACAAAATGGTTAATAAAAAAAAAAATGGTATGTATGAGGTTCCTCGAAGGAATACAAAGCGATACAGAATGAGGCATATTCGCACAAGGAATTTAGAAAATATTCAATTCAAGCGAAGCATTGATTTATAGAAAACATTTTACAGCTATTTATTTTATATATTATTGCAATCGGAAAAAGTTATTAGCAACTGGACATAAAAGAAATAGGCTTTATTAAATTAGAATTGGAAAATGTCCAATTTCTGAATTTTTTCTGGATTTATGAAAAATATAAGCAAGCGCCACTTGGATCGAGTTTGATAGTGCTTATTTATAGAAGATTCAGATACAACTTTTAAAAGTTCTAGTCGTTAAAATAACACATTACAAAATACAGTTTTTCTCTTTATCCAGCAGCAAAACTTCTGATGCTTGGAAATTTGCAACCGACTATTTTTATAAAGATTTCCTTTTTATTTTGAATTTATAATAATTACCTAATAATCTACGCAAATAATGCATACGTAAACAAATATCCATTCACGGGATAATATTGCGTTGGTTTACATACGGCAAAATTAACTTAATAAATTCAGTAATAGACAAATGTGAGCTAACAACAGGGAGAACCAGGGGCAGTACGCGGTGCTGTTTTGTTGATTTTTTATCTTTTTCGAAGATTTATTGCCTGAAGTGTGTGTCAATAATAATCGGCTAGGTTAGATTGTCACGACCCCTATTTATCTTTTGCGTACCGCCTTATTTTTTTTATACCCAACAAATTTAAGGCGAATAGATGCATCGTTATTACCATTCAGCCTTAATACCAGTTAGTAGCCGTATATTCCCGCATATTTTGCTATAGTTTCCAATTCTTAGTATAAAGGATGTTATATTTTTAATCAGATTCGTTCTGAAAAAAAAATCATTTTCGATAGTCGGAGTATTTATATTAGAATTTTTCTGAAGTGTAAGAATGTACGGATTCAAGCAATATTGCTAATATTTTATGTACGTAGGTAATCTACTTTCATTTTATGCTTATTTCTATATTTTTTTACTAAACTTTATAATTCCATTATATGTATTTGTTTCTGATTTCTAAAGTTAGGAAATAGTTTAACGATTTTATTAAGAAACGATGATACTTCATGGTACAGTATGTGACAAAATGTAACCGGTGTTGATTAACACAATTTTAAAAATTGAAAAGAAAACAACTCGCGGCGATTTTAGAAAGTTATTTCCAGAATTCTAAGTTATTTATGAATGTGTAGTGTGCAGATGGTAAAGCGGGAGCTCATACATGTAGATTCCTATTTTGAGTGTGAACTTGTTGATTATAGACTTTAAGACGAGGTACAAATGAATTGTTTGCATAACCGTACATATTAGTGGAAGATATAAACGGTAATAAGTGTACTACTATTTAGATAGGGTCCTATAATTGCTTTTACAAATATCCTTTGTTGTATTCCGAATGCATCGCCGGATGGCTGTTTGATTTGGTGTGAAATTGTAAATACTTCACCGGTTAGGTGTAAGACTCGTATACACATTAAACCCTACCCCATTATTGTAAATGAACGCGATTAAGGATGTAATTATTAAGGTAAATCCGCATTTCTCCATAAAAGGAAGAAAAAAAGAAACAGTTTCAGCTGGCAATAGGTTTAGAAGTGATGGCCGACAAAATTCGTAACGCGCAAAATCTAGCGTCATTCAGTGGGAATTTTCACAGTTCATTTGTCGAATCTGTTATTAAATTCCTGTTTACACTTGATGAGACGCAATCCCCGGACTTTTTAGGGATTTAATTTTGAATGACTCCGAGAACGAGCGGCAGTGGGAAGGTAGCGTGCTAAAAAGGAATTAATTCCGGAAATGATAGCACTTGATTCTCTCAAATGTTCTGCGTTGCGCATTTCGTCAATAAAATGGGGAGAAAATGTAATATATGGAGTTCCGCCTCTTTGGTATGAATAGGAAATAACTAGCAATCGATGGATATGTATGCGATTTATGAATAAGAGTTATGCATCTATTCAAGTGCGTAATACATCAGTTCTGTTTTGGACGAAACAAGTATTCATAGCTTCTAAGTTAGACCAAATAGCCAAATAAAAAAAAATAGTTGGATGGATATCAAAATTTTGAATAGACGTAACCACATTCAATAATTTTCGAGGTACAGAGCTCCTAATGCTCAATATTTAAGCGTCGGATAGTTTAATATCCGACTAGCAGCTTTGTGAAGATAGTGAAACAAACAACGACTTGGTGGGAGCCACCTTAGGGAAGACATTTGCAAGAAAAGATACGTACATTTTCTTTTAATGAGGAAATTAACTCGTTGCATCTATTATCTAAGTAACAGATTAAATAAGATTTCAATCCAAAACGTGGAGTGTTGAAGACTTAAGTAGATTACATTATTTTCATGGATTCATTCCAAGAATTTTTCATGGAAAAAATATATATTTTGTCTGAAATGTTTTATATGAGGGAAAATTGAAAGGAAATCTGATTTTACGAAATTAAATGAATGATCTGTGACTTCGTAAATGTTTTTAGAACATTCCTTGATAATTTTTATCGTAATAGATGTCAAATAATGATGCTTCATCAGTATTAAAGTTGAGTAAATGTAATTTAGGATACTATGATAAATATACGACTGAAATGGTTCTTTTAATTATCTTAGATTTAGAATATGAAAATGTATACAAAATAATATATTTATTTGTTCCGATATAATCGTCGCTGTAGAAATAGTCTTTTATCAGCCCTACTTTCAGGAAGAGAGGAATCTGAGACAAACCGTTGTCCAAACGTACAATACGTGGCGCTAATGACGCCCGTGTTCAAAGTTGTAAACTGTACAGTATAATATGTACTTGAAACAACGAGGTGTATCACAATGAGGCTTCAATCATGCCTACCCCATTAAATATCTCCGGGCTTTAATCTCTTGAACAAGGACATATATTAACCGATGTGAAATTTCAGTATAGTCCAGTGAATACTACAAATATAACATGACATGAAAATTATAAAATAGGTTTTTCTTGTTCGGTGAACATTGAAAAAGCAGAACTACTTTGGTTTAAAAATGTACCCAAATCAGTCCGAAAGGTTATAATGTAAATATTGTACACCAACGCATCATATTTATATATATTTGGAGCAGAAATTGCATTTTCAAAAGCATTAATTAAATACTTTCATTTTTCTTTAAGGAATTAATAAAATAGTTTATTGACTTTACAAATTATTAATAATATTGTTGGCTTTTTGGAAACACGGGAAGGAATAATATTCTCGCTTAGTTCCAACACGTTTCTTAAGTAGCATGCGTGGCTAAGTAATTAACACCAATTTACATTTGTTCGTTTATTTGCATGTTAATCGTGACATTTTAAATTTACTAATAATTTCCATTTAATATTGTTAACTAATGGGCGTAAATTTATTTCCGAACATGACCAATATTTATTAAAGGCAATTATTATCACTAACTTTATTTACCGATTCAACAAACAAAATGTGTGGATTATGCGGTACCTGGCTTATTTTACTTACTCAACAAAATAATGTTAGTCGGGACAGTTATATCACCTACGCGAATAACAAAAATCTTAATCTTTCTCATATCTTATATTCGTTTTCGTGGGCAACGCGTTCGGAAATATATTTTTGTTTCGTATTCCGTATGAAATAAAACTTCATTCATCTCCGATAAGTCAAGAAAGGCGACATAAAAAGCTCCGTAGACATGTTCCGTTTATCAAAATAAACTCATTCCATGTGCATCTGACAAAAACAGGAACAACATCATCAAAAAATAATTCATCGCACGTTCGCACAGCCGCGCAAGCTTTTCTCGTTACTCCTATCGAAACGTCACAGGAAGAAATTGAAAGGCATGACGTATGCAGAAAACTCGTAGAATCGAGCTTTTATGTGGGGGAACGCCATATGTATCGGAAATAACGTTTTCTTTATTTTTTTGCGGCGGAGTTAGTCTTGTAGCACAATTCGATGCTGTACTGCGTATTTCCTAAAATAATTCAGTACCGTAATGAAGAGATTCCAAGTTTTCTTGAAGAGTGAATTTTTTAGATTTACGATGGAGCATTTGGAAACCATATCGTTGAGTTATTTGTGCGGATCTCCAGGTATAAAAGCAACGATGTTTCCATGTATTCTCGGCCTGGTTATAAAGTTTTCCATTTCTGAAATTCCAACTTAGTGAGGTGCAGTAGTAACTAACTACATGGTGCAATAATCGTACACGTTTATCCACGCCCACTACACATCGGGTAATGTCTACATTCTCGTCACGCGTGACAATAAAATTACCGTACGGGCAATAAATTTTTGAAATTACATTAGCGAGATTACTTTTAAAATGGTGTTTCCGCCGGTTTCGCGTTGTTGTTACTTATCCTTAAATTTTAGTGCAACTGAACTTTGCGTACGCATATATCCCGGACTACGGGTCACTGCAAAAGGTTTTTAGTACGCGTCGCGATAAACATAGAGGCAGGCGATGAGTGCCAAGCTCTGTGGTTTAAATAAACGATACCTATGCGCTATGCCAGAGATATTAATTGTGGGCGAATCTGTAATTATGCGCTGTGATACATGCATATATTCTAGGTATGCAAGAATAGTCTATTTATTGCTAAAGCCACAAATGTTGCCGGAAGTTAATATGTAACAGACGAATAATCGTGTAAGCGTGTGGTTGTTTGATAAAATATGACTGCCTTAACTTAATTAGAAACTTTGCTATAGTGCAAATTCTTTGTTGGTAACTACCAAACTTTTGCCGGTAAGGTCCTTTCTTCGGCTTCTAATTGTTGTAATGTTTTAAACGACGGAAAATTTGAAAATATATCACTTATCGAAATTGATTCTTTCGGCAATTTAAATTCAAATAAATATCAATTAGTGAAATTTAATATTTTGAATGAATATTAATTAGGCTCTTAGTTAAAGAAATTAGCTACTAATTTTTGAAAAGCTTCAGGATTTGCTCACGACGTAAAAGGAAAAAATAAGTATTAGTAGCTACCATAGCAATGTTCTAGTAACGTTGAAATTGGTATTAAACTACATGAAGACATCAGGATGTGAGGGCCAATGAGTAGGCTCGTAGTTTATTGATAGAAACCGAAAATCCATCTACTAGTTGGAGATACAAAATCTGTTAAAATGATAGTCGGCTTGCTACTGCATGTTCGAGAAGTATATGAATAATTTGGAGAAGGAGAAAGTAACATGCAGGTTCTGCCAGGTGAAAGAAGAATCTATCGTCTGTATACTGTGTAACTGCATAAATACAGCTTTTAGAAATGGGAGCGGAATATCCAAACAATTAAGCATACGCAGTGGGGTCTCCCACAAGGCTACGAATTTATTGGCCTTTAAATAACTAGTACATAAAATGTAATAATAAAATACATCATTTTTTATGGTGGCAACAAAGCGGCGTAGCGGCTGACAATGAGGCAATTGAAGAACTTCGAGGTAAACTCCAGAATGTTCGTGATGGAATTCACCGTGGAAAGACACCTGGAAGAACCTTACAAAGCTGTTTGGAATGCCGTTAGTAGTGTGCGAAAAATGCAAATGGCTAGTTATTTGAACATTTACTACGATTACTGGTTAATTATTTTCTATTATTATTATTGTTGCTGTTCTTGTTATTTTCATTTATCTCTTGTAAAATACCTTAAACTTACTCATTTACAAAATATCTGGTTGGTTTTTATTCGCTAAACGATCCATTTTCGACCAAATTTTTATCAAGATTTGGAAATATTTTGTACTAGCTATTGTTGACGACGAATAAAGAATGCTCAATATGTCTTTTTTCTCTTCGTTGGTGTACGGCATTTTTCTGATATAAGCGAACGATAATTGAAAATTTGGAGCGTTTAGCGAAGGTATTATATATATATATATATCGAAGCTTAATATATTATTCATAATTGAAATAATATAAAAAAGTAGTGATTCTATTTAACGGCATCAAAGTCTAATATGGCATCGAAAAGAAATACGAAATTTGACGATGAACGAGAACCGAAACGTCATATAAAAGTTTCGAGTACATCATCACTAAATAGAAGATCAACAAAATGCGGGTGCAATAGGTAGAAGAAGAAAATTACTATTTTTCACTTTTTCTTTAATCTTTGTCAAACATCCTTTGTCACAGGTCTCTTCATTTTCTTTTCGGGTTCACAACAAACCAAAATTTGGCAATTTTACTCTATTTAAATCTACCCTCAAATCCCCATTAAATCTTTAACAATGAGCGAGATCCCCACGGTGAGGGTCGAAATTGAATCAAAATGAAGAAGTTCGGTGAGGTCATCTAAGCACATCTTGTGTGTGTGGCTATTTAACTTTAGTTGTCAATTTATGTTGTTTTGCGGAATGATTAGTTGCAGCAGCTATAAGTGGTTGGTTGTAAAAGCGAGCATGCTGCGTTTAGATGCAGATAAGGTATGCGTACTTCGAATATTTATAGTATCTTTGTCTGAATTTTAGGCTTAGATATGATAGGCGGATGTTTTTGAAAGACCTTATTTAACCTAATCGTTTGATTATACCAGATTGCAAAAAAATTGGGGTTGTAATACTCTCATTTAATGACAAACAAACTATTCCATGTAAATATTTTTGAATATTTCAATATATGATATTAAGTAAGAGAAAAAAATAAATAAAACGGTTAACCTATGTGAACTGTGTTGTACTTATTTGCGTCTATCTGTCATTTAATGTCGATTAGAATATTCGGATATAGATAGGAAGGTACGCTACAGGAGATTTGTATTCGCAACGATAAATCAATACCGAAACCGCCAGAGGCGAATAGAATAATTCCATTATTATTAAATTGCTCCCAGGTAATTAATATGGTGAGTCTGAAGTGGCCCTAGCAGAAGCAAGTGTGCTTTACATTCGTTGCTACTAGATGGATTATGTCAAAGTTAGGCTCACCAAAGGAGGTGAAATCGGCTTTGGGTTGTGTCTCTAAACCGTGCCCTGCAATACCTTAATGGACTTCATTAGCAGTTGAGACCGTAGTGAAATATGTGGCTGGTAAACAACGGTAAGAGACTTTTAGTTGAGCCAAGCAACATGTACAGAGTGCGTAATTATACAGGGCTATCATAAGCATAATTAACATATTGGTAAGGATTTATCCTGGAGTAATATCATATGTATCATATAGGCAATACGATATAATGTAATTAAGCTCGCGTTCAACTCCAAGCTTTTTGCAAATTTTATTTAACGTTTCGTTGGAGGTAAATTGAAACAATAGACTAGAAGGTAACATTACATACAAAGTTAGCAGTTGATCTTGATGGCGTAAAGAAAGTAAACCTTTTACACTTACTATTAGCCACAATTACTGAGCTTAGCGCTGAAACAGACACGCAGTCTGGCAAACAAACGTATACATTTTGTAAGGAACACGTCAGTCTTTAAGAAAATGGGCATTTTGCGCATGAATCGTAATTGTATAGTTTCATCAGTAATTGCGCGTTAGTTAATATTTTAGGCCGAGATTGCGTATTTCGAATTGTGAATCGTAAATTAGGCAGAAACGCTATAAAGAATCATTCATACCCCACGAACATGAATAACTTAGTCATTCAAGCAACGGATAATTTAAATATTAAATGAAGGAGAGGGCGACCCGATAATTTGCATACTATATTAACCCTGTGCTTCACTCCCGTGTCTATGCGGCTAATTTTGTGGAAAATTAAATCAATGAAAGTGTTCTGTACGGACTACAGTTAAAATACCAACGCCAAATTCAAACGCACGATGATTTTTGATGGCGCAAAGAACAATACAAATTAGACGTAGTAGAAAAATTGCGTTTTTATATTGCGGTATTTCGTATTCTTTGTAAATTAAAATAACTGCGAATTGAACTTTTTTTAACTAATGCAAAAAAAGCTTTCATCTCTCTGACAGCACGACGTTGATGTATGTTAGATTCTGTGAATTCTTATGGTTTAAGGTAGACGGAAAATTCATTACTTAATAAATGCTTACGAGATTCTCCTCCAATTGTGCTATGCGCGTCAAAATTACGGAATAAATACATTAAACTTGAAGCGATTTGTTGTCATTTGATGTTAAAAATAAACTTTTAATTTTCGGGTCTACCAAGGCAAAACAATGTAATAAAAAATCGATTATGTCGCTATTTAGAAACTAGGAATAGGAGTAAGGTTAAAATTAACGCAAAAATGTTTATTTTTTAAAGTAAAATTCAGCCGCCCAAGCATTTCTTCGAGAAACAAATTTAATTACTTCATATTTAAGGCGTTTAGTCCATAATTTCGTTGCGAAGTGCATGAACGGTATTAAACAGCATATGGAAAGTATTTCGCGATAGACTAATTAATTTTGCGACTCGGTAATCCAATGATAAGAGGGCCTACGCCTTACTGATCAAAGTTAGGCGCTGGATGTTAGAATTCCGCTAGGATCAATTTTTCTTAGTGGGTTAAGTTCGCTCTCGATTTTCCATTCGCGGTTGGGGTACAATTAACTGCGCTTCACGCTCTAAGGCCAAGGGTGTTAATAGCAAAGTCATGGAACAGTTCACATAATTTACTCGCTAAAGGATCCTAAGGTTGTAAAAAATTTATACACCTCGTTGAGTTGTCACGTTAAAAAAAAGATACAAACTCGCTATTATGTTCGTTATACGAAAGAGATCAGGCAATTTTTTATCTCATAAGATCATCAGAGTCCAGGAATACTAACGACTTCCTCCTTGGAAAAACACTGATTTTGAACATAGTTCCAGGATTAATTAACTGCTTTGAACCAATGCCTATTAAGTTGGCCCAGTTACCTCATAAATCAGCAGCATATTTCGTTGTTAATTTATTAGTCAAGAATTGATTTTGTTGCTGTTTATTAGAAGTAACGACTACGATAACTAAACCGCATATTTTGTCACTCTTAGGATGTTCGCTCTAAACTTTGTAGGTATCAAAAATATTTACACATTTAAATGGAGAAGAATTCTCATCCAGATACTTTTGTCCATTTGAGCTTTTCAAAGTTGGTAGTTAACCATTGAAACTCGGAAAAATAGTGAATATTTTGTTGCTTGTTCGTGGCTGCATTGTTTAGCAATGATAGTTTCCAAGGTAGCAAGTCATGTTTTTTAAATGTTCGTAGAAGGCCCTTTCAAGTTAAAAGATACCAGAATATTGATATAGAATCAGCCAATTTGAGAAGATACATTTTATAACACAATTCTTAGTAGGCACAAATATCATAGACTGATCTGCAAAAAAATTAACCGCTAGTAAACTTGTCTGATTTATACAGAGAACTCGCTTAACAGGACACGTGTGAGATTATAAAAAAGGTCCACCTATTTTCATTATCATTACTATGACGATGATTGATTACCTCTTCTCATCTCTTTATTAATCGTTTCAATTACTTCTGTTCCTTGTGGGGAGCCTAAAATGTTTGCTTTCTTGATGTTAAGTTCGCTGTTCGTTATACTTGAACCACCTCCTGTTTCTGTTGGCGAAAATTCTACAAGGAATATAATCTATTATCAAGTTATTACTTAATACTTAATACAGAAAATACAGTTGATAGTGCTGCTTACATAAAAATAAATTTGATTAAAGGATGATCGATTCCAGCTACAGGAAAATTTGATTTGCGTACAAGCAGTTACTTTTCATTTAAACATCACAGTCAATACAAACTACTTCTTTATTTTCTTAAAAACCAACTATTAGGCATAATCAATTATCAAACAACAGCTTATAATAAGACAAGCAGCATAAGAACAGCTTATAATAAACGATATCTCTTCAACATTTAAAAACGTTAAAAATAAAATCGTTTGCTTTTATTGGTTGGTTATTTCAACCAGTGGTGGGTAACAATTGTATCCTTTGATATACTGTAGATATCAAAACAAACTCAACGGTATTTTTTACTGCTGTACTTCTATCAGGATGCTTACTACTAAATATCTAGGCATTCTAGTGTATTAGGATTTAATAAACGACTAAGAGTTAAAGTAAGTTTTTCTATTACTGAAACTTTCTTTTTTTACTTTAATAAATAAATAGTCCTATATCAATTTTTAGTAAGATTTTACGGTAACCTTCAGCAGCTACCATTACATGCGTTACGTTGTCATAACGATGGGGAGTTACTATTATAAATATTAAAATATTATAAAACTTGAAGGTCTCGTATTTTAAACTCTTTGCCTGCCATGGCTACGCTGACTTAATATTAAAATCGTTCCACGGAAACGGCCGCAGCAGCAAAATCAATTCTTGAGTAACAAATTAGCAATACAACGTGTTGCTGGGCTACACCCGCTTTAATAGACATTTTTAATCAGTTTTCTATACCAGTGTTGCGGCTCCAATAATTTTTCTATTTCCTATATAGTCAAGAAGTAACTTAATTGGGAATAAGGAAATAATGGATTGATCGAATTTTTGATAGTAAAGAAACAGAAATGATTGAAATGGAATAGAATAAGTTTGTAATTTCATGCAAAACAAAATTGGGATACTTTTAGCTTAAAGACTGATGGAATCAGCGATACAGACAAATCAGGAGAAACGCCAACACATTAAAGAATAAGCACAGCGAATGCGAGAAAAAATGTTTAAAGGTGAACATCCAACAATTGGAGCTTAAAGTTCGCTAATTAAATGTTTATGTTTGAGCGTCCTCTCAACATATTTACTTAAGTCTACAAAGTGATCAAATACAACAAAAATGAAATAATTCTAGACAATCGTAAGATCCACGTTGCTGTGAGGTCGAAAATCGTGGATAACCATTAAAAGATGATTTTATCCAAAATGTACGAGTGAGAAAGTTAGAAGCATGGGGCTTTCTTCTTTATATGTATATACAACGGATAGCATGAATTAAACAAAGAAAACTAGTAAAACATTAAGAACCAATAGATTGTAATATCGAGCCACTTTGAAAAAATGCAAAGCACTAGGAAACTTATCCTTATAAGGGCTGGCAAACCCAGATATCTAAAAAAAAGGGAGAGTTCTAGAAGGAGATAATAGGACTGGGATAGGGAAATCTAAGGGAGGAAAGGTTCCCAGTTGTCGAATTCAGATTTTAATGAGACTTGGTGAAAGCATAGAACATACTAAAGTATGTGTATACTTATTATCTTTACCTAAAACCCGTCTTGAACTATGCAGAACTATGGGAGAAATAAATTAACAGATTACATACGTTGATTACGTATTCTACAATCTCCTTAAATATTGTACGACTTTGGTGGTATGGTGCAGCATTTACTCCTTCCTTCTATTTGTTTTTTGCAGCTCTGCTGAAAAAAATTCCGCCAATCTTCGAAGATGATTTTCGGAAAATAAGAAAATGCAAGATGCATATCCTAATACGTTCTAAATTTTCAGCAAATTTAATTGAAATCCGAATTTGGCACCTGGATGGCTTTCCTTGTAAGTTATGATCCTAAACATGGATTTTTAGCGTAGGATCGTTTCTTTTTTACGCTAGCCATATCCAATTAAGTATTTACAAAAGAATTTCCTAAAGATCGAAAATTCGAAATAAAGCATTCGTGAAAAATATTGAATTTATAGTTAGTCGCTAGTGAAAAATGTTGCTTGCAATAGCAATCCCTCCTGAGAAACTACGCACGTCAGTACGTGATATGTGCTGCTATTTCTGCTGGAAAGACAACCTTCAATATTGATTTTGTCTGTGTTGGTTTTCCATCGACATATTTCACTAGAATATGCAGGACCTGTCTCGGTAAATAAATGATGAGCAGCTATCGATTGCTAGTTTTCATAGTGGTGTGTACGATGTGGATGTACATATACAAATATACCGAAAAATGTCTCGAATATCATTTTGCCGCGTAAATAACAGTTTTTTTTTCTTTTATCTGTTAAGAGATGCCTGTTTAGTAAAAAAAAATGGATTATTGGAATATTGTCAAACTGTCAATGCCTTTTAATATCAATGCAGCTATTAGAGATATTAAGTATCCCACCCTTTTTTCGAATAGCATAGCTAAGCTGTTAGTTGTACGTTGGCAGCTTTTTTCTTTACATTTTATCGCGGAGACACAGAAATAGCACATCAGACTCTATGAATTTCCAATGACTAAGCATTTTTGTATCCTACGACGAACGCGTAATGTCAGATTATAGATAGGTACGAAATCATTTTTTAATTCAACCCTGTCAAATTCTGATGGCTAAATTTCATACGATTTTGGATGGCGTACGTGATAAATGCGTTTCATTTTTTCCCCATATTATTATTGTCCCACGCCGTCGAACTTACTGAATAAATTTTACGATAAATTTAGCACGCAAAGTGACAGAGCAGGTTATAGATTATGTGTTTATTTGTTGCCGATGGCATTGTGGTTACTGTTTGATGGAATGGGCCTACTATGTTAAGCGGAGTAATGTAGGGTGGAACAAAAGATTCACACCCAAACATCTAGTTTACAAATAGCGGAAGTACAATCCGTAATGCGAAATAAAAAATAAAAAATCGAAAGGTTGATTCATAAAAAAAATTAATGGATCATGTTGACGTTGAATATGAACCTTATTTTCCTGCGCGATATTCACGTCAACTTCCGCGCGTTAGAAAAGTGACTAACACGTAAAATATTAGAGTTTACTTGCACGTGGGAACGACGCGAAAAACTGATAATTACGAAAGTTTTCTGTACCAGTTTGTGCTAATCAAAGAATTTTTTCCTGTTAAATTAGGAGCCATTAATTTCCAGACGTGCTGTAAGTAAGTCAGATATTTGACTGTTTGTAATTAACAATGGTTGAAGTTCGACTTTGTCTTTTTATGTCAGTCTGCAAAGCGTATAATTCGTAAAACCTCTAATATTAATCCTTGTCGAGAATCACGCTTGGGGATAGTCTTGCTGTCTGAAATATTACGTTTTATGCTTGTCTCAGCGTTAGCATCTCATTCTCATTTTGTAAATTACATCGGTTTGTCGACGCGTACAAATACAGCTTGGAATATACGTGTATAGTGCCATGCATGTATGCGAAATTGTTTAATTGCTTTGAAATTTAACAAAATAATTTTTTTAATATTTCTTCTAACTTAGTTATATTGAATAGTAACAATTAACAACAGAGCAAGAAGATGTTGGTAATAAAGGCGTCAATTTTAAACATAAAATTTTCGTAGACAAGCTAAATTCTACATCAAAATTAAGTATCACGATAGTTATCTTTCGAGATCTATTTGGATATATTATTTTGCTAAACCGTATGCTTCGTAGCGTGATATTAAGATGCGAAGAAATGTACGCTTAGAATGAATGAGTGACAGGGCATTACGGAAATAGGAGACTGCTCAATAAAGGCCGGGTCGACAGCAACCTGAAAGGAGATTTACAATCTCAATGTCAGTCTTGTATATTATTCTGTATTTCGACTAAAGTATAAAAAATTATGTTCTGGGTGGTTATCTATACTGCAAACCGAGGAACACAAATAGAAAAACTTGGCAAGTACTTTCGACTTGTTACGAATAGAATCGTCGCCACTTTGTACTGGGACAGGCAGCTTTATACTGTGATGCATGAAATGCTGTTAAGTGGTGCCCTACAGTGCTTCATAACAATGCAACAACATACACTGCGCACAAACTCGAAGCCTAATCAACTTTTTTGGCTAGGAGGAATTCAATCTTCCGTCGTACACCGCAATTCTTGCGCCTAGCGACTACCACTTTCGACATTCGAAGACATTCCTAGGCGACAAGCTCTTCGACGCAGACGATTAAATAAAAACGACCGTGAATAACCGACTATAATCACACGAAGCAGAATTGTATGAGGAGGCTAAGAAGAACCTCGCTGTTCATTAGGAAAAATGTTTAAGGCAAGGAAGTTAAATAATTTCTATGTATACGAGGGTAGTTTAAAAAGCTTCCAGTTAACATGGTCTCCTTCTAAATTAATATCCTTCTTCCAAGGTTGGTATCGATTGTTTAATGTATCCAAATAGTAGTTGGCATCTTGTTCTGCAGAATTAGCGTTTACGAATGTGATAACTCATTCATTCGATGAAAATCTTTATCCTTCGAGTAAAATGTTGACTTCCGGAAATAGAAAAAAAATCTCCAGGGGCCAGATCAGGTGAATAGAATAGGGTGGATGGTTCATCAATTCGAGGCCCAATTCGTGAATTTTTGTCATGCAGACAACTGAAGAGTGTCGGCCAATACATTTTTCGTTTTCTCACAATATTCCGCCATTTATGCTTCCAGCTTGTCAAGTAATGACCTCCGTTATTGTTTTTCCTTATTAGCAGTATCAACACAATTTCATGATTATTTCAAAAAATAGTCGCCGTCGCTTTCCCGGACCGGCCTTCTTCGGCTTTTCCAGAGGTGAAAAGTGGGGTTGCAGCTGCTTTGCAGCTCCACTTTTTGAAATCGTAGTGAACAATATGATCTTATGGGTGCAGCTATATATAAAAAATATATTTTGAACTAAGAAGCATTTTTGATGATGCACACAAGTTATGAGTTTGTTACTTATTGTATGTTCTACAAAATTGATGCACTTAACGTTCCATTCACACAATAATGTCATGCTTTATTCGATAAATTTCTTTTAAATTCTTATTCAAGTACTGTTAGCAGTAGTACACTGTCGCATCAATAATAGTGGATGTAACTATGGAGTTGGCTTATGTTGGGTTGTTATGCTATTTGAAGTATGAACTAAACAACTAGAAAACAATCGGTTTAATACAAATATAAAGCTACACCTTGATACAGACAACGTCCGTTGGGTTACGACTTCTGAACTTACTAACCAATAAATATTACCTTAAAGCATTTCAGAGCACAATGACATTTATTTGTAAGTTTCTTCCTTTCCCATTATCTGCTTATTTCAAAAATTATATTCTTCTTTGTGCTTAATCTTTGGTTGATTTTGGTAATCCATTAAAATCTTTTTCACAACCTTTAACTCTAGGGATATTAGTGGTTTTATTGATGTATTTGGGATTTACAATAATATTTATATATTATGTAGATCAAATTAAGTATTATAAAGCAACACCTTATTTCTATTGATTACTGATACTATAACTTTCCAAATTAATGTTTATATTTTGATTGAATTCTAATAAATGTCCGTTAAATCTCTGGTACCATCGATTTACTGTTAGGCTTGTTATTTTTCTAATAATTTGTTGTAAGAATTGGAGTATTGATGGTAATTAGTACTAATTAATATTTGTTCCTATTGCACCGAAAGGAAATTATTGAAATATGTAATGATAACACCTTTAAATAAAAGGTTATAGACGTTTCTAGGCGAGAGACGTTAGAAACAAGTGTAAGTTTTATATTGTATTGCCATTTTTAGTCTCAACGTAAGTTACAGACTTCGTCGCTGCTAGTCATACAACTTTATTTCCCATTTTCCATTTATTGCAAGTCTAAAAGTGGCATAACATATTGCCACTACAACAATATCAATATGCAAAGTATGTGAAGGATGCGTATGTACATGGGATATGTACATATATGTCTGTGCAAAGTACTAAGTGAAAATGTTATACAAAACATGCTATATGCACCGTTCTCGTATACCTACACCGTTGTTGTGCAAAGGGTTATGCAGCTGAAAAAAGCAAAACATATTTGGCCAAAGATATGTAAATATTTGCTGCAGCTACATGAATATATAATTCACCAACACTTTGCATTATTCATAAAACCATTAACTAATTTTCACGTTTCAACGCTGTAACGCTAATGCAGAAATTTTAAACATACATACACACATACTCCTACATCCACCGTGTTACGAGAAATAAGAAAAAAGCTGTAGGTGCTACCTCACTTACACAGCACACGTATACCGGGTAAAGGGAGGCAGAGTTTTAATGCTTAATCAATACTGGCCGTAGAGGAGCATTATGTTTTTATTTTTCGGATTTTGTAGCAACTTCGGCAACGAAATTACGTTAATTATGGAATATGGAAATAAGAATTTTCGATGAAGTTGTTTAGCTTATTCTAGTTAGGAACAAAGGAGAAGCGAGAGAAGGAAAAGGAAAAAACAAATGCACGAAAAGCGCGTCCCCTTAATATAGAACGTCAAATATTTGGTTTCCGGATTTCTGTTATGAAATGCTCGCTATTCTTCTTTCGCGAGTAATGAGATTCTGTAATGGGATTTTAAGTTGCCTGTCTTTGTGGTATAATGTTGTTCATATTGAACTGTCTTCTAACATAACCTTCTTTGTAAATTTCCAGTTTGTAAAATATTTTGCGGCTTTAATATTCCAACCACTGTTCTACTACAAAGAGCATGCTATTAAATAATTTTTCATCCTTTGCGAAGATGTGGCTGAAACTAGCTTACATAAAATTGTGTTCCTTATACAAATGTAAGATAGCTATTAAAAAAACTTAGATCTGTTGGTATTTGAGGCGGTACGCGCCAAAGCCCAGTTTTTGAGTTACGCAATTTTATGGATTAAATACACGTTACTAATGCTGCTATGTTATGTAAGAGAGCAGATACCAATGAAAAAGTTTATAAAAATATACGTTTCTTTAATATATTGGTCAAAGAAGAGGAAGAAATAAACACTGCCTTTTGAAATATGTAATGTACGCACCTCATCACTTGTCTTCTAGTTAGCCCTCTTTTAACAATATTTTATAGCAATCGCCGCAGTTTAGTCATTAACTTATGATATTTTTGACTGATTTAATTGTTATTAGATGCTATAATTTAGAGAAATTTCTAGAATATTTGGGTGCTGTAACTGTTGAGTTCGATAGTTCTCTGTGCAAGAACTTCATCTAGGATAATTTCTATGGTTACATTGATCTTGAAACCTTTAAAAGAAATTTTCCATGTAGAAATCTAGAAACGATGCTGTGAGATGTAAAAATTTGAAATTTAAATTAATTGAAAGCTGAAAAACGGAAAATGGGAATTGCATACCACAAGGATAAGCAGACACACGCAGAACACACGGGAACTGTAAATTTTAGCAACAAAAAGGGGGTGAAAAAGTTAAATTAATTAATCGGAAAAGAGGAAAACGAAATGAAGGGAAACGGCGAATCTTAACCAAAACGCAAAGAATAATTTTCACGGCAAAATAGCTGCTTATCTTTCGTACGTATCTTATAGAGATAACATTTTCCCCAAATTTTGAACGAGAACTTTGTTATGAACAAAAACTTCTTTAGATGTAGCCCACCAAACGTTAAAAGTAAGTGTGCCAGAAGTATTTGTGCTCTCTCATATAATTAAAGATAATATTCAAGTACAAACTAATAAGTAGAGACGACAAAGGCAGGTGGAAGTATTCCTTTTTTGCAGCGACTAGGTAGACTCGTGTCTATTCGCTCCATGAGAATGGATTCGTGTTGAATACTGGTGTCCCCGAGAGTCGATAAAAAACGAGTCTGTCTAGTCTCTGCAAAAAAGTAATAATTTCATTCGCCTTCGTCCTCTCTACTAATAATAGCGGCGCTGACAGATTTCAATATAAGATGAAAGAATAAAGGACTATATCCGTGCAATGTTCTGAAATATTGCTTTCTTCTTAAGTACCTTTCAGACCGTTATAGAATACATTCGATGGATGAACGAATTGCATGCGTATTTACTATTAGTAGAGGAACCTGCATAAAGTGAACTATTGGAAATTTGCAGAATGATATTTCTCATCTCAAGTCATATGGTATAAAGATTTCATGTTGACTATCTATAGTCAAAGGTCAAAATAAGACGAAGTTCTAGCTCACAAAATTCCATATTTGATCTCCACAATGCAACCGGTTTCGTTCATTACGTATGCATTGCATTCTATGTATGTAAGTTTATTGTAGCGCAATATGTTGTACAAGAGTATGTATTAACGAACGTAACGAATTTGGATAGTTACTGCATTAATATAATGAATTCTTCGCCTAAGTGATATCAATTAATATAATAGTATTTATAGCTTACTGTTTACTCAAGTAAACCACAAGATAACTAGAAGGGAACTAAAGCAATAATTATATGTACTTACATGTACAATATATTAACAATTACTATTACATGCTTTTCTCTTACGATTATATGCAATGATGGTTGAAAGGACGAGTAAACGAAATAATAATTAATCCATGTTTGCACATATCCAACAGCTTTGGCCATTTACAGAGATTCTTCCCTAGACCGTTTTAAGGTGTCCGCCTCTCAAACATTCTCAAACATTTGGAGGTGTAAGGTGAAAATACTTAACTTCTTTTGGGACAGTTGTAAAGTTGAGAACTTCGAACTTAAAACTCGGAAGCTGACACCTGGATGCATTGGGCATTGCGCTATCAATGGAATTAATGGCGCAAATGATTTGATTATATAAACAAATTCGTCATTAGAAGAGAATGTAGTTTTGGTTACCACGTCTCTTGAAGAATAATACTAAGTGTGTTTATCCTAAGGCGCATATTTCGGTACGCTTTGATAATGAAATCATCTATGTTTACTTAAAACTCACACAGTTTACGTTATAGAAAAAGCAATAAAAAAGCACAATTATTTTTAGACAATGACTTTGTAAATTTCCAGAAAATAGGTAGATATATTTATAGATATATAAATATTGATTTATTGATTACCACAACACTATATCCTCCTCTCAATGTAAAGTTTATTAATATTGATAATTCTAAATGTTATTTGCCTTATGTACATATATACATAGTTAAGAATAACCTCCTGACATATGAAAAGTCGAAAAAGCAAAGAATACTTATGAATATCATTTATGTTTTAAGTAAGTTTCTTAAAAATCAAATTTTTTCAATTTAAAGTAAGGTTTCTTCTTAATCTGCTTTTTTAAATACATAATTTCGTCGTCAAACGCTACTTTAAAACGTTTCCTTGCCGAAATTTCCTACCAAGACGCGTTCCTTCGTCTACAAATCGAGTATTCGGCAAGAGACGATCGAAGATGTGTTCACAAAATTAGATACAGGAGATATAATTGGTATATTTATCGACAATGGCGAAGGAACTAAATTATTCCGTGTCCGAGAATAATGAGCGGGCTATTATGTAATTTAGAGAGGTGCAAAGAAGGCCGCGTTGTAAACGGAGACGAAGAATATAAACGAATTTTTCTTTGAACTGTGGCAACGCGCAGAAACTGTTTAACGACTCTTTAAACGGTCATTAAATAACAAACATATTTGCTATGAATTCCTCTGTTATCTTAAAAAGTAGTTTACACACAACTTTATTGAAAATATTAATTAATCTGTTATTTTTTCTGTTTTATAACTTCAATAGTAAATGATTATTTAGTAGTGGAAAGCCTAAAGCACTTGCCTTAAAGGTTTATTCAGATGACTTAGCAATGATATAAATGTAGCTTTGAAAGGACACTGATGAGCCTGATAACAGGAGTTGAAATCACAGTACTAAAAATCAACCAGGGCAAAATAACATATCTTATAAACGAATAACTCTTCATATCTATGTACATTCGAAAGCAGACTGTAAAAGCGCTCTTGCTATTCAACGAATAAAGGGACTTAATCCAACAGATTTTAAGCTGAGTTCCTACTTGGTGAGGCAGCCTTGTATACAATTTGCCTTGGGCTTTGTAGAATAAACAAGGACGCATGTGACGCCAGGTAGGACGAGCCAGTTTAGCACGACGCAAGATTCGGGAAGAAACGTGATCCAAACACTCAGACAGACAGTCTTTCCAAGCTGCCACGTGAAGTGAGCAGCTTGAGAATACTTCAAGATTCAAACATAAGCTGATAAATTGATACAAATTGCAATTACATGATCCCAATACCAAATAATTTGCACCGGACAAATTATTTGGTGGCCATTAAAAATCGCATCCAGTGATCAGCCAGCGAGCTTCAATTTGAAAGAGATAGTTTGACAATTGGGATTCAAAAACCATGTTACTTTGTGATAGGTTCTAAGTCATGAGGGAATCGACTGAAATGAAAGACAATAAACTTGAGTTTCGTTGATTCAAGCACGTAATGCGGTCTATACAAAGATCCAGCAAATTAGGAAACGGAAGAGAAATTTGAAGACCACGTACTGGCAAACTATGCCAGGACAAAATTGGGCGACAGGATTCATATAAGGTTTGCCAAAGACTGAGTTATCATTCCGCAAATGAGATCACATACATATATACAAATAAATAAGATAATGTCGAAGACATTGTTATAAAATACAAAATACATAAAAGCTCCAATAAAAAAAATGTTAACTGGTGGGATCGTGAAGAATATAGATTTCATTGAAATTGAATTATTTTCCAATATTTGGAAAAATATAGAAGGCATTTCACCGAATTTTTTCGTAGAAATGTGCTGTTAGCGGTAACACAAATAGCAATATTAGTTCGTTAATTTGAATCACACTGTATATATTAAGTTATCTTCTTTTCATAAGATTAAATCTATAATTACAAGAAATAATTATTCATTATTATAAAATAAGGTAATTACGCTTTAATCTTTAAAAGCCTCTTAGGAAGCTTAATGAAGTGTTCAATATGCGAACATGGAAAAGGTATATTCAGTTGGATCCAAACGCTGAACAAGTTTTGCATTAAAATTACTTTCTTAGAGCTCTCTCTTTCTAAAATTATTATCTCCTGAACTTTCCATGCATACAGCTTGACGCATCACGTAGCCGAGTCATAACGGTTGTAGAAAAACTTCATTACTAACACCGATTAACTACTGCATCCTTCGTAGGAATGCACATTATAATGCATATACTACTTTAAACGCGTTCGTTTAGAATATGCACAGATATGTAGATGAGGAAAACCAAGAGGTAGATATGAATTATATACTACATTAAACTTTGTTATTTATAATTCAGCCTAAAACCCACCGGGACACCTGCGAATATACATCATGTAGCCTACAGTGTATACTGGCGCGAAACTCAACTGGTAACGAAAAAAAAAAAAAAAACGTGATAATAGAAGTTATATATCGCAATTTCGTTCGCTTTTCTCCCAGGCAACGTGAAAAGTCGGGATGTGGCGGGTTTATTTTAATAAGCCCGCTATTTATAAAGTTCTGATATGAGCCTTTCTTCTCTCTTTCTCGCTTGATCTCGTGACGTGTTTTCTTCCCAAACGTATTGAAGATAAAGCGGCATAGGAAATAAATTTTAATATTTTATGTTTCGGATATTCAATAAAGTTTCGAAGTTATTTTACCGTAACGAGTCAGTACCTGTATTTCGACCTTTTTTTGGGTACCTTTGAATTCTGAGAATAGTAAATATACGTAAAAATGCATGCCATGCAGTTTCGTAAATGCCAATAAACTACATATTTGCATATTCGCTAGCCTTAAGATGTGCTACAACGAATGCATTATATGTAAGAATTTTTTTCCGAATTTGCATTTTTAACATTACAAGAAATAATACTAGCCCCAAAGCCTCCATCGGCACACGCGAGCGGAACATTTTAAACAGTGCCACATTTGCTTTGTTAACTATCCAGAGAATTAATATTAGTGGATGCTTCATCTATGGCATTTAAACAAATTCGATCAAAGGTTCTTTAAAGATATTCATTAAGGACATCCTTTATAAAGTTTAATTTATGTATACAATTTCAACATCTGTATAAAGTAAGCATCACTTTACTTCTGTAACTCTACAGGCGATTCTTTATTTGTCTTCTTACTTTTCCGACTTTGTTATTTATTTTTTATAAGCGCTTGTTCAGTTACTGAACAACGTACTGAACAGTGGGAAATGATTACTTTTTGGGTAGATACTGGATGAGTGATTTTTTTTAATTTGAGTCTTTCAAATATTTCGAAGAATAAGCACTTCGCAAAAAAACTTAATCATTCTGCGGAGGAGAAACACTAGTTCTAACATTAATCCCCTTCTCTCCCTTATTGTAAGCGAAGTGGGGCCTAATCTTGATAGCCTATGTAGGAATCGATATATTTTATTACGGATTCGAATTCTACGGACAGAAATTTGTAGGATTTGTTTGTTTTTCGATTCATGATAGATAGTGCTATAATTTACAAAACTGAATTTGTTTCCATTTCTCCTGCTGAGAACCTACGCATCCGATTCTGCAATACGTTTGTAAGAAAATAATACCACGTTTTTCTTCGTGTTTCTGTAATTATAAAAACATAAAGGAAACGTGCAAGAGAAAGAAGTAATTCGAAATTCGAAGGTTATTGAGACTCGTGTCCGTTGAGTTTCTGTTCTTCAGAATACGGTATCCAACTATACAAGAGAAAATTAAAATGGTTCACATTTATGGATAACCTAGCAGGATTTTCGATAATGCTGTCAGTTTCTAAACTCACTGTTTTCCGGATAGGATTCGGTCAGGTGTTTCATTTTATCGTACTCTTAAACAATTCACTACCCATGGAAGTGTTAAACCGTAGAAAAGGATCCGTCGAAGAACAATCATTGGAGAAAATAATGAAATTGGTGTATTTGTTGCAGTTGCTAATAATCCTCGCGTTAGCACAAGACAAATAGCTCGTGACTCCGCTATACAAGCAATATTAAACGTTGATTATACTTTTTTACCCTTAGATATAACCAGTAACTCTTACAGCTTATTCATAACAATCCTATATTATATTTAATAGGCGTACAAGTATGCTAAGCTAAACTGATTAAGCAACATATCTGTAAAAATGCTGATGATGTTATACTGTAATAACAACCCAGTGAAGGCTGGAGAAAATGTATGCAGCCACACCAACTCTGTTAAAATTTATATTATCAATTAATCAATTAATCAAATCAATTAATACTATCCTAATTTGCCATAGTGCCAAGTACTTGGATTAAATTACTTATTTAGAAACAAGAATGTCGGAAAAATTGCCCCGCATGTTTGGAGAATTTTAAATTAATGCGAAAGAACGGAATGCATTAATGCAACGGAAACTTGAAACTTGAAAAATCTGCGATGGAATGTTTCCATATATCCTCCTCGGATAAAGTCGTAATGAAGAGGTACGTTCTCATTTTAATATATATTTACTCTACGTAATTTATAAAACAAAATCTAACGTTCCAAGGTACACTGAAACGGTCCGAATAAATGGCAAAGTTAATCCTAACTGTCTTGAGTCTAAGCTCTAGCGTAAGTTTGAGACAGGTCACGTTATCGTCGAGGGGCGAGAAAATCGTAAAGATCCGTTAAAACTCATTTCAGTCCCGTTTCGAAACGTAAACTTTACCGGTGACGCAAAGTACGGACGGCCTTTTCACGAAGCCTAGGTGCCCGGAAAAAAGTATCAATGCGTACTTTCCTTCGCCCGTGAAATAAGGGTTTATTGATCGGGCAACTTCGGGCTGACTCGTAGTATGTCGTCTAAGCTCCGCGATAGCTACTCCTTTCGGATATTATAAGCTTCCGACCATCAAATCATATTACCCCACGGTCTCCATTAGTCGTGTATAACATTGATACAAGCTTCTTATCGCGTGTGACTTCAATAGAAATGATTAATCTAGTTATTTTTACTTTTTTAAGTGTCCGTTTGCTGGGGGTTTTTCGGGTTATTAACGTAAAACGATCTACACTCATAGATATCGAAATTGAATATTTCTCCAATTCATTTCTTACAGGAAAAATTTAGAATTTGGGAAGATATCTTTAATTTCAAGGGAATACCTAGTGATCGTAATTAATACAATAATTGAAGGAATAATAATGATAGAAAAGCTCCTTATCACATAACATTTTTGTTTTGTGAGATAGGACAGAATATTCAAGATTATATTAATACAGTGTTATCAAGCAACAGACTCTTTTTAAATTATATTTCCGACCTGAGCATTGATACAGAAATTACGTGGTGAAATTGAAAATGTTCTATAATTAGACCCGTGTTTTTCTTCAATTCAAAGGAAAGAACGGGCGAATACGATAGGAGAAAAACGAGGAAAATAATTAAAGAAAAAAGATCATTCCTTTACCTTTCTTCCCCATAGAAACATCCGCTGTCGTGCGTCAGCAATATTTCTTCGACAATCTGAAAAAAGAAATACAATATCAGATCTCGCTGTTTTGTAATGCTTGTTGATAGAAAAAAAATTATCCTAGAGCAAACACCGTATGTGTGTGTATCTTTGTCAATCGGCCACACACGCAATAGATATACATACCGGCTGTACGCTTGAGAATAGATAACGGCTTTATCTCGGCAACGTTAAGTGGTACGAATTTCGAAAAAAGTTCAATATTAAAAGTGCATTTCATTAAAAATAGTTTTAGTTTAGAGGGTGCAAGTAATGAGAAAATGTAGATGAACCTGTTAATCTTAAACAACAGAGGCAATCTAAATGGAAAAATTTCTCAAATAGTACTCTATATACCTACAATGCTATATTTTCTTTAGATTATATTATTTGATTGTAGTTAGCGGTTGAACATTTGTTAAACAAGAGTTCTTGTTATGTGCCCCTGCTTGCGCTAAGTTTATTGGATTAATGATAGGTTTGTTCCAATAGAAATCACAAACTAGTCAGGCGTGATTCAATTCGTTAGAAAAAACTGCTTTCTCACTCTTCTCGTTGATTTCACAATATGAGTGGATTTAACTAGTTTACGATTTGTGTTGGAACAAAGCCTATTGGGAACACTCGAATTGCACGAAGCCGGATAAAAATCAATGCGAGATGGTAATTATTCCGCTATAAAGTACATAGAGAAGATTATTTTCGGTAGTCTAAAATGTTCTTGCCATGTTGCAATGTTTAATTAATAACCGTAATATGCCAGAACAAATAAAGTAACACTTCCTGCACCCAAGCGCGTGCATAACAAATGCTACATATAACCGTGGAAGCAGAAATCAAAATGAAATATCGTTTTCCGGGAGAGTTAAATTCCCTATATGCAAGTCGGGGCGAACTCCTTCTGCATAAATAAACACGTAGAATAGCGTACGCGGTAGTCCCGAAAACATTCACACATCTCTACTTTGTTGCACACATAGGTGATTTACGAAGCCATACGAGAACGAATAAATTCACGTTAACCCGTGTACGTAACATGCACAAAAAATTTAAAGTAAGAGGCCGAGAAACGGCGCCGTTGGCTGTGCAATTGTGAAATATCCTCGAAACATACCTGCCCCCTGATCAAGATATACGGGACGGCTTCAATTGTTGAAAAAATTCGCCTATCTCGCGCTCCAAATTAAAACAAAAGGGATGATTTATAAAGCGGAAAAGGGTAATAAAAAGAGGGTTGCACGTTAGCCAGAGATACGCTTCTGGGGTAGTCTTATTCCGAGAACGTGTTCCAATGAAGAGCTCTCAACTGAAAACGTTCTAGAAATAGATACTGGCAAAGTGTTCAAAAATACGTCACCCAGTCGAAGAATGAAGAATATAAATTGCTAGTTTATATTTTGTGATGATAAATATAAGTATGGTATTATTGCTCTGAGTAGCGTGTGGTGAGCGCTATTCACTTACGTGCATTAAGGTGCGTTCAGGTAACGGCTTATACATATAGCTAAATTCCAATTTTTCTCTTTCGGGGGATGTTTTATGCAATGAATCCCAACCAACGATGGTTCCGAGAAACGAAAGCACAACTTTTTCCACTCTACAGCATATTCCTTTATTTTCCATTTTTACATTTTATGTAATCTAATACTTTATAATTCATTTGATATAAGATCATGTTTCCGTAAATTAAATGGGGGTACTTAATGAGTAGTCAAGTATTCCAGGACACACCCATATTTCAAAGTTGCAAATATTTTACCCATGACACTTAGCGCTGACGATAAACGGTCAACCCTAACATACATTATAGTTTAGAAAGAAGATTATAAATTAAAATATTTGAGTAAATTACGGTATGTAATTTCATATTTAGTAATACATATAAATATTTGAATACAAATTGTTTTGCAGGAAAATATATGTTTGTATGCCCAAAATTACATATTTCTAGCATTACAATTTTGTATTACTTGCGCAATTTTAGTTAGAGCAAGTGGCCAACAATGATTTTATTTCCACTTAAAATTGAACTTTCAATTTTTCGATAAACTACTAAGAAAGCTATAAAACTAAAATTTTCTGCTTCGTTTGTTATACATTAAATATATTAAAATTCTCCATGTAAACTTTCAGAAAGGTGCAAGTAGAATAGCGTATTCGTTAATAATTTATATATCCCTTTTCCTATTGTTAAGCTATTAGAGCGTTAATGTTTTAGCATCTAATAGACTACTTATCCCCTAGTAACTCCATATAATAATTATGTCTTTATTCATACATCTACATTCTACATACACGTTTGTTGAGTTAGTTATATAGAATTCCCATTCAATATTTAATTGTTGGAAAATACGTCCTCAACATTATTTTCTGTAATAATATCAGTTCCTTGTTACTTCTAAATATAGTATTGGCGAGTACTCTGTATAATTTGAGCAGGGTTGTTAATATGCCACAACAAAAGTAAAAAAGTATCATCAAGCTTACTTTCAGAATAGTTATTCTTACTTTGGTGGTTTGTCTCAACCAGAAATAACGGGGCCACTTAATATGAAGACTGTGCGTGTTGTATGTTCGTTTAATTACTTAATCTAAGCGATGGATGATTAGAGAATATCCCGGGGATCTGCCAGGAGAGGACTGTCCTAGCTTGGGCATTAATTTTTGAGTAATCATGTTAACAAATACATTCTTGCAGATTTATTGCTGTTAGATACAGTAAGCAATATAAAATGAGCAGGCCCTGCGGCGAAAGTATCCAGTACATTACTTCAGGCCAGCTTCTGCGACAAGATAATTAGTTAATTAATGGACAAGGTTTGCTCAAGGTGGAGTGAACGAAGTGACCATAAAAAGATGACTGTTACGACTGATCTAGGATTAAACATATTGTTTCAATAGTTAGATTTTCTAATCGTCAACATTTTCTAAAACTTACCGTAATCTTCAAGAAATTTTAAGAAACTTTTAAATGTCATGTCCTAATTTCTTGATGGTAAAATATATCATTCATTTAAATTCTTTTTACGCATCAAACATTTATTAAAACTTAATAATAAATAATAAAAATGCTTAAATATGCGAATACGATAGTTAGGCGTTTGTTTCTTGTAAAATATAATTTATCCATGTTGAGAATATAATTTCAAGATTGAAAATCTTATCTGTTTGCTTCGGTTAACCAACGACAAAATGTTGGTTTTGATACTCTTCCGGTGCAGTTCGTAAGAGATCGTTTAATATGGTCTGGCACTTGCTGCAATTTTGTCTTCCTTTCGCAAGCGCATACTGGTTAATTCAGCAAAATTGAAGTAAGCATATCGAATTCGGCTTTCGAAACAGTAACTTTGCTTTTGTTGTAGAATAATGCCCTTATTCACTGGAGTTTTGGGACACCCTGTATGTACAATACGTATATCATGTATTTCATTATTACCTAGTAAATAACTGTATTTAGATGGATTTGTAAATAAAACGGGAAATAAAGCAATTTATTTTCTTCGCAAAGCTACATGTCAAATAAACCAATAATTTTTTCTTGGATTTTTCAGTAAAACACTGCGCGTGATATAGTAATTAACTTCGTAACACGTTTTTATAGACATAGTTGATCTTCAAGCTACCATTTCATTAACGGGAAGCGGAATACGCTTGATGTGCGGCACAATACAGGATGTCGTACAGACTGTCACTTAATCCTCCCCATCTTTCCTTCATCTCGCTCCTCGAAATAGAAATTTATTGCTTGAGAAATACCAGAATCGGTTATGTGTAAACTAGGAAAAAATCGGTCAGCATAAGAGAGGATAAAAATAAATGCGTTATTAATAATACTCGGGATGCTTCACAAAAGCCATTGATATCCTGTTTAAGAACGCCAGGAGCTTCTGTCAAATTATCTGGATCCATTTTTCATCCAGCACAAAAAGAGACGATGCTGAAGCATTAAACGTTTCCTGCTAAAAGCGAGATGATAGAAGGCGATTTTGTGGTCTCGGCGACACGAATACACACAGGTTCACTTTTTTCTCAGCGACGCGCGTAGAAGGGATAGTGGCGTCGTAAAATATGGCGTCGCAATTATTCATTTTAAAATTTCAAATACCGTAATGCTAATAATCAAAAGGTAATGTTTGGATTCTAGAAATCAAAATTTGAAATGATAGAACATTTGGATTATTATAACAAGTACAATACAAATCTACAGGCAACGCTGTTAAGCTTTGCGTTCTCGTTGTCTAAATTTAAACAAGTATTTTCTGTTGTAAAGGTATAGTTTCAGCTTTTGAAATATCAGGGGAAAGCTATGATCTATTGAACTGCGCAGAATATTCTAAATAATTAATCTAAAAATTTATTTAATAATATGGCAATAAATGTGAGTCTGCTTAATATTAAATTAAGTAAAAAAAGAATGTAAGCAGGTACATACAGTTTTATAGGCAGTAATAACAGTAAATTTCATTTTCTAATTTAAAGCTTTCCATACATGAATTTATAAAATAAAAATAAAATTGAAAATTATGTAAGTAACTTTATTAATAATTAAGACAAAAGTATTTTATTAAAAAAAAGGAAAAAGAAAATATTTTTCTAGTGTATGTCATGCATGCATAACAGGGAATACATGCTGCAATTAATTCAATTTATGCAAATACAAAATTGCACCTAACTTTAACGATACGTAATAATATTAGGAGAATCTATTCATCGCCAGTAATTCGATGATATTCCGTTAAAGAAAACACCCAGCGAAAAGGACGATGAAATATTCGAAAAGACCATCGAAAAGTTTCGAGAAGGCGAGCGAGAAGGACAAGCTGAAAAAACTTTATTCTGGTTCACTTAGCTGAAGTGACATCGATTATATTAATGACTTTTCGGATGTCGAATGCAGACATGCTCTTTTAGAATTAATATTTTTCCACAAGTTCTCCAAAAGTTCTCCGAACAGGTAATTAAGGGTTTTTATTTTCTTCACGGAATTAAAAACAAAAGCGTTCAGAAGCTCCTTTGCTGGTTGTTGGGGAATAAAGGTCGTCGCAAATTTTGAGGATCGCTTTACCGGCAAGAAAATGGCAATTAACTTAAGTTGATTTAGACAGACCTCGTTTATTAAAACATAAAGGATTTGCTTGTTAAGGTGGAAACAATAAGGTAACTTTAAACGTTATTATTTGCAACAATTATGTATGCAACTAGTAAAAACATATTTTTTGTTATTGATGTTTGCTTCATTTTTAACGTGTTTCTAGGTGAACTTTTTCATAGAGAACTTCGTGTTATTCTAATTGAGATACAGTAGAAAGAGATCTTTTCCTTTCCAACAGCCTTACATAATATTGCAAGTTAACTCGGTAAGTAAGTAACACTACAACCAATTTCCTTTGAAATTAAAAACGTTCGAATTTAGAATGAAATAGGTAGCTCCATTCGATTTGATTTTGGAATCATTGCAGACGTAGTTAAGAAATCGAATTAATAGTGTTTCATTATTATGAAAGGAGCGACATTTAAGTTATTTGCATAATCATTATGTGCATGTACGTATCTTAGAGGGATAATTATACAATTATTAATCCACCAATACCAGAGTTATTACGTAGTCCTATACTGAAGTATTATTAAAACCAGTTCTTTCACAATGCTTTTATAAATACTACTTGGAAGTTTAAAATTACTATCCGTTCATATTTATTAAGCAAGTCGCTCGGGTTACTTCCGGGAAGTGTTTGTTGATGTCGTAACTTAATATAAAAAGCAAATATTTTCTATACAGGATGATTAAACACTTAATATCTTTGTTTATTAAGTTTTTCGTTTCTTTCGATCAGAAAGATATAAGTAAAATGATATGTATGATCGATGGCAACTTTATTACCAATGTAATGGAAATTTAGTACGAGAATGGTATGTTTATAAGGACCATATCCCTTTGATGATTACGGCCAAACGCTTAATAAGCTTTAGCTGACCATCGGGTGAAGAGTAATGAGATTACTAACATGGCAAACATCTTAGTTGAATGCGAAGAGTAATGAGATGCTTGAAATATCGAGTATGAGAAAGCGAGATGGGTGTCGCATTTGCCGGCGATTGATCAAAAATAGAATCGTGTGATAACTTCAATGAAATATCTGGACATGTATAAGGGTAATACAAGTGAGTGTCTGAAGCGTTATATGACTACAGATGAGTCATGGATACATCGCTGTACACCAAAGGCCAAAGGTCGGTCGGTGTAAATCAGCTTTACTCGGCGATCGTACACCAAAGAAGGCTAGAAAAAGCTAAAGAGAAAAAGACCGTACTTAACGAAGAAAAAAACACTGTAACGTTCCGGCCTACTTGTCGGTAACCGGAACAGTCAAACTAAACCAGTTAGGGTAAGTATTAGTGCCCTATTCACCCATATTCTTCAAATTTGGTCCACCTTGACTTATTTTTTGCCTAAACTTGAAAAAGCAGCTTGGCTAAGAGCGGTTATGTTATATAAAGAAGTTATTGCTAAAGCAGCGGCCTATTATACAGTCTTTCACAAAAACGGAACGTCGTTAAACTAAGTGTATAAGGAGACTGTGTTGGGAAATAAATCTTTTAAATAGAAAACAATTGAATTGTTTTCCTTTACGCGGGCATTTATCGTACCATTATCCTGCTTACGTTGCCAGTAACTTCAGTAATGTAGATATGGTTATGGAGGAATTATTAAATAAGCACGTGTTTTTACTGCAAACAAAAATACTTCTTCTTTATAATTTTTCAAAGTAAACTAATAAGAATTAGAGGTGCGGATTTTAAGAATCATATCGCTTCGGTACGGCTCGTTTGTTAGTAATGCAACGTGCAAACTCTGTTATTTCGTACAACGTCAACATATAATTATATACTATACCTATTTATTTTGCATTGTTTATTTTATTAAACTTGGGGAAGATCCGCATCATGTTAACATTGTTATGTACGGGAACGGTAATATCTACATACGCACGTAAATGGTTACAAATTAATTCTGTGAAATTTTATCTTATGCATCCTTTAAAGAAAAGTACCTAGCTGTAGGTATATATCAATATAAGTACAGTTATATAATATGGTTTATTTAGATGAAAAACTCGTTTATTAAACAAATTTGGCCGTCTGGACGGGCTTGACGGGTCGAGGGGACCTGACGGGTCGAGCAGGTTTGACGGGTCGAGCGGGCGCCGCGGACCGAGCGGGCTTGATGGACCGAGAGGGGAATTGACATTTTCTATTTTTTTGCTTTATGCTCTACTCTACTTCTATATACAGGCTGAGTCGTCAACATGGCGATCTCACTTATAGTTGGAGGTAGACGGTAGGTTTAAATTTGGCAAAATGCATTTTTCAGCCAATAATTTTCCGCTTAACAGAGTCTCAAAATTTCAATTGTATTTAAACCGTCTATTTCACATCAACGATTACATTGCAGTTTAATTTTACTACGCACTGAGAAAGTTACATAATAAAGTAATGCAACAATTTTGTTATTAATGAATTACTGAAATATTACGCACTCTTTTTGGGGAAATTCTTCAAGGGTTTTTTCAACTTAAGAATTCTCCAAAACATTGGGAATTTTACGTGAATAAGTCCGTCAAGGCACAAATATACTAAAATACTCGTGACGTATCGTTACAAATTTAAAACGGTATTGCCAATAATATTATTCCGAAGCCATGGGAAGAACAATACAAATTTTGGAGCGTATTAGCCTACAGTGTACAGTACCTTATACAATTGTAAAACACCCGGTATAAGCGTTGGCAATTCCTCTGTGACATTTAAAAATAATTAGCCGGAATGCAAGAATTTTACCTTTTATGGTCACTGTATACACGTTCCTAGGGCAAATTAACTCATAAAACTTTTATTACTGCGAAATGTCGTAAGATATTTTAATGCCGTTTTTAGCTTTAGATATCACACTACGTACGCGACTAAAGCAAATAAAGTAGACGTGCAGGTCATATACCTATGTCAATGTACTTTAAATGATTTTAGGATTAATTGCACGATGTAAATTTTAATCGAGATTAAGAGAATAATTCTTAAACAGATGTAGATCTGGGAATCTTTAAATAAGACCTGTTGAATATGTTCGAATTCGAAAAACTATCGATGGTAACTGAAGATGTTCATCGTCTTTCGTTTGCTATTGCTGATTCGCACAAATTAATTAACGTTTCTGGAAAAGTAAGTGAGTAGGTAGCCTTGGAGGCGGAGCAGAATAATGTTTTACGCCTCATTCATCGCGAAGTCTCTTAGCAAAATTCGGGGAAAGACATGGGAGTATAATTTGTGGTTGGCATTGATGGATGCAACTGCATATGGAATGCTTTTAGGGCAACCAGAGGGTTTAAAGTTAGTCAATTGTAAATATCCTGATAATCTTAGCCACGATAGTGTATCCGCTGATCCGTTAATACTGAAAATATGTACATGTGTTTCCTGTCATATGGAAGATTGCACGCGTGGTACCTTTTCATTCATACAAGCGAAGATCCAACGAATGTTACTAATTAGAGGCTAGTCTTCGCATTGTTTACTCTTGCAAAGGTATTTGAACGGTGCATGTATTTAAAATATACCCATCCTCTTCACCGCATTCAATTTTTCCTGAACATTTTTGGGAAGAATATTCCATCCAGAAGTTACCATTAGATCAGAATATTATGAGTTATCATGTTTTGAAATTACTGATAAATTGATGATTTAGTACAACCTTTTGTATCGTATTTAAGTAATTGGCAAAAAAAGTAAATTTAATTTAATTGATTTAATTTACTTTCTTTGTTCGACGTGCAAAGTTCCGACAATTATCTCTTGTCGTTTTCGAGCTATAACAATTTTACATGGTGCTTAAATTAAAAACATGGCCTAATTCATTAACATTTTTTGCCAATAGAACAAGTCAAATAAGGCTATAAGGATAAATAATAAAAAACGTACATTCGCATTGGTAAAGGAGATACGTGATTCCCAAGAAATCTATTTAGAATTGTTATAAAATAAAATGTTGCCAACATTACTAATATTATTTATGTCACTCTGGAGATCACATATAGTTAGCTCAAAAGTTTGTTCAATATCTAGAATTTTTATATCTAAAACAGTTGTATGTGTGATCAGTAGTTACAGCATGATTTGTCAAGCCTGTTTGACTTCTATAAGTGGTGATATACTTATGTTGCTTTAATCCTTTTTCCAGATTCCGTGAGGTCTGGCCAATGTACAATGTTAATACTTTACAAATTTAAAGTATTAACACTATGGCCAATTATTTAAAGTCCTGTTTCTTCAAAACATTCCTTAATCTTCTTGATAGTACATCTACGTTAATCGGTTACAATTTTTTTATTTATTCGGGACACTGACCTACGCGTTCTGTCTTCCTGATATACTATTTTATTTATAATTTTCATTGGATAATTATTGTCTTTGAAGTTATTCTTTTTCAGAGCAATCGTAGTAGTATTTCACCACAGTGTTGGTAGTCTTAAAAGCACATTTCATCTTATTCAAGATAACAAACGGAAATTCTAACTGCGTCGATTGAATTCGATTACATACCAGATTCTGGAGTGATTAGGTAGACTAGCTTATGCTGACATCGTGTAGTGTTTAAACGAAGAAGGAAATTTCTGGTATCCGTTCGGGAAAAGTATAGCTTGTTGACGTCCAACGAGTATGACTGAATTAATTTTATCGCACTTCTACCATCACTCAATAGGAACGACTTTTCGTAGCTGTTCCCTATTCTTTATTCCTTCTAAAGTATCGATTATTACCCGGTACAGCGCTATTGTGGATTGATCATTGATAAAGCTACTTTGCGTTGTCTTCAGTATGTTATTTTGTTCAACGAAGTCATATATTTTGGCTTTTTCTTGACTAGATTAGATTAAAAAGCTGTTTAACTTCATTTCTTAAATTTGTAAGAGAAACAAATTAAGGATTCATCTGTAAATAAACCTTGCTAAAAGTCAAAAATTGTATTTTAATTAAATACTTCTCTGATAGTTTTGGGGCGTTTCAAGAAGTGCTTTTGAGATATACGCACTGACAAAGTAAAACAAATTCTAATGATAATATGTCTAACACTACAGCAAAACAAAACTAATCTAACTATACAGTTAATTGCTAATTAAAGTTTCCTTATATCAGCGGATTGGATCTGTTAACCTTTATCACGGAAAGATTTATCTACAACATATTTTCTTGGCATTTACTTGTTCCTTTGCTTCTTAGCTTCTCGATTATCATTATTTAAAAAAGAGAAACGAGAGAGCAGACGCTATTAGCCTCAATAATCGATTTCGTTTTAGAAGATATCCCCCGCTAACCACTGTAAAACGCGAGCTATAGCTGTAGCGAGATTCATCTTCTTATGCTCCTGATAACGAGCAATCGAAACGAACAATAGTAAGCTATCTATTACGTAATAAGGAGATTATTTCGTTGGAACATAACCAGCCATTCCATTCGATAGATCTATTAAAGCGGATTAATTTCAAGAGACAATTAATTTCCTTTGCGCGAATTCCTGAGATAACTCGAATCCTTGTCAATATAACCTGAACCCTAATCATTGGTTGAAAGGACGATGGGAATCATGTTTTCATGAGGATTTGAATGCGCACTCCGGCAATAATCACGCGTACCTAACGAATTTGCTTTATGGCAGTATGCTTGCATAAGTATATTTGAATGAGATGATCAGGATAGAAAAATGGTAATCTTACATATATAGTTCCAATAATCTTTATATGGCTAGTGGAAGCAATGAGTCAGATTGCTAGAAATTAGAATGGCAGTACCACATGATAATTAAATAATAAATTCAAACTTCATATTTGTAACATCAGTCATTAGATCATACAATAATAATAATTATTATTATTCTCTTTATTTCGACTGAAATATAAGTTCACAAAGAAAAAGGTATACAGATAGAAATTTGTATCAGAATAGTAACTAGAAAAATAGTTAAGTGAGATACATGTAACACGTTAAATTTGGTAGTTAATCCACTATTTAAGACTATATGTGGAACGAAACATGTTTGTATAATCCTCGTATCGCTAAAACTTCCAACATTACTTTATACTTGAATTGTTTTTTGTATTGATATTCACTAGTTTCTAATTTTGAGGTTTAGAGGCTTTATTAACTGAAATATTTAAATTTACTTAACGCAAGCACTTTCTGCAGTCGTCTTAATTATTTCCTTTCACTGCCTGTGCGGCAATATCGTGCGATCTCTTTGCTTTCGTTTTATTTTCTTGTACCTTGTTTAGTTAGATCTTTCTGTAAGATACATCTCAATTCTCATCGTCAATTTTTTAGCCTTTTTTCTTGTTTTTCACCTTTCTTTCTGGTTAGAATGTTAGCGTTAGCTAAACTTCGCCCTTAGATGTTTATTGATTTACGTGCTTTTCGTAGTAATTTGTTCTTTGTTGCTCTAATAAAACTTGCTTTACTATTATTAACATCACGTATACATATTCGAACGTAATTTTTCAAATTTTTCTTTTAGTCTCATTTTTTTTGCCAGTCAATGGCGCATGATCTGAGTGCTTGAAGAAGGAGCATATTAGGAGCACCGCTCGCTTCTATAAAACATGATTTCATGCCTAATGGTTAATGCACGTACAAGTTCTAGTCGTCAATATACAGCATTGTTTCTGCATCTTTTAAGTAGGGTAACATTTGCCTTCCACGCCCAAAGATAATACACAATACATAGTGTGGTACAAAATGTGCTTATTATTAATTAATACATTGCAAACGAAATGAAAATAACTAATGCGAGGGTTGGTATTGTTCCTTCGCTCTCAGAAACTAAGTTAAATACAGAGGTATTTGATTTAGTTTAGGACACCTCGTAAGTTCTGCTTTACGTTTAGATGGATAGTAAATATTCTTTTTAAATAGACTAGATGAAAAGCTAGTTTTACATCAATAAGTGGTAGAAAATTTAATTAACATTTTTAAGGTTGTCAGCTAAATTGGATACTTGGTTTACTTCTCTGATTGATTCGCTGAAATTAGTAAAGCTGACAATTGTTATAACTCGATCATATAAAATGCATTGTTCTTTAATAGATACAGAATTATCATGTATGTATATATTGTTATACACGATTCTCCTTTTTTTATTGTTCGTACATTCTTTTATTAAATATACACTTTTCCCTTGAGTGATCTCAAATAGAAATTTTAAAATGCATTAACGACGTAGACATTCAAGAGCGTGAAACCATGAGCCTCCAGTAAAACACCGCAACAGGATATATTTTAATGCAAATAAAATAACTATTCTTTCTGTAAGTCTGCTATTTCTACTTCAAGGGATCTACAGTAATTTATTCTTTTCTTTTGTGCTGAAAAATTAAACTTTCCAGCATGCATGAAACTTTCTAAATCCATTACGAAATTATTAAAATTTATTACAAAAGTACTAGATGCTCTCCCCACAAGGAAACCGACAATATGTTCTTTTTGTTGCTTGAGGATACCTTGATACTGTTCTGTTAAGTTTGTAAAATGCTTTGTACATTTCGTTCGCCTCTTCATTTACTTGCGATAGGATATGCAAATATTTCCTAACATGTTATTAGAGAATTTTACTAAATAGGATCACACAGGAAGAGCTTTCCGTATTTTCGGTATGAAAACTTAAAAATTTGAGTTTTTGGTGGCTATCTATCATCTACCCTTTGGCGAAGTTATTTTCATGAGCTTTTGGTGATAAGATATCACGGAAAAGGATGCTTAAAAAAATTAGCCTAATGGAAATTGTTGAGATGTACTCCTGATAAGTAATTAAGCGATAAGGGAGATTCTTGTTAAGTATAATTTGTTTATTATGTTTGTATGTTATGTATTTGTTAATTATAATATGTTTATTATTATTATTATTAAGTATTATTTGTTTATTACGTTAGGGAGTCTTAACAAGACTCCCTAACGTAATAAACAAATTATACTTTAATACCTAATAAAGGTGGAAAGATATGTGGAGGTGATTTATTGATGTTAAAAATTACAAAAAATTAGAATGAAAGCATTTTTTTCTTAACTAATAAGATAATTGCACATTTACAACTAATATTTTTTTAGTTATTAATTATTGATAGTTGTGAATGACAAATAATTGATTCTATTATCCATACTTTGTTCTACTTACTTGGCACATACATACTTGGCACCATAATAATAGTTTTATTGGATCATAAAAAATAAAATAATTTATGGACTTGCTAGAATGAAATATTTTAGTTAACTTAACAAAAATGTCTGTTCTCTAGAGTTCAATATCTCTAGCTCGACTAACAACCTTTCATAAAAAATAAGACAAAATGAGCATTATACATTGCTTTATCTAGACTAACTACTTTAACTATCTAAAGCATTGCCGGTAGCGAAGTGGTACTTATTATATGGCAATGAGATTCTTTGTACCAAATTTAAATTGACTATTCAACTCAAGGCATCTGTGATATTCGCACGGATACACAATCGGATCATTTTTCATTAGAAATTTGCAATGATTAATAGGACAATGCATCATCGATTAACGTCAGTACGTTAGAGTTCGGATCCAAGTCAGTCGAACATCTTCCTTCGAACGCTCATTAACGTGTTACGGTTTCAAAAAAAAAAAAGGTTAATTGCTTCCACATACAAGTTCGCAAAGAATTTGTCAATACTGTCGTCCTCGTTTAATTAATTACGTTTACATGATGTAGAAAGTGAGACAGTTGCGCGTAATGCGTTTTAGTTTTTCCTAAACTTCTTGTGTATACAAGCAGAGATAATTTTCTTCTGGATGATATTGCGAAAGCGTGTTCTTGCATTTATTGCCGTAATAAATTAAAAGGTGGCGGAGACTGGCTAGCGTGTAGACGCTGCGCGATTGTACGTAATTCGATATCCACTGTGTGTGCGAGTACGCTGTTGTTACGGTCAATTACTAAAATATATAAAAGAAAATGGAAATAGAGAAAATGTTAGACGGCATGCTGTCGCCATAAGAAAGCCGACAATGCGTTCTTTTTGTTGTTTCAGGACTATTACTTAGACGAGCGTTGCATTCCGTACGCGGAATTTTATTACATTTAATTTGCCCTTTATGATCACGTTCCCGTTATGAATGTGCCTTTTATTTCATATTAGCAAATTACATAGAAGGAACGCTGAAGCTAATTTCGTTTTTCTAACTTCTATGACCATTTTTTTACGAAAGCAAGCTCATTTCTTTTTTGGTCGGCTGGAATTATGTATTAGTTGCAGAAATGAACCGATAATCGTGCACGTACGACACCCTGTTGAAATTTTTGATTTGAGATACTTACGGAATATTTAAAGGTGGGAGAAATACTTGCATGTGCAGACTTAAACTATTTATCTTACAAAAAATTAAATAGGTTTAAATATATTAAGCTCAAATATATCTTATACTTAGGAACAACATATCCTTTTAAAGAATTTCTTTCATTCCTGCGGTTTCTGGATTGATTTCTGCAGGAAATGAAAGATGCATATGTGTAGATAATGATGTGACTGAAAGCGTTTAAAATCGTCACATTAATTTGCAGTCCCTTGAATTCATTCATTTGCCTTATTAATAGAACATTAAGGACCTGGATTCCTTGCTTCTAATGAATATATTGTCTAATTAATCTACTGATACATTAAACCTTAGCGCTCGAACTTTATGCGCGGTTTAATCGGGGCGTATTATCTCGTAGATTCAAACCGGTGCGGTGCGGCGTTGCGCCGTACCGTATAAGCCGTTCTCGTTATTACGACATTGTACCATATCGATCCTTACTTCAATTATCGAACGGAATTACGGAAAATTCGTATCCATACATGCATTCAGCGCTCTAACGCAAGTTTCTAAGTGTTCTTAGCTTTTGGAATATAGTGTAGGGCATGGCCGTAACGTAATACGTATACGAAGTATTCCGTAACATTCCTCGAAAACTTGAAAACGAGACAAACTGTGTTATTTACTTCCGCCGATTCGCGATTATAAGGGTTCCAGTTAACGTCTATTCAGTGGAAAAACGAGCACTTATTGCGTAAGTTTATCTAGACGAACAAGAAAACAACTCCGTTACCTACTCCTTAATTAAATTCTTGCGGAAAAGCTTGTTTATAACTAGGGATATGGGCGCAGAAATGGTCCCTTTCCGAAGTTTTGCTGCTTATTCTGCGTTTACATGTTAGAATTAATCCGAAAGCACGCAAGGGAAGGATTACGCTTAATTACTGAGACTTTAGCGTAACGATTTGCCTAGAAAGCGTTGAATATATAAAAATAGCGGTTATTCGAGTAATGATGACAAAGATCTAAACCGAATTCTACTTTAAACACATCTTAATAGTTCGCGGGTAGTTATAAATAAATAACAACCAAACATAATTAATAATTAATAATTGTTTCCTCTCACTGGGTATCGTCGATTTTCTGACGTACTACATTGAGTATGGAAATAAATATATTAAATTAAATGATCTACTTAATTTTATAAAGACCTACATCAGAAATAGGAGCAGTGAATAAGAAATTGAATAGTGCAACCTTTAGTCGGGAAGGTTGGAAATAGCACGGGTTCCCTAGTTTATCTTACCTGAATTTCACTATTTTTTCCGGAGGTTGCATAACCGCTTAGTAATAGTTAAGACCAAGCTAGTTATTAAACGCGTTGGCCCACTAAGCTGTTGTTTTGATAAATTAATGAATAAAGTTTAGTGTAAGTAATGTACTAAATGACGCAAGACTAATTACATTTCTTTTCTTTTTTCGCGATTATCGCATTTTTCAATTTACCGATGAGAGAATTAAGTAACAACGCCATGGATGTGTTGTGCTTACGTATATGTTCCCCCTTAATATCAGTTTGCTTCGCTAATTGGATACAAAATCGTTAGTCACTACGCCTAACTAGTCTACGTAATAAATGCAATTAATGGTGCCGATAATCACTTCGTACTGGTGCTAAACTGTTTATCGCCATTTCTCGCTATAGAAAGTTTCTTGGAAAAGTAGAAAAACTAAATTGCTAGTCATATAATTATAGCATGTGTCGATTTTCTTGAAATGCCAAAGCGAAATGACACATTAATTGCATATTCTTCTTCTTTAAACGATCAATTGTTTTTAATGCGCTGTGTGAGAGCTAGCATCGTCATGATGAAGGATGATGTGGCATTTTCCTGACTTCATCGGGGTCTTCTAGCAAACAAATTGTTGCATACCATTCAGCATTAACTGTTCTTCGGTTCTCCAAACTAACGCGGTATAATAAGTATAACGAAATAAAATAAAATAAAGAAACAAGAGATCGCCAGCAAGAGCTTCGTGAACAATGGATTAGATGTGTCTGGGAACACCCAAAGAGTTTTTTGTGCATTTAGTTTGCGGTTCGTACAGATATATCAAAGTTCCGCCATCTGTTACGAATTTTTTGAATATTTCCTTAAACCAATTGATCTTTTTGTTTTGTTTGGGTTTATTTATGCGCAATCCGTGAAAAACCGTGTGAAAAATTAGGCGTGAAAATCTTTTTCACACCTAATTGTTCGCGCAAAAGCGAATGTACTGAATGTTGCGTGCAACTTCCCAGTTTTTTGGGGACAACAATCTATTTTATTCGATTTTCAAGGAATTCATCACTTATGGAATCACGCGATAACGCGACTCAGCTCACAGTTTCAAACAGTTTCTCTTCTGATGGTACATCACCAAAAGCTTAAATAAGCTATTCGCGGCATTGTTGCATTAGTCTTTTGCTGTAAATTGTAAAAAATCATCCAATGAGAGCCCCCACGTGAGGAGTTACTTATCTTTTGATTAGTTTGAATAGTTAAAGAATATCATTACAACCACAAGATGTCTTAATTCTACTATGTACTTACTATTTTACATCTGCCATTTTTTTAATTTAAAGCATAACGAATTACACATTATTATTATAAGCTGAGCACTTTTTCATGTTTAATAATGAGATTGAACTATTATCACCAATGCAATATCGGATATATTAATTTGGGACATTGGAATATTTGTAATACAGCAGAGCAAAAGTACTAGGACAGAAAGAATAAGTGTGTATCTGACATTAGAAAATCGATTGAGGTCAGACTAGCCAGAAAGGTTACTCGATACAAGTCGATAACTAAGGGTCGCTGATACGATTAAGAGAACCGAAGACTTAACGTAATGGTGTGACGGTGAATTCGTAATTGTTTTTCTTTCGAAATTCCTCCCTTTGACGACTTTAAATCACAATGGAAGCGGGGTTAATGAATGTCCGGAGCAGATCCGATGCCCGGAGCTTTCAAGAGGGACGGAGATAGAACGCGCAAAACCATTAAAAGAGAATTTCGTGTTGATTGTAGTCTAGATGTTTTTTTTTTGTTCGAAAATGAGGTTATTTTTTTGCCTAATGCGATTATTCGAATAGTATTCGATAGTTCTAGTTGAGATTGATTCACTCCACTCATGTGTCCGAATTTTATTCGTTTAGAAGATGAAAACATATACAAAATGTATTTGATATTTTACCATTTAACTTTGTTTTGCTATATAAACACTGCAGTAATGCCGAAGCGGTTCTAGTGGATTATTCAATGGGGTTTTCATGTTATTTTTTCCGCAATGCAATTTTGAAGTTCAATTTAGAGCATAATCGGCAGACGATTGCGAATGAAGTTTATGCATATCTCCTTCATGTCTTTTGACAATGAAAAGGTTTTCTTCAATCAATTTTATGAATATTCTTGATTTTGTTTATTTTTAATTTATACAGCAAGTTATTTCTCCTTCAAAAATTAACAATTACTTCTATTTACAGGAACTAACATTCTTCTTTGAAAAGAAAGCAGAGGCATTTTAATTATTATCAGAAAAATATAGTAAGCACCACGAATAGCATATAGCTGCCTAACAACAGGGCTCAAAATAAAAAATAAACGTTGAGTTTTTACATCTAGAAGTAGATTTTGTTTTTGCTTTGGCTAATTGAAAATAACTAATTTTATATAATACAATTTTAGCTAAATCTGCTAATTTGAAGAAATATTACTATAAAGTGGAGAGTAGATTTTGATCCAAGGAATACCAATAGGCCTTATAATTTTACAAAGAGGAAGTTGATCAATAATATAAACGTATGTCAACATTAGCATTTATCTGGAAGTCAAGTTTACACAATTACTTTGGATGTTAGAATAATGAAAATGAAAAATTCATTGATTTGGAGAAAACCACTTCTTGAAATTGATGGTTTTCTGTTTGGATAATAATTGTCATCTCGGGATCAATGTTACATCAAGATACTAGGGCGACGCCAATTTTATAAAACTTTACAAAGTCTGTGTCTACAGGGGCATAGATTTCAGATCTTGCGGCCTAGTGTCATCTCCTCTAGAACCTGTCCTTAAAATTCCCCCGAATCCTTCGCACGATCTCCTCATCGATGAGTTACACTTTCTGTCGAACAAGCGAGGTTTGTCGGCGTTAACTTGTGATTGGTCAGAATAATTACACATGCTGAGGTCTGGTGATTAGAGTGTTCGGGCGTTTTTGTTATTTGCTGGTAAGCAGTGACGACTTAAAGGAGATCCATCCAACATTATCTTTTCCATCCACTGCTGATTATTTCGTTTTCAAAAACATTACTTTCCAAATTAGTATCTAAAAATAAGAGATTGCCATAAATTTCTTTTCGCAAACCATATAATTTTTATTGTTAATGTATGTGTAAACATGTTGCCCATTGCAAGTTGACACTGTAAAATAACATAAGATTCCACCCATTGAAAATACTCCCTAAAGTGGACGGTTTAATTTGCTTTTACTCAATTAAAAATTTATTACAATTATGTTAGTTGTTTAATCCCAATCATTTGATCATGACTAAACCATTTTTGAAATGTAGAAATACGTACGAGTAGTAAATCACAATGCTCCCAGCGCATCCACCAAAGATTATTCAGGTCGATAACCGGTATAAGGATACATCCAAAATATTCAACCAACCTCCTTTAATTGCACTGACAGTTCTGCTAGACAGAAATACTGAATTTCGATAAAAGGATTTTGGGATAGAGATGCTAAAGTTAGAAATCCTGATCCATTATTAATGTGAAGTGGTATCTAAGCGAACGATGATACTAATCTTATTACCGTAATCATTTGAAGAAGAGAATGCTGCTTGCGATGAAAAAAGCTGCGAGGAAAACTTTCTTACCGCTTGTAATATGTTATTAAAACTTTGTGCAATCCCTTTTCTGTCGCTATTTGTACGGAACGGATATTTATTTGTGGTACTAAAGCACGGGGCTGCTATTGTTACCTCGATATTGCAATATCCAGCAAAGGTGCAACGATTTTTATAACGGAAAACCGATATACGTAAAGATTTTAGGTTTTATCACGGCGCTAAGAAACTATATCCGGCGACATATATGTATGTATCGTTATACGTTCACGTTAGGTTTGCTTCAATATTTTCGTTGTGCAGATAAATGTCTTTACTTTCAGAATGTGCATTTAAATAAGCGATGAGTCTCGTGGTTTGTACCAAATATTTTAAACTTGTGTTTCTGTCTGAACTAAAATAAGACAAATATAATATAAAATATAACATAAATAAGAAAATAAGATAATGATCGTTTTCTGTATACGTGGTAGACGGCCCAATGGAGTTTATTCAAGTTTTTCGTAACCACACGAGCCTTTAGCGTCTAGAAATTATGAAAGGAAAATATGTACACAGTGACCCATCAGTTAAGTTACTATTTGCAAGGACGCTTATTTTGATATGTTAAGCCATTTAAATTGTAGAAATTTTATTATTGTTAAATAGTTTGGCACGTTATTAACTTTAGCAAAAAATCCAGATTAAAATAATGAATTCCTCAATTAAGGAATTAGAGCTTTAGTATAACAAGAAATGTAACTAATGGAAATAATAAAAAAGTCAAAATTGTAATAACAGATCCCAATAATGTTCGCAGTAACAGATGGCCCCATGTATTCACGAGAGAAACAAGCAAATAAACAGACATAAACCGAGCAATGGACCAAAAAGTTTTGCGTAGAAACAAAATGTATCTTCATCACATTCAACGTATGCAAGAACTACTAAGTGATGACTTTGAGAAACGATTAATGTTTCGTGATTGGACCGTATTTTTCTAAGGAAACGTTACCGTTCAAATTGACTAAATTTCTTAGAAAATGATTTGCTTCAATTACCACAAAACTTGCTTGCAATGAATGCGGTACTTGCATGATGATGTATCAGTTGACTATATCGCTCGTATAAATGAGCATTTAAACATTTACATCAGGAATTTTCTTGGCCGATGAATAGAAAGAAGAGGGCCGCATAGATGACTGCCATGTTCTCTGGAACTTTCGCAAGTGGACTTTTTTAAGAGAGGTTACCTTAAAGAACAGGTTTACAAAACACTTGCAACTACCAAACAAGATATGAGAAATCACATTAAAATCGTGTATCCAAAAAGCATTGATGCAACAAGTAAATAGGGCTGTCGAAAATGTACTGAGTTATTATTATTGTTTCAATTTAATATTCTTCTGAATAAATTAGGTAGCAAACAGTTTTGGCCATCAGTTAGATTTTGGTTACTGTTACGTTTGTTTATTTTGTATCTATGACGGTAAGTTATTGTTAGTTAATTGATGCTTCTAAATTAAAGTGAAAGGTTGTAATAGTATCTCTGGTACTAATATGGTTTAATACAGTGGCATTTTATCTTATATTATGTCAATACCAAAATGCCAATTAAAACAATCACATTATTTCCTTCGGTACTTGCTTTTGTGTTATTACAGTTTTGATAAACATACTTTTTTTATTTCGGCGATATAATATTTGAAAATGTATAACATAAAAAATACACATGTTTGTTAATAAACATTACATATGCATTCCAAAATAAAATTTAATTTCTTTTTCTACCAATTTCACGGGTTTTATGGTGTTAATGTAATTGTAAGGGGTGTAATAGATCTACCAAGTGATATAGTGATCCGTTTAAAAGCCAACATGAATTTGCGAGAAGAATACTTCTCAGATATTTTTTCGGCAGTTCAAAAGATTAGATCGCAATTAAACAGCTCGGAAAAGAAAAATTAATTAGAATTGTATGTTTACCAGCCTCTCTATACTAGCGCGCCACGTACAAGAAAATCCAACACTCTTTCATTTACAAAACTCGTATTACCCTTGGATTAGGGGTAAAGTTTTTAACTCTACAACAGTGAAGATTGCTTTGCAAATAAATCATTTAGCGAAATACGTCTTCTCTCAAAAGCGATTCGAACCAAAAAGGGTCGTCGATTGTCTCGGCGTCTGTTCTCTTCTATGTTACCGATAGCTTTTGTTGTATATTCATCACGACCAGTTACGACACACATGTCATATAGACAATGTTAGATTCTTACAATTTAATATACCACCAATGAAACTTCCTTTTCTTAACAGTATCGTATTACAGCTTGTAATACGATAAAACTTTAGCTGGACGTTTCGTCTTTCATTCCAACGGCTTCTTCAAAATAACTGAACTGATTCTCAATTGATATTCTTCTTATATATCCCGTTGGTGCATTCAACAATGAAGTTTCCGCTCCACTGGGCGTGACGATTTTGCGTAGTAGACTCGTCCTGTTGCTTCTTCTCTGTGGATGGCTTTGTTCTTTTTTATTTCTATGGCTTTCCTAATGAGTCTTTTGCCGTAGTCCATCAGTCCTGGTGATGGTTATCAATTTTACATTGTTGAAGCCCATTTTATGTCCAGTCTCGTGTACATGTTCTACCACTATTGATTGCTCGATTTTTCTAAATCTTGCGTCCCTTTAGTGTTTCCCTATTCTTACCGCGATAGCTTTTCCTGTTTATCCAACGTAGCGCCACACCTATTTACATGTTATCTTATAGATATATATTCAGTGCGATTTTTTTGTTCCTGTTCTTAGTGGGCGATAGATCCTGCCGGATTGACTTTGAAGTCCCAAAACATACTTGTATATCGTGTTTCCTCAGCATTCGTCCTAGTTTTTCAGTAACTCCTGCTACGTATGGTAAACACGCCACCTCTCTCTGTGATTCTGTCGTCTTTAGAGGCATCTTCTTCCCAATAGCTTTTCTTATGTCCATTCCTCTTCAAAGGTTTCTCCAGATGTATCTTCTCCCTGGTTTCGACTCTGAATAGTAAAGTTTTGATTGCCACGTCTTCTGCATCGGATGATGGTGAGATCTCGAATGTAGATATCTATCGGTGTACGTCTTCTTGCTAGTGCGTGTTGTAATATTTAGGAATGTCGAACAACAGAGAGTCAATTTAATTATCCTGAAGAAGCCGTCAACATAAACGATGATGATAGCAAGGACTGTGACGTAGTATGGTGAACAACACATAAGTATCGGCACCTCCGCACCACACAAGTTAAATTTATTATATATTAATATATAACAATCAGTTCGGAGCGGCTGTTTCGAGGACACGAATGGTCCTCATCATCTACCGGTCAGCTTGTGCTATCTAGCGCTTAAAGAAATTTTTGAACACAACTCCTCATGTGCTCACTTTCTTGTTATTACGTGATTCTGTATCTTGCCTATGAATAATCAATAATTTGTATATATTATTGTAAATAGTATTACCATTAACTGATTATGTATTTAATTAAGTAACGCTTAAATTCCAAGAGACGAGAATAAGCTTCGAAACCGTACTAAAAACGATCTAATCACGGTCGAGTGAACAGCTCAACTAATCTTCTTCTACTTAGCATTTTTGTATAATAAAAAAATTATTATCCGTAACAAAATATTAAAACGTCGTGGGAATGCTAAATTAACTAAGAACAGGCTTGCAAAATTTAATTTTTATTTGTTGCACCGTATTTACACGTACATTTACAAGGTTTAGTCCTGCTTGTTTTTTTAAACTGAGTACGATTTCTTCGGACGCCGTGTAAGCTCACCACAGCTGAGGTTTGTGGTTGAGTATGCACGCTTAACAATTACCTATCGAGCTTCATAAATCGATAACTTCTTGCGTACAATTGCGTCCGTTACTTGCGACGAATAAATGAATCTTCAGTCGAATCGAATGCAAGACCTTGTTATTCATCCTCGTCTCCCCTCAACATTGACACCTTAAAATATTCCATTTTCTAGTTCAAATAACGTTGAAATTAATGTCCCATGCATTCGAGTTTTAATAATGTCTACTTCTGTAGCGGCACTCCATTCCGAGTCTATTCTTGTTCCGGACTGGGACTTGCGAAGAGAAACTGAAGCGCAGCAAGAGAGAAGAAGGGGGAGAAAGGAAAAGGAAAAAAACTTTATTCTCATGACAAATAATACCGCTGGTTCCGGTACAGTTGGCCTTAACAAAATATATGACAGATTGTTACAATTACTTTTATTAAATGCCTTCTGGGAATCGAAATGCCTCCGCGGCTATTGATGGAGCAGACAAATAATTCAGTGACATTATAAAATTGTCGGGTTTAATTTGTACTGGCGTGAAGTTTATTGTTGCATTCGAGAATTTAATTCAAAATTCCTTTGAGAAATTAACATTGCTCAACAGTTACGCTGATTTATCGGGGATTATATTAAGCTGGTTTATTATTACTCTCAGACTCACCAGGATGATACATTTGAAATCGCTTTCGTGACTTTTTAACTAAAATTTAATTTGTATTCAACCTTCGATATTAGTTGATAATCTGCTGTAGAATAGAACTATAGCATGGATTAGCAAAATAGAAATGTAAATATTGTGTATGTAAATGTTTAGCAAATTTGTACATTAAAATTGTCCATTTTATTATGTTATGTGCAGGAATTACATGAACTTTGACGAATTGGATCCAGTAAGGAATTAAGGAAGTTTATAGGTATATCGTACGTGTTGTGATCTGTCAGGACGACTTCATCGGGCCTTGGATTGAAGGGGCTCCCTCAAAGGTGAAAAACCTGCAAGCGTACAATCTTACAGGTTTAACGTTTAACCTAACCTTTGTTTATCCCAAGTATCCTATGATCTGATTAGTAACAGTGTAGTGTTTACGACTGTGATTCAACAAGAAAGTTACGTCTGTTGGGATATCAATTCCCGCTGCTAGTAAACTTTCCATTACAACTTTCTAATTTTCTTTGTGCTCCCGACATTCACAGATAATATGATTTAGGTCTGTGATCTCATTTCCACGCGAACATGTCCATTAGCTAAAATTGATGAATTTCAGCTTCGCAATACTGGCGTAATCAAAGCGGGATTTTCTTTAATTGGTGCATGAATTATAGATAATATACAAGTGTATTTTTGGATATTATGCTTGCGGCACCATCTGCTATAAACATATGAATATATCAAATTTTGACATATGCACTTTGCACATGTCGTTTACAACGTGTTTGTAACCAACAGGTTAGATATATATATATATATATATATATATCTAACCTGTTAAAACCTAAATATTTAATTTTTGCGCCGTCGTCAAGATCCGGATAATTCTTAATGAACCTATGCAGTCCCTTTCCTCAATCTACGACCTTCCTCGACTCGAACATTATTAAAAACAGTATACAGAGTACTTCGTTGCTATTATCTCGCATACGAGAGCCCATTCATTAGCTGCGCCGATGGTGCGGACCCGAATTTGGCTACTCTACGCATTACATAATATCTTACCAATATGTATTGTTATAATACCAATGATACATCCTTTTCATTTTGTAATCAACTATTTTTTTAATAACGCTCGGTTTTTTCCATTAAATTTATATGTAACATGCCAAGGTGAATATGCGGAACCCATCATTTTGTTAGCATCCTATTTTATCTTATTGGCCATAATGGATGAATGTGTTACACCCACTACTCCTTTTCTTTAAAGCCGTGGTTATTTCAATAACCCACTAAATCAATGTAAGCCGTATGGGGACGGTTTTCAAAATAGCGTAGCAACATTTTATGTGTATTATGTTACTTAGTAAAGACCAGGTAACCATGAAATATTGTTAAATTATTCATGCATAGGGTGACTCAGAAGGAACGAACCAAATTCCAGTAATTACAAATAAACAAAAATTCATATATTAATAAGGCGCTAAAGTTTGCTCACGTTGTTTTTATTTTGATGAATAAAGATCCTCAATTTGTTGTAAAGAGAATGTTTAGTTTTAGTAATCATATAAATATAACGCAACAATAAACCTTATCGACGGTTTTAGGTAGTCCGACCATTAGAACCTAAAAAACTAACAATATTCTAGTTGGCTATGTAAATTATTACAAATGCTATCTCAACTGAGATAGCATTTTTCTGAAAAGAAACATGTGTTGAATTGGAAAACCGAGATATTATTTTGCTACTCACAATGGGTGTTAAATTTACTGGTTACAAATATATATTTATTTATGGAAAAAATAGTTACTTTTTTCGAAATGTTAGTAGTACTATTAATAACAATAGTTTGCTTTTTATCGTTTAGAAATAATAATTTGCTATTCTAAGAAAAATACTACATCGATAGTTTATAGCATATCTAGCTCTGCTCAGAAAGCATAGCAATTTGCTACAGAAGATTCGTATGAGTGTGAAAGATTGCGTTCTGTATAAAGTAGAAAGAAATTTAGTATTAATTTTTACATATCCACTAACTTAATAACATCAGATTAAAAATAATAGATTGCATGGTACAAAAATCGAATATGTACTAAGATTCTCCAATAAATCCTGTTTATCTTCCCCGTCATTTTCTTCTATTTGCAAATAAATTGTTCCCGCGCTGAAAAATAATTGCTTATGTAGTCTCGATTCAGATTGGGGAATTTGTCATTTTGGATATTGGGCGCGATCTGTTGGAGTTTACTTTTACTGCTTTTTGAATTCGCAATTAAAACGGTCAGTTTCGTTTATTGTCGAATTAAAGTAGTTAACGATTTGACGCCTTTTAGGGTAATCAGCGTGAATGAAACAATTTTTGTGTGCGCGAGTTACTATTCTTTTTTTAATTTAGATGAAGTCTTAGAATATGTTTTCCCTTGCGAATTTTGAAAGTTCCTTTTAAAATAAATAAATACAACTTCCCGTCACAATCCTTAAGCAACAGCTGAATTTTGAATAGAATTTTAGACTTGAAATTTAGAAATTGACTTTAAGAATTGAATTTATGTTTGCTTTCCGTTGATTGATATAATTCTTGATGCCTGAAATCCAATCTTGAAATTCTAATCTTGATATCCTAGTACCGAATCTGGGTTCGATACATCCTTTCCGCAGTGATCTCAAATGCGCGGCTGGCAAATTTGCTAGTTAGAACGTGCAAATAGTATTGCTAAGTATTACTTTATATTGTTTACGATGAAGATCTCACAATAATATTTAATTGTAAAGTTTTTCTCATTCTCAAGAAGTCATTACAGAAAATGTGTTTATTATTTTTTAATTATTTTTCTAATCTCCATCTACAGGCTACGAAATCGATTAAGTCGAGCGGTACCCTTGATGTAATAAAAAATCTCTCGAAATGCATTGTGATTCCATGGGGATGATGCCTGCCATGATCAGGTACGATCTTACCAGGTATATCGAAGTAATGTTGTCTACCATAGGAACAGTACGCTTGTCTTAATTTGAAATGGTACTAAAATCTTCATATAAATATAGACATATTACGTTAGTAATTTTAATTTCTCGCAACCCAACTTATTTAATGGGCTTTTTTACGAGACCTATCTTATTATATGTGTAAGACGAGGATGAAAACTTATTGTTCGATGTAATAATCGAAATAATCATGCTAGAGAAAATAATGTAAACAACGAAGAAAATGTAGCTGATGCCTGCCGGAAGTACTAGACGTACTGTAACATAGTTTCTTCTTGTTTCTTAAAACTTTGTGTGGCGAACATTACGTCGTTAACAGTTACATTTCTATCACATTTATGGCGTTAAACCGGAAAATTACGGTCAGCGTGTAGAGTTCTGTACTTTATTGTTACAAAAAATTGCCCAAGATCCGCTGTTTTTAATTACAATATTATAGACAGGCGTTGTCCAATTTTTAGAAATTGCGTTAAAAATAAAATGAATATCCTTTCTCAACATAAACTTGTGAATTTTTCTTTTTAAAAACAAATATTTATTGAAAAATTTAGTAATTTTCTCGATTCACCGGGCGATTCTACTTTTATTTAATTTGAAAGCAAACTGATATTTGATCCATGTTAATGGCTTTTACGAGCAGTTTAGAAAAAGCCTAGCTTATATTAAAAATATTAGATGTTTTACCTAGGACAAAGATGACCTTTACGTGGAAGAAGAAGATTGTATCGAAACAGTTGAAGATGTTGATGTTATCATCGTTATTCGTTTGCAATGTAGTAATCTATCTTTTTATATTCCCCAGCAGTTTTCGCCAACTACTGAGCGACGCTGGCTAACCATGAAGGCTAACCATTATACCCGCGCCCCAACATTCACCAAATTTCGAATAAACAAAACTATGCAAAACGTTACTCTGAAAGTTGCGAGCCTTGTCTTTGAACTTGGCACTCGCAGACGGATAAGTAACACATTTTTAGTAGTGTATATAAACAATGCAACTATTGGGTTGATTCAATAGATAAAATTATGTTGATACTTAGTGCTTCGTCAACATTGTTTCATGCTGGAGCAACACTATATTTAGAGCCACTCTAATGTTTAAATAATTAATGTTCGCCACTTTTGATGCAATTCAAAGAATTAGCAGAAACTAGACAGACTCGTGTCTTATCAACACTCGGGAAAAACTTTGTTGATAACTAATAGCTTAACACGATAGGTAGTGCGCTACCAATTCCGTTTAAGGGCAACCAATAGTGAGTGTCATAAATATAATACTTAAAAGGTATGAGCATTACCACAATTGCGCAGTTTCAAAGATCGTTAACTTACTGTTGAGCATTTGTACATAATTTACTTCCTTTTTTTTTCTTATAATGGTAATTTTCTTTATTTTTTATATCTACTTTCACTTACTTTATTTTATGCTATTCTCATGTATAATAATTCTATTTTTCTCCTGGTTTCTTGTTGGGAGCGTTATACTAGCAAAAATTAAAATACATACTTGTTCAATGTTGACTAATACTAAACGGGTGGCGATGTGTATGTAGCAATTTTACATTTATATGTTTTAAAATAAATAAAAGATAAAATAAAAAAAGATAAATAAAAGAACATATTTATTTATTCACTACTTAATGGCCTCATGCATTTCACCCCATCGAAGACAAATTAAAGCCGATTAGTTTGAAAACTGATCGTTGCACATTTCTATTTTACACGTAATTTTTACGATGTAATATTTATTGCCATACGTATATGTATTTACCATCATCACGTATCTCATAACTTCAGAAATAATAATTTACCATTGTTATGGGCAATTTTATTCGATACCAATGTATGTGCACACACATACGGTAAGCTCTTTCTTTGTAAGTAACCTGGTCACGAATGCGTTTTGTATGAATTTATAACATAGTCGATATCATGATTACCACCTAGTAGAACTACAAATACGTATTGCGGTTCGATCCACATTAAAACACTATGAAATTTATGAAAGAATTCAGGCATTCGACGGGCCCTTTAGAAACGTATTATTCGTTTAATGTGCCGCTGGGACGGAAGTTATGACCAAACAAAACCCACCCGGCATCAATAGCCAACGGGAAAAACGCCCTAACATCAAACACCGAAAAATTCGTTGAATAATTGAAAGTATCCGTCGGGTAATGAAAAATCAATAAAAATATATAACGTGCAACCTACGGTGACTATAGCCGTTGCCTACTCTTTATTCATTACCGTTCGTGTGTGTTCAGGTGTGCGTGCAATGGAAGCCTTTTTCCGATTCATGTGGTACCAAAATACCTCTATTGATTTGTGCCCACGCTTTTTCCAATTTATGGTCGCTTTTACTCAGTAAGATTCTAAATCACGGATTAAACATCCGTAAAATTATGGGGTGATGGAGGGTGATGTATCGGTGATAGTATAATTGATCAAAGGGGATCCGGTTAAATTTTTTTATAGTTTTGTTTTAGTTGCGCGTCAAAAGTCCGGCGCTCCGTGTTCGCTTATTAAATGTATTTTCATTTCCAAGCAATACACTTATTTCAGTCCGGGTATTCTCCTTCCTCTGTAGAATTTCTTCAATTACATTTTCCAACGTCTTCCGCTATCAGCTGGCTTTACTCAAAAATAGATTTGGATGCTATACGGCCCTTAATTTAGTTATTACACTTAATTGCCACACATATTTCTTACTTACTTTCCCTCGACACACGAAAATATAATATTTCCAGAATATCAGAACATACTTTTTTTGTTACGTTAATGAAATATAAATTTGAAGTAATTTTTTGTTAAAATTTACATTTTGTTATGTTCAATAACCAGCGGCAATAATCAAGTCTATGTGCTAGATCCTCGGTCTTGCTTGATCTTGATGCAATTCTATGTAACAGGTGTAGAATTTACAGCTTTTCCAAATGTTTTGAACATGCCGTCGCGATAACTCTAGGACTCTTTGAATATCTCGTGTACTAGAATGAGATAACGTGGGTGGGACTCAAAGTGAATGATTGAAATATTGACAAAATTAGCTTCATCACTATCTTTGTCGAGCAGGAACGTGCAATGTTGTGCAAATATCTAGCAAGGTGCGCAAAAGCTTTTCTGCTATCTTTGGGATACTGTAATGGTGTATTTTCGCGATGTAAGACATGCATTTTCGAAAGAATATGGCATTCTTCATCAACGGTCTATCTAACTTACTGGCCAGTCTTCCTGTCCACTAATAAATTGTAAAAGGAACCTTGAAATAGCGCTGCTTAGCTCTTGACTAGAGACACATATACATCAATTGAATTTTTTTTTTCATCTTATTAAATTTCTTTATAAAGCGAATCCAAGTTTTCAAGAATCCATTGAAACAAACCAGTTATCGAGTTCTTTTGGATAGAATCTCGCATCTTCATTTCAATTCAAAGATTTCGTAATTAGGTGATAAGATAAATTTATGCAATATTAGGTGGACCATGCACTAACAGTAATATCAACCCATCATTCTATTTGAATTTTCGAAGAAATTCTGCTTTTTCTATTATATCACATTAGATGCGCCTTCTAGCGTTAATTACGAACATTAAAATTATTTTTAGTGAAATTATCTTGGTTATTCTTATAGTTGATCTTATTTTCTGAATCCACTGGAACTTACCATTGTTGAGAAAGAGCAGCTGTCCATCACTCGGTATGTATAATACACTCCTGGAGTTTGGTCCGTTGCTCCCGGTTCGCGATGTATATTCTAGATTAATGCCGATCATCTAAGTCGAGGGTAAGTGTACATTCCACTCTTCCATAACTACTATCCAGACCAAATTGTCTCTTTTCGTAACGCAAAATCAGAATGTTTTATACATAGAGGTTACGTTTTTTTTTTTTTTTCAAGGAAATTGTTTACTTTCTTCTGATTTAACCCCTGATTTACATAACCCAAAGGCATATAGTATGGAAATTTGTCCCAATACAAATTCAAGGAAATCTGGACGGCACTGACGGATTTACATTGTTGTTTTTTCATTTGCGCATTTGAATTCCGGCTGAAGTTATTGTAAATGAAAATTCAACGCACCGTCCTTAATTTGAATTAAATTTCTGTTTTTAAGCGAAAGTAAGTATGCACATTAATTTAGTTATACGCAATATACACTTTCAGGAAAAGAAAACATTTCAACTAACGAATATTAAAAATGGAAAGACGATTTATCAGAGCTACATTGTGGTAAACGTAGTAAACGAATAATATAAGGAAAATAATAAAAAGGAGCGTTGATTAGATAAAAACTAACAAAAATGGATAGAAAATTTATTTGGCATTTTAAACAGAATAAGGGTGGAAACTAAAATACCCAACGACAGGGAGAACTTACGGTGACTCCCCAACGAAGTGTATAAACTTTCAATCTTGTCATAACTTTAGGAGCTTTTGCCACAAATATTACTTCTTCCTCATAAGTATGAAGGGCAGTTAATTGTTGCTCAACATACGAATGGTGAGTCGGAATTGTACAGGACCCGTTAACAAAATTTGATTCTAGCAGAACTCACAACGCCTAACTTTGTTCTATCAGGAACAAGCCTTTTTACTACTAGACCACTGAGCCGTTAAGTTGACGATAGTTTTCGTAACCTTTTTTTTAAACAGTTAAAAGGTGCAGTTAATTTTTCGCCGATTTGTCTGCTGGAATAAGTTTTTTCATGCAAAGTTGACGCTGGATCGCTTATCAAACCTATTGATTTATCACGGTGCACTTCTAACACTGTTTATTATCTTGCTGTAATGCTTACAACAATAAACGTGGCCAAGCTGGACAGTGACGAGCCTCTAAGGACGAGAAGGTATGCCCTAATAGCCTCAATAGGACCTGACTAATAAATAAATTAGAATAATTTGGTGCAAATGCAATCGGGTACTCCTGATCACAACATGACTGCTTAAAGTTTTTGTTGGTAATTTGAGCTGCACCTGTGTTTAAAGCAAACATATATTAAGATTATGATTGTTGAATGCAATAAAATAAGTTGTAAAACATTTTCTCTCTTTCAAGCTTCCAAGGACGGTAGTGTAGTCTTCGTTATAATTATTCCTGTTCATTATTCCTATTCATCCAATTCGTAAGGGATCAAGCGCTAACTAATGGCCAACATATGAATAGAGATTCTAGAAAGCATTTTAATGTTAACAGGATGCTAATGTATTGAACTTCGTTTATTTGTAATTACCCTGTAACTTGAAAAACAATGAAAATCGGATAAGAATATAGGCGTTCCTTTGCATTATTTCTGTTCAATTGTGGGGTCTTCTCCTGTCTTCTCGACTCACTCTGTATTGATTATTTCCATTAAAGACGTACATATCCGAATTTATTTCATTTTACGACAGTTAAAAGATACAAGATTTGACATGTAAGATAATAAACTTTAAAAACCACTGTATTCCTTATTAATCCTCAGCTCGTAAATTTCTCTTCAATGAAAGCCAGATAGAGTATTTGAATTCAATATCTCCATAAAAGCAACAAGAAGACAATTTTGATCCCAATGAGTTTAGGGAAGATGAAAATGAACGCTTGTAAAGGTATTTGGAAATATAGTCGTAACGTGTAGCGTAGCATATACATGAGAAGTTTATACCTTTATTACAATTCTTTTACGATCTTCAGTACGCTATCCAATACACATCTTTCCTGATCAGCATTACTAGTGGCTTGATCTCGGAATATTTTTATGGCATGTGTCCGTCTTCAAATGTACGGGTGTAAAATTTTATAGACAAGTGTTTTAATACTTTATCTACTATATGCACTGTATGTATACATTGTGTATGGGCAACATTTCGTTGCTATCGTCTCTTACAAACTATATAAATTATTTATCTTATGTACGTAATCGGTTAAACCGTTATAATGCTAATTTATTTCACTTCTTCCCTTCTCTTGGAAAGTTCGTTGATGTAGTGAAATTTTATTTAGAAATTTAAAATAACACATAAAATTATTACAAAAAAGCCAGTACTGCAACGTCTACAATTCTCTGGTTATTTTAATAATTTCACAGAAGGATGAAGAATTAATATTAGATAAACAAGTTATGAGGTGTGGTCGCTGTATTCTAACCCTCGTGGCCTAAGAAGAGCGTGATCAAAAATGCTACCACTTGGAATACTTGTCTTTAGTTACCATTCAAGTAATAATTTGGCAGTTTATAGCCATTGCTCAGTTACGATGATACATGGTAAATTTTCACAATATCCAAAAGTGAACATCGCGCAGATGATAAAATTTCTCAGTTTGAGAAAATTTATTGAAAGTCAAAGAGCAAATAGACACGATTTATAAAAACTTATCATCGTGTGCCACAGTTAAATGTTGATCGGGATTGTTTTATTAGGACAGAGAATCTCTTGAAGACTAAAGCGTGCGAAGGAGGGTCCATTACTGTATTGACTCCAGAAAACGCCAGATTGGTTGAGTCGAATTGAGTGGTCGATAGAGTAAGAGTAAGTAAGTATAGTGGTACAAATATGCATTTCAGAAACTACCATTTTTGGATGCTACAGGAGCATTTGGCACTGACAAAAGTTGGTATAAGATGGGTCCCAAAATTACTTAGCACTGTTCAGAAATAAGAACGTGGTGGGTGTAGCCGAAAGTTTCTTAAGCTGTACGAAGCCAACACCGCAATCGTTAATGAAATAGTCACTGAGGGTGAAATAATGGTTCTGTATCTCGATCCTTTGTCTAAAATCGAAACGATAGACTGACATCAGAAAAGCGAATCCATCCCCAAGAAGACCAAAATAAAAAAAAGCGCAAAAAGGTGATGGCTTGGCAATCTTTGGGGATAGCGCGGGCTTCTTATTAGTCGACTAGTAGACGATTAATCGACGAGAACGTAGCATTACAGTAAACAAAATATATTATCCCTGCTTGCTACAGTAGTTATTAAGAAACAGAGGTGTCAGATTCTTGCACAACATTGTTCTCGTCCACGCTGTTACAATTTCGAAGGCTACTACACGTCAGTGCCGGTTCAAGGAACTCGATCATTTATCGCACAGTCCAAACCTTGTCTTAAGAGACTATTTTATATTTTCAAAATTAGAATCGGAGCTAAGACGGAGAAAATGCACGACTCGACGAAAAGATACATGAGGCAGTTTTAGAGCAATTTGATGTCAAACAGCTTTACAGTGCCATTGAGGCGCTCGTTAAACAATCTGTAGTAGTATTAACAACACGAGATTATATTGAAAATAATAAAGACATCTCCTCTCTTCTACACGTATCAGGCTTGGACTAGGTATAAATTAAAATTACTGATGTCGACGCTCTACACATTTGACTAGTTTGATTTGTTATTTACTAGGTCTGGGAATATTGAAATTTATTGTATTTGCAACACATTCTCTTATTAAGTAAACCATATAAAAATGTCACTGTAGGCATGTATCTCTATACTATTATAATCTGTTTTAGGATGCACATCACCCTCAATACTCTCAATAGTGCAACAATGATCGATGTAATCATACGCTAATAAGAAAGGTTTACATTGTAAGCTGTTGATAATGTTGTTGATGAAACTTACAGACCCCAGTTTGGGGCAAACTATGGGGGACTCCAAAAACTATTTTCCGGAAAATACAAGATTTTAACAGTTTCAACGATCGAGAGACCAAATCCACATTTTTCAGCCAAGTGTGGTTATTCAAGCAACCATCTGGAATAATGCTCAAGAAATAACTTGGGAAAAATAGAAAGAAGAAAGTGTATTCAACTTGCCTTTTTATTTGTCCTAACATAGTACTCACAGTGTATTCTGCATCAAGACAAATTACATTTGTTTTTGATTATATTTTCTACATACCTACTCGCAGAAAGTCATATCGTCTTACTTGCAAATGACATTGCTCAAGTGGGAAATTATAGTTATATGTGTAGGTATATTAGCTTTACTTGCATTAGTTTAGTACTGCCTCAAAAGTTTTAGAGGCATGATTTACTAGCAACAAAATTTATCTGTAACTTTAGATGCACATGTACCTTTTTAGTAATTCATTGGATAATTTATAGATGATAATGCTAGGTTTCAAAATAAATAACCTACACGATATTTTAAAATGTTTATAAAGTATTTAAGAGCCAAACATGTAAGAAAATTTCTGTTAGAAATAAAGGAATCAAGCTACAATACTCAGAAGTTTATTGTTATCATATTCAACTAATTGGCCAAGAAAAATCTACAGGCATTTACGATTTAAATTTTCTGCATAAAAATAGATAACTACATCAATCTCTATTTAAATTAAACTGAAGGGAAGAATTAAAGGAAATCTGTGCAGATGGTACCTGTGGGTGCAGAAGAATTATATTGGATTACCTAATTAATCAATTAATAACCACTAATAACTAACATAACTAACACAAACGTAAAAGTTCCAGCTATTATTGCAGACTGCATGTATTTATTAAAGGTAAAAGGTAAAATTTGTATGGATAGTCATGGATAATGCGCATTTTGATACAGAGACCGAAACAAAATAAACAGCATTAGAATCTGCTACCATTATATTCCGACCTAAGGCCTATGTTAATTACGGTGATGTACAATTGACAGCAGGATTACCACAAAACATGACTTGATCATAATTAATAGCTTCATTAAGTACATTCGCAGGAGTCGATAAATGTGCATGTGATATTGTCCTGTTACGCTTCTGTTCACTATTCACTGTTAATCCAAACCGCGAGGCTAATATCGAGGCTCTTATCACTGTTATATTATGAATCAATTACAGTATACGTATCGCTAACTTGCTAGCAGTTTTTGCAATTACTGCGTTCGATATGGGGTCGTTACCACAATCAATTAACTATAATTAATAATTAAGCTACTCTGTGGATATTTTCGTCTATTAAATTAGGCTGTGATGTGTGCTTTTGCTAACAATATGCGATGCGATGGTCGCATTCATCGTGTAGAAGGCGTCATTTAGTTCAATGTGTCTCTACTGTAGCTATCGTGGTGTCTGTTTAATTTATAAGGATTTACATGGGTACATACCTAATTTATGTGTGGAACTTTTACGGTTCGCGTGCTTCTACAACGTGAATTGTTTTGTCTTTCTTCATACATCGAATATTGTTTGAGGATAAAAACGAGTATTCATGAGTATTTTAGAAGAAGAAGAAGAAGTGGAAATAACTTTAACGTTTTATTTTCTCCTTGCTTTTTAAAAATTGCCAGGTTACTGTTGTTCGTCTGACAAATACATATATTACTTCGCTAAACATGTAATGTGTTATTGTTTACAATAGTCTAAGTGATTGTTTTACTTACTTACTATATTTTATTTGCATATTTTATTTTTATTTCCTACTTATTTATTTTATGTTCTTCCTAATTACTTTAATATTTCCTGAATTAAAGACCCGGCCAGTTTTGGATAAAGGTTGCATTTTATAATTAATTACTTACATAAAAAATTTATTATCCCTTTGAAACATTTAACTTGCTTCAGATATGTATATCTGCTCATAAACCTACACATTGTCTGGCCATTCCCAAGAAAACAACTTGTACGGTTCAACCTTTGAATCTATATAGCTTCCGTGTATGAAAAGCATTTGTAAAAACGTTTTCAGAAGAAGTTGCTTTGTAACATTAATAGTGATTTACTCCCAATTCTCGACTGCCGTTCGATCATGAAAATATACGTTTAGCAGCGATATGCCAATATTCTCGAAATTTGAAGAATGCGTACGTTCAGCAGCGAATACTTTCAAAATTTGAGGGAACGAAGGACCGTCGATTTTGGTATTCTCGACTTGAATATAAAGAACAGATTCGTTCCTAAACTATTCGCTCGATATCGAGTGGGTGTAAGGCACTCATTCGTCCCGCTATAAACAATTTGTTCATTGTTGCATAACAGATAACATTTTTTACTTCGTTATTTGCGAGTATTACGAGTTACCTAGATAAGTATTTAACAGTGCATCAATATTGTTCTCTCTCCTAAAATTAAATGCATAGATAAGGCTAATAAAATTATTGACATTTGTTATATGCTGTACGAGCTACTTTTAACGTTTTTTTGAAGCAAATTAGGTGTAAATAGCATTTCATTTACGCGTGTACAAATTTTGTCCTTTTTTGTTCAACTTCTTTTTCACAAGTTGGTTGAAAGACCTCAGCCGCGTTGATTCGATAACTCTAAAAATTGTGCATTTGATGATTAATGTTGGCAATTTTTTGATTCGAGAAAATGGACGTGACGAATTAGTTATACTCCCATAAAAGAATACGAATTTAAAACGTCCGGAAAAAATCATGACGCATAATTGGTACTTATCGAGGTTATTGCCAGTTAATAGCATCTCTTGGAGGAACTTGGTGGAACACCATTGTAGGTTTCGCATTTGCTTGAGTGCAAATGCGAGTTGAGTGATTATCAAAAATGGATGAAAGAGGGTTTCGTAGGTTAATAAATTATTACTGGATGAAAGTAGAAGGAAAGCTTGGCTAACGTTGTGGTGAATTTATTATACCTTAGAGTGGCTATATATGAGAACAAGCGGGACTGAACTTCCTAGACGCTATGATAAGATGTGCCAGAGTGTTAATGTTGTGGACATATCGACTGAACGGGTACATGCTGCTGTAAATGCTCATTGTTGATCAAAAGCGAATAGTGCGACATGTTCGAAGGATGGTTTGATGCCGTTTGAGTCGAATCCGCAGAATTTTTGGCGTCGCTTCGTTAAAAGAAGTTTTATTCAAACGAGGATGTAATTGCGGAATTCAATGCGTATTTCGCCGGATTGGACCAATTATATATTAGGAGACCATCTCGTACTGTTTTAGAAAAATACAAAAACCAGATTTTGTTCACTGAATGCAATAAGTAGAAGTGCATAAAAGTGAAAATATATAATGTAAACGTGAAATCGTTGTTTTTCTCTTTTATCTCAACGCGGAACAGGGAGCGTTTATTATTAAAATAACAAAGTAGCTGAAGTTCAATCCTGTTTTTACTTAATAAAACGTCATCGTAGTTGCCTTTCTACTTTGACTTTTCATATGTTGCTTCAAACACTTAAAACTAGTAATGGATTACTTCGGCCTGTTTAAAATTAAATCGTGAAGTTTTACGACTAACGATTTTAGAAACAAAACTATCCGACGTGCTATTGGAAAGTTTTAGAAACCTTCTTCGAGCATTTAATCTGCTAAGCAGAAAGTTTTCAAACTGTCAAACTATAAAAGGGCTTAGATAAGAAGCTTTGATGTTACTATGGAGTACATTTTACAATTGGCAGGTGCGCAAGGTGGAAAAAAGCAACAGTATATTTTCTTAGTAAATATTATGTTCATTATTTCAAAATGGAGTAATTCAATAACTGAACATTGCAATCATCGATGCACGTTCTCAAGTAGAATCAATAAAAGATAATATTCGAAAGTTCGTAAAGGAATAAATACATACATAGAAACTTCCGTTTGTGATTGTGAAATAAACGTCCGGAGATGAGCGCATTTGAGGTGGTGAATTTTGCATAACAATGCGGACGTGATGGTGCATTCTGTCAGAACTAAATCCCAAATCAATAACCAGAATATGGGAAGTGAAGAGGGGCGGGGACCTTCAACTTCCTGCCAAATTACAATTATTAAAGTTTAGAGGAATGTTCCATTACGAATGGAATCTGAACATCTGTTTGTAATAATTACTGTCCCCACAGTTCCAGGTACATGGTTAAATGGAAACTTAATTTTCAAATGGCTTTGTAGGCGGTAATACAGGAATTTCTCTACGTAACCTTGCTAGAAATATTTTGTTTCTACGTCTAAGTCAATTTAACGAGCTATCTAGTTTTTCTCTTGTTTCTCCTCAAATGTAGTCACCACATTTTTTGATTCACATTTGTTAGTACCTTGGTTTACAGAATTAATTAGTTCTAATTAATGGATTTAGTAATCCGAAATTTCGTAAATGGAATCAAATTTTCTTTAAGGAATAAATGAAATAGGAGTAATCTTTTCCCAGAACCAAAAAAGAAAGCAATTTAAATGCATTTTAAATGTTAAAATAATGTGAAATGGAGAAATCAACAAAAAAGTAATATGATTGAAATTGAAAAGGAAAAACTTCACTTATAACATAGAACACCTTCAACGATTTTTTTGCGTATAAGGTAGAACGAGAAGAGATGTAATTTCTTTGACATTTTTAAATTGCTTATTACATGGTCACCTTTTTCTCTCTTGATTCTATCTGTAACAGGTACATGTAGTAGCACAAACCGCAAATTATTCGTTGGAAAGGGAATCTACAACATATTTCGAAACAAGTCTAACAACTAGGTTAACAACAAGTAAGTTGCTTTTTCTAGCTTTTCTAGTTGGTGCGGTATAATCCCAAATCACCATTCGTATATTAGAGAACAATCAACTGCATGTCACCCTTTACGGCAAGAGGATGATAGTAACAAAGTAATTTATACTCACTAAAGGCTCCTGAGTATGAGCCAAGTTTTAAGTTTATATATCCCGCTGAGCCATTAGCATATTTTAAAAATATCGATTATTCTCAAGTTCATACCTTAATAGATTAACGCTATACTAATTGGCACAAAAACAGATTCAATTTCCTTTCCTCAAAAATAAAATGTATGATGCAAGATGTAAATAATAAATTGATTAGAATTACTAAATTGAGTACAGTTAGCAAAAGAAAACTACAACTAGCCTTATAAGTAAAAACATGATCCCGGAAATGTCTAGCATTAAACAAGCAGTACGACAGAAAAGAAGTCTCATTGCTTTTATGGGTGATTTAATAAACGAAATAAAATAAATGATAGCTACAGCAACCTAAAAAAGAAAAGGTGGTTAAAAGCTTATACACTGAAGGGTTGAACAGTTATTGATTATAATAAAAAATTGATATCTTAACGTCCCAAGGTTGCTAATTTATTATTAATTTTAAACCCGTACATCCAAAAATGTTGATAAAAATCACGAATGTTAAAGATGTACAAAGACACCTTCTGTTTGTAAAATGTAATAATTAAGACTCAGGATTAACCGTAACCGTTGTTAGCGTTAAATTGGTTTTATATACTGTACAATGTTTGAAACAAAAATAAGTGCACTTGTATACTGAGCATACTAATGCATTTTGCATGCGGTGTAACGTTACAACTATCGTCTCAGAGATTACCAGCTATCAGCGCCACGCACACATCTCATTTCATAAGATCAGTCTGTCCACTTATCCCTAGTAAAGGTCTTTCTATTGGTTGAGAGTTCCATTGGTAGAAAAAATTCCGTTTTCTACCTATCTATCTTTTCAGCGTAGGTGGTTCAAGAAAATCCAGCCAATGCTGACAGTAGTACATAGTATATAGTTTCTTTTGTGTTCTATTTTCTCGTTTTCCAAAACGTCCAAATTAATTAAATCCAATTTAATTAAATTAAAATGTTTTCATAAGCCTCGGCATATTTATTTCGTACGTATACGTGTACGTATGTCAAAGTAAAATTTCATCAACTAACTATCGTTCGGTTAGTTTTGATCCAAATTTGTAGTTAAGTTTCACGTTGTAGGGTTGTACGTGATGTAGTACGTCATCGAAAAGTATAGAATCTCAATTACACTTGCGTCGCAGTTTAATGCATTAATTATGCAACTATGCAATAATGTCCGTTTGTAATTCAATATCAATATATTTTAAAACATTAAAATTATCAATAGTGGCCGTGGAAATAAAATAATCGCTAACGCGATTAAACAATAGAGTGAAATGTCGCTAATTTAAATTGGGATTCAAGCGTGAGTGGTAGAAGTAGGTGATTGTCAAAAAGACGACACATAAACAGAGCAAATAAATTCTAAAATGCCAGCAGAGCGTTTTAGAGACATTCTCGATTTTCACGATGCTACCAAACTTCCGAAGACCTCGTATTTCAAATTATTTTCAAATTTTCCCCTTGTAAAACATGACATTCGCATTTACGCATTTTTCACATGTTAATGTATTTACATGTAGATTAAGTGTATTTTAGTATAGAGATAGTAATATTTACTGTACTGAAAAATAATCGGTCTAAACGGCCTTACGTTACTGAAGCGGAGATGATCACGTTGATAATCCCACTATACCGGAGCAGACCAATAAGAAGAAATTAATAAGGTTCAATAACATGTTTACGATCATCCGTTCGTACTTTGATCTGAATTAATTTCCATATTTGATGTTTCGCTGCCATCATTTTGTGTTTACTACATATACACAACTTAAGATAATAAGATTAGGACGAAACCTGTATTTCGTGTTCTCCGCTCCCGACTCTTCTCACACATTTACGCAATCCCCGGTCGCTTCTCGTCAAACTAGTTCGTTAAAATTTCAAATGACGCCATAATAAATTTCCAGCTTCATGGTTTAATTAAGGCTTCGATACGTCATTTTTGAGTTTGGGCGTATAGGAAAGACGGAGCGCCTATCTTGAGACGAGTGCGAAGCATGTCAATGACAACATCCAAGATACTGAATGGTATTTTAATGTCGGCATAATCTTACTGCTCGAGCCAAAGTAATTATCATTGTAAGCGCATCAAATGCTTTGCATTAGGTGACCGGCCATAATAGTGAAGTATAAAAAAAATGTATTTTATTTAATAATTTAACGTAACTTTTTTTTTTCGTGGCTAATAAGGAAGAAAATGAGCGAGGGTAATTATTGTGAATCGCGCTTAATGGCAATTGCTATATAAGATGTTCATGGAATGAGAAGAGGCATTCCTTTATATTACAGAAGTTAGAAGCTGCCGCCATTACTACATAAATATCGAAACGAGATTCATTGGACCATGAAAAGCTAAAAGTAATAATGTACTCGCATATCATACATACCTACATTAATAGATATTTAAACAACAGAAGTAATAGCGTTTAAATTGTACAACGTATTTTACAGTCGTATAACATCTAATTACTTAGTAGATTTTTTAGTTGATGCGCATTTCATCATACGAAATTTCTTTCCATATTAATGACCTCGCGATAGCAAACGCTTTATGAGCAAAACCGGGCTAAAGTAATTAATTAAATACATGTAGGCGCCAACTACTCAACGAGTCAGTCATATTAAAAATTTCATTTAAAAAACAACTTACACGAAGACGGAACGTCCATTTGGAAATTAGGTAAAGACGTTTTTTTAATTACGTTATTTATTACTCGTTACAGTGTTCTCCCTCACGTCACTATTTGTTGATAAAGACAACACCCTTTAATCCGTACATTTGTTATATGAGGAAATTCTTATATGCATAGTGAATTAAAAAACTTCAAAAATTAGCATTAATATTGTCTGTCTTTTTTGTTTTTATGCTTGTTATAATTATTAAAACTATTAGGCAGATACGACGAAATGATTTGATTGATAAATTGTTTTATTAAATACTTTTCGTAACAAATTTAAGTAATTAACGTAATCTGCCTGAGGATGAAATATATTTTTTATACCATAATAACTGGAAAAAATTTGGAGCTAGCACCAACGAAATAGACAGATGCCGCTGTATTGTTTCCCTCATTACTTTTTTTTAACATCTTCACGATCTCCCATTTAATATTGAAGCAATCTAATAAGGGCAGAAATTATTCAAGCTCTATGTTTTTCTCAGTTCTTTATATTCAACTAATCCACAGTAATGTGATTATCCTATGTTTTTTTTCAGTGTGGGGTTGCACCTTCAACCAATCAAAAACCAGTCAAGTTAATTAGCAGTCGATCGAGATACCTTTCCTTGATTGATGTTAACAAGGGATTTTAAATTTTTATAGATATTATGGGGTATTTAACCACAACGGCAATATAATGTAAAAACTTCCATATCTTGTTCTTCATGCATGATTTGCACAATATTTTTCTTTTGTATGTGCGATGAGCGGGTTAATGAGGTTTACAAATTAAATTTGATATATTCACAGAGCTTGTTCACCACATGTCTTACCATAGTCTTTCGTGAAAATAAATAAAAAAAATAGTAAAACCACTTTTTTTAGCAACTCGTTATTTGTTTAGGAATGTGTATTATATTGCTTTAGTTTACATTATTGTTGTAGATCTTCTTGAAACTCTCTTATTTAAAATTGCTGACTTCTGCTGACACTTCTCAGTTATTACATTTATTAGCAAAATAATAACACCTTCCGCCTAAAAGAATGCTCGGAACAAATATTAGCTAGCAATAAGTAGCTTGTTTCCTCGAAAAATAGTGAATTTTACAAGCTATAATTTTTTAACGTAAGAAAGTCTGGTCGGTCTGGTTTGATTCTTCTCATTTTTACAAAGCAATATCTTTACGAGCTAATATGTGCTGAGTGGTGTAATTACCTAGGATAAAGTAGAAGTATCGTTATGTATGTTTTGTAATAGTCACACTATAAAAGAAGAGACCGTTATAAATAATAGCTTTTTTTAAAAGTAAGTAAGCCTTTCCCAAACGTATCCTTTTTAGATATGTAACTAGAAATATTTAATTTCGCTGTTGCGGTTTAAAATCTTTTGATAATCATCGTTAATGTTATTGACCTAATTGCATTAGCACTCCGGAGACCTCAAATACTATTAAAAGAACGTAGAAACACAATTTTCCCTAATTTAAAATCGGTAAATCCTCTCATCGGAATCCTCTCAATAATGCGGTTCGCTTCTAAATTGGAAAGGTTCTGCCGGAGAACATATATTTTGGTATGTCTGTAGACTCCCATTGTATTCGTGTCACAATAAAAGCTCGAAACTTTCGGGCGGTGAGTTTTGTTTCATTTACGACGGTTGTCGGTAGAAATGTGCGAAGCTTTACAGGAGTTTTACCCGCGAGAAAGACTCGAGAGGCTATTGTGTCGACTTTCATTTGAATTTATTTAACGGAAGTTCTTTCTAGTTAATTTTGCATAAATATATGGTACCAGAAGGATATTAAAATCTGTAAGTTGGAGTCGCCCGAGAAAGAATGTTTAAAGTTTGTTCTTCGGAGAGTGGTCCACATACGGAAAATTTGGCGGTGTAATGAAATATGTTGGTAACATATCAAATTTATTTTCAAGATTAGATATACCGAGCTCCATTAAGCTGAGTAATAGAAACTTTTTAATCTACTGGAACTTCCTTTTTAGCAGCTAAAGAATGACTGGATTTATTAAAGTTTTAACTTATAAAATATAATGAAATGTTAACTTGAAATTATACATTTAATTTGGTTTCTGTGACGTGTACTGTGAAAAGTTGCCAACTTAAACAGTGACAAGTTAATATGAATTGTTGAGTGCTTTATCGGCTTCAAATGATATGTCGAGTGAATTAATATAATTTTCCGTATACATGTATTGGTTTTGCCTATATCAACATACAATCACAAACGTGAAACGGAAATAATCAACATCACTAGCACGTCGTTCATCCATATAGCTATCGGCACCTAATCCGAATTCTTTCTCTGGGACAGACTATTATATATGTTCCTTTAGTCTGCGTCTAGGTAGTCACTTTCAAAGTACCAGTGGGCAAAACAAGATTGTTTTGCTTTTATTTATTAATTTTATGATGCCACAATTGAATTGGTTTTCCTGCAGTATCGCACGTTCGTAAGCACCTTTCATTCGCTTTGTTAAGTGGTTCCTGAGCGATGATACTTGTAAGAATATTTGCAGCTACTTGATTCGAACGTACCAAGGAGGTATTGCAATGTTTGGTGAAATTTCGTTGTGTTTCCAACTTTTTAAGGTGTTCGTTCGGAAACGTGCGCCGTACCAAATATCGCTATATTAATGATGGGCTTAGTAAACGTATGAAATGATAAACCATTCCTTGCAACCACAATTTTTCTACCAGCTCCACCAGTGCCAATGACTCACCAATGTTAATTTTTTATCCATCACAAGGACTAGGTATTTTCTCTTTTCTATTAGCAAACATTTGGTGTTCCCGGAGATATTCGTGGGATGTTCTCAAATGCGTTAAGTGAATCTAACTGCTTCCCATTTTTATGGGCTAATATGTTAGTTTCCATCTTATGGATCAAATAATAAAGTTGGTTACAACAGAAAACAATGTGGTTTATCCTATAAGTAAAGTAGATGACGAAGTCGAATGCGTCGATTATCGGCTTTGTTCTCGAATGTTTGAGGGTATCATGTGTATACAAAAGGTGTGAGTAGTTCGGGAGCCAGCGCAGATCCGCGAAAAGCGCTGTTGCCCTATTTTAATTTAAAATGGAGAGTCCTTAAGATAACCGCCAATAAGACAAACCGTGTTATTGATTTTTAGCTTGATCATTTTGTATAGCAGCCGTTGAAAGCCATGTTGTGTCAAAAGCTGAAATAAAGTTTGCCTCCACATTGTTCTACAGTTCTATGTCTCTACTGAAAATCAGCCTGTTTTAAAGATATTGCGCCTATCTCTACGAATTCATTGCGGAGACTATCTTAACATCGCGTTAATGAGAGGGAGCTTTTAAACATTATGTTGGCGCTACGATGAATGTTCGATGCTTTGCCGTTTTTTGTCGCTTATATGATATTAGTGCCTCTCTCATTTTCTTCCAAAGCAGACAAAAAATCGATGGTCATCGTCACTTCAGCTTCCAAACCCGTAAGAACAGAAGTATTTAAAATACTAAAAATATTATTATTGTATCAATTCAAAAATTTAATAAAAACGATGCTGCTTACTACGGAATTTTACAAAATGCTGGCAATAGGACGCGGTTTGTATATTTTTTAAGAACAATGGGTATCTTTGGATAGAAATCGTTTCGTTGCTGTTGGAAATAAATTGATAAATGCTTATCAATTGATATATGATATATATATATATATATATATATATATATATATATATCAATAGATCAATCAAAGATATATATCAATTGATATATGCTTATAATATTGATAAATAGCCCATGCAAGTGATTATTACATATCTATTATTAAAAAATCCTATTTGCATTATCTGCGATAATTGAAAACGTACTATTTATATACACGGCGTGCTTAGATGTTGAAAGTTAAAGAAAAATTTGGCTTAATGGCTTGTAAAACTTTAGTTTCGTTCAATTATAATTACATTTATCCGTGACTTCTACGAAAGCGTTTTCCCGGCCCAAACAAATAATTTATTAGCAAATTAATGAGTAAACGTGAATTTAATGCTCCACCAGCAGATAGGTCAATCATTAAACCGGAAGTATTTTACGTAACTGCATTTTTTTTGTTGCAATCATAAACGTATAATAATCTGGGAATTAAGCTAAGCCGGACGATGGATAATTTCGCACTGCGCGATATGGAAGTTGCTTCATATAAGCGATCAGTGCGTGAATAGTTTGCCGGAAATGAACCGAATAATTCGATCACATCTAAATCAATTTGATTACCGACGGAGCGTTTAAACGGGTATATGTTATATAGACGGTTGAAAATAGAGAACTTTTCGCGGGGGAAGTTTTACAACTGGACTTGACAGCTTCCAATTAAAAATTGAAAAATATGCTTAACGCGAAATAATTAATTACACACACTTTTGCATCGACCATACGGATATTTTTGATATTGTTGTAGGCCATGTACAGTCTAACAATAGGAAGGCACTTATAAATATGTATTTCACTATATTATTTGACAATACTTTCATTTAATTGATGTATGTATATGTTGTACCAAAAATATTAACACAAAAGTAGGGTGTTTCCAAGAACTTCTTTATTTAATACAGTGAATGGGTGGTGGGTATTAGTTCTACTCAATGGTTATCTTGAGTCGGAACAGCTTAAATTTGGCATGTATCTAATCGTAAATGTGACAAGAGATTCCAGTAATAACAACAATATTACTTGTTTATAGAATTTCTTCGAAGTGTGTTCCTTCTTAAATGTTCTACATGAAAATACAAATTACTCCTGAACAATTTTATTTGTAAAAAGTTCAAATCGAGTAACAATAGATGTTTATAAATGTCTTTTCGAAAGTAGCATAAGTCAATTTATTTACCAGTGTTTCTACGGGATTAAAAAGATCGTTACAAACCTAAAGAAGGTGTAACTATATTTTTTGTACTACGTACTTCTTTACAAAACTTTCCGGTTTTACGTACACCTCACGCACCAGTCTTCATGTTCTGTTTTTTTTTTTTTTTACATAATTCAACATGCATCTGTAACTGAAGTAGTAAATATTCTACATGTACGTATTTCGTTGGCTAAATAACTGCAGATGCATGTGAAAAAATCTCTTGGAGCATAAAAATAATTGCATGTATTCATCCCTAATAGATACGTTCTTCTTACAGACATTACTAATATGTACTACCAACTTAAATGTTAACGTCTCGTGTAAGAGATTATTTACACGGGTAGTATCGGAAATTAACTTTAAATACTGCCTTATAAGTGCTCATAAAATAAGGAAACAAAACAAAAATTGCCTTATTGGTTTGCATAGTGTAATGTACCAGTTTCCGTTCCTTTGATGTCTGACTTCGCGCTAACATGTAATAGAAAAAGCTGTTATAGGACATGCAACATATTGTTGACCATCATTACTTCCTTTTTTGCCGTTGAAAATAACTGAAGAGCTCTTCAAGTAATTATCTCAGATTCCAGTCAGAAATATTCAAAACCTAAAACATATGCGTTGCCGCATATTTCCCTACGTAGTAAATTGCCCAAATTAATTTAATTATTCTGAGTTCATTACTGCAACTATGTGAATTTTCAAAACCATGTCTATCGATTAAAAGTTTTAATTAAGCCCCGCGCAAAAATAGTACGTCTCGTAAAATTATTTGTTCCGGAAGCTATCGATTATGATGGACGATGCGTCCAATAAAATTTTATTTTGATAAATTTCACTCCAGTCGTTTACTTATACAATTTATCATCGTAAATATTGAAAATATTAGTAAACCTGGATAAAAACAATTCAAAAATATTATTCAGAAAGGCGACGAACGAAATCTATTTCAACGGTAAGAAATAGAATAGAATATTGAAAGTGTCTGCTGAACAGTTCAAAACTCGTCTTTGCTTCTACAAACAATGCAACCGTGCGTTCTTAAAACTATGGAAAAACAAAGTTTTCATTCTTGAAATGTATTTACTATCTAACGCTACAACTAATATAATTCACAATGTTCAATTAGTGGAAAATTTCCTTAAACTACTTGTGCGTAATACATTAGTAAATATAAACATCAGAGACTTGAGACGAAAAGAATAAATACGAATCATAACAAAAATGTAGCATAATATTGAAAAATAATATTTATACGATACTTTAATGAGCTTTAGAGAGCCTTTGATCTGCTCTTTGTGTATGCAACCAGATCTACAGCTGTGCTCGAAAGTAGCCCATCCATAATGACCAAGTAGGTATTTATGTTTATTTAGCTGGCAACGCTAGGTAACCCTGCGCATTGTAATACAAAACTTGTACTTATGCCAGCATAACGTTTTAATCTATTATAATCTTCACTTTAGTTCAATAATGATAGCAAGGACTGTGGCGTAGTATGTACCTCCGCACCACACAAGTTTATTTATTATGTAGTAATATATAATAATTAGTCCGGGACGGCCGTTTCGAGGACACGAATGGTCCGCATCATTTACCGGTGACCGATTTAGTTATTTCCTTTTTTTTGTTTATTGCACAATCTTTAATGCTACTTATGTTGTTATTTTTATTTTGTTGGGATGTTTCAAGAATAGTAGATATTTAATATAATCATATTATGTATATAAAATTTAATTTACGTGAATTAGTATTTAATTAATTTTTAAGTTTTGTTTTTTTTTTAAGAATGTCTTATTCAATGATTTTCGTATTAACTACACAATGTATGATATATTCGAACTAGCGCTTTATTAAATCAAATATGTAAATTAAAAATATGTAAAGCACACTTTGTAATATGAATGGCTTCTATTATTTTTTATAATGAAAATTCATCAAATATGCAAGTGAATTTTTCATAAAAACAATAATAATTAAATTAATCTGTAGGTGCACGAACGGACTCGATCAACAAAAAAAATTGAATAACTTAGTTGTCAATAAATTCATTTAAATCGTACAAAACGTTACCAAAAAAATTTTTTTTATTACATTTTGAGGTGATTTAAATTTGTGCAGTTGATAACATTTAAAGGTAGGAAGCTTCTTAAATAACTTTGGTTACGTGCAACTTGATGATAATTAAGAGAAAGTATAGAGGAGTAATAGACAATACATTATCGGAAATAATATTTCACCTGCTAGATTTTAGTTGTATAACAGCATTACTTCATGTTATCAACGATATACAAAGAAGAGAAAAAGGCAATTTGGCATTGCTGTGTTTCTTTGGCCGTAATAATAATATATGGATTTAATATGGTTGATCACAGATTAATGTATGCTGTCGTATCTCATATTAGTTTAAAACCAGGATCAGCTACCCCAATATGCAGCTATTTGATCCATTCTTGGACTACTAGTTATTGTGTTTTAGTAAAAGTCATGAATATGCCAATGATACACAATTATAATGTTCTTATCTAGAGTAGGCGCTTGAGTATGCGTGCGCTTGGATTGATTTAGTCATCAGTTGTTCGTCAAGGAACGTCAGAGTAAACGTCATTGTACTTAAACCCAAAAAAGAATTTAGTTGATTAAAAAAAATAGAGGACATTAATTTCTTTTACAACAAAACTAATACTACCATTGATAATCAAAAGATCATTTTAGCGGGTTGTCTAAAAAGTTTTCGGATCTTGTTGTATTCTGGTTTGACATTTAAAGAACACAAATTGTCGTCGGCAAGTGTACGTAACCTAGCTTGGAGCTGATTTTTACTCGGGCAAAATAAATCAACACTAGCTGCTGTTTTGATCGTTGGTATAGCTTTGGAGATTCAGAAGCTTTATCAAAGAGAAACGAAAATTTCTACTTCTTTTTCGTACTACCTCTAATCGAATCTTAGATCTAGATATTTCTTTTCTAAACAACACGCTGACAAATCGCTTCTGAGAAGATAATGGAATTTGCTGTATTTAGCATTGCTGCATTCATTCTATCATCATTAGATTTACTTTTTTGTAGAAACTAGACAGACTCGTGTTTTGTCGACTCTCGGGGACACCAGGAAGCAACACGAATCTATTTTCATGAGGCGAACAGAAAGGCGAACAAAATTATAAATGCTTAAACATTCATGCATTCGATTGGTTCAACTGACACGGCTAAGATTACTTCACGCAGCTACATTGTTTCATATATTCTAGTTTCAGCGAGATCATCATGTTTATCTAGCAAACTCACAGCAAATCTAATAATTTAAGTTGTGCACAGAACTGACGCGCACAACTTAAACATTAGATTCAACGCAACGCTTACACCACTCGTGGATACATCGCAGTTTTTTTTTAAATTGTTTCGCATATCTAATTGCGTGCATCTATACTAATATAACTGCACAATGTAAGTAAATTCATAAACCAGTATTATACAAAAAATAAATACGAGTACTTCAATAATTTCTTCTTTAATCACAACCATTAGACGCTTGGGTTTGAATGAATAGGAAGTGGCGATTTGATTGCTTAAATCGTACCGTATTATTTCAACAAGCATATAGGTGTGCGCACCTCTCTTTAAAAGCCTTAAGTTAGTTATAGTTAAGTGGAAGAGCAGACGGTCTGAACTCCGCCTTTGGTTTCTTGAATGAAGTGCTTATCTTGTACCATCGTCTAAGAAACAATGTCGCTATTAGTATTGTTATTATTATTATATGAGCCCTTGTGCGGCGGAAAAACCTCAGAATTTTTTATAAGCCTATTCCTGTTCAATTCTTTGTAAATCTCTCAAAAGTAATGTGATAATTCTTCGTTTTTCAACAATACCAAAAAAATATCCTGAGAAGCCGGCAAGTACTCCTAGAATCCGGAACATAAAAACTATAAAAGCGTCTTCAAATTTTCGGCTTATCTTTATTCATTAATATGAAAAATTACTGTATTTGATTTATATTTAAATATAGATTATAACAACTCAGCCACTAATTGATTCAAGCGAGATTATTCAAGAGACATTTTCTTTGGAATTATTGACTAGAGTTTTCTATTACTGACTTTAATATAAGTAAGTACCTTACGTCTTCGGCACAAACGTATTTCCCTTCAAAGGAGAAGCAAACACGTTTCCACATCGTCAACAGGAGTTCTATTTTAACACGACCGCAGCGTTTGTTGTTAAAAAGAATGTACTAAATGCTATATTAGATATCACACATAGTAGTTTGCAGAACAGCGCCTGTGGTGGTTTGTCTAAAACGGCGAGCCTCTAACATTCGCAGAATAGTGTCACTACACACTGGGAACAACAATAAGGCTTAGGAGACGGATTCGAACTGACGGCTCCGGGGCACCTCCGAATTAATTTTCCTCTCTGTCTTTACCATGCATACAAATTCCGAACACAAGGATCCCTCAGAAATTAATATACATACATACCCCTTGGACCTATTACTGTAAATAAAGAGTAAAACAAAGTGCAAGTAAATACCTTTGTAGTTGATTAATTTCAAAAGTCTTATATTTTTAACAAACGATCACTAGATGGCGCTATTGAGATTTGCTTAGTACAACTATTACTAATGAGGAACGATTAGAGGAGACTGCTTCCAACTGATTTGCAGATCAAAATCTCTTGTTGTTCCAAAAAACATTGATGCTGTGGGCAACGTAATTAAAGAGGATCGGTTTGTCACTTATCTTGGGATAAAGGCATCCCTATATCGAATATTGCAATACTGTATATGGATTGGGAATAATTGGATCCAAGTACCAAAAAGACTTATAACAGGTATTGAAACTTGTATATGTTCGAACGAATCGGCAATTAAGCAACAATCAATTGAAATAACAATCAGATGAAATGTATGCAATAAAAGCCATTTATTTTGCAAATATTGCTTTGGATGATTGAGCGGCAGTTAATGCAGAATTTTACGCAACAATTTGTTTCTTAGAAGTCGTCAATGAAATCAGACATCACCTCGGACAACACTCGAAAAAAACAATTGATTATTTAAAAGAGAGAATTTTTATTTCTCGTATTCACCTAATTTACCACCTAACGACTTCATTTTGTTTTCGAGCACCAAACAAAAAATGCGATAAGCATGCTTTCAAAAACCATAACAATTTCAAAATGAAAGAAGTGTTTCGGGAATTGGTTGGAATTGTATATAACTCCTAATGGCGAATATTTTCAAAAATAAACCAACTTGTATCAAAAATCTTTTTTCTTTTGTTCCTTTTCGTAAAAACTGAAAAGGTATCCTTCCTAAAATTTTCAGAGTTTACTACAATGTAAGTTGGATGTTGGTATCCTCTAGGAAAAAAACAAGTGTTAATAATTTGAATTATGATCATCTATTTGTTTAATAAAGCTATATTTTTCACTTGCTTTAACAACCTTGGGAAATTGACCAATTGCTACTTCAACTTGATAGACACTTTTTTGTACGTGTAGAATTCGTTACCGACGTTTTAACAATTGTATTGCCTTTTCATATTTTGAAAAACACTCCGAACAAAGGTCATTGAAATGATGTAATTTTCCATAGATAATGCTTTATGGGTATAGCGTGAATACGAGTTCCTCAATTTTACAGTCTTCTTTTGACAACACCATGGCATCGTAACGAATCTTATATAAATCACGGTTTTTGTTTGTTGAATCCCGTAACTCGTAATTTTTCTATATTTTTATAGCGTTGGTGTCTGTGTAATCAAGCGTGCTAAGTAAGAAATGACGTGATAATATCTTGTGCAATTAGGCTGTTCATTATGGGATCGTATACCTTTGCTAAAAGTATCAACATTAATAAATGTACGGCAATAGAAAAAAATGCTCTAGTTTAGCAAGGAATACGTAAATTAAACAAATTTTGTGCGTGCGGGTTAATTAACTGATAGTTAATTTTTGAATCGTATATTAAATTCACAAATTGATTTTTTAAAAGACTGAATTCGTTTTATTTTGTAGAGGTTATTTAATTTTCATTACCAGCGATGTCGTACTCCTCAAATCCAAATCCAGAAAGTCTTCCCAACCTTGAAGAAATTCTTGCGAACCTGAAGGTTACGACGGCCTCAAATCCGTAAGTGGTGAAATTCTATTTAATTGATGTTCCCAATGTTGTTACCGAGTATCAATTTTGACTGTTATATACGAACAACAATAGAATTATCTGAACTTGACGTGATGGAGAAATTTTCGTATAAAGAAATATAATTTTGATTCACCTCAGTAATTATGATTTCTCGCAGCACACGTTATTTAATGGACTCTTTCTTTACGAAAATTTATCTGACTTAATGTGAAAAACGAGGATGAAAGCACAATCTGGGGTAAAATGGAGGAAAGGTAATTAAAAAGAACTAAGGTGGAAAATATGTCGAATTGGAACACTTTCCGACATAAGTCAATAATATTGCAACAATATTTTTAATTTATAAAGAGATCCGTTTCATCCAAATCAGGCCAAATTCAGAGCTTGCGAGTATGTGATTTTTCGTTCGTTGTTAACGGAATTTGGTCACTTTTTTATCGAATTTTTAGTCCTAGATTACCTCACTTGATACCACGGTGAGGTGCGGTCTTACCTACTTTGAATTTTTTTAATTTCCGTCGATAATTTATGTTGGTAATTCCGAAGATCATATTCGCCTGCATTTCGGAAAACTGGCGAGTACGTCCCTTATTATCCGAACTACCATCTTAAAGTGTCCATATAATTGAAAAATGCTGATTAGGTAGTTATTGTAGCCTGTCTGGGTGTGACACTAGACAAACTTTCTTGAGAACAATTTCGATAGCGCACACTGCTTAGCATTTTAAGATACATCGGTCGAAATCTACGAAACTTTCTCTAAATATTTTTTTTAATCAATGAAATTCTAATGTAGCATTGTGATATTCGTTTACTTACATTTATAAGCGTATTCTTTTGACATTTTGCGAGCAATTAGTTCCATATCATTACGAGGCGAAGCAGTGTCGGTAGTCTCTTTCCTCTATTTACTCCCAGACTCACGTTTCTTGTCTGTTTTACATATGTAGACAAGAAGTATTTTTGTAAGCAAAAGACCAGTAAAGTTTTTGGTGGGAGAAACAAAATTCACTAGCAGATAGCTCAATTATATTTCTTCTTCTTAAAACTATGTGTAGGGACAAGCATAGAGCTGTTCAAATGCAATCGTAAAATTAAAATCTTTTCTTGGTAACCATTTTAATAAAAAAATCACGCTTGAAAATCATCGTATTTTCGATAGAATTTGAAAACAACAAGAATGGTTTAAATGAGACGGTAAACTATGGATTTGAATCGAAAAAGAAAGATGGGAACCATTTTCGATAAGTTTTACGTAAAAATTCCTCGATGCAATATAAGAATTGAAGAGCGAACACGTTCAGTTTCGAATTGGGGGTAATTTAGAATCGAGATTTTTAAGAACGGGTATCAAAGCATTTCAGTAAAGATCTCCTATTATAAAATCAGTCCAATGCACCACACACAATCAACTTGATGATAAAAGTAGAGGTATTACAAACTACATTCTAGTAACTGTTAGAAATAACAAATATTAATGATACTAGTAGGTTTAAACAAGAAAAAAGAAAAATATCTTTACAAACGTTTAGTTCTTTCTCTGTTTTTTGTAATCTAATGATAGTTATAATTAATCGTTTTTGTAGGTCAAATAAATCACAAGTAGAGAGCAAATAACTTTGGATAGGGAGTACAACGAGATTTCTTAGTATACTATGTCTGGTAGTTAAAATCGGGACTAATTATATTCACTTAACATAGTTCATCTTATTGTACACATTTATTGATTCCTTCCGCTTGTTATTATAATACGCTGTTATACTTCATACACTCCCTCTTTCGCTTTTCATTGCGCTTTTGTGCGAGATTATTGTTATTATATTACGGTCCTTGCTCAACGATTGGGTCAAAGGTCAGGGGGGAGCGTGTATGGTTCTCATTTATAAGCGGTGTACCTACACGAGGCCCGCAAGGTGATCATTACGTACTCTAATGAGTATCATGTACATATGCCTGTATTTTCGAACGTTAAGGAAATGTCTTTAGCAAAGATGCATTTTATAGAAAGAGTGTTTTATACAAAATTTCTTTCTTTAAACTTTTATAAAGTTGGTGCAATCACTATATTTCTTAATACCTATTTTATGGATATTCGGAAGGAAGATTCGAATTTTACCAACTCTTCTAAGTTCACTCAGATTTAGAGCAGAAAATGTTTGCAGAGCGAAGCAGACAAATTCATGTTTGTCTGCTTCGTGGCTTGGCATTGAATTCACACTATTTACATGTAATATGTCATAACTTCCAAATTGGTGGACGCTTCAGCTACTTCTTATAATACATGATGGTATGAGTGCCGATTGTAACCTAATAAATTTTTGAATTGATCTTGAAGATTCGACATATACCGTAGCTAAGATACATTTTGACTTAAATCAATTGCTTGAGATCGGTATTAAATTTAATTGGAACTCGATTAACATAATCCAACCATTTCAAAAAATAGTGTCGTTGGGAAATAACAGAAATTTGTAATAAATCTGTTGTAATTCTTTTGTTGAGTGTGCATATAGACATAAAGTAACGCACGGATGACGTTATCATATTGTCACTTAAATTGTAATCAAATTTTTTGCCAACAAAAATGAATTTTCCATTATTTTCTGATTGCAATAGTGTCAATGGGATTGTTCGAACTTAACGGATGACAACAGTTTGAATTAATTCCGATTCTTACATCGGAATTAGTCTCGAACAAAATACAGAGTTGTGCAACTGTCGCAACAAACAAAATAAGTGTCCTCCCACAATTACGTTGGTTACAATCAAGGTTGATTACATATTTTTTTGCATTAATTGACACCTATAAAACTTTATCGTAGAAAATGCGCATGCTTAAGTCTGGAGAGAATTTCAAGTATCTGCTCTTCCGGAAAAGGCACAATTTCAGAAGCAGCAACAACAAGTAGTTTTCTAGCGTCGCCTATTTTCGGCGAACAGCTTCAAATCGCGCCACAAATTCGATCTTGTGGCTAAATCAGTTCCGTTAAAGCAGGACAGCGTTCGTCATGTCTTTGAAAAGTGTAGCAGTAGTTACGTGTTTGGTAATAATTTCCAGTGGAAGGAGAAGACATTTTAATTTCTTTTATAATGGAAGGCTCGAAGCAAATTCTTTACTTTCTTTTCCACAACAATGACGCTGCGATCGTATTTACTAGTGAGCTATTAACTCATTTTCTTTACAATAAACAGTTGGATGGTTGCGATGCATTTTGGTAATTTTCAATAAATAATTTTATATTATCAATATTCCACTTGAACAAATGTTCCTGTGAAAACAAACGAGGGACATCAGACACTTGTAAATGCTGGAATACAAACTACACCAATGTTGAAACCGATGATGAAACAATCGTTTAGGTTCTTCAGAAATACATTTATACAACTTTAACGAAACACTCCCAACAATTTAGGAGTGGTGCATTTTTAATTGCAGTCAGTGTACGAACATGCAAAATTGTCATTCAACAGAAATACGTTACTATTGTGTAGTATTTTGTACTTGACAGGGGTACATATGTTTCCTTTCAGATCCGTTTTAACAGTTTCCAAACGGTCCATTTGAAATTAAATATAAATAACGGAATTCAATTGAACGCATTTTATTAACGCGTATTTCACGCTAATGCGTCGTGTTCCATTGTACCCCTGTCGGACACTATTTACTATTATTGGAGGGTGTTTTACTGGCCTGTAAGGGATACTAATTTGTATTGATTTCACTACAGCGTATTTTAGTCGTTTCTGTACTAAGCACGTGAGATTTACTGATAGAGAGCATAGTATAATATTGACACTAATAGTAATAACAGTAAACTTCGCTGGATTTTTTCGCTGAAAAAAATCTTTAGTATATAAATCCAATTAAATTTTGTGTTCTTTAAGAGCTTTATATGTCATTCCATTCAAATTTGTTTATGTAGTTGTACCAGATTGAGTAAATTGTTGTGTTTCTCAATATTGCTATTTTATTCGCGTAGCATTAGTTCTAGTTTGTGCTATAATGTTCAAACAAATGGCTACGAAGCCGTAAACGGCGTAGAACTATATTGTTATGTTAGAATTTAGGATATGAAGGAGATTACGATGTAATGTATTACGATGTATTACGATTATAATATAAATACTACATGCTCTGCTAGTGAAATCGATTTTGTTAATAACATTTGCAGCGTAATGCGGTTTCTGTGCATTAACAAGTGAATTTGCGCGTCCCTGTTTATGTCGTAATTGCTGCGGAAAAGTAAGAATTCATCTTTCCAAATATTATATGGTATCTTCATATAAAAATATAAAGTATTTTAGTTTTATATCACTTTTGCAGAATCTCAACACGTTTTATTTTGACATGAAGGATGCGCCTTTAATGGATTATTTTAAACAATGACGTTAGATTGGAAAAACTATGACAACGGCGTAGGCATATTTAATTTAATTCCATGCAAAAAATTATAGCTTGTAATCCGCTTCAAATGAGCCAATACTATTACTGAAGTATAGACAGCAATTCGTTTCATACGCAATGTTGGTTGCATATGCAAACAAGTTTGTAAGTCTTGATTCTTAATATTTATATATATTTTTAACTTTCCTGGAGTAAAAAGCATTGATGCGTTACTTAGATATTAAACTTTGAAACTTTCTTTTAATTTTTTTAGCGCATAAATTAAAAAAAAAACGCTTTGTTTCTTGTAGATAATAAATTATTGATTAACACAATAAATTCAGGATCTTTCAAACAGCTACAGAGAGTTTTAATCGTTTTAATAATCTTTAATTTAGTTGATTTCTTGTCTAAATTGTGAATAATACAAACAAAAGCGCGACAAATAGAACTGTTTTCTTGGCCGAGGGGATTATACTTTTTTTTTGTAAGTATTTGTTTGCATTTCAGTGCTTGTTTGTGTTTCAGTGCCTAGAAAAATATCGTATAAATAACATCCATTAAATCCAATTAAATGATATCAAAGCGCAGAGGACCAATTTGTTTTGGAAATCTATATCGTTCTTTCAGTTGTTTGTTGCAGAAAATAGGTCATTACAAGCGTTTAATAATTCTACTCTGGTTCTCCCTTAATATTAAACTTCTTGAAACCCGCTGTATGTCACAAAAGACATGTTCGTCTTTTAACTAATAAATTTAAAGAATCATTTTTGCAAACATTTAAAAGCTAAGGTTACCTTTTTTCGATATAATATTGGATTATTGTCAAAATAGTCGAGCGCCCAGAGTCCAGTAAATAAAATGCAATATTATTTAGTTATTAGTTTTGCTGTGTAACTGATCTTTGAATAAAAGCATATTTTTATTTCCATGGTTTCCTTTCAAGTTTTACCATGTGTCTGTGATATGCTGCGTGATACAAATGTTTGCTCTAACCTGAACATATTGTTTGTATAATTGTAACATAATGACGTATCTTGTGTAATTTCTGATTTATTGACAACAAATTTATTATTATTATAGGACGACATAAAGTAGACGTCCGACTTTCACAATTCAGCAGAAACTCCCAAACTAAGGTTACAGATACTTACATATTGGTAAAAGCAGGAAAACAGGCGGTATTGGTCTAGAAATGAGCGAGGTTAAAGAGGTAAAGAAATTAAAATAATAGGTACATCAGGTGTCACAAAATGAGCTCATGTTAGCCGAACGACAAACTTATCTTGTTTGCGCGGGTTAACTTTTAGAAAAAAATTGTAAAAGCGTATTCTAAAATTAAACTGAAAAATTCATGTTCTTATTTATTTATTATTATCTGTAATGCAAGGGTTGACTGTATGTAATATAACAGAAAATAAAGGTATGCATGTCGTGTTATTAGGTGATTAGAACTTGCAAATTGCTACGTTATAGGTGTATATACTAAATCACGGTAATGTATCATAATATAGCCTCTAGCTTTTGTATAAAATGAATAAATCAGGCTAGTTTTCTGATGGTCTTTATTAGACAGTGTTAACCACGATTACGATTAAATTTACGTAGTAAATATGAACTTGGTAATTCAGTGGCGCTAAAGGATCTGCTGAGACCATATCTTTTCATTAGATTATTTAAAAGGACAAAAAACATATAAAACATTTTTAATTAACTTTATCGTAACGTGCAATAAAAAAAAACTTTAGTATGCAGTAACCTAATCATGTTAACGACGAATTTCATTTTCTTTTCTACTAAACCGATTGAAAGTTTCTATGAAAATCAATAAAGCAAAAGTAAATGTGCATATTCAAAGCAACTACCAAATTCAACAAACAGCACGTTAGTCAAAGATTATGAAATTCATGTAGCTTCATCAAATAATATCTGGCAAAATGAACAATCAATTCTGGTTTTTAATATACTGGTTTTAAAGCTATGACGTCAAGATTTTGAAGTGGCAAGTTAATAACATTTCTAATGGTACGTGAGTTATTTATCCTACTTCATTACTTATGAGAAGTGTATGAAGAATAATAGAAACACCGGAGTTTTCTTTTTGCCTTTTTCTTTCTTTCTTTCTTTTTTCTTTCTTGTTACTTATTATTGTTACACAAGAAATGCTTTCCTAGAATAATAATGTTTTTCTTGGATTAAGTAATGAACGTATTTGTATATGAGTAACAAAACATTAATTAATTAATTAATTAAGTATCGCAACTTCTTGAAAATCAAATAAAGCATTTTCTTTGCTTAAGTGTACTTCTTAATTCAAATATACGAGTTCTTTAGTTCTACAAAGTAATTTCTTCATCCAAATCTAAAATTATTTTCCAAATTGAAAGAAAAAAAGTTTAATGAAGAACGGTTTTTTTTCTTTAATAAGAAATTATTTCTTTGATAACAGTAATGAGAGAAAGACATTTACCTACCACGTATTTTTGTTTCAAAAATATATACATATGCTTTATAAAATTATTTTAAATATTTACGACAAGAAACGGATGTCTTAATTCAAATATGTTGTTGGCTATACTAAATAAGCACTTCACTAATAAAAAGTTCTAACGACGTCAATTTAATGACATAGTGGTGCTAACAGTTGCTAAAGTTTAAAACCAATGAAGCAACTGATTTGACAAACCCTTTGGAGTAGCTGTTAAAGCTCAATTATTTAAAAGGTACTTAACGCCATATTTAACGTTACATGATCGATACTATTGAGTTTATTAACACATTTAATGGAATTATAAGTTGATATAAAAAAAAACAGCAAGAACTAACAGAACAAGAAACACTCGTCTGTGTTAAGGTCTAACAAGAAAATGTGTAAATACAATAACAACGAGTAATCACCGCAAACCAATTTGCTGAATTCTGAGCCAGTTTTCAGGTTCCATAAAATTTTGGAACATTTAATTTGATTTCGACAAAATGTCGATCAAATCGTACAGCTAGACACTAAATGTATTGTAGATTTATTTGTTACCGACACGTTATATACCAGGTTTATATACGAGGTTGAACATAAAACATCACATTTCTTCCGATTGCAGTTTCCATTAAGTGCATATAAATGTGGAATTGGCAGTTACACGAATGAAACCTACAACTTTTAGTTTTACTATGGTACATAAATCTAAGCCATATTTTTATTGTAGCTAGTAATAATGAGTAGTTTCAGTTATGACATTTTTACATCGAAAAGACACAAAATAAAGGTGCTAACTTAATTTTGTCAAAAAATTTTGACAATGAAATTTGTTTTTTTTACATGAAATTTCATATTGAGATCAAAATTAACGTGATATAATTTTCATTATATTACAGCTAATGAATTTTATGCCGTGTAATTTTCCCATTTAAGAATGTTGATTTCTAGGCCCCATTCGACAAGTTTTCTCAAAAATAGCATCTTTTGATATGCTTATCAACGAAACAAACAACTACTGAAATACTTATTCAGATTATCAAGACGGTGCCGTAGTAGAAGATACGTATTAAGCTAATTTCTGCAATATTCTCTGAATAATTATGAAGGCTTTTTACAGTTAACAAATGTATCAAATTATCCCTGGCATTCTGTCTATGTAATTTTTAATATAAGAAGTGACGACCTATTAGATTTACGTATACTCGATCGAGATACTGTAGAGAGACACTGTATCGAGAGATCATAAATAACACATCAGAATAAAAATAGTATCAAATTATTAAGCATCCACGTTTAATTCATGAACCGGCGAATCATTTTCTATGTCAACGTCCTCGAAAACAGAGCAAGCGAAAAAAGCGGTATTTAAAGTGAGTTTTATTTGGAGCGCGCAAACATATGATTCTAAACATAGCGTACCGATTTATAAAAAACGCTAATGTCAAACTAGACACTTGTCACCTAGGCCGTGGGAAGCAGATGCTGCTTCGTCATTCATTACCATTACCAACGAATGGTGTTCCAGTAAAAGCAGTTCTAAATCAAGAAATATATTCCGGTCCTTTTTTAGACGCAATAAAAAATAAGAGACATCTTACCCTATTTCAATAAAGTAAAACATGGAGGCAGAAGCCGCACACATTTGTTCGTTTCGGAAACATATGGAGCCGTAATAAGATGTACGGCTGCAACGTTTAGGGTATGTTTAACTTATACGCGTCCGAGAAATCTTTAATTGTTGCACGTTTGAGATTCTATTACTCGTTCTCTGACTTAGTACTAAGCTTCATTGGTATAATCAAAAATATATAATGCTAAGATAACTTAATTCTCTCATGGTATTGATGGAATAATTCACGGCGAATCCAACGAAATGAGAGAAAAAAGGGCGTCATCAGCGCGGCTTCGAGCGTACCTTCATCTCTACCTTTTGTCGCTGTTGCCTCACAGTTAATACCATAACTTCCAAAACGACAAACTCGACATTTCTTCGACATCGAGCGAAGGTACGCTCGATGCCGCGCTGATGACGCCGGGTAGGCAGAAACATGTCTAGTGTGCTTTTTTCTATCCTTTTGTTGCGTTCGCAGTGAATTATTCTATCAATATACCACGAAGAAGCTAAGCTATCTTAGCATTATCTATTTTTGGTTTCATTGTTTCTAGGCATTTTCTGATGACTTCTTTTCATTGGCATATACGGTGATTACGTTATGTGCGTGTTAATTTTCGCGAGAGCAAATATGAATTCCTAGAAAACTTGGGCGAAAGGTCTTTATGCAGAAGAAGCAATAAAGAAATAAGGATTTATGTGCGCGAGACACGCGAATTTCGCTAACATCGCGGAATACACATTTTAAAAGGACGAAGATTTAATGGTACACGTTCATAAAAATACTTGTTACCGCGTTAAATACTACTGGAAAAACTCTGGAACAAACTAGCGCTCATTAGGACTTTCCTATTCGCTAACTATATATTTTTAGTATGTATATAGGTACCTTTTACGCGTATGAATGCGTGCGGTATATATGTATTTATATAAGAAAAAGCCTTCTAAATATGTTAACTAATTGCATGTGCACATGTTCGTCGTTATTGGTCTAAAGTTACGTACCACCAAAGAAATTCATCTATTTCAGAGTGAATACACTCAAAAAATAATCGACAAGCAAATAAATATGATTACTTTTAAATTAGACAGAGTTACGGTTAAATTATTTAAGCAAATTGATCTTTTACGTACAATTTCATGATAACACCTTGATGCTAATATTAATAAATTAGCATCCTGAATGCCACTAAAATAATTATGCAGTGGCGCAGCATAATCAATAAGGAAATAAATATTATCTTGCAAGAGAACACCGGAAGCTCAAAGACTCTAATTTTACTGAAGGAGTACCTTGGTATAAGAACAACGCAATATTTTTTGCAACTAAATTACCGGATTTTGGTGTGCAATAACAATTTTGCTGGTTTTTTAGTGTGTTGTATTTAATCGTTCGTTATTACACGTTACTACAACAAAACTAACTCTTATTATCTATGAAAATAATTCCTAACTTTTATTCGAAATGTGCTGATGATGTTATTCAAAGCTACTCCTGTTACATCATGATACTCCCTCTCCGAAAATTTGCATGATTCTTGTAATTTTTGTAAATATCTTGGAAATTCTAACAAACATATTTTTTTTAGAACAATATAGCGGTCTCAGATCTTTTAATCTGGTCAATTTGTTTGTTATGATGCACATAATTTAGTTTCGAGAGTTAATTCTTATTTTTTGAAATTTTGTGCTTTTTGATATCGATTTGCTGTTTTGTTTACTTCAATCGACAAGATTGGCCATCGAATATCCTTCATATTTGAGCAAGTTTCTGAGCTGTATGTACAAATAAGTAGATTAACTTCACGTGGTTTATATAAAGTATATTTTTGCAAATGCAACAATATTCTATATTATGGGAGGTATTACTCTAGAGGTAAGTATTGCACGTTCCTTTAATTTACTATAATTCATCAAAAGACAAATACTGCGTTTCGAAATATCACATAGAAATACTTGTCTCGCACATCTTGATTCCTATGCCGATAAGGATTTTAATACATAATAGCCGATCCAAATGTTTGAGGATAGTCTTCAGAATTTGCATTTTGAATTAATAGATTTCATTAATATCCCAATTAAGGATTAATATAAAAAATAATCGTTGCTTTAATACAATCAACCATGAATGCCTATGATGAATTGCATATAGAATTAATGTCCCAACAAAAGAAATGAAGGCGAGTTCGCCAAACTCTCCAAGAAGCCATAGTTAACTATCTAAAGTTATTGAAGGTACTTTCTATTTATTTTATTAAATGATTATTTTTCAATAAATCATGTAATTTAAAAATTAAAATGTTAAATATCGACGTTTAGTTCGGTTAAATATTTATTATATTCAAATTTTAGATTTTGATAAAGTGATGACGGATTTAGCCCATAGCTAGTAAATGGGATCAATGTCGATCCTTCGGTAAATCGACTTAAAATTTTCAAATAAATTGTCAGATCTAGCAAGATATCTGCCAGGTATCTGCCATGTTTCTTGTTTTTGGTTTGATTTTTTTGTATATTTTATAATAAATTTTTTTATAACATTTTTTATAACGTTGTTGTTTATATTATTATATGTTATGAATAAGATGTGTTCGCTAACTTTCCTTGCTTTTTTTTTGAAAAATCAGACACTGAAGAAGTCGTCCTTTTTCTTTCACCTAACGTAAATTGCAATGAAATATTACAATAGAGTAATAATATGCAATAATTATTTAGAATAAAGTTATATTTAATGAACGTTGCATGTAAATTGACATATTTTTCTTATAATAATAATTTCTTTCTTATAATATACGTGTCACACAAAAAAAGAAAACGATATAAAAGCATGTATAACCATTTTACAAAGTATTGCAATATTATTAAACGCTGCTACTTTACAGAATATTTTGTATTTTCGTTTATAGTAAAAACAGTAAAATGTCTTAATGGTTTCTATTATTGTCATTATTATATACCGGATACGTTTGATTCATTGATAGCGAGTACTTTAATCGTAGTCGAAATATTTTCTGAATTAAACTCTCATTAATATGTAATCGTATTTTGGATGCTCTTACGTTATATACAGCAGTACATACGTTGTTTGCGTGAAAGCGTTAAGTAAACAATAAATTATCAATATTCAACGCTTGAAATACAAGTGTTTATCTACTTCATTTAACCGTAAAATAATTACTACGATGTTCAACTCATATTTATTCTCTTTGCATGAGCGAGTGCTTAGCTGCTGCATACAACTTCGTGTACGCAGTAGGCTTCATTGGAGCGTAGCAGCCCTGCTTAATAGTAATGTCAACGAGTGGTAAACACATGTTTTGTTCTTCTTCTTATCAATGGCAGTATATTAATCAAGCCGCTCTTCCATACACGATCATTCCAAGATGTATTATTAAGTTCCCCTTTTCGGTCTCTGATGATTATCAACTATATACGCACTATCGCGGTGATGTACAATTATCTGTTTGGGATAAACGTGAAATGCATTAAAGTCTTATTTATGTTACGTTCGGTATGTACGCGAGGAAAGTTTAGATTGTTCCCTTACATAATTTTATCGTTGCTTAAGTTGATAATAAAAGTCTACTAAAAAATGACGCGGTGTGGGAACGTAGTAATAAATTTGTTTCTAGCTTCGTCAGTCTAAAATCTGAAAATGGGCTCCTTGGTTTCCTACAGAATATTTTAAAGAAATCTGTATCTGTAAATCTAATACGTATCTACATATTTAACGATGCGAGATGAAATCAATATTACTTCAAGCCATGATCGGCTTAGCTTCTGTATGAGGAAAAGGAAAAAAGCAACAACAAAATTCATACTGTCACAAGATGTTTCACATAAACAACGTAACGGATCTGTTGGATTTTCATTTGTTTTTGTGCTGTGTAATGTAACGACAAGTGCAATCCTTAAGCAGATATTGCTTTCTTTCCATTTAATAAAGCTAATCTTCTCTTTCTCAGAAAAAAAAGCAAACAATGGAGCTTGGGCTGCGGCGTGGTTCTTTTATATGGAAATTATTACGCAGAAAAGAATTGTTTTTATTAAGATATCTAAGGGAATGCATAATAATGTTTAGTAAAAATTCGCATTTATTCAGTTTACATATAGATGCAGATAAATTATATTTTACATGTTCTATTTTTAACAATGAATTAATCTCCATAAAAAAAATATTTTTTTGCGATTGCATTCATCGTCTTAATAGTCAACTTCTGTTACAGTCAAAGTATATCTAAAGTAATTTTTGAACACTAGGATTAAAAGATTCAAGAGATATTGGCTGTAAATTGCTAGTTTTGTGCGTATTAACTCTTTTTATTGCGGTACAATTGTATTAGAAATATTGAAATATTTTATTCGTCTTTTCTCTATTGGTGAAGGTTGTTGGCTTCTAAGTGTGGATTAAAAAGAAAACATTATTAAGTAACTTTTCGGTGAAATTTAGGGAGAGAAGATGTCTTTTATATGCTACCAAACACTTAATGTGGATTACATTTCTTTGAAAGTAAGGCATTACCAACATACAAAAGTATGCAGGTGCTAAAAATTTATATAGTTACCTAAACTACTGTTTTCCCATGAATTACCTTAAATAATTTATTTGAGAGCCAATTCACCAATCAAATATATGCAAGACATAACTTAAATAATTGTCATAAAATTTAATATCACCGGCAACCAATTAATTAAACCAAAATGAAATTGCCATTCAATATCCTGTTAAATTAATACTGTATCTACTTGTAGCCGTTAGGTTGTTTCTTCAAACAAATTTATGGTATCCGCAACATTGAGGTCTGGCAACGAAATTAATTATATAAAGTGAACTTAATTTAGAAAGAAATTGCCCGGTTACATTTTCTAATACGCCAGCCAACGACAGTAGATAGCAAAAATCATAAAAATGATACATCTTGCACTAGAAAGTACAAGATGGCGCACGTTTTTACGCAGTCAACGTGAAAATTTCATTAAAAAGTAAAATTTCCAAGCTTTACAAGAAAACTGTTTCATGAAAAGTATCACATATGCTCTAAATTTGCACATGTTATTAGGCATATTATTTGTGATATATAGTACTAATAGTATATAATTAAACAACTACTGATCAAAAACTGGACGAAAATATTATAATTTTTTGATGCCAACATGTTTTTGTAATCAAGAACTCGGTTTCTCATCATTTAAAATTACTTCCACCATTTTGTAAAGTTCTCTATAAAGCATGCATTTAATGAAGTAATATTTGGAGGTTTTGTATAATTTCTGAATATCTCAAAAGCGTTTTTAATTTCTAGCTTCAAAGTGTACATTTCGTAATAAAATGTAGTTTTTTTTTTCATGTTAATTTATTTCAATTTAGGGGATTCTGTAACCATCTGTTACATTAAAATTGAAAAGCTTCTGTTAAGGAAAATCTTTAGAAAAGACAACACTTGAGGATTTTGGGATTTTTCAGTACTTTCTACAGTAATACAGTGATTCAATACACAGTATATCCCATAAAAGAAATATACAACAATTCTAAGAAAGAATGGATTAATTTCTCTTTTGAAAGGATAATTTTCTGGCGCAGAAGGCGTTGTTTCATAGGTAGCTAATTAGGTGCGTACTATTTAACTGTTGGCACGTAAAATATAAACGCCATTTTCCATATTTGAAATATCAATATTTTTTGAGGGCTTTTTCACCCATCACTCATCACAATATATGAAAATTTTTTTAGTTGTATTCATCGTAATAATCATAAAAGTTATAATTAATTGACATCAACTCTTGATCAGTATTTTCTCTTCTTCTAATTTGAAATTAAAACAATTTTGTGAGATTCTCAGCATGAATTGTAGCATTTGTAAATTTTCCGCGTCAATATACATGTTTTGTCATAAAATTTATTTTAGATGTTAGAACACGCTTGTAATTTAGAGCTTATCAAAATGCCAATATTAGAATTCCAGTATCCAAGTGTTGGAAGATGTTACAGAATACAGTTCTTGAAAAATAGTAGTCAACAAGATTGCTGCCGTTTGTTTGAAAACGATTACAGCACAGTCAGTTAAAAATAAAAATGGATATTTCTAAAGAATTAAATTTTCACAAAATTATTCAAGATATCTGCTTCACGTTATCTTACATTTAATTAAGCAATATCCATTTTATTTATTTGTACATCGTGAGCTGCTTTAAAGCTTGTGCTAGTAGCGCGTCTGGTCGTATAGTAGATATGTACATATACACGCTGCAATTTTTCATGGCTAAAGGGAACCAAGAGAAAGTAATAATTAAATTTTAGTGTGCACGAACATTCCATTGATTTTTCACCCTCGCCTGCTGTATATGTGAAGCCGCATTTTGCGAGTGATTTAACATCGAAAAACCTAACAAAATATTTAACATGGTGGAAATCTATTAGCATATTTATGAAGTTCAGGATAGAAAGTGTAACAAAATTCATAACTTTATGTGATAATTTCACCGGGGCTATTTTCATGTAGTTTTCACGGAACACGCGTGACCCATGGGAATTTTCCTCGCCAGTAGCAGATCATTATCTCGATGCGTTCCTTTTTTCTACTTTGTTAGCGTTCGATCGGATAAATGAGAAAATTAATTCAAGGATGTTACTGGAAATACCTCTTAGATTCGATATTGTGGAAACGATGAATGAATGAACGAAAAGCTTTTCACGCTTTCAAGAGGTTTTTTTTTTGTCGAGTCACGCGTCGATTTCTACGATGTTCAAAGTTCAAGATTTGTTAGAGTGAATTAAAATAGCTATCGAGTTCGAATACCCGCGACATTGTTTGCGTGTGTTTCCAAAAATTACGCCGGGGGAGTATATCGTATTTGTTGGAATGTCGCGCAAAAATGCGACTTTAGAAGCGTAAGCTTCAAAATTGAGCAATACTTTGGTGTTCTTGAAATTAATGTTAAAATTAGTAATTTCTATTTCTGTGCCTCTTGATTGATTTTTTAAATTTTATGATACCCACTCGTCCCTTTAAAATATTAAAGTTACATTCTAACGCTACAACTAATAACGTAGAAATAGAAGTAAAACTTACTTTATTCGATGTGTAGATATGTAGAAGTATCCGGCAAATCGTTGTATAGGATGAAGAATAGACGAAAAGCACTGAATTAAAGAGCAATAAATCCAAGTAAAACGCACTAACAATTGCTGTAATTCTCAAATAAACAAGCACTATTTATAACAATACATATCTTTTTAAAAGGTGATCTCACTTCGTTGAAAACACTACGAAATCGTCACTTCCTCCTTTTAAAAATACTGGTGTTTGTTGGCGAAGATATAACACCAATAATAGAGACAGGTTTATATTTGAATAGGCGCGACAATCACTTAAGAATCCAGCAAGAAAGTGTTTATTATACGATGTATGTTCACTAAATTATACTATATAAATGATAAATATATTTTATACTTCGATCGATACGGATTATATTCGTTTATTCGCGAAAAAGCGTCGTTTCGTTATTATCTGTGCTACGTACGCTGTCGGCATAATATTTTCGTTATTTCAGGAAATCTGTAGATTCCCCTCCAGGAAAAATTTCGCCTGGTATCAAGTTCGCGCAGCTAAAGCGTCCGGACTACTACTGAAACAAGCCTTGCGTTGCGCGCCACACAACGGCCTACGTACTACTGACACTACCTTCCCCCTGAAAGCTACACCAGACAAAGATAGAAGCGGCGATCATTAATCACACGTTGGCGTAAGAAAGGGACGGGGAGCGCTCGTGATATCCGAAAGAGAGAAAAAGACGTTCCAATTATCCAGAATCGGATAAAACCGTCTTATATGCGAGATCAAGTAGCAAGTCGAACATTGGTTAGCGAGATGCTGAAGGAGAAGAAAGGCCAAACGCGAAGAACGACCGTCACATTCTTGGCAAGGCGATCGGGCAAGCGGGATAGAATTTTAAAATGTGCGCCGCCGAGATGAGAATTTATAAATAATACCGTAGTCACCCTCTTGCGTGACAAATTTTCCAGCTGCAGGTATACACTGGAGGTCGCTAATTTCAGATTTTATAAATTATAAATTCTCTAAACTAACAACTTTAAATTTAGGTAGTACTTGCCTTCTAAGAAGCTAACGCGGAGATTTCCTTGGAGTTATAATATCCTAATTGCCAAAATCTTCACAGGTATATTTTTAAAAATAATACAACCAAATTTACAAATACATTCTAATCATTTACCATTAAATCAAGGCTATGCTGCGGTGAAATGTACATGTAGTTCCTATCCTCACAGCACCGCGTGATTGCGTAATACTTTCTTTAATGGGCACTCTTTCATGTAAGATTAATAGACTTTTTCTTAAAGAAACGCAAACAAGGAGAAAGGACCTTTATACATGCCGGATTGAAGAAGAAGGTTTGTACCCGATTCGATGTTTTCGATATTTTAGGGAGAATCTAATAGCAAAGCTTGGTCTGTAGACGCAGCACAGCCCTCAGAAAGTAAAAGACTTTCAATTAACGGAACTCACGTTTTAAAAATACTTCATGAGCATTTGTATGTCTGATTTATGTTATTCCGAACAGTCTCGACTTGCAGTATTAAACGATCTTCCATGCAGCTGTCAAAGGGATACGTATAACACATTTTCGCATTTGGGATCAGCCAAGTGTACGTATGTAAGCTGATGTATGCAAACTTATCAACAGTTAAATTTGGATTTTATTTATTCGCGCCTTGTAACTTAACGCGATGAACCTGTAGTAAACACGAATAGAATAAGTCACATACCGTATAAGCAAAGAAAATTAAGAATTAGAGCTACGTATTCAGTACACAAAGACATCGAACGAGGATTTCACTTCTGTTTTTCTTTTATTTGAAGTGTTTGGCTTTATTTCCGGTGTTTTGATATATGAAAGTTTTTGGAATATCAGTGTGCTTAAGAACAAGAAGATGCTCTATAATTAGCTCTTCCGCTGATTTAAGATCAAGTTCTATGTGAAAGTTTCGGCTCTTCAGTTTTTGTTTAGTGTTCTTATAATATATATGATGCAGCATATGCATTTATGTATTCAGCAAGATAATAAGCAAAGTGCAAAAAGCAAAAAGCAAAATTTCCACCTTCTTGCGTACAACAATGTCCACAGATTGCAAAACAGGACAAATATTAGAACCAATAAGTGTAGTAAGAGCAATTCTACAAGCAAGAATAGAAAGAATAATAATTGTAATGGTGCATCACGCATGCTTAGTCCTACTAACAATGCGAATATCTGGTTTTAATATTCCATGTAACTGTTGCTCAGAATTTCTCCAAATTCTAATGACGAATATCTAGAATCAATTGAAATTTGCAGGTTTAACACAACATCTTTTTGTACAAGATTTAGAAATAAATGGAAATATTTAAGATTAACGATTTATACAATGTAATATATAATATATCGAGTTTCGACCAATTTTCTTCGACACTTCATTGCTCAAGTAGCTCGAAAGGCAAAACTTTCTCGAAAACTTCAAGGAAGAAAGACACGATTTTCTTTCTAAACGAACAATGTATTTTAAGTAAGCTATCGACGATGGTCTTCCCAATGATTTTCCTACTACGCCGTTCAGGGTCAATAGAATATGCAAAACCGCATCTATTGCCTTACGTGAATCATTTTAATCTCGAGCATATTTTATATCCATCGACAATTGCCTTGAAAAATCACATCTACTACATCAAACATTAGTTTTAGTGATATTATAGAATATAATTACGTCTGGTTATGGTGCAAGTCTCTCTTTACAGTGTTTGACCGTAAATACATTAATAAATAAAGGTTCAAAATATGGTACAGTGTTAACCGCATGTGTATTTTACTTCATAACGCAGCTATATCATGTTGGATCCATGTTATCTAACGGCTAAGAACCTTGTCTAATTGCGGATTAGCATATTTTTTCTGGCACCAAAATATAGTCGACGTTCAAAGCTACCAATACTCTGTTTATACCTTTTACATCCTAGTTCTGTATGGTTGGCGCCGTTTGCTTCGTTGCAAACATCCTAGCATTTTTTGAATTTCAATTGGTCACAAATATTTATGAATGAAAATTTGGTCTTGTAGTCGATTAGTTCAACATATCAGCATGGGGACCTAATTACAGTTATTAACGAATAATATTTCGTGCGTTTTCTTCGTAAGTCATGCTATATCGATTTTCCCATGTGTCACGTTTTCGTGCTCTAATAGCGTGAAAAGGGGCAATAATATCGTGGATGTAGGGTTTGATTCATTCGCTCTTACTAATTGGTCAATAGTAACATTATTAATCACCGTTTATGCAGAATAAACCACTTTTTACTATTTCGCATATATATATATATATATATATATATATAAAATATGTTGGTCACTGCATCGTTGCAATTCTAGAATATATCGGTTGTTAATCAAATCAAACTTCGTTGGAGATATTAGGTAGTACCGTCTGTCCTGTACATGATGGGTTCCATTGTTTATTGGATACGTACGTAGCAAATCAAGTTTGTCTGATAATTGATATACTCCAAGCCAATATTACCGTAGGTGTTTTACATGAGGTTGGAACTGATTTGATGTACGAATGTCTGGAAAATTCCGGAAGACCGGAAGAACAGAACAGTAAAAGATGGACAAATTTATGTGTGTATATTAATTTCAACATCAGGAATAATGCTAGGTCCCAGTAAAACTAATGTAACGTATAGAAAAAGCAGTTGATGGTGCATGTAGAGATCACGTAAGGAAGTACTAGAGAGAACGGGAGATGACACAACGTAAAGGTACGGCTTACCGTATACGTTACCGCTAATTCTAAACAACACAGAAAACATTAGAAACGCTTTAAAGTTAAATAATTCTAAATTGTCTAATATATTATTACAAAAATCATTTCGATTGTACACACTTCATATTGTACTTCAAATCCACAAAAATTTCGCCAATGGTCTTTTTGGGATAAGGAAAAACTAATGAGAACACAAAAAGATTGTAAGAAGCAAGTTTGTTGTTATTTATATGTTTGTAAAGTTTCTTGCGAAGGTGCTTGTTATAATTTTAGGTGCTTTTGCTTCTTGAGAAATGTAAAATATTTTTCGTCTTTCTTGATACCACGTACACGATCTTATTATATTAAAGAGTAACGGAAAATTTGAAATTCGCATTATCTCTGCTTGAGCTATTTTTATTTACACAATCGGTTGGGTTTGAATGAGGTCAGTTAGGATACGTTTCAACGAATTTTTATACGCAAATGAAAATTTATTATAGATTAAAAAAGTTTCTACCGTACAGCGTAAGTTCTGTGCAAACTTGGAAGTTTTAATATGTTTGCATCTAACTTTAGTTTGTACTTTATTCCAGTCAGAATACGATTTGGAATTTATGGATTATCTATAGTACTACATCCGAAATTTAGATTTCTTTTAATATTTTAAATGAGAGTAAGATATACATATGAATATAGATTCAATTCGGTATCTGGTAAGGCTTTATTTTAATAATTAGCTATCGATTTCACAGGGTATCATCTATCCTAGTTACTGCAAAAATCAACTTAAGTAATTTCATACATTTTTCTAGAATGTGGCTTATAAAACTGTAACAATGTAGAAAATTTGAGCTTCTCTTCAAACCAATTTGACACCCATTAAATGTAATTAATGCCTGTACAGGCTGAGCATTTTGAATTGAAAAAGGCTCGATGGCAAACTACAAAAGAAAGGTAAATCTTATTAAGAAGAGTTGTTCAGAAATAGTATCCATATTCAAATATACCTCTCTTGTAATGTTTATATCTAATCTGCTTAAAGTATTCTTATTAGTGCTTGAATTACTAATGGAACGGGAATTAGTGGCAATCGTTAGGCGTTTTAAGTTGCTACCAAGAATTATTGAAGTTTAGGTGTTTTCCGTGTATTTTGTTCATCTGCTGTGTGAATTAGGAGGTAAATGGAAATAGACATTGCACTTCAAGATAACTAATATTTACCTCTGTTCGTTGAAGGATGTAGTTATTTGCTGGTATTGAAACTTATCAAGAAATAAGTGAAAGGATTGTAGAGAAATTGGTTCATGTTTCAACATACTCAATAAAAAATAAACAAAACTTATAACTTTTATTATGTCATTATATTAAATTACTTTTTAGTGTATTGTGCGCCTCCGTCCCTGCCTATAATAGTTCTCTGCGAAATATCAATACCGTTAATTATGAAATATTTGGGAGCTGATGTCGCATGTTCGGTAATAACGGCTTCAAGATAGACTTGATTGTTGAATTTTAAATAACCCAACAGGGAAAATCAAATCTAATCTATATCTAATCCACTTACCGCCGAATATTTGCATAATGTTGATCATATTTTATAATAGTAAGTCACTAAGTTCATTCAATAGAAACTGGGATCTCCCATATTGAATTGGACTTAATTCTGAGAGTTGAGGTTTTCGCAAAAGGAAAATTGATGAAATATTCTATCATGTAAAATACCTCACCAAACAATAGTGTTACACGAATATTGGTCCCTATGATCTACAATGAAATCGGTGTTTTCTTGGCTCCACTATACACAGTTTTGAGAACACGCTGTTTGACTTGAAATTAGCTTCATATGACCATATTATTTAATTTGGAAACGTTATCTGTCTCTGTTATCTTCTCGCTCATGCCATGTACAGAAGTCGAATCGGGGGATGCCTTAAAGTACTTATAATTCTGGTTTTACAAGGGCAGAAACGATTCTCTTTTAGTATTCGGCTGAAGCTGATACAATTCTTCAGTCAATCAATCAGGAAGCTCGATGTGAGAAGATGAACAGAAAGCACCAAAAATACTTGTATTTTTCACGTAAATACCAATAATTCTCGATATCTCAAAACGCCTAAGGAATGACACTATTTCTTATTTATCATTAGACGTTATATCAATAGAATAGAACGTTATATCAACTAACGTCTATATCAATAAACATTAGCCCGTACTTTGACGCGCGTTATACATATACTTGGTTATCAGTCAATGGGGTGAAGGTATTGTAAATGGACATTTATGGTTGAAATCTCTGACGTAATTTAATCACGTTTTCTTCGTAAATGTTCCTTCATCGTTGTACGTACACTTCCTGATAATAAATGAGTTAATAAGAGTTTTAATGCGCATCATTTTGGGCTTGATAGGTTTTCATATAAAAAGAAAGTGTTAAGGTTTAAGTTCAATGAGGATGACGAGAGCCTTATGCAAAGAATTAATTAAAGTAATTACTTTAAGCGGTTCTTATGTGTTCATAGGGATGTAGTGCGGCTCGGCACGCTTCTGAGAATTTCCAGCTGACACGACCTTGTTGGTTTTTAGCGTCTAAGCTGTCAACAGGATAAATCAAAATGCTTTTGATAAATTAAAGCAAGTAAGATAGGAGTCGACTTCGTAAGAATACCTCACGGTGATGATGCGGGTTAGGTGTATGTACATACACACAATGCTTATACGAGGATAATACGATGAATAGCTCTAAATATTCGCTAAATATTCAATCCAATGATGTTTTAACTTTTTTGAACCATCCTCTGCAAAGTAGGCATCTGCTTCCTTAATGAGCTCTCCATTTCGCACGAACCGCTTTCTGTCAAGTTATTCCTTCAAGTTTGGAAAAACAAAGAAGTCACAGTAGGGTAAATATGGTGGGTAATAAACGTTGCTTGGAAGTTAAGCGATTCCGTTTTTAATTAATTGTCAGCGGACGTGGCACTCATCTTGCCGCTTTGTACGCATTGATATGTTTCTCATATCAGCAATCTCTCCAGTCTTGATAATATCCTACACTTTATTGATCGTATATCATATATCCGCTGTTACCTTCATCGGATGACTTGACCGCTCCTCATCAAAGACGGATGTTCGATCATGCGTAAATTTAATAAACCAATATCTGATGATACTCATCGCATGGTCTTTATAAACCGCATCCAACTTTAGTTGATTTCTGCAGACATTTTCTAATCCATCCCAAGACAAGAAATCGATCTGGATTGTTTTTCTGAGTCCACATAAACTTTTGAGATAAAGCGCCGTCTATCTACCGTACCATCCTTGTAACTCAGGTCTGATGAAGGTAGACAACTTTTACTGTTGCAACTATGCAACTCTAATCTTCGAATGTCGCAGCAGTTGTCAGGGATGAGCGGAACGTTGCTACCACGCTAGCCATTGACTACTAAATAACAAACGTAGCAAATACACGGACGATTCCCTCGCTGCGATCCCGTAGTCGTTGATTACTGTAAAATATATGTTGCCATGGAAGCATATCAGTGAAAGATTTACATTTATGAAAACAGATGAAGAAGATTTTGATACCGAATTACGAATTTTTTGATTGATATGTAGCTGGCATTTTTTTTTTAATTAGTGCAGAGGTCAAATAAACAAGCAAAGTTAGTTCTTTGTAACGAAAATCGATATTTTGCTAGTTCTAACTTCTAACAGTCGGCTTCCAGGTGTTCTCAAGTAAGGTACTAAGGTATTGCTCTAAGATCAATACAACTTCGAAATAATAGAAGCTGTCCTTGCGCACGTCATACGTGTTCGAAGTGGAGTTATTACAGAGCCGCAACATCAAAAGTTGTTAGGATCTTGGTTGTAAATATTCATTAATGCAAAAAGATTAGCATCTTCGCCTGATTATAGTCTAGTCTAGTTTCTTCTCTTTGAGGAAATGTTTAAAGGCGTAAGATCGTATGCCTTTGATGCGACCAAGAAGACATATTTTTAACAAATTCAAAGTTCCCTTTATCGCATATCACGTGGTGCCATTTACATTTGCTGTTTTACTATTTATGAAACAAATGACCTGTAACTTCTCTAGCCCTCAATACATGTTACACGATTACTTGAAAGGGATATAGGACTTATTTTCAATCAGTCGAAGGTTTTTACTACTTCAAATCTTACAATTTTGTTTGTTAACGTAACTTTGAGGTGGAAATGGGGTTCGCTGGAAAATTTTCGACGAATTCTTGCACATTTTCATTGGAATGAGCAATGTGTGGACGTACCGGGACTTTTAAATCATCAACCGTTCCGGAAAATTCGAATTTTTAGATAAGTTTGCGAATTGTGTTCTTGCATGGCACATGATAAAACCAAAAATGTTGTTACATACGAACTGGAATTTTCGTTGAAAGTTTGCACAATTCTAACATGTTCTTCGGTTATAAAACGATCCACAACTAAATTGGCGGCTCTCTTGATAATACATGCAACATATAAACTTAACTTGTTGAAGACTTGCGTGAAATTCGAATCCGGCATCTATTGTAGCTTATCTAAAATCCAAAAGCCAAGCGATATAGAGAAAAATCGTTTCTGGAAGCAAATTATTCTTATTTGGTTCGAGTTCATTACGGGTTTGTATAGTACACAATGTTTACATATTTGTAATTAGTGGAAAAAAGTTTTTGAAAAATCGCCTAAATACGTAGGTAAACTTTTAGTCCAAATAATTAGTTAGTTAATATCAATATCTTATGGTAATAATGAGTAAAAAGAAAACCATATTACAAACATCTCTTCCTCCTTAATGAATACCAGAAGTTCTTAATTTTCCCAGATTAGTCCTATCTCAAAAACGTTTTTGTTACTGGGCAGTAGTTGACGATGTTCAGATGAAAATAAATGCTTTAATAATTCTTTGCCTTCTTTCTTTTACTAACGTTTTATGAATTGACTTTAAATACAAAAAAAATCGTACAAATACTAGCAAACATTAAAAAAAAATACATTACTCTCTAGGGACTATGTAAACTATATCCTTTAACCTTAAAGATGTATGAGAAAAATGTTCAAGGAATGTTATTTATTTTCATTGTTTCGAAATACCGCCATTGTTCTTAAAATAACTTTGAGTATTTGTGTGAAGCATTTACATGCGGGTCCTAACGAACACAAGAATGAAAATGGAGAAAATAAAATCCAAAACTACTGAATAACAACAGCATTCTTCTGAAATTAACTTTTTGTTTTATTATATTGGTTGATTATTAAAAAAGAAAATTTGAAAGGTAGTAGTGTAGTTGTATTTGCGCATTAAAATAAACGAGAAGGAAGCGCTGCACTTTAAATTTCGACAACAGTGTAATTTGTTATTATTGATCCGCTATGTGGACTATTCGAAAAACAAAATATAAACAATTGTACCAGAAGTACATACAAACGGTACATAAATTATCATTAATTGCATGGCAAAGTGGCTGAGTTGATCGATTCATGTTTACTAAGTAAAGATAAATAAGGTGTCGGACGTAAAAGTATAGACTCGTTTACAATAATAACATAAATCAATCGCTAATTCATAATCTATGACCATACGTAAGACAACGACAATCATAATTCCGAGCCCTAGATTTATAGCAGATACTAACATTTATGTATAATTTCATGCTCTCATTGATATTTACGTGGTGCTGCATATTTTTGTTTTGTTATTCGATATTGTTAAACTAAGACGTAAAGGCCGCCTGATTTATTGTTACATATAACTCCTTTAAGTACTCCCCGGATATCTCGCTGAATATATGTTTTAATAACGTTCCATTTTGCACGTAAATGCACCGCGCAGTGAACTATTTAATAGATCAATGATCTGTCAGTGAAGCTTTTATTCCCTTCGTATTATGTAAATAGATGAAGATAAATGCATTTACTGTAGAAGTATTGTTAGCAAATGCCTTTCCATGTTTCGTTAAAAATAATATACAGGTGTTCGCGTTTTGTATATACAGATATAAAATTTTGTCTGTAATAATACTCAACACTACAATTAGAAGATAAAAAAATTATACATCTAAAGGCAGAAGTGAGATAAAATATGTGTTTGGCTTGAAGACAATTAATGTGTTAAAATAGGAAAAGCGAATTATTTAATTTGATGTGGTAGTGTTTCTTAAAGACGATGCATTTCAGAACAAATACCAATTATAGTATGGGAAGCATTATTATTTTACCGGTTGCGAAAACTAAATTTTGACGCTGTTAAAAATGAGGAAGTTTATGTATTTGAGGTACCACGAAAAAGAACAATACCGGCCTTATATTCGATTTCCTTTCTTGGATGGGAAAACGTGCGTAGAGCAGTAATCAAAGAGATGTTTAATGCAGTGCATAAGAACCACATCTGATAACTACCATCCGATACTGGTTTAATTTGGGCGGTGAGGAGGATTCAGATTATCCCATTGTGGTTACTAGATCATATTGTCCATAAACTTCAGGATGTCCTATTAGTAGACCGCTCCGGGTGAAGATTGGAGAGATTGTTGATGTGGTGAACATCTTAATTGAAAACATGTAAAACATCCTTCACGAAAAGTTGGATATCGGCGATGGACGTCACGTCTGCTAACATTTGATCGAAAACTCTTAAGAGCAATTGCGGCGTTGATTACACATCACGACGCGCCAGAAGCTAGGGCAAGGTCAGTCAGGGCTTTCCGGCGAATGTGCACCAAAAGAGATGAAGACTATTCCATCAATCGGGAATGTTATGGTAATGATGTCATGGGACTTGCCAGGTACAATATCCTTTCCTTTTCCAAACTTGAAAAATGTAATGAAGACGTCACGGGTCTACTTTGTAGAGAGTTGCTGTTATTTAGTGTGTTGAGCTACAAGGAGTATGATGAGAAATAGATTTACTAAATGCAAACGCTGCCCTCCTTGAACACCTGTATTTATCATACCTTCGTCGTATTTTGTATAACAATTCGTGCAATAGGTTGAGCTTCGCAACAACCTTAGGCTCATTTCATATAGTTAGCTTAATGCTTATGAAGTAAAGTTCTATCTTTTTGTATAGAAAAATTAGAAACATATGGATTTTCTCATGGATGGATGCAGAAATAAGGCAGATATGCAATATTGTAGTCGTACAAGAATATGTTCCAGATAATTGTTATTCCATTTGGAGCAAGCAATTTTTATCTGGCCTATTATTTCCCCAAAGCGCTTCGAAGTTGGCTGTGTAGCGCACCCTATTGTAAAGATTAATAAAACCATTAACGTTGGCATTCATGATAATGTGATTAAGAAAAAAATAGATAGACAGTAAAAAGAAATGATGTTTTCAGAGCAACAGCATTTGCTCTAGATAAATTCTCCAAAAAGTCTTTTCTTATTTGTGTTTTTAAAAGCGACTTGTATTGTTTATATCTTACAGAAAGGATAATTGAGATTTCTAAAGATTCTTTCTGATATTTGTTCTTGTTTTGTTGCGTGTGTATCTTTTATGCGATTACCATATTAAGCCAAAGTGCATAATACTTACGCCCGTGTAGAAATGCCGGCACATTCTTACCTATGTTACACAGTCGTTTATAAAGCTTGGCACAAGTGCACAAACAGATAACAGGAATGACCGATCAACTTCACCAACTGCAGAGTAACTCGACACAAGGATGAACGCTTACGGTGATAAAGTTCCTCGATAAACTAAAGGTGCGTCATCGTCACATACTTGTAGATCAGCTAACACTAAATCCAGTAATCTAAGTACATTTTAAATCGTTTAATTCAATAAAATGTTTAATTGAGTGGTACTTATAATCGTTTAAATTAAGCCCACTAAAAAGTAGACAGTTAAAATCTCCGGTTATAACGTTAAATAATGAGGTAATATTTTAAACACTTCAGTAAATGATTCATAATTAGGGTTAGTTAAAGTTGATGAGATGTACACAGGAAAGAGATGACGAAATGTGATTGATGGATTGTTAAGATGAAAAAAAGTAGAAGGAAGTTAATATTTTCTTAACTTCGGAACGAAAGTTACCGTATCAATACGATTTACAATTTCATGGAAGGAGAATGATAATGTTAATCCAGACAAATGTCACCTAGGCACCAGGTCCTCTCTAGAGCTGATGACCAATAAATTCTGCAATTGCAGCTGAATTATATAAATTATATGAATTATTAAATTATTCTCTTAGTAGTAGTCACAGGGGTGACAATAATCCGGGAAACCGTGCGTTTAAAGCCAAATAACTATTGGATTAACTTTAAACGCTTCAATATTAAAATTTTAATAGAAGTGATATATCTGCATGTCTCATGCTCAAGTCAATTTTTATAAAAGTATATTATTTCCAGGGACAAAAAAATACATGCACTTAAAGTGTTTATAATGTGTAATTCAATTGTTTTTTGTTACTCTTATATCAATCAGGATTAACAACGGACATAATAACTGCAACATATTTAACTTGGATCCTCTGTGTACTCCAAATGAATGCTTTGTTTCAGAATATTGGGAACATATTCTTACATCGGCTAGATGCTATAATGATAAAGAGAGAAGGGAAATTCGTGTACCTACATATGTTCTAATATGGCGACACAATAGAAAAATAAACAAGATGATCTTGAAACACGGAAACGTCTAGCTTGTCGGTCCGAATTGCCTAAGAAAAAAAAGCTCGGCTCATGATGTACACGCACACAGGTATTTTACACACGCCATCTAAAAAGGTAATTTGTCTTGCGGCAAAGTATTATAGAAAAGCACCCTTCAAGAATAGTTATGCGGCCAATCTTGTACGATAGAGCGAAGAATATCAACCAACACGAGAATTTTCTTTCGGTAGCGCTTTCTTTGTTAATAAAACGGCAGCAGCTTCAACATAAATAGTTTTCGTAGGTCGCTGTTATAATTATTTTGGGCGAATTTAACTTCGTTTCGAATGCATTGCCAGCGTGGCGTATCCTCTATTTTCTTCGAATTACTTTCTCTGGGTATTAGGTTTGATTAATGACTGCAAAATAAATAACGTACATGTCAGAGGGCAACCATGTCCCGTTGAAAAAGAAAATTACAATTTACTGTCATGCGAAAACGTGAAAAACAGTTACCGCAAAGGCCAATATCATGTAGAGCGTAAGAGGGGCAATACAGAAAAATACGCCCTTTCTGTATATTTAATATACAGTGTGGGTAACTTTTCTGAGATAGTGGAAATGTGCCTATTGTGTAATAGAATATAATAGAATGATGTGATAGACACCATGAAACCTTTCAAAAATATTTCTCCATATTCAGAGTTATCGATAAGCAACCAACGAAAACACTTATACAGCATTATGTATTTGGTTTCTTCATCTAATATGATATAAATTTGCAAATAAATAAATAGAAATTATAGTAAAGGTTATTCAGTTTGTTTATAATGTGACATGTTATTGTTTTTTTTTCGATTTCGCGTTTTCCTTATATGCTTATCATGTTTGCGTCATTTATTGTCAGTCTGTATGAGTTAATCTTCAGTGACTGGCAACATTGTAAAATAAAGTTCCTAAAAAGATTCTAACTGCTCCATGTAGTTGACCACGCAGACATTGTGCAGAACAATCTGATGATCTGCTATCGAAAGAACGCGCGCATTCACAAAATGGATCAATTTTAAGGAGCTACGCAGCGTAGATTGTAGACTGATTGGATTTTGGGGATGATTGAACCTTGGATCCTTGGGTGTAATATCCAAATGCACTACTTGCGTTTAATATTAGAGATACATATTATTACAGAAATATGTTAAGCTGTAGGTAAAGGAACGATCTAGATAAAGCCAAATATTTGCGCCAAAATGTAATTGCGTTTTGGATCGCTTGAATGAAATAGATATATCGACATTTAGGCAATCGAGAACAAAATTATAAATATCTGGATATCTGTTAGAAATACACATATGAACTTGTTTCTCATTGGTTTATTCTTAGATAGACACATTGAAAATGTAATAAAATACAGCCAGTTCCATTTAAAATAACGAAGAACGTCCTGGTTTAACCAGTCTACGTCAAATACGTTTGATAGGTACTCGATATGAGGCTTATTATAGCACCAGAAGATTTTAGCTTCCTATTATTTACATAATGGATGCAATTTTACAATTCAACGACGTTGGGGCACATTCTATATAAAAGAATGAAAGAAAAGAGAAATAGAATGATTCTGTTTGTCTAATTTAAATACTGTTACGCAGAACGACGTAATAAAGGTCGATTGGGTTCAATGTATGAGTATTTCGGCTCTGAAATATTTTAGGTTATTATTGTTTTCATTGTTAAAAACAACAAGCGCTTTTTGCTTATTTTGTTTATGTTCTGAAACAGATCCGATACAGGCAGAATAGAATCTCCGAAAAAAATGTTTCACAGGCCCATTTTCAGCTACAAAACTATACATACCTGTTAAGCGACTTTGATCTTTCGGATTCGCGTTTGTTTGCGTTTATGTTTTAAAACGTTATTCTCCACAAAATAAAACTTTTCATTCGAATTAACGCTTAAATGATTTCACTGAGAACCGAGCACAAAAAACCGTTTTGTGTTTAGTTACAATGTGATAATCTTGCGTACACAACGGCGAGCACGAATCTTTGTTTCGGGTTTTACGCTAAGGCTTTTGCAATACTTTACGTAATTATTAATGATAATAAAATATAATTGCAGGCAAGTAAATAAGCAGTATGGACTGATGCCACTTGTATATTATCGTAATAAGGTGGGTGATTTTCTGCCATTAACTGAGGAAAACAAAATGAAAAATACGCCAAGTAATTAATAATATTGCTTGTAAAAAGTTTGATTGTAATAGTGCTAGGCGGAAGAAATAGGAACTTTTTAAATCCGCCATGTAGAGTTGTTTATTTTAGCTTGTTGAGGACGTAGTTCTTGTAATAGCGAAACATCTTCTAGCGCTTACTTTCTTTATGACCAAAACATTCGAATAAACATAATAGTAATAGCAAACAGATTGTCCTAAAAATTCGTTAATAAGTCGTTTATTATTTGTAGTCGAGCACTTACGGAAGGTATTTTCCATCTGTTGCTATTAATCTCGACATCTTAAAATTACAGCCTCTTCTTATATAACACTTGTCTTTAAAACATTCTTTTATAGAATTCAACCATAACATTTAATAATAAAATAGAGTTGTCCTAACATATTACGTTATTGTTGATACTCGATTGCGACATTTTTACCTTCGAAATGTCATTGTTGTAGAGGGGACTACGGTCATTGCATTTTCAATAACCGTATTTAACCGTAGAGATCAACTGAATTTCAATTCAGTTGATCTCTATTGTTTATCACGAGAATAAAAAAAATTGAGGTTGATTCTAAAAGATGCCTTAAAACGAAGTCTGGCCGGGAAAGTCATATTTTTTTTATTTTATGACTTGATATATGAGGATGGTATCTAGGAAAACAAAATACTTGGAAGATAATTGTAAGTGTTGTAGATTTAGACGTGTCATCTAGATACTCTCTCGGCAATTTAGAGGAAGTTGTAAATTGTAAAATGGCTTACAGTCCGCTCTTCTCGATTTTACATCCGAAATCGCTAATTCAATTCGCTTTAATATCCAAAGTGCGTGCACGCGCTAAACCTTGGAAATCGAACCTTCCGAGGTCAGCTATTCTGAAATCCGACCTTCCTAAAAGTTGATAAGGTGGACAGTGAAGAGCAAGAGCAAAAATTCTTTCCTTATTACTTGACGGCTCTATCAACTTCTTAAATATGATCTTCCTTCCCGAATTGAGCATTCCATCGTTAACTAGATTAAAACGTCGTCTATTTCTATCAATATCTAAATCTTACTTCTTTCCAAATTTTTTAAGATGGTCTCTCTAAAATTCGTAATATCCTTGCATCATCTTAGATGCTATTGTTGACACTATCAATACCTTTAAACCATCTAAATATCTCAGTAACCTTCTAGAATATTGCGCTGGTCTCAGCGAATCTTTCATTCGAAATTTACATTTCATTAAACGGCTGAAAGGATTAACGGCAAACCATAGTGATTTACTTGTCTATTTTCATTTCAAAATTCACTAAAGTTCTTATACCGGATACAAAGGCTATTATCACGGCGTTTTTTTATTTCTAAGTAACTACGTAATCATGGCCGAAGCTTGTTTTTCGTTTGCTTATTTGCAGCTTCATTTCGGGTGCAATTATCGGATCTCCTCTGTATCCAGTCGTCTCTAACATGATTCCATACGCTACATGATGATGCCGAATAAGACGGTCGCCTTGTTTTCCTTTAGGTATTCCAAAAAGCTAAAAAAGTAATAATTGATGCAATATATTTATCCAAATCAATGTTTATACTATAAGGCTAACATTATATATTTTTAATATTATTATAGTATGCATTTTGTCAGATCGTGACGCCCTTTTCCAGTTATCAATTGTTTTGGGACGTTTCCTGGCTTATTTTTATAGGATCCAGTAATTTTTGTTCCCTTCCCTTAACTCTTTTGCCAAATTGATTGGTAACATTTCATTATTTTTTCGTTAATATCAAAACGACAAGTATTTCTCTTACGTTGGCGAGAGATTAGAGCTAGAGATATAAATTTTCAATCGCTTATTCTAGATATTTTTCATATATGTTGAATATTAATACTTCTTATTGCAACGTAGTAAAATGCTATAGTATCCAATATATAGAAAATTTAGGTACTTAAAAATTGAGAAATATGTATATATACATATGCATACTTTTCAGTAATCGTAAAGTTTTAAATTGTATAACCGGTTCGTACGCTACAGCTGTAACAAGCGACGATCTTTGCATTAAATAGGTTTTAAATATCAAGCCTGCGACATAAAATTGGGAACTTTATTAAAAAATGCTCCGTGTTTCATCCGTTTTTAATTGCAAGTCTGTCCAATTATATTACGAAATGTGGAAGCCGAACCAAATAGGTGAAATTACGGCGTTGAATGTAATGGACTAAAAAGAAATATATAAAACGAGAATTATAGCAGACAAGCGCATTGGTGAAATTTCACGTGCCATTACGGGTTTACCATAATTAAGTCTTAATTATTCAAACTTTCCGCAACCGCGATATTTCGAATAGTGTCGGGTAAGTTTGCAAAACGTCTCTAAATTATGGGGAGTTGTTTTCTTGAATTGATGACTGCGGCACTCATCCGTTTTGTCAATAGGACGACGCGCAAATTCTCTCTCTTTCCACGACTTCAGGCGAAGTTTATTGTCGAATAGTTGAATTTGTATCCCATTTCATGCATAAACAACAATCTAATTCAATGCGGCGACGAAATGTGTTCGCATGTGGTTGGAAACTTTATTTCACCAATTTCGTTCGAAAATACGTTGAGCGATGGAAAGTTTGATAAAGTTCGAAAACAGACTAGATGGTCAAATACAACATAATTCCACATATAACAGGCGATGGACGTTGTATGCGTTTTTATTATAAAAGAGAAGAACTGCATTATTGTCGTTTCGAACTACAGTTCTCTGATATGAATCCAGGTTGGAAAGTAATAATATCAAAAAAAAGTACTCGGATGGTTGAAGCTGCGTGTATGACAAACTTCTTCTTGACTTGTTATATATATATTTGCGTCAAGTAACGAAATAAATTATCTATCTATCAAATGAAGAAAAACATGAATTGAATATACGAGGTGTGGTAATTAAATAGCGGGAATTCTGGCATAAAAATATTATAGGTAAAAGTTGAGGGCTTCCTTATGACTGAGCGCTAAAATCCCACAGCTTGTACGCATATGTGCAACAGTGCAACGTTGTAGGACGCATCTTACGTATCGTGAACAGTTTCAAAATTGAGTGTTGTAGTGATTGCATGTCGGCAAAACATGCGATAATAAAATGCAGCATAGACTTATCAAATTTTTCATGAAATCCAGAGAAAAGCCCTCGTAAATTTTAATATCAAAGCATACTTATGCATACGAGTAGGTAACGCGATTTAGAACCAGTCGTAAATCTGTGAAAGAGAGGAGACACCAGTCACAGTACACGCAGACCAAGACCACCAAACGTTTGCAAGTGCTAATGACTTCCGATCGTCGACTAACCATTCAGATGTTGTCCGTAAATGATTTGAAAAAGCGGAAGTGTTGTGTGTTAAACTTGATCAGAGTACACTCATAGCGGATCAAAAAGAGTTGCGTTTCTCGATTTGCCAGGATTTCGTTGATCGCATCCAAGACGAAGGGCGAGCCTGGATGGAAACTATTGTCACGGTAGGTGATAGCTGGACGTTCCAGTATGACTCCGGAACCAGGATACTTACGTCATTTTGATACAATTGAAAATATTTAATGATTTTCGGCGATGCTTCCAGCAAAGGACAAATGCTTAAAGTCAAATAATTTTACTTAGCAAAGGCTACAGGGAAAACTCTCGTTATTTAATTGGATATAATATTTTGCAAGCGTTGGGTAAACAATCGCAATCTACGTTATTTCTGGTTATTGCTGCTGAATATTTCGTCTCGGCCATGGAACTACCGTTGTCATTGAACACCACGAACTAATTATTAGTTCGAATTCGAAGAATTAGTGCTGATATCTTTGATATAGTGTTATTAGGACGAGGAACACTACAGTTCGTTCACTTTAAGAATATCGCGTTGTGCAAAATTACATAGAACGAAAAAGTCTCTTAAACTCGTCGGGATGAGCATTTTCAATTTCATTCTCACTAACTAAAATGTTACAAGCAATTTCTTTTATAATTAACGATTATCGAAACTTTTGTAGACATACGAGACCATAATTAGTAACCTTAACCGTATGGGTGTCAATCATTCAGAATGGGTAGCGAGAAAATATCGAAACTTAGGTAACATTACCATTTCTTCATATAAAGTCTATTTTCACTCTTTTAAAATAACATGAAAGCTTAAATACGAAAAAAGTTCAGATGCCAGCAACATATCGTCAAAAGGGTTTTTAGGCTATTTGGAAATAAACTCTGCAACTTGATAAACAATAGATTTTGATCTGTTCTAAACTCGGTAAATGTATCTAAAGTCTAAAGAAAACAAATTCCAATTTTTCCGCTTTAGGAACAATTAAAATAGGAAGAGTGTAGGCTTTCACGACCGTAATTCGTAGTAGAAATTTCTTTCGGGTTTTGTCGTGTAATTAGACGACGACGATGTTAATTACACGACAAATCCCGAAAGAAATTTCTACAATTAAAATAGGGATAAATATGATGTCTGTTAGTGATGATTATGTTTCTATTGGTTAGGTAGTGTTCGAAAATTTGCAGAACTAAGGATGTATCTTATAAAGTTTCAATGTTATATAGCAAAAGTTCTTGCGTTTAATCTTAAACTGTAAATTGTATATTACGCACAGTAAAGGATGTTGTAAACATAAGTTATTCGTTTCTTGCCTCTTGTAAATTATGATTAATGGTCGAGTTTTATAGGCGTAACCATAAAATGTACTAGCAGATTGCAATTAATTTAATAGAACTGATACAATTTACTTTCTTCTACTAAAAATTACATATTCAGTTATGCAAATTTAATTGCATTGTAGATATCTAGTTGCTTGAGGAAAGAATTGTATTTATCAGTTGAGTGCTCATGCACATGTGCACATGTAAGTATGTTGTTGTGGCTTTTTATGAACAATCAACAGCAAATGTCGTGCAAATCAAAATTTCATTCACCGGAAACTAATTTGTCTTACGGTACTTGTCAGCATAATTTTACAAACTGCGCTGTGCAAGAACTTAAACGCCATGATCACGATGTGAGAGTACAATACTGAAAGTCACACGAAGAATGATAATGAAATTTAAATGGCAAGAAGGCCGCGATGAACTGGGGCGTAGCTTGCGCATGGGTCTATATGATATAAGTGAATCGCAAAATAATGTTTTATATTGCTTACAACGAATCAAGGATTCGATATGATATAATCTTCTGAGGTTCTTCAGAGAAAGCTAATGATTTATTTATCCTTCCGAGGAGGGTTGTGAAATATATGGTGGGGGTCTCCCAAATAATTTTTTGCAGGCCAAACTTCAAGCAATTAAATATATTACTTCTCCTCTCATTATACATTCTGGAGGTCCTGTTATTTTACAAAAAAAAAATCAATGAAAATTTGTTTATAATCGAGAAATATATAATGCAACGGCCACTCGTGGCTCGGATAATTTGAACGTGCCTCGACATAAAACAACCCTGTTTGAGGGGGCGTCACACTGTAAAGCCATATAATATCACTTCTGTCTGGAAAAAATCTGGAAAACACTACACCTGCTTGAAAATAAACTGAAGTCGTACCTACATGGTTGACTGTGATGTCGTTCGCATCTAACTGCAGTCTTTGTAGAACTGTAAACCATAATCAGAGTCATCGATAAAATCTCAAAAATGTCAATAAACATAAAGCGGCATTGCTTCACTAATTCAGTTACATAGATTGTTAATTAGCTCTAAAATTAAAACTAACGTTTTAGTCTCAGAGTATATCTTCCCATCCATATACATTGTATATGTTAACCATTTAAGTAGATGGAAATTTTTATCTTTGGTCATATATAACTACTATTTAGGAAACATAATTGGTTGAATAACTTTGAATAGTAGCTTCGCAGTCGAATAAATTAAGAAATTAGTTTCTAATTTCTCTGATGGAACGGTATTCTCGTAATATATGGTTTGTTTACACATACGTAATACTAACAAGGAGGTATAGCTCATTCCAAGTGTAAAATTACCATCAATGTATGTGTTTATTGGTTATAACCTTGCTAACGCGCAGTTAATCCTATACATACATACGTATAATTTATGCAATTTTGTAGACGGTAAATAGAACTTAAATATAAAATGTACCACGGACATTTCGAACTTACACTGAGCAAATTGCTGGCTTTTTACAAAAAAATATTACTCGGTCAGGTGTTAACAATGGTTATTACATCAATAATTATACAGGTCAACTATTTGAGATGTATACCTATCTAGATATTTTTCAAGGTGCTTCTTTCGTTAGTAACAGGTTCGAAGAAAATAATTTTCTTGGCACGGTATTGAATCATGTTAGTTTAGATGCGTAAGAAGTTGCTTGCGCTAATTGAAGTGTAATAGCTATTGGATAAATAGTAACGCATTATGTATATCGCAGGTATATGTACATATGTTACAGTAGGGTTAAAATTAAATTGTTTCTTCTTCGAAATAACATCTTTTTCGGAACTACGAAGCGCGTTTTAAAGTTCGCGGAGTAGAAGAAATTAAAAGAAAAAAAAGGACAAAATTACTTTCCTTTTTCAATATATTCACTTGCAGACCTAATATATTTTTCAGATCTTCCGACTACCTTATACGCCTTCATAAAAAAATATTTTATCGTTGCCTAAAAAATACGCCGAAACCGTGTCGCTTACTTCTTCATCGCCCCTAAATTTCTTCCTACGCAGTTCTTTGCTCATTTTTAGGAACTGGTAATAATCACCAGGAACCAGATCTGGACTATACAGCATGGAAGATTCAAAATATCGAAGCCTACCTTATGCTGGGCAGCCAGAGCAACACTCCTTTCAGTATGGCTTGAACAGGCTTGCCTTGCTTTCTGAGGAACTTTACAACCGCGCGATGCTCGATTTCCTTCATATTTTACAGTTTCTTTCAAAGACTAATTATGATAAAATTTGATATTTATACTAACGATGAGTCATTTGATACTCACTACCATCCAATCCCATCGTTCCGCGAACTTAAACAACTCATTTGTAAATGTATAGTACCATAAGGAAGTATCTAATGTTAAGTCCGCGATCGACAGGAGGCACAATGAGTCATAGATGGCTCAAGTAAATGCAAACTAATATTGATTGATTGTATGGCTGATCGAAATGTGTAATTTTGAAGTTGTAATCTCAATTCCGGTACAAGAAGATTTAGCATTTCCTTTTCTACTAATAAATACGTGTGAAATTGCATTTTATTACATCTTATATTGTAATTATTCCTTTTTTGCAGTAACTAGATAGACTCGTGTCTATTCGCCCTATGAGAATGGATCGGTGTTGCCTACTGCTGTCCCCGAGAGTCGACAAGACACGAGTCTGTCTAGTCTCTACAAAAAAGTAATAATTTCATCTGCTTTTGTCCTCTCTAGTAATTATAAAGTGTAAGTTAATGTGGGACATCAAAAAGAGTTGCCTGAATATGATCTTTACCAGCATCTTTACCCAAGAAAAATTATTTAAAGAACTCGAAGTAATAGCATTTCTTTAAATCTTAAAAAAAATTCTTTAAATTCAGCAGTTAGGTTAGTACAAAATAATGGTGGTGAGAGTTGACGTAAACGATAAGGTGTGAATAGTGATTCGATTTTTTCGTATATTTTCCTTGCACATTATATACATTGTATTATGCAACGGAAATACACGAGGGAATCGAATCGTTGTCCACGCCCTCCCATTTACGTCATCACCTATCGTTACTGGTATATGTTTTCAGTCCTATAAGAATGGAGATGTCGTGGTTTATTCCATATTATATTACCAATGGACATCATTGTTTCAATATCAATCATCGCCTGGTGGCACCCTGCTCTATATATCTAACCTCGATTACTTTGATATAGCACCTTTCGAACCTGTATGTGAAAAGTAACTCAGAACAATGAGTAGCGCACTTTTCACTTACTTGGGTATATTTTAATTAAATTATATTATCTTTGGTATTTGTCGTTTTACACGTTGATTAAAGATTTGATAACATATAATCTGTTATGTCTGTTTGCAGATTCATTTTTATGTTGGTTTTAATCCGAATTATAGCGAATAGTGTACGGTATTGCTTCTGGCACTTTAAATTTGTTGGTTTTTAGCACTTTTCGCGATAAAATTAGGAAATCAAAAGTTGCTCTACTTTAGAATGTGGGATAAGAATCGAATAAGCTGGAGCAAATATATATTTGGGGATTCTAACATAAGCCATTTTATTACAGATTTAGCGCGGTATACATTTTTAAATGGTAAAATTTCCAAAGAAGGATCGTCTATAATGCACATCTTCTAAACCAACAAACGTACTTTTTGTAAATTTCTCACACATTTACTAATTTCAAAATGTATGCACAATCTATTTGTACACTCGCGCGCTTCAGAGCGATAACTAGCATCTAACGCAGTTTTAACAGTTTTTTCACGATTTTAAGCTGAAATTAAACTTCCTGTTGTACAAAGAGGTATGGTAATACAGTTTGAACGAGCATTTACATACGCCTGCTACTGTATAACAACCGTACTACGTACTAATGATGGTGTATTTACCTTAGTATTGATATACAAATCGATATAACATTAATTTCGTGATTTACACTCTTTAGTCGAAATACTTCTAAGTTCAGTAAAAATGAATAGCTTTTCTCCTATTTTCTGATCAAGAAATGAAAGCGAATCAAGTTTGAACAAACGGTTCTGGACCTAAGAGAGACCTAAGAGGCAACGTCTAAAGTCGTTCCATAACAACAGTGGCAAATTTCAATTTCGCAACAACGCTTTCAGACGCAAGCAGGCAAGGTTCTGCAATGAATACCACACTATTGACACGTATTCGTCCAGGTCGTTCAGCAGACAACATCACGTTGTTCACCAGGATACGACCTCGCATGCTTCGAAGTAGATATATAGCCGCAGTTATGCTACATCATAGTTGAAAATGTCATCAAAGAAACGCAAAGGTTTCAGACGTGTTGTTCCACACATAATTTCCACATATCAACATAATGATTAAATCAATATTCCGGTGTCTTCCCAAATTTTACATAAAATTCTAATTTTCTATTGAAGCATCTTTGTTTAGAGCACAGCATCGTGTTATTACGTATATTAACAATGTGGAATAACGGAATATTGGAATAACAAGGACTGGACAGATTTATTACGGTTGGTGCATTCCATATCATCTTGCATCTAAAGAAGACATTTCTGGATAAAGTAATTTACAGCATCCTGTTAATTAAACGTACGCATATAACTGTTTCTCGTAGCTAGATAGGATAGCATTAGAACTTGGACAGTAATTGCAGTATGGAGTGAGTTTTAAATTAAGAAGTATGTGACGGCAAAATGGAATTTTTCGCTACCAACAAACTTTACTATTTCATCTAGGTAAAGTAGAAACTTAAGTTTGGTCCTTGTCAAAGTTTCTTTCGTTTTTCTTTTTTCAATTGCGTGAGCATATATGTATGTGCATTAAACGTTGAAGAGACTGCCGCAACTGGTGGCGATCACGATAGCGATCGCGTAGCCAGAAACATCGGTCACAGATTGCGATCACACTTTTAGGTACCTAGTTTAAAAGATTAAAAAAAAGTGTTTTGGGCTGAAGTGGGAGACGAAACTCTTTCATTGCTAACGTTATTAGATGAAAACAAAGCAAATACCATTTAAGTATAAGTGCAACGTGATAGGATAAATACTTCTGTTAAGGAAGAAAGAGCAATTGTTTTGCGTTAAATAAATTTATTTCTCGACATAATCTCCTTGTGACTCTATATACTTAGTCTAGGGAAGATCTAACTTTTTTAAGTCAACCAAATAAGGATTTATCAAATTGTGCAAAATTCATTTATCATGAACCGCTTTCCTCCAAGTCATTTCTTTTTGAAGCTTGGAAATAGAAAGAAGGCACAGAGGGGCAAATTTGAAGAATATGATGAATAAATTAATATTATGTGTAGTAACTGGACTTGTTTTGTTGTTACTATTGTCAATGGTCGTTATCATGACGGTAAAGAATTTGTTTCTTCGCTTTGTTGGGAGTATATTTTCTTTAGTTCGGCGTCGAATCGATTGAATAAATCACCGTAATAATGTCCCATAGTCGTTCTTCCCTTCTGCATATAATTAATTAAGATGTGCCATACGGAATCCAAAACATCGTCGCCATATTTTTTTTTCGTTTTCTTTGGCTGAGCTTTGGCTAGCGTATCGATATCGTATTTGCAGACATAAAACACCGTAGAAACTCACGCGTATTGCATTTAAATATGTTCAAACATTGCTTTGAAGTTATTACGTGATTCCGTTTTCGAATAATCGTTAGCGGACGCCCATCTCACCGACAACTTTTTCACATCTAATTTTTTTAACGTTTTGCATAGATTCAATGGAAATGTTTACCATATCGATCTTCATCGGTAGCCCGCTAACACGATATCACTTATTTGAACTTTATTGATCATATCATTTGTAATCACCTTAGTCGGACGATCTGGCCTATCGTTGTCAAAGACGAATGTTCGACCACGTTTAAATTGTACATATTCCATGATAGTTCGCCATCATTAGATTAAGAGATCGAACGGAATTGCTAGCAGTTCCGTAATAGCTAAACCTACAATATAACTATTTCAATATAAATAACATGCATGATGTAAGGGTACCTACATCTTTTTTCACTTCATTTCTGGATTAGGGATTAATATTTTTATGTTACATTCCAATTTTTCTTGCTTTAAGTCTTACTAACGTACCTCCTCACTAATATCTACATTCGTTCCCTCCCAAACTTATGCTATTAAAAACTTTTTGCCTACCTGTAATTTAATATTTCTAAGCCCATTTCTTTTAATTATTTGTGTTGGTGTGTAAGAAGTGGGGAATTCGCAATTATGAGGAGAGCAATGCTTATCTAATTATTAAAGTGTAGCCGCAAAATACTCATATTGCGGAAAACATTCTAATTAGTTTGGGTTTTGGTGAACTCATCACGACACTCAGAGGTAAGTGCAACTTATTTTACTCACGTTACATGCAAGTTCTGTATTAGTTGATGCAACTCTTCTATTTTCTTTTTTGTAATCATGTTTTTTCGTTTTAAAACGCCGGATCGATTATAACGTCGGTAATTGAAGTAAATGTACGGTACTAATTTCTGCCTGATGCAGCGGCGATTGTAAAGGACGACAAGATTTTCAAGATCTCAAGGCCGTCGTATCTGACATTAATTGTTTTAGCTTGAGCTCTTTAGATGCTTAAGTAATAAGTAGTAAAACTGCAAATATAAATAATGCTTAGAGAAGGAATACTGTGGTCGCATATTTGTGCCCGTATAATAACTAATATAAAACGCAAAATAGATGCTTTTATCATTTTCTTAAATTTGTTGATTTTAGTTTCATTTGTACTGACGATCATAAAGACAATTTGTAATACAATAGGATATACATAGTATCAAGAGATACATCTGGTAAGTATCTTAATTAATAAACACTGCTATATTTAATTTCTATAATAACGATGCGTTATTTTAGATAGTAATATGTAAAGATGGCTAGCATTGAAATATAGTATTGTATGAAATAACAAAATACGTAAGTATTGTTAGCTCCATTCACGTTTTAAACACTTCTATTTAAAAATATGTTAACAGCAATGTGTTCATCTTTGCGATATGTAGCTCGTATATGTTGTTACATCATGAACTATATAATAAATATGTTTTCCCAAGTACTAACTTGTATATTTAACTATGATTTCTCTTGTTATCCAATATAATATTAGTTGTGATGGGGATATATTTTTCTGTATGCAGGCTGACGTATACTTCGATGTTTGGAACAAGGAGACGAACCGCCGCTAATCGTAATTAAGTTACTGAATTCGAGGAAAAGAAACTGTTAGAATCACACAGTCACAGAAATCATATGATCCAAATTAATTCAGAAAGGGAACATAGTGTAACATGCATTAAATTATGTGTATTGGTGTTGTTAATAAAACGTAGAATTTTAATTAAGCCTCATTATCTTAGTGTATGTATATTTTTAAATTTTGTCGTAAAATCTTTATGAACTGAAATTATAATGCAGGGACATTTGGACAGCTAATGGAAATGCTGTCTCTCGTTACATTACGTATACAGGATGGCACTGAAAAAAACTACAATAAAAAAATTATAAAAAAGCTCTTATACGCTAATGCCCAAGATACAGGATATTAAAATTTTAATTTCTTTTTTCAGAAAATTTCCTTTTATCATACAAAAGATCGCTACTTAGTCGATACGAGCTTTAAAGGTGTACCTACCAAAGAAAAACAATGATGAAATAAATAAAAAAATAAAGGGTACTTCGCTTTAAAGAAGGTGTTCAAATTAGTAGCCTTGTCTTTGAAATCTCTATTATATATGCCTAGATTACAACAAAATCTATCAGCAGAGTTTTATTCCATAATTGTTCTCTCTACGGTGTACACCTCATTTTTGCTAAACTCGTAAATGTAAAATCGAAGGGGCTATGAGTTGGTCGTGGTACAGGTTTCCAAGAGCAATCCACCTATATCAAAATTGTTGCCGTCACACATATAGTACATTTTTTGGATAATGTTCACTGAGACATTTTTTAATCAAGTGTTCAGTCCATTTTCCAAAAAATTTCGATGGAGTTCGTCCGTCAATCGACCGGGCAATCGAAATGGACCGATTAGGTCGTCAGTTGCAATATTGTACTTGGAGTAAATAATCCTGCTTTAATAGAATTTTTTGGAAATTTTGTTGGTGAAGAAGCTGTTCTTAGAGGTCCTGTCTAATTTATTCTCGTTTAGTATTTCATACATCAGAACTTATTTTTCTGGTGCTTATTCCGAGATTGTTTTCTAGTATTTGGAAAACAACTTCTTTGTCTGCAACAATACGATGAGTTCTGGTGGCTCCACTATTAATTTTTGCCTATTTCAAGCAGCCAAATTCTCCCAAATGCTCACACTGAAAGAAAGGAATTCGTTTCATTCATTCAAAGTATGTTAATCCGACACATTTGCGAGTATATTCAACTTACTTTGAATCTTAATAGAATACACTAGTTTTGGTTCAATTGTTATTGTTAAACCAATATCTGTGTTGGTCATGCTCTAAAACATCTTTCCGATTTTGGAAATACTCATTTCCTTACGTACAAGTCTTCATTTTTGATTCTAGACATTTGCTTTCTACAAACATTCTAATGTTGATGGTTCTAATAGTTGATTGAACATTTATTTTAGAGTTGATCCAATTCAAAAGTTTCAACCAATTACATGCCGTTATTTTAGACCGTATGAAGTGTTGAGTTTTTAAAAGCTAGAAGCAGCAGTATCAAATAACAATGCTAACAACACGGTAAGCTATTTCAATGCATTAAAATGATAATATTCTAACAATATTCGAAACTGAAATACACTAATTTTGGTTCAGTTGTCTTTCTAATCGGAAGGAATTTAAAAGAAATAAATTTCCAAAAAAGAACCTTTAAGATTCTGTAATTTGACCCGGCACAGTATGTAAGTTTAATTAAGTTATAAGTTTTTAAAGTTTAAGTTAAATTATAAGTTTTAAGGTGTCTCTCAAGTCAATATCGCCATATGGTACAAGATAAATAAAATATACTTCTGTTATGTAAATATTAAACAAAGGCCGAATTAATTCAATTTTTAGAGTGGTTCAACAAGCTAATCTTAAAGATTATTGTCTTGCGTGATTTAGTTGGTATAGTTTTTATTTATGAACCTAAATCGTATTCTAGTCGTTATAACTTATATGTAAAAAAAAAGAATAACGAGAGGTGTGGGCATAGCTTCTTATTACCCTTTTTCTTGGCATTGGTATAATCATTTTATTAGTTTCTACTTTATTTTATTTCTGTGATGTTTCATTGCAAGTGTTAAAATTTTCAAGCATATGTCTATAAGGACATTTTTACAATTAATTGGATACATAACTTATAAATTATGTATATCAGAAATAAAATAAAGAAGAAGAAATACAAAGAAGTTTTTTTCGTTTTCCTCCTCTAGCAAACGACTTATAGGTATTCCAAAAAAAACTGATTAATATTGAAATAATTGTATCCATATCATTTTATAACTTAATCACCTTTATACATTATTACGGAAACATACACCAAACTCTTTCGATGTGAATACACAAATCTTCAAAACCTTGTGCCTTGTAATATCGTATATGTATATTGATACTAACGTTACTTTATACTCCACTCCGTCAGTACAGAAAGAAAGTCAATTAACTTTCGGAAACTACGCCGACATCACATACACGTTTATCGTTTCTCTTCCACTCATTCAAATCGCCCAGTATATACGGTTAGGAGTTGTACGAGAATCAAGTCAGTCGAGTATAATGACTATGAACAACGAAACTGGAATCTTACGGTTGCCACCTGTCCCTGTACTACGTTGCTATTGGTCCATATTTCGTTGTTTTTTGTCAGCATCCAAGTTGATTTCTTAAATAAGTTTGTTAGCGGAATACGAAGTATTGCCATTAAACCTGATTTCAATACCTTGTGTCCATTGTTAACTCTGTGAATACATTTATTTGCGACCTTCTCCATTCAATAAACCGAAAAGAAAAAAGTATATGAAAGTTACACGTCATGGTATCTAATATGTAAATTATAATTATGATGAGCTATACTAACTTAGAGAGTATAATTTTATAGTTCACTATATAGAAGTAATTAAGGCAGAATTGATTATTATTGTAAAATGAAGAGTGAACCGGTATTAATGGAGCGTATCGCACAAGCCCACATAAGGCATCTTTGCTTTATACACTGTAAAAAAAGAAATTTGCCGTTGTAAACGGTGAATAGTACTTTATGGCAAGGAATGTTATTAACCGAATTTTACGCTAAATACCCTTTTAGCCCTTATTTATTTACCCTTTCTATTTGATAAATATAAAAGTAATTTTGCTATAGAGGGTTGATTTTATACATTTGGGATTTAATAAGATATTTATGGATAGCATCCTTATTTACGAAGATGATTCCAACTTAACAAATGGAGAAAAAAAATGTGGGCTTGGTAGATCGTTGAAAACATTTACTGCGATGATGTTGTGTTTTGTTAATGTAGATACTAGACCTTCGTATTAAGGCCCGTGAAAGGTCTCTGAAGAATTATCGGACAAAAAATACCTAAGGTGAGTATCGTTAATCCGCACAATTAGATACAAGCAACGTGTGTATGTCTACGTACCCAAATTATACTTTGTTTGTTAAGCGAAAAAGAAAAAGAAGTAGCTTTATACATTTATTTATTAGTAAAATGTGAGTAAAAGGACAATGGTTAGGACAATGGTTTTGGACAAGAGTTATATACATTATAATAAATTAGAATAGGGATTACACGTCGGATAACGTTGCATATACACAGTTTATCCTTCAACATTAATGTTTCCTTTTTTATTATCTATCTACATTGTAGATTTTTATTCCAGATAGTCTTTTAGTAGGTTTACGAAGTGTAGTTAAGGATCTTTGTATATCAAGAAAGCAGCGAACACAACGCTATGTTCTATAAATTCTTCCGGACCAGTGGATAAAAAAAGCCACTGTTTCTAAAACACAGCTAATTACGTTAATGAACGTATTAAAAGAATGTTAAGAATACTAGGTATTCTGAATCGTGAAAGAATGTTTAACTAAAAAAAGTGCTAGAAATGTTCTCGCATTACAGAGTTATATTTTGTATTATTAACGACTAAGTTAATAAATTAATAGATTTACATTACTAGAAAAAATGAATTTTTATTTGTCCCGTTTCACTGAAGAATAAACTTGGTGGTTCTATAGTTAATGTTACATGTAACATACCCAGTTACCCTCTATGGAATTAAAGATAATTTCTAATTTTCTTTTTCAATGCATAACATGATGCTATTGATTTGCTTTTATTGATATAATTTTCAAAGTGAATCATTTTCTTTGATTTACGAATCATTTTGGATGTCTATTTTCAAATATTTTTTACCCATAAATTAATAATATAAAGCAAATATTTTGCTTATAGCAAAAATAATAATAAAAAAATAAATACTACATATTTATTTCTTTAAAAATTTGATTATTTGCTGACAAACGTAACTATTTATTAGGTATGTTGGTACTTTAAGGGAGAACACAATACAGGATAAGCAGACTGCTACATTTTATGAAAATCACAGGGATGACGGAGATGAAATATGGTTTGTCTCTTTGTCTATTTAACAGTTGGAGAGACAGGAGGATATTCAACAAGTTTTTAGAAAGCCCCTTTCCTGGGGATTGATGTAGATCTAACATCTGTTCAGACGGCAAGAGCAGAAAGCCGCTGAACAGCCCTCCATCTAAATCCCTAAAACTCGTCACTAATACTGTTTCCTTAAAATAGATATTGCAGGTAACTAGAAATATTTCTCATCTTATTTTGCGACAAATAAATTTAATATCAATAGAATTGTCTTATACTCTTCTAGGTGTGCTACGTTGTAGAGAAAATTGGCCGATCTCCTTTGAAGAAGAAACATAAACATGAAGGTTTTCTTACACAAAGACAGAGAATTAAAAAAGCGTTGTAGTTTACCTATTTTCTTACCCGCAGCTTAATGAGAATGTCAAAAACGCAAACAATGTTTACTTACATCTGTATAATTTAGTATATTTGAAATACTTTAGGCTGATAACGTGATAAACATTAACAATTAGGATAAGTAAAACTTCTGAGGCCGACGTATTCACATTATTATTAATTAGTAATATAATAGTAATATTTTGTTTTACGGAAGAAAGTAATGAGTCCACTAAAGTGAAGTTGGAAAAATTTTAATGAAAACAATAAAAGATGAGTGGAAAAATTCACCATATATTTTGAAGATTACAATAGTTGCCCCATGCAGTGAGTGGGATGATAATTCTTTTTCGGAGCAACTTTTGTCTTTCTTAAAGATATTTAAAAGTAAACTCTAACATTAATTTTGTTAGTATTAATATTCGAGATATGAGTTGCTTTAAGAAATTGCTTCAGAACGATTCTTCGTAAACATCACTAGTTAATTGCGTAAACTTTTTTAAACAACTTTTAGCATCCTTTTATTTTTTGCCGCTAAAAAAACTTGGAGAACGTTCCCTTAAATTAATCTCTTCGCTTTCTGCTGAGCGCTAATCAATATTTGTCTGCCCATTTTTCGTAATTTATCATGTATGCGTTCCTATTAACTTGTCGGACAATGCGCGTAAGAAAACAAATGGAATAGATGTTGGGATTGTGCCAAATGTCGATATTTCAATTCGGCACATTATATATTCCAACGAAAAAATTGTCTACATGACTTCATATTTAATTTACTAAAGAAAAACGTATTTTAGGTGCAGAAAATTTATTTATTAAAAAAAAAAAACATACAGGATGTTCGACTAAAGAAATCAAAATAACAGAAACAAGATTGCAAGTAAGGTGTTGTCCAAGTATTGGACACTAAGGAATGTGAACATTTCGTAAAAATCTGAAGTTATCACAAAAACAATTATTATATTAATCAATAAATTTATTTATTGATATAATACCACATTTTTAACTTAAATATTTGTTTAATAAATACAATTTATTTAACTTACTTTAAGAATTTTTCATTAGACATTAATAAATGTGTTCTTTGTACCAATAAATCCGTTTATAGTATACAATGTGTATAGCAAAGTATGCGTTAGTCAATATAATAAATATGCATTTCTTAAAATACTAAATTCGTTCGTTGGATTATATTTGATAAAAAAAAAAACTAGCCTCAATCGACTATGCAACATCGCATGTAAATAGTTTGCGTTAGATCACTTTACCCCTAAAGTCAACTGTTTTAGAGATCTTAGCGACCATGTTGAAATTCTAGCGTTTGCGCCACTTCGTTGATGTTAAATATTTTAGAATGTCGTGAAGATTAAGGTGTTTATTTTGGTGGAATAAAGTGAGAGGTCGTGCGTACGGAACCTTATTATTATCTTTATCAAATTTTATACTGGGCGTTCATAAGCTGTTTCCATATAAGTGGAAAGTTCCTCTTTTCAACTGGGCGTGGGTATTTCACGCTATTGGTTACGCTATTGGTTTGGAAAAGAAATTTGTCTTTGATCCATATGGAGGTTTGATGTACTTATTTCTGATACTTTTAATAGGTGTGGAACTTCCTTCCCAATCCAAGAGTGTAATTAAGGATACTACGGTCCGTTTGAAGAAGGGAGTTTGTTCTGCTTGACAATCTTTGAATTTGGAAACGAACAACCTGTGTAAAGTTTAGTAATTATAGCAATGAGTTGTGGTACACATGATCTTCCATGCATGACTTTACATTCTCAAATTTTTTAATTTGAGAATGGAATTTTTAATTTGATTTTTTGACTTTTAATTTAATTTCAATCAAAACACTCAAATATTAGAATTGAAAGTAAATGATTTTAAGGGTAAGGGGCCCTAATACAAGTTATTTACATCCAATGTGTACAATCAATTAAGCTAATAAAAAGTATATCGTTGTATTTAAATTAAGAAAATTGGTAACTATTTTCGGTTCAATCGGTTTCTTGTAGGCGAAAGTATTTCAAGTTAATAGGTCTGATGCCATAACTATCTATTCCAACATTTCCTAAGGTTCTATTCATAATAACATCATGGAAACTTTTAACTAACGAGTTTCGTGAAATAGCCTATATCTCAGGACGTTTTACTTAAAAAATCAAATTTAATTGCTTTCGAGAACACAAGTTTAATTGTGGTTTAATCAAATACTTTTGGGGGAAGCAGTAATCACTTAAAAACATTCACTTAAATGCAGTTCTTATTTATATATTTTTTATTATTATTGTTTCATTGTAAGTAAGACGAAGAGACAGACGAATAGTAGGTGGAATAAACTTGCATATTAAACGCCATATGCGTATGCATAATTTGAAATAAAGCTCTACTAATTTATTAAATATGGTATGTACGAGCTTAACAACGCAAGTTAAATTGTTTGACCATTTCTCATCAATCAAGCCACATTTCCTTTCGCCATTTTAAAATTATTTTATCATTCCCTTTAGCTGATTACTATACAGGTCGTTTGTTGTCTATTCTACGTAGTTTATCGACTTTCCGTTCGGAATCTTTTATTCTGCTCAAATAAGAATTGGGGGCTGCCATATAATTCACGTATATTATGAAGGCACACGCGATTTTATTACGCGATATAGAACCTAAAAGTATATCGATTTGAATAAAAATGCAATCTAATAGCTGCTATATTCACAACTAATACTGGAATCTTTAAAAAACGTCAGCGCTGATACCGTTTAATAAATAAACATTTACGAGTTTGCGGCCTCTTATCATGGTTTATTGATCTCAGGATTCCTTTTCCTTTTCGTTTGGAAGATAAAGCACGAGATGGTTGCGATGTTGGAAGATATATTTAAAATGCAAATTAGCTGTTGTAATTGACGCGAGGCCTTATAAATACGTATGAGCAGCCTTGAAGTTTGTAATATATAAAAGAAGTATAATGTGATATACAAAAAAAAAAGAAAAACATCACCGCTAAAGATTATATCGCAAGCGTGAAAATATAAATGCGTAATGTTAGATAAAAAATACGGTATTACCCCCTTGGGTGTGCCAGATTTTGATAAGGTTTAATCTTAATAAAATCAAAAACAACAAACGAAAGATATCGTGGCGAGTGCAGTAAACTGACAGGTGTTGACTGGAAAATTTATATGCTTTCAATGTTGATGAATTGCGGTTAATTTGCTAATTTAAATTCAACCTTTGAGGTGCACCTAATTCCTTTTTTGCTCTAATAACCCTTGTAAATAATTTTTAAACTATCGCATATGCCATCGTACCATGAACCAACTTAATATATTATGAGTTAATTAGGGACTTTTACGAGAAAGAGGCCGCAATTAATAAAAACTTGTAGATTAAGATTTAAGCGCGGTGTCGGTAGTTGAAGTTCAGACGTGTACCCGAATAGCCTTAGGATATTTAGGAGGTTTACATTTTGTGGGACTGATTAATGCACCAGGTAGCAGGCAAGGCATGAATACTTAATGCAAAAATTCATCATATACTACTGACCTTGTGAATCGGTTTAAGTTTTTGAATCGCCAATTATACCCTTGGGTTTATAAAGATTGAAGGCGTTCACTTAAGAAAATTCGGAATACGTACTAGGGTAGTCTGAAAAGTTTCTAGCCTAATATAGCCCAAATATTTTCTATTCTATCAATTTTCTCAAAATTTAATGTATTTAATGTCTAGTACAAAACATCCAAGTTAAAGTAAACATATGATTCAACAATATAAGTTTTCTTTATTTAGTGAAATTGTTTGGAGAACATTGAACTAAAGATATCTAGTAAAGTGCACATATTCTATGCTTGATAACGCGCCAAACAAAGGATTTATACACTTGGTTTTATATGAAACTTTATCAAATTTCTATACCAAAACAATTAGAGAAGCCACAAACTTTGAAAATTTAATACATTTTTTCTCCATCTTAAAGAAAAAAAGAAAGAGATTGGCCATCAATAGTATTTGGTAAAATAGCTAAAAATTGGTGATATCTTGCATAAGTTGATCCCGGATGAACTCCGTAATATCGAATTATTAGTAATTCTCCAGAAAATAATTCCAGACGTTTTATATTCCAACCATAATGAAGCTTTAACCGGTCGTTTAAGCAATATTGAAACGATGAATGGTGGTAAAAAACGGTATTTCTGATTCGTAAGAGTGTGTCAAGACTGTCAAACTTGAAAAGGGACGTACCAATGTTAAGCTAGCATCAATGCTACATCCTACTCCGATGGGCACCCAATTTCCATGAAATTCGATTGGAATACATTTGCCTGGATCTTTTAGAAAAACATTCATTTTATTGACGCCCGATTACGCAACACGTTGGGCGGAAACAAAGTAGAAAGTGTCGTAAACCAGTTATTGGAACGAATGGTCTATGGACTCGCGGTATTGCAAGTTGTAACTGAATTACTAAGTTTGATCATTAAACGTGATCACATTGATCATATTTTTATATAAACTACATAACAAGTTGCCAGACATTCATAACAACATTTACAAGTATAAACAATATCTCAACCATTGTGAATGCAGGACTATTTAACCTTGACCGTTCTTTTTCACTTTATAAAATCACCAGCAATCAAATTCCTACCTTGATTGAGCTGATATTGATCAATATTATAAACGAAGCAGCCGCAAACAAGGGGATCAAAGTCATGTAAGTACGTTGTTAGCTTGGACTGACATGTTTAATGTATCAGATGGTGCTTTCAGATTATTTTATATTATAGTATGTAGTATATTATGTATTTGATTCCTTTATGATAAATAACCTTTTTCGACTGGAACCATCTTGCAAATTTGTCTCGTCGTAGTTACCAGGAACGATCTTAAAGTACTGATGTAGAGTACCTTTAGATTCATTTGTATTCGTTTCAATATGCTCTACCACATCGGTTTTGTTTGTTTAATAAGGAACCGTTTAATAAGCGACCCCTGCTAAGTCATTTTTCATAGATTCGCTGAAATTATTCGCGCCAAGAGGAGAGTTCCATTTTTTGTATTAAGCCAATACCAACGATCCTTATATAGCAATCAAAATAACTGTGATAGCGATAGTGATAGATATAACTTTGCAGTTATATACACGTGGCGTCTTATTTAAGCTGTTAATATAGAAAAGCGACAGATATGACTAGTTTTACTCTAAATAAGAAAAGAGTAAACCGACGTAAGTTTAGAAAGGATGTTGGCGTTTGCCCTTAATACATAGAAATGAATTTCAGGCATATTGAATAATCTTTTACAATAAAAATACGGAGTCATTTTTTATCAAAATTGACATTGCTTTAATAAACTCCTCCTATAGATAATGTTCTTAAACACGATTTAAGGAATATGACAACGGCGTTAAAATCAAAATTTAAGGCGGTGATATTCTGATCAATCAATGTGACGGCAAGCTTACTATCGCTTATAAACCACCAATTATCGGGTAAACCCAAAGCTTAAATAAAACGATTACCGATATGTTAGCTAGGTACATCAGTACTTTTCGAAACGACTGATATGATATCAGGAATTGATATCGGATATCAATTCCTTCCTAGTGTAACATTTGCTTACGATACTTCGATCCAAAAGAATAAAGACATTTTCTGTTATGCAAGAGGCAGCATTTTCAACAAACGTTGAACTGTCTACAATTCCCTCAACAGACTATATCTTGGAAACGAGAGAAAAAATGCTGGAAAGGATAGAAGGTGTTTAAAATAATATCACACACTCATAGGCGATCGATAAAAAACCATACCATTAATAACAATGAAGAGTATCTTTCAATGTTGGGGATGTTAACATTAAGATACCACTACGTCAAAGAAAATAAAGAATTTAAACTATATATAAGAAGAAAGATATTGCAAACCAACGTAAAACGTGTGTCTCGATTAGCGTAATACTTTAAAGAATAGTTACCTTCATATTAACTAGCATGCAATTCTTTTCTTTACAAAATGATTCGATTCGGAATTTCAGAAGCCTGTTTTAAGAGATTTACGTAAATCTCGAATTATACTGGAGAAACTGATAAAGTGTTTAAATTTGCTTTCCTTAGAAATAAGAAACGATTCCACAATTAGTAAGATCACCACGGAGTAAATCGAGGATAGGAGAAGCCTTCTAAACACAATTTAGTGCTTTAAATGAGGAGGTTGCAAATCAGTTGGAAACCTCCATAAATTAGGTAAACCAAATGATAAATATTGCCAATCATGTTTAAAAGCAGACATCGATAATTAAATCCTTTTTGGGAAATATGTATGCTATAATGAAGAATTATTATCAGGCAGATTAAGCAAACTGAGTTCCAAAGTAAACTTTCGGAAATCTGCCTAATCGCTATTGCTAGATGCTTGCTGTGAATAGTCGCTAGCTTATATCGTTCTTTGACCTGTAGGACATCCTTATTGGCGGCCTCGAATTTGAATGATCTTAGCTGAATCTTCGAGCCATAAGCCTTCGATCGGGGTGCGAAACCGTAGGTGGCGGTGTATGCCGCGCACGTCTTATGCCGCTTCTGTTGAGAATTTATTTCCGCGATGAGCTAACTATAGAAATGTATGTAAATGTCGTGTAGTGTGTATTTAATTATAACATAAGTATTCGTTGAAAAAGGACTATCGTGCTCTTGGCTACAGTTTGCCAATTCCGTGATCCGAAAAGCTGAATTGTAAAATTAGTCACTTTCTAAAAGGAAAATATTGTTTTGAGGATATACAAAACCAAGATTTCTTGGTCAAACGCCAGATTATTTAAAGGTACATATTTTTCTGCGTGTATATGATTGTTGCGGATGTTTGTTGACACTGAACAACTGAAATGAATTGAATTGTTACAATATGTTGTCTACTTTTGTAGTGAACTCTTAACAACTTAAAATATTAGGGAAAGGAGGTATGAAAAACGTAAAATTCCTTGAGTGTACTGCTAGCATTATATGTTGCAACGTTAGAACGAAGAGAAATTGATGTTCTGAATTAGTTGCTTAAATTTTCTGGTCGTAAAGCTTAGGCGTGTTTTCTATACACTCTTTCAGCAGTTTAAATGTAAATTAGCAACGAATAATGACGTTTTACGAGAACTAAATTTTAATATCAGGAACTCAAAACTTGAATAATCTATCTCGAATTTACCTTGATCTTAGATTTACTTAAAAAAAATAAGGCATTCAGTGAAATACACATTTGCTCAACAGTGATTTGAACCAAATAACGATTATTCATTCCGTCACTTGTTCTCAATGCCATTTACTAAATCACAGCCAATATTTCGAAGATACAATACTTCAATTTGGGAATTTAAAACAAATTCAGTTCGTTGTGGGGAAGAGCGTAGGCGATAGAAATTGCCATTGCTAACAAGTTGTTTTAAATAAAATATGTTTAAGTATTACCACTCAGCAAGAAATGTTTTGTTAGAGTCAACTTTAGGATTTTTTAAAGAATGTATCCCGTAAAATAATCGATCGATTTAATGTAAGAGGATACATACACATATATTTTTAGCCGGGCACATCAGTCCCAGATCATGTTTAAGATCATGGTGTGATTATCTGCTGACGGTTTCTTATTTAGATCATGAATACACCTGAAACGTCTTTAGTTAGCAAGAGTTACCTTTACAAGTTTAGTTAGGTTTACAAGTTCCATAGTTCCTCAATGTTATTTCCTGCTGCAAGACGATAATAAATAAATAATTTTATGAAAATATTTCACAGTGCACGGCTGCATTAATACTTTTAGACATAATTAACCACTCGCAGAAATTTATTCAAGTCACGTATGCGCGAGGTCCGGGTACTTGTTTCTTTTTATCTCGTTATAATTCTCTGAGCAACTTTTGCTATATTTACACCGTCGTCCAAACGGAAAATACAGAGAGTGGTTAGGATTTGTTGGACTCGAATGTAAAACTAAGAAAAATGTGCTCGGGTGCCGCTAGAAAAAAGGATCATATAATGGCGATACGAACTTAAAAAGGTCACAACGCAACAGTAGTGTTAGAGGAACCGTAATTAGTTCAAATTTTATATATATATATAATACATATAATACATATACATACACACATACATATGGACACATATACATGGAACTGTATGCGGTCTAATTCTCTACCATTGTATGGCCCGCTATTTCGGGTAGACTGTTGCGGCGTGACGGTCCAGTCTAGGAAGCACTTGAAAAATTTATGTATTTATATATACGTACCAGATGGTAGAGGATGTCGACATTACGTTGTCCGGGTCAAAATAGGAAGAACGCGTTAGAAATGTCGGGAGGTAAAGTAAGGTGCAATCAAACTTTAGAACAATCAAGGTAGATTAGTCTAAAGTAGAATTGCTTTATTGTCGATTTGGAAGGTTGCAAAATTTAATTCCATAGAGGTATGTGAACTAATCGGTCAATATTTAAGTTAATCTTTGTCTATACATCTTCGTAGGTATTGTAAGTAAAATCGTTGTCATTAGAAACATGTACAAGTTTTCAAGATAAATTTTCTCTATCAGAATTACACATTGTGTGCTTAGTCTTTAATTTTCTCAATTTCACTTCCAATGAAAAGCAGAAAATGAACTGGGAATAGAAGAATATGGATAAAATTTTGATTTCAAAGAAGAAATTTGGGCAACTTGCAATGTAGTCCTTATTTGATGCCTACGGTGAGTCAGGATCAGGAAATCAGGAGGGAGTCAGGAAAAATGGGGCATTTATGCCCAATACCTTCGAAATAGTGTAGATTTAAATCAATATAATTCCGGGCGAAAAAGCCTGATCGAAACAAGCGAAAATGGAATTTGAAGGGAAAAAGCGGCACTAAGTGAGTACATAACCAGATATGAGCAAAAAATCGCTGTTATATATATATATGTATGTATCCGCTACCCTTTGTTTCGTGTTTCAGTTTCAGGCAACCACTCTTTTACCAATAGTTATGTTGATGGCATTACTTTCCTTGTGACGGGCGAGATTGGACAATGTGATCGAAAATTATAGTGACTACTTAGCACAACTAACCGAACGCCTAAAGAGTAATAATTCACTATCCATAAGATATTGTGGTAATTAACCACAGCTATCCTATACAAGACATGGATTGTCTACTGGGTGTCGTTGTCGATGAGAACATGTGGTGGAATCCGCACGTTTTAAATGTGTGCATTAACTAAACTGAACGTTGTATTGCGATGCATTGAATGAGAGATGCTGGGCGTCATATACATATTGTAGCTACTCTAGCCTCTCTAATAGGAGATTTGGCACCATTACTTGGGTGGTGGTGTATTGGGAGTTGTTTTAATATAAATAGGGATAATAAGAGTTATGTATTATCTCGCGTATAGAGAGTCTTTTAGAGGTTATTTACAAAATACTCGTAGTTTGGTTTATGCAATATATCTATATACTTGAAGTTCTTACATTTCTGTTTAAAGATAAATAAAAAATAAAACTTTAAACATAACAACACGTAATAGATCAAATTACCTCTACTCTAATACCGTACTACTCTCAATAAGACACTATACTACTTTCAATAATCTCGCCTACACTGTTATAAAATTATTTACTTGCGGTACTTCTGGTACCTTTAGGAGACATCTTTAAACATTTCTTTTTATCTGGTTTCTGTAAATTTAGTACCTCACAGTCTAAATGAATTTCTACATTTTTAAATCACTTCACCTTCTTTTGCTTTTGGACTTTTGCTTTGTATATTTCACATCTGCATATATAAATTATACGTAAAAACAATTCAAAATTGAAGTATTAAAAAGTAAACAATCACAACACATATAAACATTTTAATTATAACTACGTACCAACGTCAAACGGTTCCAAATTATTTGGTATATTCCCTTCGTATTTCTATTTTCTAATTTTTATATCTGGAATTTAATGTAACCTTACGTAATAAATTCTATTTTGTCTTTAACAGACGCTGAGGCAATCGGCCTCTTGAGTTGAAGTCAAGACGTATCTAGCTGACAATAAGTGCTACTTATTTATTTCCAGAGCAATTTCAAATGTTGCAGTGTGCAATATTCTATAATAATAAAGTCTAACGTTACGCAAAGCTTTGCCATTGAAAAGAACGCGGGATTTCTTACGTGATGTGCTGATAAAAGAAGAGCGCAAATAACATTGGATCTTAAGGATAATATTCATTATTCCGTGAATGGGTAATATTTCTGCAGATATGACGAGAATTAAATACCTTTCAATTAGACAACAATTTCAAATCTATGTTATTACAATACATGTCTGATCAGATATGCGAGTTACGGGACGCCTACACTGCATTCCATAGATTAAACATAGACATTAGATCTGCATAAATAACATATACATATGTCATTTTCTAAGCTCATTATGCGAATGTAGATGTATTAGTAATTTAAAATAATATAAGATAATATAATGTAAATTACTTTGTATTAATTGTTAAATTTATATCACGGAAAGCATGGCGAGTCTACTAGTAATTTTTTATATTTTCGTAGATTCACAAAGATTTTATAATTGGAGTAGTTAGAGTATACGCCAATAAATAGATTTAACCGGTCTGAAATTGACGCTTAATGCGTCCTTTCTACTTCAAATGACCTGATACAATAAAAGTAGCACTTTGAAATGCTTTTAACCATTAACAGCAAAACATCGGGAACCGGAAAATCTGGATTTCAATGGACCTCTAGAAACTGAAAAATTCCCTCGGTATAATTTTTATCAGTGGTTGAATCGCCTAATTTCAGGGTACAGACCGCTCTAAAAGAATTTTATATTTTTCTATTTGTTACAGTTTAAGAGATATTTACAAAAATTTTAAAATCTTTGGGAGTGTCATAAAAAATGGTATGAAGTCTAGTAATTTCGTGGAGCTTTACTCGTTTCTGCAGGTTTAATTATGGGCTACTTGAAAATCTTTACATTTTTAGCGCGTAAAATGATGTTTTACACAATTAAAATAATACCAAAGTACGTGGAAAATTGAATATAAAAGCAAAGCTACAGTTGTAGTAGAAATCTTTCTTATACGATACAAAGAAATTAATAACAAACTTAACTGCGCTGAAGGTGTTAGTTTAACAGTTAAACTAAAATACAATTTTAATTCAACGAACTTTATTAGAATGATTAGAATTAGAATGATTTTGCAAAATGAAGAGTGGATGCTACTTACAAAAAGGCGGATTGAAGTATTTAACGTTTCATTTGCGTCAATGTACTTGACAGTAACTAAGATGGCCCATATTTGGCGTTGAAGATTCGGCGAGAGTAAGGTAAGTCCGGTACAATTTTGAATTATAATCATAATCAGCTTTCTGGAGAAAAATTAACTGCGTTTCGTAGCGCGTGCTCCTTATATTGATTTCTGACGACCTCAAAATTCGCAAAATTTGAAGAGCCAATTTTATAAATTATTTTATTTTTAATTGTAAGAAGGATAAAAATAAAGTACCTATCAATTGCTTTCCTTCTTCTCTAAAATATCCTATTTCTCAGTGATACAGGAATTCCATATTGTGGTCATAGCAATTTATGTATAAGTAGTTGCGGGCCTTGCTATTATGTGCCTCCAGGTATTTATCTATTTGTAGGAATTTGGTTTTAGTAAACGTTAAAATGTTTATGTTTGTGTACTTGGTGAAAAGCGATCTTGAGCAATTCGTTCCTTAATGTTTTATTTTATCTTTTACCTGTCTGGAGTCTTTGGAATGAAACAAGTAGGTTCTAATGCTTCGATTTATTTGCAAAATATGCAAAATATAGCAATCAACATTTGGTTTAAAGGAAAACAAAACAAAATAAAATTCTTAACTTATCTGATGCAAATATAAATGAAGGTACTAAATCGTCGACTGAAATCACCAATCTCGAGAAATTGTAAAAACGAAAGAAATTCGTTGTGGAAAATTATGTTTATAAGAGAAAATAAAAAGTAATTTCGGAAATTTCCGGTAAAATTTGAGCAACAAGAGAACCGTCAGCAAATTTAGGGAAGGCGGACAAGAAAAGAGCCATCACCAACTTAAGGAACTTTGGACAACAAAAAGCCGTCAGTATATTAAGGGAAGAATATATTTCTGCGCGGTTTTAAGTACTTAAAATTTGTGTGACTTGTCTCCTGTTGTATGTACACGTATGGTGGTATAAACAATTTTAAAATAGTGTTGCGCCTCCTTTGAAATCATCGGTACACTAGTACTTCAAAGGGAAAATATGTGACGAGATATAAATTGAACAAAGCGAAAATTAATTTGAAGAATTGACATAAAATTATGCTACCATTAATTATAATATTTTCTTTGCTTGAATTCGTTCGGATGGACAGCAGTTTGTTAAAACGGCAAGAGCGTGATAGTAATGAAGTTATGGAACCCTTTCAGCACAACGTTTACATATTCAGAAATTCTTGAGGATATCACAAACTTTATAGGCTTATATAGTTCGCCGAATCGCCACTACACGAATATTGAAAAATAGATAATTAAATTATTTCTAAGAGGTACGTATGAGATACCTAAGCTTAGATTTTACATTTTATTTTTAGGAGGCCACCGTGAGTGTTATTCTAAATGTTAAAACATGGTATATAATAATGTGATATATTAATATTCTGGCTACTTCTATTAATGTTACTGTTAATATAATAACGGACAGATTTAGCTAGATATATTACAAACAACATATTATACAACAACTACAGAGTTATATGATACTTGATACTGATATCCACATTACCACCCACCGTTGATAACGAGAATTACGTCTCTAATTTCATGGATGATATACGATGACTAGTGCTTTAAAAAAAGAAAGTCAAAAACATAATTGCGAAGCAATACGAATGTATATTACTTTTCATGTAAAATATGTATCTAGAGGCGTTCGAATGTCGAATGTATGGATTGGATAGTATTGATTTTTTTTACTACAGTATAAGTGGATTTGTTTGCTTATACACCTACATGTGTTCGATTGCGTTTCCCTTCTATGCCAGTTCAAGAGACATGTTGATTTAATCTAACAACTCCTAACGATTAATAGAATAGACGTCCGTTTCATGATTTTGTACACGCGTGTCCTTTATTTATCGACAAGATATTACTATCGTCATTGTTGCGAGCAATTTGAATCCGTGCAACAAATTCAGATAACGTCCTTTTCCCGCTACTGTTAATACCTATATTATGGATATACGGAATTAAAACATTTAGATTAATCAATTGATAACGATAATATGCGAATGGTACTGTTATTTAATACGTAGGTATTTATTGTGTCTTTGAACGTATGTTTACGTATCCGATGGTTAAATCGATTCATTTAGAAGGGAACGTATTTACGTCACAAATATAATAGTAGCGTTGCATAAGTATTTTGTATATATGTATATGCTAAGATTTGGCATAGTATTTATATATTGTTAATAACCTGCATTATTTTTGGGTGCGCCGCCGGATTTTTCAAAATTATAACAATAAGCTTGTAAAAAGAAATATTTGATGTTAAAATATTGAGTTTGACTACGTGCGAGTTCATGTTAATGGAAGAAATTCGAGAGAGGGTCCTTTATTTCACAAGTTCAAAGAGGAGAACTTATGAGATAAAGGGCCCTCTTCCATATTTTGTGTTGCTTTGTTTTGCATTGCTTTTAAAAAGTTAATTTTGTTATTTACTTTTGGTGTTGCTGGAAACATTTACTTGCACAATTACGGCGTTTATCAATTGAGATTTTTCTTATTTTGTAGATAATGCTTTCGTGGGTTTACTATTTAGATATTTAATTATAAAAATGGACGTTGTTTACGGAAAAATACAACGCGGATGCGTTTTTATTTGTTTTTAATCTTAATATTCGTATAAAATGCATAATAGGTATCCATTCTTTTTGTCCTTTTTGGTAAATATATTTTTTTGTTTCTGCCCCTTTTCATCAAACTAACCTCTTTTATACTACTACTATCTTTTATAGTAATTTTTTAGGCTATAATTATGCAAAAATTCCTATTTCGATGTATTTCGATGTATTGTTTTGATCGACCAATCTAAACACCTTTATAAACTCACTATATCTAACAGTCAATAAATAATTACCAGCTAAAGTAAATAAAATTAATTTGTATCATTGTATTATTTGAAACGCGGCAATTCGAAATTTATGTTTACAGCTAGCATCGTAAAGTATCTTATGCTTTGTGATTTGGTGAACTTGACGCATTTTAATATAAATATTTACGCTTAAAGGTAACTTATACCTATGAATCAACTTGCGATGGATATGATGTTACAGTTAACAGTGCTTTGAAGAGTTCGTTAGCAAGATCGACTTTTAGCGTATTTAGAAATACTACAGCTAACATTTGTTCCTCTTCAAAACCGCCATCGTTATTTTTAGCAATATGGCATTATATCCGATTCTATGGGTTGAATATTTATTTCCAATTATGTTCAAAATTCGGATAAAACATATTCACTGGAAGTGAATTATAGATTTCTTTCTAACTGTAAAATGAACAAGCTAATAGGGGACGGCTGTGTGAGTGTAACAAGTGTTATACAATGAAATGGGCGGAAAGCAATAGAGAGCATCTCACAAATAAAAGAGTAGTTACAAGTTGAATGGATGAGTGACCACATGTTCCAAGAAATCTTGGAAGTGAATGCATGCACACCGCTATGAAACCTGACCGAATGCTTACGAAATCCTACCGAAGTATGAAAATTCGGCGAAAGCATAATTTTATAGCGACCGTTCGTGACATTTACTCTAGAAACGGAAAAATATACTGTAAGGGACTACCTTACTATTGTAAATTATAGCAATATAAAATTGCCAAGTATTCATTCTTCGAAGAAACACATTGACCGCCTTGAAAAACTTGCCTTTCAAAATTGACAGCTTACTCACCAGTATCTGAGGTGTCCGCCAGCACATTAGACACATCACATTAGACTAGAGAGACTCGTTATTTGTCGCCTCTCGGCGACACCAGTAGGGAACACGAACCCTTTTTTATGAGACGAATAGGCATGAGCCCGTCTAGTCGCTGCAAAAAAGACATGATTTCACTCACTTTTGTCCTCTCTATTAATTATTTTTTCGCTACGAACAGTTTTCACCTTTGCTCCTCTTACTATCCGATCTCTTCCTGAATACACCGCTGAAATCCTACCGAGAGGCCATAATAGTATAGACATATTGCCTTCCTGTTGGTGCAAATACTCCTTCGATCATCCCTTTCAGAAATGTTATTTGATGAATTCAAGAAGTTACAGTTTGCTTCAATTAATGCCGTAGCTTGGGTTTTAGACTAGATCTTTGAAAAAATTGAATGAATCTCTGGAAAGAGGAATTAAGGCACATGAGTTTAATATCACTTCTATTTATACCGTTACGTACACATTTCCTAACAAATAAAGAGCAATATACGCTTGAAATGGTGCTTGAATTATTTAATGGCTATCTTCTAAATTCCATCGAAATAGGGATAAAATTCTAATTTACTCGTTCATTTATCAAAAAGTTAGAGACAATCTGCTGAGAAATTTCCATAATAAACATTTTATGTATTTCCTCTTTATGAATTTCTACACTTTGTGATCTTAATCTAAGAATTGGATACGTTTCTTCGTTTACTACCAAAAAATTAAAATTGATCCACAGTAATCAAGGCTGCCGTTAATTCGAATTCTGGGCAGATCGTGCATTGTCGGTTGAGATGATACTAGTCGAACCTTAAAACATGCGATGCAGCTATGTACCATGTATCGAACGGTATTACAGCCGGATAAGAGACTGAAATTGCTTTGCACTCAAATGAGAAATTGAATGTTTTTCATTATATGATACGAATTGCGATGCTCGAATTCTGTTACCAATTCTTACGAGACCATGATCGTCTAGAAAAAATTTAACGAGAATTACTCGCTAGAAGCCTTAATATTTTGTCTAGGCTTGAAACAATGCAAATGAATAACTTTCTGCAACACTATTAGAGGTAAATTTAATTCTATCTAAATTGTATCTACGAACCGCAAACAATAATTTCAAGTCCACCAGCTCTTTTTTCCTTAAGAAAGCATCTTGCTGGTCCGTCAACAACAAATGAATAAACTTATTGTTGGAGCAGCTATTTTTACAGTTCATCAAGCACATTTTTTTTTAGTTCTTTCACACATTGCCAACATAAATATTTGACTAAAAAGAAAGAGATTTAAAAGAAATTGTGTATTACAGTAAACTCATTTTTGATTTTGATAATGGGATTACCGCTACAAGTTATAAGTAACGACTAACAAGCAAATACGGACAAAACGCCTTATGAACCAAAAACATTTGACTTGTACAGTTTTTACTTTTACATACAATATAAACGTATTATTCAATTAATAAATATATTTTAAGAGAAATTACTTAGTTTTAAAAGAAACACATTTGCGACGCAATTCACCATTTTTCATAATAAAAATTTATTGCATTGTAGGCATTGTAATATCAGAATAATTACTCTCTAATGGAGAAATCCTGTAACGCTGCGAATAATAATCTAATCTTGAGTAAGAGAGGCAATTTCGTCGTACAGATGACATATGCTTAATTCGGGAACCCCATTTAAAAATCGATTCGCTGCTGCTTCATAATTATAACCCTTTGCTTATTCCGGGAACAGAACACAAAAAAGCTCCTTAAACGAGAATATCCAAGAGGGCAACTTGCCGCTATACACAAAGTCGTAGTTGGCGCTACACGTTTTAATCAACAGGAAATCAATGCTACCTTCGTCTTTGTTTACTTGGCTTACTACATATATTTCGAGCTATACGTAAAATATCCTTAGCGACGCTGAATTCTGCTCCATACGTGCGGTAAGAATAAGGTTACACGACCGCTTCGTGAGAAGAAATCCAGCATGGATGGAGACAGGTGCAGAAAAATAAAATCTTAAGCTACGTGCTTATAAGGATCAAGATTGACCGCGGTTTTTACGTATGTTTGACAGCTATCTTCGCCGGTAAATTATTTGAGATTCGAAGCAGGTGTACGCATTTTATGCTTGGAGGAAACCAAACTCGAACATTATGCATGTACAAGTATAATGTGCGTATGTGTGCTGTGGAGAGTTAATTCTTCAGTGAGGTTGACTGTAATTATTCACAATGTGAAATTCCTACAGCTGTGATTCTAATACGATTTTTTGTAATTAATGGGAGTAATCGAATAGTCGTTTTTTAATAGTAATATATTATTCTAAGTATTGCGTGTAATTAGGGAATTAACTTGCTGTAACTTCATGTAAATAATCTACAAAGGCCAACCTTCCTGTCTAAGAAAAACGATAGCAGCTTCATGAAGCAATTGTAATTTTTGTGATACTATTTACATTTTATAAAACATAGAAATATTATCTTTTCCAATTCAATTCGAAAATATTGTTCATCATAACAAATTTTTGATCAAAGCATGTTTCTCCTCTTTCTTTAATAAAACTAATTTTACTTTTTTTTTGCTATTCATTGTTTAGAATTTTTTTTTCTTAAATCAAATGCTCAAATTCGACGGCAATGAAGCATACCCGATAACTATAGTCTTCAATAGTAATACCAAAGCTAGTTCATTAAAATTTACGAAATCCTTCGAAATCTTTCCAGAGTAGTTGCTAATAGTTTACTTCACAGTATTGAATGGAGGTGGAATAAATTATTTCCTTTCTCAAAGGTTTCTAGAATTGATCCTCTAAACGGCTCTACTCTTGAACTAATAAGGGCGAACCAAATTTAAAGACGTTTTATTCTAAATTTATCTGTTTGCAGTTTAGTATTGCTGTCTATGACAGAGCGGGCTAATTATCGAGAACAACACGAACGGAAAGCTTCTTTGCATTTTATCCAAGAAGGAGCAATACTAATACTGTAGTCGTTGTATCAATTACCGTTGCTTCTTGGAGAATCATCTAAATGAATTTCGTTATTATATTATTTTTATTATTACATAGATGGGTTTTCTTTACTAGAAATATTCTCGTCAATATATTCTTAACATATCTTCCTAGCTAAAGCCTGTCGAGGTTGTTATATTGAAAACTTGTTACTGGTTTAAAGCAGGCTAAATTTAGAGCTTTTCGTTTTTGTAAAATATTTTGGAGTTGGTTTTACTAAGAGTGAACTTTATAGTTACAGCACCGCATGCCTAGAGCCCGGTTGTGCGATGTCTTAGCAAATCCATATCGTATTCAGCCGACATATTTATCAGCGGGATAAGACTGGATAATATATATGAGCTGCAATGTCCCAAATTGCGACAAGTAGCACGATCTAGCAAAAGGAATTTTATGTGTTATTTCACCATTGTAGTCTTCATTGTTACTTTTAGTTGTTGTGGATGTTATTGTTCATCTTTAGTTTTCTCTAATTTCATATATAGCCCTTGAATATATAAATATGGGGGACAAATACAACAGTGCCGTAGGAATGTTGAAAATGATTGAAATGTTGAAAATGAAAATGATATTTGAGCAGAAATTGAGCTGTATATAAGTTAATGTAATAATTATTTTAATAATACATAATAATAATAATAATAATAATTTTATTTAAGGTTATGATTTGCAAAAGATCTAGAATGTTGAAGATTATGATTTTGAATTTATTGAGGTGCAAGTAATAATTATAAAATGTGTTTTATCGTGCAAACATGCAGATCGATATATTAAAATGGATATTCCGACGAATTTGCAGTATTTTATTAGAGTCTAATTTTCTATTAGGCAAAACGATTATATGATGGAGACTGAATAGACGTTTAATAGACGTTGAATAGATAAGGCCCAAGAGTAAGTTGATATTTCGATTGATTTACATGATATTCCTGTAAATGCTAAGCGTCACTCGTTGATTATGAATCCTATCTAAGTCTTCCGTACAAGTCTTTCCTGATCGAAATAGTTATCGGATGATTTTGAATTCTGTCAATTTATCCATTAATGGAGTCCAATTATCCGTAGTCGATGATGCAAAAAATTAAAGTCTAATTATTGACCACAACTTAATTTATTATTGAGTTGTTATTAAGGTGGGGATAAATTAATTTATCCTCACCGCCACACTAGTTAATTCATAAAATAGAAATAGAGCTCTGTGATGTCCTAGTTTTATAACAGTTCAGTTATTGCTCTTCAGTTTATGGGGCCTGCTTAACTCAAGCAGCGTAGGATAGAATGCTTGTATTCGGTTTATGTTTGATATTTGTCAGTTTGAGCGTGTAATCCGTAAATTAATTGCTCCGAGATGGTTGAGCATGAGTAATCGATTTTTGTCGTAGACGGGAGTGATCTATTTCAAGATTGTTACATCAGAATTTCCCAAATATTTGTATAATAAACTTGGCTTTCGCACTGACGCCCATCATCTGGGGTTTCGATTTAGGAAATCTCTCACTGTTCCCAAGCATAAAACCTCGATTTTCGAACGCTCCTATTTTTGTAACGTTTCTAAATTTTTTAATAATGTACCGGCGGACTTTAAGAGATGTTCTTGCTCTAGATTCAGATTATGGATGCGTGAGTTCTTGGTTAGTAGTCAGCGGTGATTCATGTGAAACGTTCTTTTATTTAGAATTTTATTATTAGGATAAGAATTGTGTACTTCTGTTGCAATTTCTGTCCTTCTGTTTGTATACATGACATAAGTTAGATATAGGCATTTTTTAATCATCGTTTTTTTCATATCTGATTTGTATTAGTTGGATGGAAGATCAAAACCAGCCTTCCTGCGATTTGAATCCAACCTTTTGATTCTTCATATATCGGGTGTATGATATTGTTAAAATTATAACAATCTATATGTTTGTTTAAAATTTTTCTACACTTTTTTTGTACATCTTAGTATATTGGAAAATAAACATTATTAAACATAACACATCAGAAAATGCCTAGAAACAAGAACCAAAAATATATAATAAAGGTATAAAATTGCCAAATATATGCAAATAAATTCGAATATTTAAAATTTTTTATTTTTTTTAAGTAAAAAACATTTTAATTTAAATAAATTCATCAAAAATATATAAGGCTAAGATAGCTTAGCTTCCTCGTGGTGTATTGATGGAATAATTCACGGCCAACGCAACAATAGGAGAGAAAAAGTACAATAAAACGGGGAGATGTTTCTGCTTACTCGGCGTCATCTGCGCGGTTTCGAGAGTACTTTTTTATCTCTACCTTCTGTCGCTGTTGCCTCACAACAAATGCCACAACTTTCAAAACGACAAATTCGACATTTCTTAGCGCTCTCTGGTGCCACGGAAACTCATGCCTGCCGTTACTGGGTACCGCCGTAAATTATTCCATCAATTTACCATGAGAAAGCTAAGCTATCTTAGCATTATGTATTTTTGGTTATTATTAAGCATTATTGAGTAGTAGTATAGGAAAGCAATATCTTAACAGCTCAACATATTTTGGACAATGGATTCAACTTTCATGGAAGAATAACTACAGTAATATGACAATGTGTTGTTATTACTTTGTTCTCAAATGAATTCTTCTCTCTTGGTAAATGTGATATATGTTTTCCAGCTTTAAGTTCTGATTATTATTTTGCAAGAAATGTATTTCTTTCCAAAAATTCCCCGATCAGCAGAACAAGTTGTACATGTTGGTTAAGAAATTAAGTAAATTATAACATTTTCAAATAACCGACGTTCGAAAAGAATTTTCAATTTTTACCAGACAGAAAATCGCTTTTACTTGGATTACCTGTTCAACTCATTTTAGTTTTGTAATGACAATTTTGCGTCCTTGGTAATTTACCAGAATTAATCATCCTAATAGACATTAATTATATTCTCGTATCACGAAAAGAAATTTAAGCATATTCAAACTTACCTTTTTCTTGCTTATTTTCTTAATGTTATGAAATTGTTTGTGTGTTTTTAATTTGTAGTGAGTATCATCTGGTTTCCTGAATCTGCACCTGTGTTTTTAAATAAAACAATTTCATTAATTTTCTTTCACAGTTGGCTGTTCTTCAACATTTGTGCATATTTACATTTATATATTTTGTCAAAGGTGTTATTTTAACTTAATTTTGTATTTAACTACTTGAATTTGGTGTTTTGATATTTGACCAGAATGCGCATTTAATTTAATACATTTTGCCTATTTGTTCTCACCTTCTCTCTATTTAATTACTTCATAACTTGCTTTTTAACGTACATATCTATTTAATTCTTAGTTCATTCATTCTATTTTAAGCGAATAAGATTTATTGCAAAATGAAGGTTTTTGTTTCAGTTATTAAATTTTTAAGTCGAGCTAGATAATAGGTTTTTCTAAATCAGAAACTATATTTTACAGGAAATGTTTCCCGGAAGTACTGATTGTTAGCTGTCTGCATTCAGATATCTGAAACGCAGGATAATTTAAATTTCCGGGCAATAAGTTCATATTAATAATGTTACTTTCGCGACAATCTGACGACAACTCGGTACACAACACCATCTGCAAATACTTTACACATATAGTAGGTTTAATTAATAAAGTTAGCGAGGAATTACTTTAAAAAAATTTTCAAAAATTGTAAGTAAATAGGTTGAATCATATGTTTATCTATACACATTAAATTTGCGTAAACTGTACGACCATAAATAAATCTCAAGCAATTCTAAAAGTACGCGTTCCTTAGACCTACACATTTACGTTATTAACTAGATTTGCTAAATAAAGAAAATCGTTAACTATATACATTAAATGTCCATCTTGAATTAATACTCTAGGGGACGTAGATAAAGTTTCCTTGTTGTACCATTAACCTAATTAATTTAAAAAAGGTTAACGGACACTCTCTTGAGAAAAGTTCACTAGGAAGCTATGTGATCCTTATCTAAATTAATCAATAAAAGTACAGAGAAATGTAATGTAATATTCAGGGATGGCTCCACAATACGAGCATGAAGAGTATTGGTTTTATTAATATGAAAATTATATTTTGGCCTTCAGCACCTACATAAAGGCGGTACACGAAGAATTTAATCATTATATGAAGTACTTTCTGAGCATATAACGAATATTTGATGGCAATCAGCAAAATTAGCTCGTTTCACCCCCATCCGATACGACAATGAATCGAGAACGTTCTTTCATTTTTCTGTTACTGATTGTAACAAAAGAAAATGGTTAAGGTAATAGAAAATGCATTCAAGAGACCTCAAGTTTTAGCTACCTATCAGCAATGTTTGAATCTTGATTGATAACATTATTGTTTTTCCAATGAAATATTAAACGCTTAGTGAACGTTAGGAAGAGCTAGATAAACGTTTTGATAAAATTCTTTTAAAATTTGAACATCCTCAAATATACATTTGACGCTATTCTAAGGCAGTTGGTGATTTCAAATAAAATGTCTCTTATCTAGATCCAACGCCGGAAAAAGCCCAGTTAAAATCAAGAATCCATTCAATAGGTTGATTTAGATGAAACAGAGTTGACTTCAGCGGCGGCGGATGACGACGTAAACGAAGAGGCGCGCTTAACGATTCGGCTTGCTCGCATATTTCCGCTGCATAATACAATGACGCAATATGCAAGGAAAATACACGAGTGAATCAAATCGCTATCCGCGGCTCTCCATTTACATTGACCTAATATTAATAGTGGACAACAGTGAACCTAAAATTTTAAGAAGTATCATTCAGAGTTCTGTGATACAGAGATGCTGTTGATTCCAGAGCGCTGGGATCAATTTTGCAAAATTATCAAAACATTTTTTACAAAGGTGTGTCGTTATTTGAAAAACGTTGTTAGTCTTATCGGTGCTTACGTTAAAAAATACAATTTTAGCTCGTTTCGAACTATGTTTGTCACAATATTTTGTTGTTTGTTTTGTTTTGTGTGTTTGTTTTGTTGTGTTGTTTATCACAACACATTATTCGTTCATAATAAAGTGTAATTTATTATGTAACGAATTTATTATTCGTATTAATAAATTTTACTACCTCACTTCTGTGAGGAATGAAAAGAATGCTTTGCCTTTATAGTTAAAATCGCACTTCTTAAATTACGTAATAAGTTTATTATTCACTAAAAATAGTGCACCGCACATTTACGCCGAGGTTTGATATGTTCCAGGTCATAAACCACTTAAATTCGCATTACTGCTCCTGCAAAAATGGCAATCTAGCTAGTGCGGTTCTTACGGCTAGAGGTAATTCCTTCATTTCTTTTCAACCAGGACCGACTCAAATCGTTAAACTTCTGTTTTTCTGTGTAGATGATGAGGTACGAACACAAATAAGCATTCCATAATTTCGTCCAATCTTCATGTTCGCGTTGACTTTACGAGGTTTTCTACGACATAGAAGTGAACTGTAAAAATACTGCCATAATTAGTTAATGCTATTATTCACGAAGGCTGCTGATTTTGGAGTCAACTAGCAAAAAAGTTCCTCCGTAATTTCTCTAATTAAATGTTGGTCGTGCGATTAAGTCGCCAGAATTGTAATCATCGTGGATGAATTCGTATAGAAAAGGATCCATGCACGTAAAAATTATTGGATTTCTTTAACCGTTGGATATAAGGTAGTAGATATAAGCAGCAACAACCAGAACGCTTAATTATAATTAATCGTATGTCCGCTTGTTTGCTCGTTGCCTTAGGAACAACTTGATACTATCTATTGTTGACTTATTTCTTTTTTACAGCGATTAGATGGACTAGTGTTTTGTTGATTCTTTGTTATAAGATAAATAGATAAGAATCTGTCTAGTAGCTCCAAAGATATAATAACTTCACCTGCTCTGGCCATATATAGATGACTAAAGCACCAGAATTCGAATACTAGCTAAAATTAATTCGAATTCTGCAAATGTTCGGTTTAACTTGAATTAGATATTAATATTTTAAGAATATTGAAATTAAATTTATAAAAATTTGCGAATTAAAGTGCAAGTGTACGCATTACACCTAAGACCCACTACCATATATTATTAAACTACTCATAAACTACGTTATAAGTACTTCTATCAGGAATCTTAAATGTTGGAAAATAAAGAATAAATTTTGGGAAAAGTGTTATGTTACGTTAATTTTCTTAGATGATTTTCTTAGGAATTACTTCTGTTTTCTTAGTTCTTTTGTTCATTTTCACAAAAAATCGCACAAATCTTTCTGTTTTGGTGCATGCTGTTGCTTCCTTAGCGGCGTCTGTTATTTATTACTTGTTGTTAGAAACTATTTGGCGAGAACAGTTTAATCACTAAAACATTAGAAAAACAGTTGTATGCTTTTTAGCTCGAAATCTATTGATTTGACCGTAAATTTTACAAATTTGCAGTACCTTTGTAATGGGCCTGGTTGAAACTTGTGTATTTAAAAATACTGCCAAAGCATTATAGTTTTTATTGTATCAACAAATCTCTTTATTCTAGAACAAATGTTGATTAATTGAATCGGCACAGACGAATTTTCTTGAAGGTTTATCAGGCGACCTGGGTACCAAATGTCTTTTATTGCCGTAAGATCATATTTTATCATTCACATATAGATTCCTTATGTCGGTGTACTTGTTAGCAAAGTGGAAATATTCAGCTATAAGGTTAATCACTACTAAGAGCGCAATTACTTTAATAAACGTAATTGGCTTTAGATCGCTTTCTTGCGAGTTAATCTCGAAATGACGCAGCTGATTGACTTATCTAAACAATCTGCACTCGAATATTCTTCGGATCATTAACGTATGTAAATTTGAGAAAATATAAAATCGCAAAAGTCGTATGTGTAATTGGCACGTTCTTTTTTGTTACGTTGCAAAATGTAAAATAAGTTTACTACTAAAATAGCCATGTAATATTTAAGGTGTAAACGTATACAGCGTGCCTAACTAGAATTACGTACATGAGAAATAATACCGTTCATTAATAGCTTAGAGAGAGAGAGAAATTTTTCGTTCGAACGTCTTTAGCCATCCGTCTTCATATCAACTCCAATATTTCCCGTACCTATCCACCTTACTCGTTAGATCTTAAGTTTGTTATTGAAACCAGTTGAAGTGCATATGCCGATACCACAAAGATTAACAAATGACGCTAAACATATCTTTGAAGAGTTAATTTTTTGTTTTGGATTGTAGTCTTACTGTAACTATAGAGTAAAGGCGAGCTTGGTAATGTTGAAACACCTGGAATTTTAATGAACGAGTGACTCTAAAAGAAATTGCAACCACGTCCATAACTTGCAATTCGATTTTGTTACAGGTTCTTATTGTTAGCGAAATATTATTGTTCATAATACGATGTTTATCAGCCACACTATTAAAGCCAGTGAAGTGATTTCCCCAATTTTAATTTGAATTTAGAAAAATTTAAGCCTCAACATGATGGTGGCGTTACCTGTCAAAAATGTTTCAGTAATATTATTGTGCATGTGTTGAAAGGTACTTTTGAACATTTCAGCCTCTTCAGGAGCTTAGTTTTTGTTTAAGAATTATTTATGTTGGTCGATATTAGTATTTCTGCAAAAAATGAAAGAAAAAATCGAATATCGCGCCGCCATTAAGTTAAAACTAAGAGAAACACTGTTTTCGGGGAGAAAAGAGTAAGAAGTAATTTAAACGTGGTCGTACCAATTTGGCTAACAGCGCATATTGAAGACCGCCAAAAATTGCAATTACTACCGATAAGTCGGCCGTCAACTTATGGCTCAAAAGATAGCAAGATCGTGGGTAATTTTAAACGACTGAAGACTTGATCATGAGTCATGAGAAAGCCACCTGCGCGTTGGCTGAGGGAAATAGAGTTTTGACGTCAACCAAATAGTGGTAGGATAAACTTAGATACATTGATACACTACTGAGCTCAAGAGACACAGTCGGAACGATAGTGAATCAGCTCAGAAATATTCGAAGATTGGGAAAATGATGGTGTACTTTGGAATAGTCGTGGAGTTGCGAGTTGCGGAGACTTGGCAATCGTCTCAAACGTTAGCAGTCGCCATAGCGAAAAGTCATGAATTAAGGTGCGAATTTTTATGCCGTCAACTTTCTTCTGTTTCCTAAACTTAAGGTTTCGCTTGAAGGATGGAGAATTTCATTAAGTAAGAAGGCCACTATATTACTGTCAATGCATTAACAAAATATTCTCTCGTAATTCGTTGGAGGTATTTTCACACGGATTAAGGATGCTGGGAAACAAATTTAAAGGCATTCCAAATATTAAGGTGTAAATCAAAACAGACAGTATATTATTTTAGGTTTAAATATCCGAATATAACACGAGAATCATTGGTTTTAATTGGAAAATTCTACTGTGACCAGAGTCGTATTTCTAATTACATATTTCCAAACAACTACTTCTACTTAATGCAAGCGTACACAGACACTGTATAAGTTGTTTTGATTAATTTTTAATTTGGAAAGTTAGAAAACACATGCACTTTTATAACTAATCGCCTTCTCCGTAAAATAAATTTCAAGCCGCGTTAGTTTTGGTGAATATGGGATGACAACTTCTAGTCTGTAATAAACCTTAATGCATCCAGGTAAACAGGTGTTATTTTTAAAACGCCGCTCTTGATGTACCGTATACCTGTTCTGCGTGATTTGCTTTTAAATTTAGTGGTCCTTTCAAAGCTTTTGGTTCACCTTGATTATAAACTGTACTGTATTATTACTGTAATAATTTAGGAAAATTTTCAGGGTATTCTATTGTGGTTTTTTGAAATTTGCTACTTATTATAATGGAGATAGATTTTATGCTTCCTTTTCTTATTGCGTTTGAATCATTTTATTTGAGTTAACAGTACTAGCACGAATTTGAATTGTATCTTTAGGAATGATCTAAGAGGGAAGATGAGTTTGATCCTGGATGGAATTTACGAAGACGAGGTTGTAACAATTGCCATTATGTTTAAATCAATAATAAATTACGAGCTATAGAAACAGATGAGTGAAATAACCATTTTAAGATAAGTATATTACATATAAATACACTCCGCCAAAAAGATTTATAAACCAAGATATTTTTATACGTTCACAAAAAGTTTGCCTCGTGTATGTGAACTATAAAAACACTAACAAAATCATGGAACATAGCTTTTTTACTTTATTTTTTCTAAAAGAACACATCTAGAAAAATGCGTATGTGTAAGGTTTGTTCAGTTGTTTATTGAAAGTCTTCCTATACGGACAAATTTTAAAGTGCGAAGTCAGAGTTCTGTACCAACGCTTTTAAAACTAAAATGAGCAATTTACCTTCAGAACAAGTGGCTGCTATAGTTGCTTTAATCGAAGATGGACGATCTTAAGCATACGTTGCTAATTTGATGAACATCAATCAGTCAAGTGTTTCTAGAGCCGTAGCCAGATATAGGGAAACAGGCAATTACAGTAGAAGACCTGTACCAGGTCGTCCAAGATGTTCTACTCGCCAAGATGACCGCTATTTACTACTACAAGCATTACGTCGAAGACATGTAACTGCGAGACAATTGCAGAACGACTTGGCTAGAGTCAGAAATACTCGTGTGAGTACTGAAACTATTCGGAATAGGTTACGACAGAGTGGATTAAGAGCTAGAGTAGCTGTAACAGCCCCTCGTCTCACTAGGAACCACCGAGTGGCTCGCTTAAGGTTTGCCAGAGAACATGTAAACTGGAACATTAATGACTGGGCCAATATACTCTTCACAGATGGGTCAAGATTTGGTCTTTACACCTCAGATAGGCGTATCTCAGTGTACGGACGAGACGGTGAGCGCTATTCCCAGTGTAATATCAGACCTAGACCTAATTTCGCTGGTGGCTCTATTATGGTTTGGGGAGGCATCTATTTAACAGGTCGTACAGAGTTAGTACCAGTAGACAGAGGTACACTGACTGCCCACAGGTATATAACGGACATTTTAGAAGAAGATGTAGTACCATATGCGCCAATTATAGGAAACGAATTCATGTTAATGCACGATAATACACGACCACATGTTGCAATAATCGTCCAGGAACACCTTAACGATGTTGGTATTCCAGTTTTAGATTGGCCTGCGGTAAGTCCGGACATGAACCCTATCGAGCACGTGTGGGACCTCCTTCACAGACGGATACGAACCCAAAATGTTGCCCCAGCGGACCTGCATGGACTAGAAAATGCTCTCCGTGACGAGTGGGAGAATTTGGATCAGACTTATATACGGAGGTTAATCGAATCTCTGCCAAACCGTATGCGAGCGGTCATAAGAGCCAGAGGTGGCAATACTCAGTATTAAAAGCTACTGTTATGACATTTTTCTTTCCAAAATTATAATTTCTTGTTTTAATAAAAATCTTCAAGTTCAAATTATGAGTTCTTGTTTTTATTTGGCCTGTATTTTATTTAAACAATCATAGAAATTATATCTTAGAGCGCATTAAAGTATATTTACAACTTTATGCTACAAACAAAGATTATGCGATACTTTTATGATTCAAAACTAAATTATGCGATACTTTTTTGACGGAGTGTATATTAATAAAGGCCCCGCGAGACCAGGTGACATCCTGCCAATTTCTGTTAAAAAGCAACCTGGTCTTTTCTCAAACGGGTTAACTTTACTACTGTGCTCCTGTCTTTTTATACTAGTTGTTTCTTTCATTACGCAACGAGCGAGCGAGTTCTCTGCAAATCTTTAGAGGAATTATGTATAGGGGCGAGAATGGGAGAAAAGTTTTCGTTTCTTACGGCTTTCCCTGTGTTCCGGTTTTCGCTGCTTTCGCGTTTTAATCTCCAGTAATTCCTTAAACGATCGGTATTTAATTTTTAATACGTTGAAGAATGTCTTGTTTATTACATTTGAAAATTTTAATATCGAGCGTCATTAAGAAGTCATTATTACTAAAGGCTTCCTAGTCAGACATCTCTCCCGAATCAAGAGATTCAGACAAAAAATGCTGGAGGTTTCGTTATAACGATTCTTTCCACCATGTGGTGTCCTTGGTCCGATTAATAACTGGGGGTTATCTCAAAAAACGCTAAAATTATTGCCGCTAGATTTTACCGATTTCCGTCCGATTGGTAGTAGCAATGAAGATATTATTCCCGTACCATGAACTTTATGCGTTAAAGTTGGTATGTAACAGCACCTTTCAACAAGTATTCTCGAAATGTCGCTAAATTGATACTACAGCCACTCAAAAATTGCTTGCAAAATTGTGTAAAATCGTTTAATTAATTCTTCGTCGATTCTTGTTATGGAGGCAAACAGGCCATAACTTTGATAGAGCGTTTCCGTCGTTAGTACTATCATACCGGGCGACTGCTCGATGGTAAGTCCCATTTACAAACGAGTTTTTCCTATAGCTCGAAGGCTTATTTGTGTTGCGTAGATAAGTTCTCGTTATAGTGGGTGACCAATTTATCATGGGAACTACGTTTGTCTGTCGTAAAAAGTTGAAGAATATTAAATTAAACGCTTTACTTTTACTTTTACTTTTAAAAAAGACGCTAACTGGACTTCCGTCGGTTTTATATTGCCTATATTATTGTTACGTAATTATTTTTTGATCGGTGATCGGTATTCTCGAGCTGATCTAGGCGTCTGAACAATCGCTGTGTAAGATTGCCAATTGGAAGACGTCGGACTTTCATGTTCCCAATCAAACACCGGAAGAACAGTTAGTAATACGGATTAGGTAGATCATACAATAAGAAACTTCTTGGTAAGTTCTTGGACTTCGAGAGAAGCCTTTGACCATCTCGGAGTTCTTTTATTTCAAGTTGGACTTGACTGTTTTCAGCAATTAACGTGATGTTAAATTAATAAAGGCGAGAAGTGAAGCATCTAAGCTGCGCAGCTAACAGGTAAGTGGATGTTTACGTATCCTTTTTTACGCATCTGCCCCGAGCTGCTTTTACCATAGTAGTCCGTGACAATGTTATATTTATCTTGATAAGCACTAAAAATGAAGGTGAAAGCAAGAAAGAGATCTGCACAATACTGGACGTCGCGAACTTATTTTTTCCAACAATTTATCGTTTTTGTTATAACTTTTAATTTACAAGCTGTTAATAATGTGGATTTTAGATCTACTTGTTATACCCTTTACTAATTACTTTACGTCTAGTAGACAAAAACGCTCTCTTGCTAAAGAAAAATCCTTTTGGCTTAAAACGATCACTGTCTTTATATTGAAATAGCTTCCTTTTTTGGCTTATCGTCAATGAATTAAAAAAAGATATTGCCAGGAAGGTTGTATAAAATGTGAAACAATGGATTTTTTGAAAGAGAGGAGTAATATATTACTTCCCTACTAAAACGTCTATCTATTGCGAGAAAGCGGATACGTTGTTAATATAAGGGTGAAGTTTAGAAAGATCGTATGGTCGCAAGAAATAAGTGTCCCAGAGGAAATGTTTCCGATCAAAAAATTTTTTCAAGGTTAGAGATTATTTTGCAACAAAGTCAAACATTTCTTTTAAAGGGAAAGGAGAGAAGAAAAGCGATAATATCCGATTATTGCTTGACCTTGGAATGTCAACAAGAGAAGTTACAATGAAGTGAACTTGAAACAAAAATCAATATAAAATTTTAGAGTTTCAACAGCCAGCAAGCATCATGGTTATAGAGTATACAATTAACGGGAAATACATTTTATTTTTTAATTTTTGGTCGCCTTAAATGATTCAATGATGAGTTGTGTAATTATATATTATGGACAGTTACGAAAGTTCTTTTAAATAAAGGAAGTGCCCAGTGTCGGTATAACGTGAGAGTAATTCAAAGACGGGGCCATCTCGACATAAATGCATGGTGTGGCATCAGTGGGTGTCATATTTATTGGGTTCATCAAGGCACGTAAACAAGGTGTTATTTGTAATTTCTAACGAATCAATTTCCACACAAATTAGAATATCTGTCGTTTCCATTGAATGGAGTTGTGTGCCATATATGCAAAAAAATTGTTGTTGTGCTTATAACAGATTAAGAGAGTGATGAGAGTGACCTTTAATGATGAATGAATGAAACGTTATGAATATTGATTAAATAATAATAGTGTTTACTGTTGAATAATTTTTGAGGCAATTTTATATTTTTAAAAATTATTCTTACTTTGTGTTTTTCAAAATAGTCTGCGTGCTGTCTACTAGAGGGACTCACATCTGTAAGTATTAGTCTTTTTTTTACTACTACTGTATTACATAGCCTTGTTCGAAACCAAAATGTCAGTATTGAAAGAACCAGCCTCATGCAGGTTTTTTTCATGTCACCACCATCATTAATTTCATTCCTAATTTTTTCAGATAAACGCAGTTTCCATGATAAATCGATCACCTGGTATACTTTTTTTGAATGGCATCTCGGGGTCATAGCCCATATGCGTCCATCCTATACACTTGCTTGCGAACAAAAGCCTTAAATATTCAGCCGAATTTGAAAATTAGTTGGATTTAGTTTACCACACTTTGGTTGGTCCTAAGTTGCTTATGGTGCCCGTCTGCATCTTGTCTATGGAGTCTGTTCACGTTTTTATTGTTCAGAAATGGGGTGGTGATTGGAGTATCAGCCTTTCAACGTTGTTGGGGTTCGTTCAGGAAGTTTCATGTTTTAACTCTGGTTAGTCTGTTTAGTTGTCAGTGTGCACATTCACAGGGAAGGCTTAGAAGCTTTCGACGAGCTTCTTGAGGAAATACCGACTTCTAGTAGTTGATCTTTAAAGCAAAATTTAAGAATTATTGTCCCTTATATGCGGTAGATGATTGCATTATATGTTGCTTAATCAACAAATCATTATCATTGTTACCAATTCCTGTAATGATTAATTATTGTAACAATGTTTAGTTTGCTTCAAATTTTCCAAATGTACTATAACATTATTATTGCACAAGCTTGTCGAAAATATCATTTTTAAAGACAATTTCTCTTCAAACTTTACACTTATGTATTGGATTATTTCCAAACATTTTAAACCAAGTTAACCTAACTAAAAGGAAACAAAAGCAAAAACATCGGTCATGGTTTCGTTAAAATAATTGGATTGAAAGTAGGTATTCTTCTGTCTGCGTGTAATAACTACCGAAAATTACGCAAGAAGCTACTCATTAGTTGAATTACAGGTACCCGCAAAATTTCGCAAAAACTGGCGCATGCTTATTTAGCTGGGACCTATTTTATTTTACGATTCATCCTTCTTTCTACGTCGAGGCGAAACATTTTATTCACTCTCCGTTTTGCCCTTTTCATTTTCTCTCATACAAAAGAAAAAATATATGTTTATTATGATGAAACTAGTTTCGAAATTTCTTCGTACCGGCCTATTATTTATTAAACTTATTTTTTTTAGCAAAATTCAATTTAATTTTTCCGGGACGGAATTGATTAAACGACCTTTTTTACATTAATAATTAGCATACGCCACGGAGTTGATTAACTTTGAAGCGGCGAAAGAAGAGAGATGTTTAACTTTATGGTACTCATCCGATATCTTGTTAACTAATCAGAGTTGATCCGCAGGCTCTTAAAATTGCTTGGAAGTAGATTAAAAGAGATATTGTTCACAGCGTTATTCACTGACTGGTAAGAAGTGATTAGTTATTACTATGACAAAGGCATTACTACGAATTGGGCAAACATCAAGTAGTTAGGGTATTTACTTGTGCGTTATACAGAATTCTAAAAGTTAATGTAAAGTAGGTCGACTTTAATAGATATTAATCGCAAAAGGATCTTTTATTGTTATGTAACAAACAGCTGCGGTAGCAACCCGTCTCCAACTTACACGTACTCGGAAACGTTTAAAATTAATATTTTCTGTTTGAAATACAACCATAAGCTCTAGGCTACCGTAAGCGGAACTCGACATAAGGGGTACTATTCGTTTCAAGGGGTTTATAATGTAAACACATAGATATGTATCTGTTGTACCGCAAAGTTATTTGTTTTTTTTTTGAATGTTTAATGAAAATCTAGTTTAAAATTATACATACATTTGATTTATGTTAATGGCATCTTAAAATACGGTTTTCGTCCCCGCATCAGATGCTTTGCGCTATTTTTAAAAGTAGATGTTTGAAAAAATTATCTATTTCTAAATTTTTCCATTAAATAAAATATTACAATATATTTCCCGTAATTCCTATAGTTGATACGATACATGCATATAATTCTTTTGTAGGACCAGATTAAACATAATAGGAAAATAAGACACATTTGTTTGTTTTGTAGCGTAACTTGCACTCAGGGCTTCCAATTATTTTTTGATAGCTCCTTCTCGTGAACAATATTTGGAAAGTTCAAATATAATACTTTCTTGCTAGAGATAGAATTCATAGAAACTTGACTTATTGTTACATTTTGACATTTTTGATTGAAAAAGGAATACACACGAATTTGAGCATATAGTCTTCGTAGAGAAAGGCGAAGGAAACCTGTTGGAACTGCAACAAAGATATAAAATGAAAAGCAAAATATACGTTGGCCCATTGTTACTCGAAGGTTAGCAGCTGTAGGTGTACAATCAAGAAGCCCAGCGGAAAGAAAAGGACTATACACAGCAATAGGTTGATGCGAGGTTATGGTTTGCAATAATTAGCCTCTGCGGAAATTGGGAAAACTTCATCTTTGGAGATGAACTTTTTAAATCTGACTGATATATCTTGTACACGGAGTAAGAAACACAAGAAGAAATGCATTAAGCGTAAAGCTTACCTGTTTTGCAGTGACTAGATAGATTCGTTGTTTGTCGATTCTCGGAGACAACAGTAGGCACCACGAATCCATTCTTACAAGACGAATAAACGCGAGTCTGCCTAGTCGCTACAGAAAAAGTATGGTTTCACTCGCTTTTGTCCTTTCTGGTGATAAAACATCTAACGCTTATTGGGGATGGAATCCGAGAGTTTTGGTTGCGATACTGATATACATATTAACAGACAAACAGTTGTCAACCTGCTAGAAATGCACATGCCACCCTTTGCGTACGCATGGCAACTCTGCAATACAACAACACAAATTAATTAAAACCTGAAAGTTGAACATCGGGCAGTGGAATTTTATGGTAATTCTCTAGGTTCAGATGGTGCGTCAATTGGATGACATACCGTTTGAAAGAAATCTAAGAAAGCGAGGTAAATCTAAGAAAGCCAGATGTTCAACAACACATTATTCACCTACGGAATCAATTGGTTGTTGGCCGACTGTATAATCTTGTGTTCTCGATGTCCAAATGGCTAAAAGAAGTAATTGCGAATAGGGGAGTTTACTAGTAATTAAGTAATTATATAATCATGTTTACTTTCTTGTTAATTGTGCGCTTTATTTTCCGAATTAAGATGTCATTTTCTAAGTTGCTATTTTATTTTGTTCTCCTAATTTTCCAGTTTTTTGAAGAATGTACTTTATTGATTAGTATTTGTTTTGTTGCGAAAGCAGTGCAACAAGGAAATGCTTTTTATTAATTATAATATTAATATTATTAAATAATATTAATATTATTCTAAGATAGGCTATTGTTACGTAATAGTATTAATTAATTAAGTAATTCAGTCGCAGTATTGCTTTATTAAACAATGATTAGTTTTTCTTATCGCAGGTAAAAAGATTACAACTATAACAATTTGATTCAGAGTGCTTCGTACAATATCTTCACTTTATTCACATCGGTTAAATATGTATTTTTTGGTTTCTAATGAAAAGAGAGATAAGGATGTTTTCATATAAATTGAACTTCCATAAAGTTGGTAGGGACTGTGTAAAATATAAGGGTAGGTACAGAAATGAAAGAAGAATGCTCTAAGGACTACGGTTTAGGTACTCCTGTTTAAACTATAAACCTTAATGCGGAACCCTCTAATTATGTTCCACTTTGAACGGATTAAGATCGTATAAGATCTATTTTTGTTTATAGCTTCAATGAAGCTGTTTATCGAAATGGCGAGCAATAATTCCCATCTTAAACGTCTCTCATAGTACATACATAAATAATATGATTTGTAACGATACATTTTACAACGTTACAACAATATTAATCTTTTCTTTTCATTGGGGAACAAGCTGCTTAAATAAAGCAATGTAATGTAATGTAAACTTACAAGAGCTTTAGCTCGCAAAGTTTTTATAATCTTTATTGGTATAAACGGGTAATAATAGATAACAACATAAAATAGATGAATAGCGAATTCAACTGTATCAGGATGAACAGTTTTGAATCAGAAGACAAAAGTAGAATTGCAATAGCCAGAAGATTGTTCTACTCATCTACGAACGTCTTTTAAGGCAAGAAAGACCGACCTTATCGAGACAAGAAGCGATATTTTTTGGAAGGTTGTCAGAGCATGCGTATGGTCCGGAATCACATGTTTGCACTAAGAAGCAGAAAAGGAAAATTGAGATAAGGTTAAAACACGCAAAACGGTAGACAAGATAAGAAAAGAAAGAACACGAGGTAGCTCGCGTACGTGAAACAAATACAAGAAGAAAGTGCGATAAGAAACATATACGTACATGTCAAGAGATGGAAGAATAAGGTATAGGGGCGAATCTGGGATAATCTGACAGGAGACAAAAGAAGAGGCAGCAAAGACGTGAAGAAAGGTACGAATAATTGCGCCGACAATAATTCAGCATAGGTAGCATCGTTCGCCATTATTAAACATGGGCTGCAGCAATTGGACACTTGGCACACAATTTCGAATAGAATACCGATGAGTAAAGTAAGCAGATCTCTAGCCACTTCAGCTGGAATCGTGTGAAGCTAGCGCATTCATAGCTTAACAATTAGCTTTACGTGTACTAATCGAAGGGAAAACAGTTTTAAAGCAATTATAAAAGGTTCTACGCAAATAACTAAGAAACTTTGCATAACGCGCAAAAACTTGCAGAGATTGGAAGTAGTTAACTTACATTTGCAGATGACTTGTCAATTCTGGCTAGCTTGAAGGAATAAGACAAATGTCTAGAAGAAAACAAGAAGAAGACAAAAATAATGATCGTGGCGAAAAATAGAAAAAGAACGGAAACATAGAACAAGTGGAAGATTCAAGATATTTAAAATGCGTGTTAGAAATCGCAAGAATGGAAACCACAAGAAAGAGGTAAAAGGAGGAATTTAGGCCGCGTTGAAGTTATATTACGCACTAAATACGATTTTCATAAATAAGAAAGGGAATCACGTGAAACGAAAGTGAAAAAAATCATCTATCGATCAGTACTAATATGGTTCGGAAACGAGGATTCTAGCAGAATGGTTAAAAGATAGAACTAGAACGAAATAAATGTAGTTTGGAGATATGCAGAGAACGAGAGAGGGGTGACTGTACAGAAGTCAGTAGAATGTTAAGATAGAAGTTTTCTGTTTACTCATGAAGACACTGCTGTTGTTCGCTAATACTTAATTTTTCAATTATACTCGAATCGTAAAGTGTATAAGTTAGATTTTTCACACGACTAGTCTAGGCATACATGACAATAGATTTCATATATTTTAAGTATGCTACGTTACCTTGGAAATGTAATGATCTAGGTAGGATTTTATTAGTAGTACGTTGCTAGCGCTTCATTATCGTATAACTAATGTGTAATGTGCGATAAATATCCTTGCCTTTATAACTCACCTAACATTAATTACTATTTGAGATTAAAACTTCATATGTAATTAACTTCAAGATAAATAACAGGATATACAATGCGTACATGTTTCATACATACAGGTATGTATATCTACCTTGCAATTCGCAGATTAGATATCCCATAGAATTAATTTTTCTCAATATTTTCATTTGGAGAGTTGATGAGCAGCTTTACTAGCTAAAAATTGCTCTGTATCTATCTCCATAGCATTATGGTTTTTGTCCTGCTTGGTATGTTTTGTCTATTATTATTCGCCAGAAATGGAAATAGACTATCTATGTAATAATAATAAAAAAATATTTAATAATATCGAAAGATCATCTGATGTAATTAACAAATTAATCATCGAACATTTAATTACTTAATATGTTGCCATAATCAATATCCTCCTTTTGATGTTAAAGCAAAGGATACTTACAATGGTCGCCGCTCGGTTTATAAATATAATTAAAGAGTTAAAAGCCGGCCCGATCCGTCTTAACGCGGTGTTGGAAGAAGACGATATTGGATTTCATGTTAATTATAATATATATAACAATCTAGAAAAAAAAATAACTTGCCTCGAATTAATTTATTAATAAATTAAGCGCCAGATAACTTACTCTTCGCTGTTAACAGAGGCAGTCATAGCAAGCAATTAATGAAGTAATAATGGTTCCGTAGTTGGTTTTATATGCGTTTCGCAACTTGGTTTTATTGAGGAAATAATTGCTATTATTCATCTATTATCGATAAAGGTAATTATTTGATAAAAATAAACTCTTAGTAAATAGAGCGTAGGCAAACTGATTTTAACGCTTCGGGAGATCTTGGTTAACGTTTTGCAGTAATTTTTGCGTAAATGATGTGCTTCAATGCACCATCGTATACCGAAAGTTTAAAAAGAAAACAAGGAAAAAAGAGATGTAGGTATAGAAAAAGTTTGTTTTCGTTCTTGGGTAATTCTTCTATGTACGTACGTATGTATTTCGATCAGAAGTTAAATTATCTTTAGTTAGGTCTTTGTTTAGGGAGGGAAACCGCCTCTCTCACTATCTACCAATTAGCTTGTTATCGATTTTATGTTAGTAAATCATAATTCAAAACTTAATTAACCATTGGACAACATACATTTCACATTGTCCTAATCAAATATTGCTCTTTCAGTTTCAATTTCCTAACAAGTACTATAAATTTGCTAATCAATGTTATTAATTAGAAATTTGGTCGAACTAACCAATCATAATGCTTTACTACGTAAATTGCTAGCAAAAATATCGTAACCCCTTTATGTATGTATTATTTTGTTTTGGTGATAGCTTACATGTTGCTAGTGGCACTCAGTTTTTACTGAAATAGGAATGCTCATCTCTTTATAAAATTCTCGGTGTACTGTCATTTCAACATTTAGTAGAACAATTTTCTTGCAATAATATTTTTAAAAATTTATTGGAGCAACTTAATCGTTCATTTGTTATCGAAAAATAAGTAATATAGCAACACTACGATTTTTATTTATTTGAAAGTACGTTTCTACGTTTTGTACATTCATTATTATGCAGAAAGGTGAGCTAGAACGAAAAACAGTGAGCTCGCCTTATACTTTATACATATGTAGTTTTAGCAACTGTTGTGAAGGGAACCTAAAATGAATCCTATTATTTAAATATCTGTATTATTATATTAATTTGGATTTTCTTTTAATCATATTTAGTAGCTTTAACGTGAAACAAATAATTAATGACCCAACAAGAGCTACTGATTCGAGCTCAACTCTAATAGATCATCATTCAGCCGATTCTACTTTCTCACGTTTCCGATACTGCAGTTGATGATTTTGTATTGTCTGTGTCACGTGTATCAACAAGAAACGACGGACAATAAATTTGAGTTGATTTTATAATAAACTTGTATACTATTTAAATCGTGTGATTTTCTTTGAGAATTTGCAGAAATTCTAAAAATTGGAGCAGGGACGATGCTAAAATATTTAGTAATAATTTAAGAAATTTATTTTATTTACAAAAGGAACATCTACAGCTATGGCAAGTTTCCAAAGATAGTAGAAACACACATAAAAAGCTATTAGACAAAAAAAAAGAAATTACTATTCTAATAAAGTTAAACCAATCCCTGTAGGCAGCATGGCAGATTATCTTGGAATTAAAAAACACAGGTGAAGTTAGTGATAACATTGATTCTGAATTATTTGTTGATAGTCATTTTAATAGAGATCTAGGCGTTGTTTCCAATGCCTCTAATAAATATATTCGAAATTTTAGGTGGCATTACTAAATCGTTTGTTTATATGTTTATTCTTGCTGGTCGTACTTCCTTTCACAAAACCTGAGATAAAAGATATTATATTAAAATGAAAAATCATGCCGGCTAAATGATATGCCGCCATGAAAATGTGTCGGCGGATTAGTGGAGCCAATGACACATTTGATAAACTTTTCTTGGGACAACGGTTGGTCTCCTGCCTGATTGAAATCTGCTTGTATTGTTCTCATACATAAAAAGGATTGTACCATCCAGTTGATTAATTAAACAATTGGTTTACGTTCTGCTTTTTGAAAAACTGGCTAAGCGATGTTGATCCGGCTGACAAATCTCTTGGAACTAAACCCTATTCTGGAAGAGCTATCAACACCTTCTGCCCTAAATTAGTTCTATAATATCATAAATTATATCGAAAGCGCAATGGCTGTCCTTTGCGACCTATGCTGCTCATTCAATTAGATTCAACATAATCTACTACATAAACTACATCAGTACGTTGAATAGGTCGGGTGACAAGGGTATCGGACATGATTGATTTTCATCCTATTTGCCCAACAGATCGCAACTTGTGCAAATAAGCATGAGTAGAAAGTTTATATCATGTTTATTACCAATATCCGCGGAAGTAGCGCATGGTACAATGGTAGTAATAATGTTACTGTGTTGATATCTGCTGACGATGTGTGTGGGATTGTGGAAGGTGGGGAAAATGCTGCTAATGCGTTTTTTTGGAGGAAATTACTTATTTTTAAAGAACGACGGCCCATTTTTTAAGGATTTGTGTTATCGAGTTGAAACCGCTTCGTAATTACCGACGTTTCGCTGTCTATTGCAACATCTACAACAATCTGTCTATTCGAATAAAAAAACGTTAATCTGTACATCTATACCAATCCTATGTTAGAGCTTCTGTAACAGCATATGCACGTATAATTAATTTGTATTATACCTATTGTTAGTAGTAATTGATCCATATATTTTTTCGTTATTTCTTTAACTAACTTCAGCACAATAACTTCGAATTCTTTTAAAATATGGTAGTATGGTATTTATTATTTATCATTATATTGTTTTGACTCAATTAGTAGCAACAAGAATAGCTATTATGCGGTGAATTCTATTCTATTATCAGTAAGGAGTTAGTATACAAATTCATAATCCGGGACTGACATATAACTGACGGTTGAATGATATTGACATTATATTGCTTAAGATAACATATTTTATTAAAACGTTAATATCAAATAGAAGTCGTAAAAAATGTACAAAAATATTGTTATACGTATATCCATGTGACTTCTACTTGTGCCAAATTTAGAACGCTAGGCAGCAGTTGTCGCTTCGAGAAGGGTGTTCATGTAATTAATTTTCATTAGTCATTAAGCTAAGGAAGCATGCAAGGGGTGATGATTCAAATTTCTACTTACACATCCCTGAAAGCTAACGTGTTTAGCTTGGTAAAAATCTATTTTAAAGACCAATGAAAAGAATCGAGTTGTTTCATCGCTTACATGCGATCATCCAGCTTCTTTTTTAATTTATATTCTTTATACAAATTGCATAATAAATTTGACGTGAAAACATTTATAACAATATGTGCAATTACAAATTTTTTAATATAAAAGCGTACACGTTACAAAGGTTACGATATTCATGGACGTATCATTGACAACAAATATCATCATGTGATGGAAAAATTCTTAAGCAAATGTTTTGTAAAAAAAATGTTAAGTTTATAAAAGAGAACCTGGCTGGTATTGTATCAATAAAGAAAGAAAAAAAGCAAGGAAGGGAGGAAAAAATAACGACACAACCTATGAGTACATGTATACATAATTACATGACTAGTGATAACCGATACGTCAAACAACATTGTCAACAGTCAGCAATACTATAGCAATCTTTATTTTCATTGTCGATTGGTCTACGATTTTATTTATTTATTGTTGTATAATGCAAAAAAGTAAAAATAATTCAGAACCACATTAAGTAGCTATAATGACAAATTTGTATGTTTTCTTTTTTAACTTTTAAAGGTGAGGGTTTTAACGTTGATGCTAGATAATGAACATTAGAGTAAAGTAGCCATGATTGTTCGAAAGTTTGAAGTGTTCAATGGTACAACAAAAAAATCAATATTTGGTATATGAAAATTTGAATATTGTTATATATTTTATTCAAAAATAAATGAATTTTAAAAATTTACATAAATAACTCGAAAACGATTAAATTTAAGCTTAATTTACATTGGCACAAATTGTGGAATAATGCCTGGATTTCAGCAATGTCAAAAAATATATAACGTTCTACATAAAATAGCAAACGAAGGGGTAATTTCTGGTTAACCAGAAGTGAAACATTGTTGAAGTATTTTAGTTCGAAAGGTTACATTAAAGAATGTAACTGCAAAATTTCAAAATTGTTATTGCTTTTTTTTAATTTACGTGTTACATGGATAACTCTGTATAACGATTATTAAGTTGATGGTATATTGCATATCTTATTATTTACAATAAATTTTTCTTTGGAATAGCATAACATATAATGCAAAAATTTGGGTAACATCTCTAAAAAAAATCTGTAAAAATTTGCAAAACTATGCAAAGATAATTTTGAACGCGGCCTATATTTATCCTTTCAAAGCAACAATTACAGCCGAAAAATTCGTGCCAGCAATATAAGTATGTAAATGAGCACTTTTCATAATCTTGCATTTAGATCTGAAAGATGGATGGAATTATTGTCTAAGACATCCATCTTAATTAAAATGGTTTCACATCAACGATTATTACGAATTCCATTAACTAATCATATTTTGAAGATGGCCGAAAAGTAGCCCGAGATATTTTTAAAATGCTGTTAAGTCGTCTGGAGAAATTTTCATAATAATCCAATTAAGTCAACAGACGATGCTTTCAAAATTAAAATCGAAACGACACCGGGACAAGTTGCCAGAGTAATTATCGAGTAAAACGTTTCAACAGAACTGGATTAATAGATTCCTTGCTTAAATTTAATCTTAACGAGGTTACCACATAAAGCGAACCTTCGATTATACAAAAGCGGGTTATGATATACTTCTATGCAAATGTCGTTCAAAGCGTAATGATTATTCATGGGTTAAATTATGTGTTGAAATTAAGAAAAATAAATTACGGTATTTACATAAGCGGATAAGTACCTATGATCGGAATTTGGATATAGGAATGCTTATGAAAATGCTTTAAAAATATCTTATTTAATTTGAATGAAAACAGGCAATCACAATATATTGGGGACATTAATAAAATTATCGTCTTTTACATCACTATATTGACATGAATGTATCTTAATGTTACTTGGAGGACAAACACTACCGCTCGTAATATTCTAACGAATGTTCAGCTCATTTAATAGTCGTAATTATCACGACGAACATTTGTGGAACAACTTGATAATCGTTCATTGAACATAAGGTAAACATACATAAGTTTTGTTAGTAGTTACTTGAATTCTGTGGTACTGAAATATTTCAAATTTTGGATAACTCTTTTACCGAAAAAGAGCTAAAATTTTCTCCCGTGGTATGATCAAATCAAAGGCAGTTAACAATAATACTAAATTTAATAAAAGCAAGGACTTTTTGCGATGAAGCATTGATCATATTAAAATACGAGCGAAGAGATAATAGTTTATCTAAAAAAGTTCTACGTTCATTTTAGTATTGATTGTAAACATCTCGAATTTAGTAGAAGTGTGAATATGACAACAGTGGGCCTGCTAATAGGGCAGAGCATGCAAATTCTGCCAAGTGGAAGAAGAGACTGCAATCCATGTGCTGTGCGAATGTATAGTGCTGGCTGGACGATGGCTCTCAGAAATGGGCTCGGAATACACAAAAGCCGAGACCTGTGTAAAAGAATCACTCACAAGATCTAGCAAAGAAAGCAAAGTTAATGTAATTGATCTGATGAGAGAGGAGTCACAATAGACCTAAAGAGGTCGCAGTGGGATAAGTCAAACAATTACCTCAGTTAGCAATCTAATCTAGTTTTATCTAATTTAAATCATTTGGGATATCTTTTTTAATTCATATCATTTTCCTTGTTCCTTGTATTTCTCTAGCTTAGTTTTTGACGTAGATTAGACAGTTTTAGATTTTCCATTATTTCTTCAGCAGCTCGTTATTTTAAACGCTTTATGTGCTGCCGCAGTGATTCAAATATTACTCCATTAATTGTTTTTTAGAGCTTTTCCTAAAATACCGAAAAATATGTTTAAACCTTCTGTTGTCCTGATTTTATTTTTGCTCTTATTCTTATTTTACAAATTACAACTTACCGAGTAAAAATGAGGTCTTTAGTCTTATATATTTAGCACAGATGTAGCATTGGTGCATACATTTGGTAGATATGCTAACTATCCCAAGCAGATTCGTGTTTATAACTAAATGTACTTTGAACACCATCATATATTCGTTGGTCCCACCATTGATAAAACTTATTTATTCGCGAAGAACACGCAAAATTCACGACGCAACCAAGCTAGACTGAAATAGAAAAATATACTTCTATAAGTTATAAGACACAGATACGTTTATTGATATTCCTGAGACGAGCGTACGGATTGATAGAACATGGAAGACGTTTCTACACAAAGGACATGTTGTTGTTTGGTAATGGAATTTTTTTTTTCTACGTGAATAAATTGGTTTGTAAAATAAATATATGCCTTACATATATGTAGCTCTCTCTACGAACATTTCCCCCTCTGTGATATATGGTTGGGACCATAAGAAACGGTATCTATGCCGTCTTGTCTGTGCCTACGCTTACATTGTTCCTAGCAGGTTTTCGCAAACCTTTTGCAGTGTTGATTTGGTGTAAATTCTCAAAAGATCTGTATTTAGGATAGATCTTGACTCTTATAGTTAACTTAAAAATTATCAATTTTCAATAAAATACATAAATTAAAGGATTTTATTATAAACCATTAACATTTTTCCTTATAATCATTAAGAAGAGAAAATATCACACAAAAAATGCATATTTCTTCTACAGAGTTTACATTGCTTATTAGATGCTGAGGTAATCAAAATGAAAAAGCATATTCATTGATGATACATTGAATAAATTTAGGAATGCTTGTTAAAGAACGTAAATAAGTTACTCTCTGCGCCATTAGCGATCTCTAACCAACGGTACTTGTTTAAGTTTGTCAATTAAAATCAATGGAATAAAAATACTCAGAATACAAGTTATCTATGTTGTATTAATTTTGCCAACTACCGCATCTATTTTATTTCATATTTTATTTATTTGAAAATATTTTTTTTATCTTAGATAAGTGATTCTCTTTGTATGTACATGCCCGTTTAATTGTTTCTCGATGACAAAGTCATATTAACTTCGCATTGTACTCCATCATTAATATTATCCTCAGAAGCGCACAAACTTGTAGTACCTATCAATGGCTTTAATTAATACCTAAATATAATTTAAGCGTTCTCTCAACGCTGCTATAAAACTTCAAATCATTACAAACAACAGGCAAGGACATTTCTTATTCTTCGAATCTAACACGTAATTTATGTTCTAATAGCTTAGCGTGTATACACAAACTGAAACTAAAGCTACTGTACGCAAGAGAGTTCTTTTTATGTCGATTTCTCGGAAGATAATTGTTATGTTGTCTCGTCTAAAACTATGAGAGAGTACCTGTGTAGAGTGTTTAATGATCTAACCGGTGGCATGATATATTTAAGATTAGAAAAGAACTAAGTTTAATGGTTAACCAACTATCATCTGCAAGAAACGTTATTATAAGTTTACCTATGAAAAGTACAACTAGTTTCGATACTTTGAATGCATAAAGGTCTCTGGTTTTATCCATAAAAAATTTGATTTTTTCATGTTGGTTCCTATTCTATTAAATTATACAAAACATTGATAGCACATAGCTGCGCAGGTTAAGTTGGTTTGCCAAAGTCAATTTATTTTTCGAATAAAAGTTCACATGTATAGACGTATGCAGAGTATTTCAATCTTTGAGTGTAGACTTTTACGACCGTCATCCATAGAAGAAATTTCTTCCGGGTTTTGTCGTGTAATTGATATTTTCGTTTACGCTTCGCTGAATATGTTGTCAGCTTCTTCAGAAGATTTATAAAGACTTTAGAAATCTTCTCAAGTCTTGGAATTGCAGAATTGTGCTTACTGCGAAAATGACAGACGGTAAATGATTAGATGATACAAAAGACACCAAATCTCTAAAAAATATTTCTGGATATACAAGGTGAGCGACTAGTGACGAACCTTAATTCGTCGATCGCCGGACTACTTGTTGTTTTATTGATTTTTTTGTTTCTTCATACGGAAATAGGATAAATAGGATAGGCGGCCTGTTAGTTTCCTCTGCTCCACCAAACCCACTCGGATTATCCGCCTGACACAACGGACCCACTCGATCCAACAACCCATTTGTTGCTAATCTTGAAAATTCTTTTTCAAAATTAAATGTACTTTTTCCAAACTTCCTGTAAGCTAAACGCATTTATAATTTAATACCGAAAAATATACAAAAATAAGAAAATATAATTCTTACGCCCACCTATTGTTAGGATAAATATTTTACTTTTAAGGCTACAGCAGATTCCTATTTTCTCTTTTTTTTTATTATTTGTTACTACTAAGTGTAAGTCAACGTCTTTGAAAGCATCCTAAATTATTATAGATAAATTTATAAAAAAAATGATTCGTATAATTAACTCTAAAAGGACAAAAAGGAACCTCCTTATGTTTTAGTATATCAGTGCTACTTATTTGAACGAAATAAGTAGATAATAAATTAATTATCATTTGGATCAACGTACTATTCTCTAACAGAAAAAAAATATTATTTTTTTTATTTTTGAAGTAGAATCGAAGTGGCTTGACGGTCTTCCCGTCAGTCAAAATGGGCTTGCCTGATGGAATGGACTCGATGGGTCACTGACACGGGCAGACCGGGTTGGTAAACGTGGCGAGGCGGGGCGGGCTGGGTTGATAAAGTTTCGTGTTCGGCCTACAAAAATCTTGAAATACTCACTTATACTATATATATGTACATCTTATGCATGAGTAAATTAACTTAAACGTTTATTTATATAATTCATTCAAGTCTTCACATGCACCTTTAAAGTATTGTATACAGTTTGATGTAGATAATTTTCGCCTGAAGATGTGCCTTTAGCATCACTTTTGAGCATTACTTGTTATATGTAACGACCGCAATAGTTTTATAGGTAATGAGAGTCTGTGACCTGAAACTTTTATCCGAAAACTCGATATATATTCTTTCTCCTTGGGAAATTATTGACGTAACATTTTAGCGTAATACGACGTTTTGAGGTATTTATATCTTCAAAGTGGGTAGGCAGCATTTTGCTCTTTATGTATAAAAGCTTAATTTTCCTCCTGAAATCGTAAACTGCCGGAAAATACGTTGAAAAATATCTGCTTGTTAGCATACATGCATTACCTTTCAAATATCTTACGTCGTTTGAGGGATACATTTATTCTACAAAGGTTAACGTTGTTGCTGGTATAAAAATTGTATACCTGTACATACATATACATATATGCAAGTATATATCCTCTCAATGGGGACTTTCAGCGTCCAAAATGGCAGAGTGCGTACAATCAAACCTACATATATAAAAGAGAAAAACCTTTCTTATAAATACCGAGTGAAATGATGATACTTAGAAGCTTCATTCATTATATCTATTCATTATTTATGGACGGATGGAAGACAATTCACACTTGCTTCAAATTGCGTGGGTACAGGATAAATCCAATATGGTTAATTTGAAATATTTAGATCAAATGAAGATGGGGCATTAGTGTTTACTACTTTGCTCCAGTTTAAATCTTAATGCAGCGGCGTATGCAGCATGTACGTATTGAAATAAGTATTAACATAATGTTTGGGTGAAACTTACGGGACAAAAAATATATTTTTTTTACAATAGATCGTGCTACTGCCCGGGAAAACTTTAGAAATTGAATATGTGAGGAAATTTGGGCGTTTCTGAAAGAGTTTAGGTGTGCTTTCGGTAGTAAAATCTCTTGCGTTTCTTGATCTGTAGCTTATAATTCTTCGCACAAGGTAAGTTAGTAAAGTAACTCCAACAGATTAATTGTATATAACCCAAAAGGATTTTTCACATTGAATGTTTTACCTATAAACGGCCTCTAGCCCAAAACTTTCCCACTGGTGCCAATATTCTTTTCATTGTAGCTTTCAATAGTTTGGTAATATGAAAAATATAGCCAAGTGCCTTTCAAAGTAAGAAATGACTCGTCGAGTGGTACTTCAAATGAAAGTTCATCTTCTTATAGTTACGTTAGCGTATCGCTTGCTCAGCTTTTATAATCTGCCAACTTAGAAATCATCACGTTGGACACGTTAGTTAAATGCAAGTATGAACTTGATTTCAACATTTCAAGTAATTGCATTGGTAGCGAGCATGACGTAAACTGAAGAAAATTAATGTTCGATTAGGAATGGGAACAGCGTACACGGTGTTCGATGTGAATAATAGCGGTTTTACATGATCTAATGGTTGGGCTCATATTCAAGCATGAAATCTTAAATGGTAACATCTATTTGAATATGTTGCACATTATTATGTATGTTCTTACAACTGAGAAACTTGAAAACCAGCATGATGAAGAAGCTAATCAAATGCTTCCCTTTTCTTTCAGCAAAATGGTGTTCTACCACATGATATTGCAAATATTCAAGGAGTGCAAAAGCAATGGATAAAGAATTTTTCCAAAAAACAAGTCATTCGGTAGCTGGGTTTACTACTTCATGGAAACCATTGGTGCTCATTTCACCATCAATAGTTGTGAATGTTTTTTTGCCTTGGTTATAGCCAATGCTTAATTCTAATCCTTTTCATAAAGGTTTCGCTTTTGATTGTACGGCGTAACTAGATGCTGAAAGACTTAGCATCAGTTTCTTCATGTGAGATAAAACTTTTAGTTTTTCATTTTACATTTATTTTTAAAGGAGCATTGACACATTATTTGGGAAATAAGCTTTTATTTGAGGCGTCACGCTATGATTTATTCATTTTTTAACATTTTTGGGAGGATATTCGCTAGGGTGCTGATGTAAGATAGGTGTGCTTATGCAAATCCTTATTTTCATTTTGGTTTCTGAGATATTCCAAGATATTCCGATCATTTTCAAAAATTAACACTATATCCAAATATTTAAAACGCTAGCCTGTCTGTGTTTGGAACAGCCCACCATCCATACAAGAGTTTCAGTCAATGTTGACGCTAGAATTACATTATTCTCGAAAAGTCTTCATCTCTTTATTTAAACTTAAAATGACAGTAACTCTGAACAAGGAGCGAAGCGAAATCTTCGATGTTAATTTCACTTTGCTTATTCTATAAGCTTATTGTTTGCGAACACTACCTTTCCTTAGGCTCAATACCTTTTTATCTACAAATAATGGTCCCCATCCACAATTAATTAGTTATCTCTGAGTTGAAGTAACGTAGAAAGGATTAATTTAATTATATACAAAGTCAAATTAAATCTTGTGATCAATGATGTGAATGGTGAGTGTATACGTATGTGCATTGGGAAAACGTAGATAAGAGCAATACCAAAATATCTAGAGCATATTAGCGCAAACAGTGTAGAAATTGGTTTAAATTTGCGTACAAACTATTTAAGGACGTAAAGGTAATTTTGCAGAGCACTTCAATTGATAGTAATAAATTGTAAGGTTAAACTATTTTCTAGATGTCGTAATTCGGTCTTCTCTACTTAGTCGGCATTTAAACTTAAGTGCCTGAAACAGCGTTGGATTATATACGGTATTCGGTAATATGTTTTTTGGAAATTTTCGAAAGAGTTCGGCGAGAATAATCGTCAGATAATTATGCATCATTTGGATGTGTATATTTGATTTTTTCGCTCCGTCATCGCGATCCCTACAGCAACTCATAATTCTATGTTTGTTTGTCGGAGAAAAAGAAACGGAACTCCAAGATTAAAGCTCGTTTTAAGTATTTATGGAAGTCGTTATTGTAAAGGTAAGTGGTAGCATTATTTGCACAATACAGCGCAAGGCTCTAATTTCGTCCAACATGCATTTACATTGGTGGAAAGCTGCCGATTTATTCCAAGAGAGGAGCGATTTCGAAACACGGCTAGAACGATTGAAGTTTTTGTAAGAACCGTAATGATGTTTTTGTGTTTTCGTGAGTTATGTATTTGGATTTAAAAATATGTATTATCTCTTAACGTAGACATAAATTTCCTATTTCCTAAATTGTCGTGGTTGGATTTTCTTCTATATAAAGGGATTATCCTATCTATATTGAAGGAAAATTGAGAATATGTTCGATGTTTCGATAATCATTCCATGTGGAAGTATACGTCTCGGATGGGGAAGTATGAGTTCGTTTGAGCCCGCAGTATTGAACAGTTTCAAAACTAATACGCGCACGGCTATTATGAGAGGGCTGTTGTAAACGTGCAATTTTAGAATTACAAATGTTGAGAACTGTTAGTTCGCTGTTCGAATTCTAGACACTTCGTAATCCAAGTTCCATTCCGAACTATTCTAACAGTTTTTGCCATAGCAGGTATTTTAAATTCTTACCAAACTTGATAAACACGTTGGTTACGAAATATTTTTTTTACTAACTCCTTTAATAAATCTTCAGTTCTTCTAGTTTCACAGACTTGTAAAATTGGAAAATGTTTTCTGCTGTATTTGTAGATAAGAGAATGTGAAAATATTGTAAAGTAAACTAATTTATTTTATCAATGCAAATAAATATAAAGAAATATATACATAAATAAATTTCAATTGTCGCCAATAATCTACTATTTAATATAGTTCCATATCATAAACTTGTTCGAACGTAAATATGATATGAGTTTAAATTGATAGTCACTGATAGTCAATTACCAATAATTTATTCTGTAATTCTCCAACAGTTTCGAACCTCCTGAATGCCCCTCAGAAACTTCAGTGTAATTATTAGTAGAAGAGAAGGGTTTTTTGTTTGATAGCTTAGTCCTCTCCAAAAAATAAATGTTGGGTGTCATTATAGGGAGTCTAAAAAATTAGTCCTTCAAAATACATCAAGTAAATGTTATTCTATTTTATTATATTATAATTATGCATCGATAGAAAACCAAAGAAACTAATTTCTTTGTTCCGAGGAAATATTTTTTACACTAAAAGAAATCCGCGAAAGAAGTATTTCTTTTCGATTATTCGCTTAACTCAAAGTACAATGGTTTTCTGTGAAAAACTGTAAAAGTAACTTTAAAAACATGGATTTGAAATAAAAATCTATAATTTCTTTAAGCGAAAGTTTGTTTCTTCCATTTAAAATTTCTAATATTTTATCGCAAAGAAATAACTTTTTAATTTAAAGAATGGGACTCTTCACTTTATGTCTGTTTGCGTAACATAAAATTGCCGAAATAGTTGGGCATACATTGTAGTTTGCGTAATGGTTATTGTTTTTCTGCTTGTAAGTGACATGGCGAACGAACCAATATCAAGAGAATAATAAGTTCGTGTCCCTTGATAATGTAGAAACAGTCGATAGGTTTGTTCCACGAATGGGATTCTTCTGAAATTGGTATACTCTCAGGTAAGTAATTCTTGACGTTAACTATGATTATGGTTTGTTGCTAATTTGAAGCCGTTAGTTAGGTACATATGTATACATATGTATGTACATATAAACGGCCTTTGCACAGGACGACGCCCTATCTATTTCGAGGGAAAGTGCTACTCTTTTCCAAAAAGTCTTCTAATTGTATTATTTTTTGAATATAGAGAATTATTAATAATACTTCTGTTCTTCTTCTGTGGGATGTGGTCTTCACATGTCTCATCCACTGTACCTACTCGTGAGCAAAAATTAATGATGTGGCCTAAACTCATATCCATGGTTAGGCTGTTAACTTGGAGTAGAGACCCATTAGAATTTATACCATCAGCACATCACAATTTTTAAAAATTTGCCCGGACTTATCGTTTAACACCAGACAGGAATAACAGAGCTAATAACGGAGCTTTTGCACCTCGAAGTATAGTAAAACATTTCTGCTCTGCTTTAATCTAAATATCTGTGCATTTGACGGTTTTTGTTCATTTTATCTGTAATAAGTTGGTAAAATGCTATTGTTTTATCTGGTATATTTAACCTAGTACCCAGAAAAGTGATAAGCTACAACGAAAGTGATAGGGAGGTTACCTATACGCAATTTAAAGTTTTATGAAGGGGAAAATAGAGAAAATTTAGAAATATATAATTAGATAAATTTATGGTTCGTTAAAACGCTCTTTCGGCAAATTGAATTTAATTGGAAGAGATAATTGAATGTTTGAAAAGGGAAAAAAGAGAAAAGAGAGATTTAGAAATTCAAAAGCTTCTATTTTTTAATTCAGAGCTTTTTGCAATAATTAGTTACAACAAGTTTGCATAACAAGTTTACATTAAGATATCTTCAAAGTTTTTACATTGACTTCAATGTCCTTGGAAATGAGATCCAATACAAAAGAAGTAATTGTTCTGTTTGATTACTACCGTCGTTGGCTGAAATTAAAATTATCCCATATTCCAAAGGTAAATAGAAGAAAGAATAGAATAGAAGAAAGGTAAAGGTAATAGAAGAAGAGTTCACACCCACTAGAGGGACCTCTGCTTTGGACGGGAAATCACTAAGCGTGTGGGTGATGCTAACGACAGTTGACAGAAATTGTAGCTATTTCAAGGGACACCGAGCATTTCTAACATTTCCATCTTCAAACCAATCATTACATAAAAATGTTATTTAGGTAAGTTCCAATGTTCCAAGGTACTTACACCAATCGACAGAGCTTAACAATAATGAGCACTCCATATTAACCAAAAAAATACAAACGACAAGAAAATAAGATCTAATTAGGGCTAACCTTATTTACCGCCTTTTTCGAGTGCAACGCGGATATCGCATACACCTGTTGTGAAAGCAATGGGAAGACAGAGTCATTAGCGTTAACTTTATAAGGCCGAGATAAACGCAATTATTAAAACAGTCAATCAATAAGACGGTGTAGTACACCCAGTTATCTATTTCGTGTGCACGCCTCGTCTACTTATCTCTAAGTAGAAGGAAAAACAGGTAGATGTAGAAAAGCAAGCGTAACGCGAAAGGGTAATTAATCATGTGACAATATGTACTGTTAGCAAGATCAATTATCTTGTTATTCGATAGCGATATATAGAGCTTCGACAACATTCGGATAGCGGACACGCCCTACTATTCTAATCTCAAAGATACCGTAAATGCAACAAAGACAACCTATTCGAATCGAAAATTCTTATACCCGCTTACGTGTAGGTAAATGCATGCCTTATTTATCTACAATACGAGTATAAATAGCACGAATGTTGTTTGAAATCGTGATAAAATGGCTTATCACTTACTATGGAGATCCCTAAAATAAATAAAAATAATCAATAGAGAAACGATGAGTTTTGTAGCAGATAAGACGGTAACGGCGATTATCTTAATTATCGTATTTAGGAAAGACAAAAAGTTAGAACGGTTCTTAAAGTGGATGAATACTTATACGGCACGAAGTCAAAATTACACTGTGGTTTTTAAGAACATGTAGTCCGTTTTAATCGATCTATCTGTGTTGGGTTCATTTGGTGTAGCTAGTAATAGTAAAATGGATTTGGTTACAATTATTAGTTAAATTTCATGCGCCAAAAGAACTAAATCGCTTAACTCAATGTACGGAGTCTGCCTTTAGCCTTAATTAACAAAGTATACAAAAAAAATTAGATAAAATTAAAGAATTTAAATTCAAAAACCATGCGTGTAGATGCGGTAAACATGTTTAAAATTTTAGTTACTGTATAGATGAAACTACGTTTGTACACATTAAACCCGTGATCTGCGTGAAGATAGACAAAAAGTAATCCTGTTGGATGCCTGTTGATTGTGTCTGATGTCTGATGAATATTTACCTCGTACAAATACGACGGCAATTTACGTTTAATAATGTCAACAAAAGCATTGCATTATAAAGCAATCGGGTTTAGTAGATATTTAGTACGCCAAATCCTGGATTTTCTTTGTAATGCCCTTGCGCGCTGCAAACGAAGTGAACATAGCTATTTTTAGGAGTCGTTGAATTCTGTGACCGATTTGTTTTGTAGTGCAGTGAGTGTATTTGCATAATTCAAATTAGATAAAACAGTTGTTTACAAAGCATGGATCTTGCCGTCCAGAAGAACAACTTTATGTATAAAAGTTAATTTTAATGCCATGGTGGCCTTCCTAATTATAAGTGACGCATTTATATAAGTGGATGGAAGGGTTTCTAAGGAAGCAATTTTGTTGGCGCCAATATAAATGTCAGGATTGGGAAAGCTATTTTTCTGAATCAAAAACAGTAACTTGTGTTTTGTAAGGATTAAGTGCAAACTCTTGGTTGGTGGCCATAGTATAATGTTAAACTATGCTGATCTTCATCAGTAGCATAGAAGAGCCGAATGAAAAGTAAAATTGGGTGCCGTCTTCATATAAATGTTAGGAAGATTACTTGTATAAATGGAAAAAAAGTAGAATTAACGGCTCCTTGTGGTAGAACAGAGAATATATCAATCTTTTCGGAGATCTGATCATCCAATAGAGATTGCAACCGTTGTAGTTTAAAATATGTCACAAGATGTCATAACTACAATTCGTAGCATAAATTCAACCAGGCTCTTATCACTGCACACAGACCAGGTTGATAAACCTTATCTGTTTTTGGTGATAGTAGGTTGGTCTCGTTAATGAATTGCGGTCGTCCCAATCTTCCTCCCCTATAGAAAGGGAGTCATCGTTTCAGCAAGTTAGTTCCCGATCGGTTTTCATCCAAAGTAACATGTTCAGAGAATGCTATGTAAATAATAAAACAAAAACTGGTATCTTATCTTCTCAGTGGAGAATGTTACATTTGAATACAGATACTTTCATAAAGAATTCGTTGAAAACTGAATAAGTGGTACTATTAATAAGCTTAATAGATGGGTATTGCTAGCAGTCCGGAGTACCAAAATTACATTATCTATGAGAACCTTGTGCTGGAGTAAGAAGTAGAATATGTTATTGCACATATGGACAGTCGCCAGATTAAGCAGAAAGGCTGCTATCATATCGTTTTATGGCTTGCCTATTGTTTCACTTTATGAGTTCAAACCGATCATTTGTTATAACATTAAAAATAATTTCGTTTAAGTACGATGATGTTATATTAATAGAATTCCTGTCTTTGTGGTAAAACCAATGAATATAATACAAACTAAGATACTTGCCACTGAAATCTGTTGAAAACTGTTGCGATACTATCGATATCACTCTATTTGAGATGTATTTCATCCAAAGCAAGTATAATGTCGTATTTATACGTATGCACCTTATATATATCTTCGACTTCTCAAAATTAAGGAAAAGAGATGTATAGGCTAGTCAGGCAGAAGGACATTGCTTGTTCTTGTCCCATATTCCTTTATAAATCTTGTTTCATATTTCTTGTTGCATAATTCCTTTGTACGCTGCCCGTTTTTCTTTAATTTCTACAAAAAGCTTATCTACTGCACTAATTAAAGTAAGCTGTTGTAAAACGGACGGATTCTCCTTTTAAATTTATTTTACATATTCTTGACGAAATGTTCTGCATGAATGTACGGACGTCACTGCTGCAGCTATCCTTCTTCTTACAATGGTGTATTTTTCTTACGCTATATTATACCCAGCAAACAATAAATTATATTACGAAATTCCTTTGTAACGCTAACCTGAAAAAGAAATATCAAATTCGCGCGGAACAGGTAGAAGGTTAAGCAAGAGTAGCAATTAAGGTTAGCAGCTCTGTTCTTGTTCTATCTAATACGACTTCATTGGTAATAGCAGGAAAGATAAAACCCAATAAATTATCATGATTACAATGAGTTATACGCATTATTTTATTTTATTTTATTTTTTTTCTTTGACACCGCTACCTGATTTGCGTAATGTTATAGGCAACTTTTATTGGAAACTTCCGTCATCCAATAAAGGTAACAACGATATTATTGCAATAAATCAATACAAAACATAAATTCAATATCTGGTTCTCTCGAAACGCGATATCTCACCGTTACTGCCTATAGTTGGTATGTAGTTAAAGGAAATTAAATGTTAAAGTAGAATGTAACGCGATATTTTGAAAAATGTAGTATCGTATAGTAGATAAATGTATCAGAGAAATACAGATTTAATGGAAGATTGAATTTCAAATATGAAAATATATTCTTATACCTGTCTATAAGACTAAATAAATGTAGAGGTGAATTATTATATATTTCAGTATGCGTACCTATATTGTAGCTTTATCATATGTATGCGGAAAAGTTGATTCATTGCTTATTAAATTCATTCTGGCGCATTTATTCTATGCGTCATGCTGCTACAATAACTAAATAGATAGTGGTAGGTCATTTACATGGATTAGACATAAATTGAGGGTGAGGGTGCAAATAAATTACAAATAATGCAGACAAGGGGCCAGAGAAAGTCCCCCAGGAAATGCTGGAGAAGGACAAAGCCAGAATGATGTTTACACCACAAGTAAATATCGCATTGACGCCTACACGCGATGTGTGCTCGACCGTTGTTTCCTTCGTAAGGGGTTTGCGCACTCTTTGACTCATCGAAATTGTGGCAAATTAAATTAATGACTCAATGGCTTGCAAAATTTGTTAAACACTAAGTCATAGTACGATCATTTCAAAGCTGCATTTGACAACTTTCTTGCTTTCAGTTTTCAGTGCTTTCAGTCCTTTCAAATGCGGAAATTTCAAATTTGTAATAAAGGAGCTTTTCGGGAAAATATCTATAATTTTTGATTTAATCATAAATAAATGAATGCGGCACATTTGCATTCTTTTGAAGAAATTTTCAATTGTAGTTTGTCATAATCGTGGCTGAATTTCAGTTGTACACCGTTAAATCTTCAAGATTTCAGGCTAAACTAACTGAGACAAAAAAAAACGCATTTTCATGCCCCGGTATCGTTCGTCATTGACTTTTTGCGCATTTTTTGTAGCATTTTCAAAGAAAGTTTCTTTTCCTGAAATACTTGTAGGTTTGAGTCATTCCAAATGCGGCAATTTGCTAAACTATCAACATGAAAATGTTTTGACACTGAAGTTGTTTGTAGTTTGTAGTCCATTAGTCCAAACATGTCAAGTTTTCTTCGCTGTGCATGATCTTGAATTGGTAGAATAGTGCTTCTCGAAATGTTCTTCAGCCCAATACCGAATGAATGTTCCCGCCTTCTTGGCTGAATACACGTTTCTCTCAAATTTTTAGATTATTCTCTTCACAGTTAAGTCACTTGAAATATTTTGTTTACCGAAAATTGGATGAAATTTGCGAGTCGTACGGCAGTCAAACTGTTACTATTTTTAAATATGTTTAATGAGAAAAACGAGTCGAACCGTGACTGTCTATCAACAAACCAGGGTTAGAGACTTGGGAAAAAAATAAAATTACTTCTGGCTCTTTTTTAGACATATCGTCCTTTTCCTTTTCCGTAATTGGCTTGGAACTAGAGTTTAGAAGCTAGTAACATGCTTCCAAGTTTACAACCGTAGCAATTATGGTTGAAAATATCATTTGCCAAGTACATGCCGCATTGTTGCTCAATGTTGTGTTTATTGTTTATGGTATTTGTAAATTATGTTATTTAAAAATATATATACTTGTAGTACTGTCACCATCGACTAATATTTAAGAAGCTAATAAATCTTTAGCCTTCTAGGGAAATTTGCAATGAAAATACGAAAATTTGCTTATGTTTTGTGATGTAATATCTGTAATAGATACATAATTTGAGAGAAATTGACGGGAATTTAAAGTAAATTGATCGTACGCTACTAGTGTGCCCAAGAGAAGCCACCAAAATGTAGGTCCACGTCCATGGCCACAGTTACGCTATTATTATGTGTCAGTCATATTACTTTCCTTGTCGAGGCGCATCAACAAAAATGGCTTCGAATTTTAATTATAATTATTAAGACAATCTTATTCACCAGATAGTGTCAGCGCTTTAGTGTTTAAAAGTTGTGTAGCGAGTGATTGTGGTATGTCTTTTTAAATTCGTTAGCTTTTGGCAGACAGAATACTTATTGCTTTTTAGTTCTTTTATATTGTTGCTTTTATAGAAACCTAGTCGGTCGGTGCAGTAACAGTCACGTCCATATAACGTAATATCGAACACATTCTACATGAAGCAAAGCTAATTTGAAAACTGTCAAACCGAAACCAGTTCAACATTTTAAACAAATATAAATTATAACTTGCACCGCATTTGAAACCATCGACTGACTGATCCCATGATTTACGATGCAGTATGGGTATATATGTATGAAACTTCATATAATCAATTATAAAGCGTAGTCTGTAGAGAAAAGCCATTTATGTTTTGATGAATTTCAAATATTCATCCGTACATTCAAATTTTACGAATCAATGTAGCAACAATTACACAAAGATGCGTGTTCGCGAAAGTATTGCCAATTCACTTCCCTTGGACAGAAAAATTACGCGACTTCGATCTGAACTTTCCAGTTTAACAGATAATTCATTTAAATAAATAATCTGTATATTCGCAGCTGAATTAAATCGAATAAAATGGATAAATTTGATTTTTTCTATTAAACTATTTTTTTAAACATTTATGCGACTCGCTTGAAAATATAGATGCATATACAGAAATTAATCCAAAGTTAGCAACAATTAACAATAATCGAACTACCTTATTTTATTTCATCCTTGCTTCAGTCTACCATAAATGGAATCATAATAATCGGATATGTTATACATAGTGAGTGCAAATGAAATCCTTTTCCACAATAAATGTGCTTCTTCAACTACAGTTTCCATTATTTCATCTTACAAAGCACGATCTGTAAGTCCTCGTGCTCTTCAGGAAACTAATCATTAAGCACTGACCTAAGCCGTTGAATATTGGAGACAGAACTGTACGAAAACGATTCTGGTGTATGGCTACGGAAGATCTCTAGATAAGTACTTTTAAATTATCGTGAAGTAATGTTATACCTTGGCTTAAGAAGTATAACGTCTGGGTAATCTGCTCTTGTTGTTGTGCAAAGTTGGCTACAAAGAAGCACCAATGTTTTCTATGACACCAAGTTAACCCAAAGAACTTGTAGGTAGTTGCTAGGCATTTGCGGTGCAAATAATGTGATAACTGATGCCAGTTTTATCGAATCCCATAGCAATTTTGTTCTAGTCAAAGACATTCTACAAGCAACAACGCAGAAAATCATCTAAAACAAACATCTTGCTTACCATAAACTAACAAATTTAAATAAGTAATTTATCCGAACAGACTTCAATAAAGGGAAGCAATTAGATACAATCACCATTTAAACGAGAAATATAATAAGAATATAGAATCAAAATATGAAAAATATAATTTCGTGAGCAATTTGGATCTATTTGGTGTCGTAGGAGACAATTTGGCGCTTTTCTTGGTCAATTTTGGATAACACCAAAAACAGATTTGTTGTTTTATATCGTGATGTGAGCTAATGCGACAAAATACATATTATATTCCATTAAAGATAAGAAAGTTGTTAAGGATTTAACATTTTGTTTTATTTTATTTTATTTTATAAATTTAACAATTTTTATTTATTTGTAAAAGTAATATTTTATTTATATCTATTTTATATAAATTGAATGTTTCATTTGTTTTGCTTTGTATAAATTCATATAATTCGTATTCGGCATCATTCTTATAATTTTTGCAAAAACCTAAAATTCGTCAATATTCCAATTAAAAGATGTCTTTAATAGTAATTTATTATATCTGTTTGATGATGCTACTGCTAATGCATGTATCGGATCGAGCGCTAGGCAAGGAATCTTTGCCAGTTACCGCCGGTAACGTAGACATATCCAAACTTTGTCGGAAGTCGAACATACGAATTGACACAATTGCCTGCGGTCGCTTCTTCACTTGTGACTCACGCAGTGTGTAGACCCGCACTATTGTTGGTTTCTGATTTTTCCGCTTATACATGGGAACAGCAGCTCGGAGCAACATACTAGAACCACCGAAGCAGACGACTAGCGCCATTGTTTTTCAAATTAGGAGAACGTAACAGAAGTTGACGTTATACGAAGAAACAACACACACGATAAGCGACCTAACAAAAGATAAGTACAGCAGCTTGCTCTATATAATTGTTAATTTTTTTTTAGGGACCTAGTTCAGAAAAGCACTATTAACTCGAATTAACTTATAATAATAATTTTCTAATAAACATATGAATACTATTTAATTGCATGCTCCAAAATATCGGTATATTCATTAATTTTATTTCGTGTAATATTAATCATTTTTGTGTACGTACCCCTATGCGCTCTCCGTTAAGAGCACGATATGATTCCAACCGAAATTCAAAACATAGCAAACATAACCGTAATTAGGAACAGTAATTTTCCGTTTTATTTTCAAAGTCAAATAGAGGTATTTATTTCTGTGCTTTGGGAAATGGATGGCTTTTGCATTAGAGCCAAATCACCCATGTAGTGTTTTTTCATTAAACAAACTTTATTCCTAGTCTTTTCAGCCGGCATTAAAGCTACCTCCAACAAACGTTCGCCATATGTTTCCGAGTGATACAAGCGACCGGATAAAAAGCGGCGTTAGAGTTTAATGAATTTGTTTTTACCCTTAATTGCTGTTGGAAAAAACTATACGAACGCACACATACCAAACGAAATTGAATACGTTGTGCTAGAACTCTCGGAGAATGTGTACAACCACACGTACGTCCGTAATAGAAAAAATTAAAGTACCAGTCAGAATTTATGACAATATATATAGGAAGAAATGACGATTGATTTATGCGCGGAAAGCAAAAGGAAACCGCAATAAAATTCGCGGCAATTAAATTTTAATGGAATTTCGAACACCTCCAGCCTGTTTATGCTATTCGTTCATTAACGGCACTTCGCAATTTCGAATGCTAAGTGTGTACTTAATGGCCCCTTTGCTTTTTGTAAAGGGCGATTTTGCGGTTGTTCTGTGTGTTTATGTAGCACAATGTCATGCCGTTGCTTATCAGGCCGTTATACAATAAGTTTGTAAATAAAGCCCCCAAAAAGGTTGAAATATACATGCGGAAATTACTAACGCAGCATAATTGGTTGAAAATTTCTGCTCGGGAGGGTTAAAGGAAAATGAAACATAATAAAGTTGTTAGTTGAACTTGCCGTTACTTTGTTGGGAAATAATGAGTATGTCCAGATAAGGATTATACTTGGAAAGCATTGAAAGGTTGCGGTTTCTAAAATTTGAATGGGATTTAATTTAAGAATATTTTCTAATTGTTTCTATTCCTTTAGATGTAGATTATCAGCTAGTTAAAGTACAATTTTTGTATACGACCTATAGAACCGTGGTGCGATACGTTTTGTTATATTTTACGTGGGGGAAAATACAGAAAATTTCGACATTTTATGCCTTTCCGTAATTATTTGTTACCGAATTTATACCGGTATAAATTACTGAATAAAATACTGAATACCGGTAAAAATTTTTCTTTTTTCACGATATTGTAAGTAGAGACACCCCTGATTTTACTATTTGCGCACATCCGAAAATATAAAAATACGTTCGGTTTTACATCACGAACATCCTCAAATAGCACAGCGATTTTCGACTCTATTTTCTTCTCCCCTTTCAAAGTTACGCCAATAAAACAAAAAAAACACTTTAATTGCAAGCTTTCAACGCGGCATCAAATTTGCGCCGGCAGTAAGAGTAACTTTTAGAAACCCCGCTATATATAGCTTCAACTATGCATGCGTTATTCGAAACCTTGATTTCGATTTGTTAATGAAGATATTCAAGTTCATTTTCAAATCATATTTTCCCTAAAATCTTAACAGGCTTTTAAAAATATATTTCGAACGGTGATAGTAGGGCATGTAACCTCAAATCATGTTTGCGGGTGATTGTATCCATAATACAATTAAGCCTGTGTTTGAAATTATTGTTTTCATTCTGGTGTTGACCACCAGCACTGCCGTCGCTAACATCTGCACTTATTAATGTACATATGCGTATAATATGTAATTGCATTCCAAAACTGTGCGTTACGAGTAATAAGTAAAATTTGGACGCACGCACCAAATTCGCATTAATCAGTGCAGGATGTTCAAAAACAGTAAAATTAGCATTTATTATTATACTACATACTATACTGGATACTCCACGAAATTTGTTAGTTAGAAGTTTTAATGGGTTAATTATGAATGGATTTCTGAAATTTTGAAATAGATACTCATCATTAGGTAAATAATTGGTATTGGGGCACCGTATCCCCCCTAAAATCAACTGTTTTCGGGATACTAATCATCATGTTGAATTTTTGTTAGTGTGGCGGCGGCCCAACGGGGTGTATAAGCTTTTCGCAAGCTTGTCATGAGCTCAGGAGACTTTTAATGAGTAATTTGTGCCTGTAAAGTGTGTTTAGATTACATATTTCAGAATATCATGAAGATTAGGGTGATTACTAAGTCTTATACACAGTGTTCACAAACTGTTTCCAAATATAGACATTTTCAAACTGAAAACGTATTCCTTTCAAATCGACCAGGGTACCTTTATATATACTAATGTATTTGATATCTTAAATAGTTAACAAGATGTTAACGATTCTTTCTGTAAACCGTATGTAATGCGCTAATGGTTTATAATACTCTACCATGTAATGAACGGTATAGAATTCATTCTCTAATCTTTATTTGAAAGCTTGCACTGTTTGATAGCTATTGATAGTTATTGATGCTAATTTCATAGCACCCTATTCTAAAACATTAACTCATTGTATTATATGCAGTTTAAAGGAAGAATCATCATCTTGAAGATTATCTAAAAATAGGTGTATCAAATCTTAATATGAATCGATGTGAAATTTCCTTTCTAATCCAATGGTATAATTGAAATTACAGCTTTGCGTACCAACATTTAGGAGCAGTTAATGAAGATCCTGCATAAAATTTAACAACGTTAACGGTAAGGCCTGATGCGCATGATCTTATACTTCATTTAGTTAACTTTAATATGTTATACATTTGTCTTTGGATACAACAAAAACAACATATTTATTATCCAACAGTACCTAAGCTGTTAATCATAGGATAGCATACAAAAACGAGTTAGTTACATCACTGAAAGTAAAAAAGGAAAAGAAATCTATTCAATTATGCAATAACACAAAAAAAACAACTAACAATTTTCTCCGAACTTGTTGTACAGACGAATTAAATGAATTCAATGAATAGGGAAAAAGAGCGACATGGTAGTTCTAGTAGAAAATGGGAGAAGAAATAAGTTTCTGATGTCAAACCTTCAGATGAGGAACAATCCTCAAAGCTCCAATAATTTCAGAGCAAGGAGCACGTATAAATAAAAGAAATTTGTGAAACAACTGAATTATGATACAAGAAAATGAAATGAGTGCGATAACACAGGGTTTTTAAGAAGTTTCTATTAATTTTCTGTATCATTTCGTCTTATCTAGCATTAAATGTATAAAAGAAACGTATAAGTGCGTTATTACCTAAATATTTTGTAGGTTTAGTAGGACATGCAAGCATTCTTAAAGATGTAAATTGAAATTCATTTTTTTATCAAAACTCACCCCGAGATTTTTTGAAAAGCTGCACCTTTCCAGAAATGAATTACGCCATCGTTATTCTCTGATGTTTTCGACTGAAGGTCATATATTTACATTTGTTTGTATTAATATACATATACTGTACATATTATACTGTCCGAACTCCATTTTTCGAGAGCTTTTAAGTCGCTCTGCAATAATTTACGACCCTCGACACTTTCGATCTTCCGAAAACCTTTAAGGCAATTCGCACAGAACAAGCGGTGAGATGATATACAGTTGGCTATGGTTGATTAGAAAAAGTAACGGTTCTAAAACTGAAGCTTGACGTACGGCAGTTCGTGGTATATACTCACAAATATTGATCCGAGGAAACACGAAAATTATCCAATTTATAAGACTAGGCCATGCTCAACAGTGTTAAACGTGTTGTTTCAATTTGATATTGTCAGTTCAATATGTCGGAAACAAAGTGTACAAAAAAGCATAAAGTAATAGTTCGTTAATCCTTAATGAAGCCATGTTGGTGAATTGAAAATTGATAACTAGAGAGGACAAAGGCGGATGAAATTTATGCAACCAAGTATTAAGTACTGCTGACAATTTTGAAGCTGTTTTTTCCGTTGAACTACCATTTAAATTTTGGCGATTTTTTGATGAATTAATTATGGCTTATAGGTCCTCTGTATATAGGATACTGTGATAATTTTTCTATTAAAATACCAGTTTTCGCTGCAGGGTTCAGCAAATATGATAGGATTTATTAACTTTGTTCCTTTAAAACAGATTTGTATAAGGCCACGTTTATAACCTAATTTGAATATTTTTCGTAGCTAACAGCTATAAAGCAACATCAGTTATTCAAATTCCATTAATTATGTTTTGTTCTAGCCTTGTGAAAGTACGCGTATTGTTAAGGCGACGAGTATTAAATCAGGGCCTCGAGACGACCAGGCGACGATCGCAAATTGGGAAATTAATAGTTCGGGGAAACGCGCCTCGTAAAAACTTTATTGATTCATGAGCGTTATGCACTGTAGCGCGCGCTCGTTGAAAGCAAACTTTTCCATTCACTTCAATAGGCATTTCTACCCGTACCAGTATTTCTGCTAGTACTGAAGAGGTAGTCGTTTTCCCCCAAAAGGTTTTTCAAAACAATGGCTTTACTAGAATATAGTCTTTTTATATTGTTGACAATCACCACTTTAGCATAAAGGATATGGATAGTTAGCGGAAAAGTTTGACATAATTAAATTGTTAGTAGCTTTCCTGTTTAGAGAATGCAAAATTCCATTAAGTCAAAATCCACGTATTATAGGGAGATTTTTGAGTTTGCTGAAGAGGACACGTAATTTGAAATATAAAATGATACAATTCCTTGACAATCATTATTCAAAGCTCCAAATCGTTTCTTCAAGCACCATTGTTGCGTTTGCATCTGCGGAAGATTTCAACAGCGCTTCATTTCGGAAATTTCAGAAATAATGGCTGTTGATAAGAAAAGTATTTTGGGCTAAAATGATATTGTTGGATATTTCTTTCCATATAAGGAAAAACGTTATAGAAATAATTGTTAACAGTAGATGCGCTAAATAAACCACATTGAGAGAACTAAAACCAATATTATCACATTTCGAGCAAAAGCAAATAGCGAATTAAATGAAGATAGCGACCAAAAATTGTGTTTATGATTTGCATTACGTATAGACGATATGGCGTTGCTACCAAAAATCGTTTCATTTTATAAGCCTACTTACTAGCGGATTTTATGCACTCTTCAGGTATATATATAGGTGTACTACGCTTTCGTTTTCTGCAGTGATTCTTTATTTAGTCATGTGTCTCGGTATTTCCAGACGGGAGCTCTGTACAGTTATTTGCAGAGGAATTTGTACGTTGACGATTTTGGAATGTCTTCGTATGTCACTATTAAGAATTAAATACATTTTTACATGTTAAAGGCCCGAGGTATATAAGTTTGAAGTACATGTATATTTCTTATTTATGTTTATTTAATAAAATAAAGAAATATGGGCTTCACAAACAAGACACATAAAATGTTGAGTAACCTTTGCATGAGTTAACGAACGGAATCTTCAACCGTTGAAAAAAATTATTTGAGGTTCGACACAGACAATTACAAAATATACAGAGTATAACTAACAAAGATTAGAATGACACTTGTACATACTTTCGACGTTGGTACTGGATCTAAGTTAATACTAAATCTAACATTATTTATTTTGTCTTTTATATGAATCAAGAATGCTTACTTTAGGTATTGTTATCTTTTGCAAGACGGTTTCTATTGTTGCAGAAATAATGCAAGACGTATATCACCAATGCAAAATAAATGCAAGGCGTATATCGTTAGCAGTTATTACTTATCAGCGGATATAACATATCTTTTCAATATTCCATATTCCGCAATGTACGTCACTTTGATTTCTTTACAGAAGAATATTTTTCAGGTGTTTTTATCAGAAATGCGTGGAAAATCAGAAGCATTTTGGCGATCATTTACATATCACGGTTCTCATTATTTTGGGAGTTAGAAAAAGAAGCAAAATATATTGGTTTGATTCTTATTCAATACATCAGATAATTATTTTTAATACCAGGTAAAGAATATTCCTGCATCCAACTTCCGTTGAGGCGTCTACACATTCTACTTAGCCGACTGTCCTTTATCTTAAATTGTTGTTGCTCTAAAGATTATAAAAAAAAAAAACGGATTCTTTTATTCACACGTAAAACATCGTAAATCATATCAGAATATATTGCCCTCTAATGCTATGTCGCGAAATTTTGTTTCGCGTTCTAGCAAGCATTGCTTTTTTAATACATCTTTTAGTCCAACTGTTAGAAGACATAGAAGTGATAATATAACTTAACTAAAGAATACGTGAATTTCTTTTCTAAAATCTATTTTATGCTTTTAGTCATAATATCTCCCACCCCTCCCAACATTTCAAAGGATACAAAAAAAAAATCAAAAGATTACAATTACTTCTAACGTTTAATCCTTAAGTCCATCTTCATGAATACTAACAAGAACAAAGATGTAATAACACCTTTATCCACACTAACAATTTTCAGAAAGTACGTTAAAATCAGATTTTAATCGTTAAAATCAGATTTTAATCTATATCGCTTTATACACCTCCAATAAATCATATTGTACGCAACCTAACTAATAAATTAGCACAGTATGTGCGGCACCAGTAAACGCAAACACAACTGACCGTCATGGTCACGATCAACGTAGCTTGACGGAATACCGTCGCACCAAGACATTGTTTTAATTAGAACTAGTCGACAATTCACGGTGATCAGGAACGATGAAATTATTTATCGTCGGGCCTTCGCGGTCTAGTTGTATGGCTGTGTTTTACACGACTCTACTACCAGGGTTAGTACGCATCGATAATGATGATGACGACGATGATGCAGCAGCAGCTTAATCGGACGCTCCGAGCAACTCATTACACATAACTTGTAATTAAACCAGCCGTAACGGCATTAATGTAAACGCCGCCACAGCGGAACAATCCATTCTCACTTCGCCGCCACTGTACACGCATTGGCAGTGCCAATAATAAATTACTTGGAATGCGTCAGAACGTGGGTGTTATAACTAAAAATGATCAAAGATGAAGAAAGTTGTAATACAATGTACGTGTTGGGACACTCGAAGGACGAACTGCGTGATCATCCGGATAGTTTAATTAAGCCTCATGTTAATGCCTGTATAATTGTTTGTTCTTCGGTCGTCTAAGGGTTTTTAATTGAAATAATGTTAATGTCTTTATTAAATTAAGGAGAGCGTCTTGTACCAACTCTATTAAACGCACTTTAAGTCCTGGTAACATCTTAGTTCGTATAATTCATCATTTAGTCTACTAAGAGAATCTTGGGTTTCGCCGTTGTTTAGGATCTTCCTGTTCTTCATAAAAAAAGCATTTAGATAAGTGAAAAGGCTATTGGGAAGAGGCATTACGCCAATACCATTATTGTCTAGATTTTACAGGAATCTCATATCATTTGCTATTCGTCGTTGTTGAAGAGATTGAAACTTCGTTGTAGATATTGTTTAAAGTTGTGCAAAGTGGATATTGTTACCGATATTCTAAAGAACTTTTTCAAGAAAAGAATAACTTATATAGAACGGTGACCAGATCAAAGAAGCATAGTTTAACTTATAACGCACATAGAAGAAATTTTATATTACGTATAATGAGCGAACGACTTTAAAGGTAACGAAATAATGTTCTTAACGTGTTAGGTAAAGATGAGTTTGCAATCGAATTTCACTCCTAGATCCTTTATAATGTCACAACGATCCAATGAAATATTATTGATCCTATATTCATGGTTGATAAACGTTAACATGCGTGAAGACAAGACAATGTTGCACTTAACATATTGAAATTGATATGATTGTCGATTCACCACAGATTAAGGAGATCTAGTTGGAGATGTTGGTAGTGTGCCTATTATTCAAAATAATTTTAGATCATCTGCGAATAACAGTTTACCCTAATTTAAGAATGAGGAACAGCAGTGGAATCAAGCTATTACCCTGCGATATTCCAGATGTAGGAGAAAATTGCCTTGAGCGATGGTTTCTATAATCAACGTACAACTTTCTAGAAACCCAAGATTTGAGGAACGATTGCAATAACGGAAAGAATTCAACAGCAACAAGTTTAATTAAAAACTTAGTACGATTTACACGATCAAACGTCTTCGAAAAGTAAAATATAATAAATAAGCTACAATAAAATGAAAAATATAACCAAATCTTGTTATGGTGTCAATATTGATTATTGAATAGCATTTTTAAATATATTATTTGGTTTATGCAGCTCTGCAACTATTTGATATCCTGCAGAATTATTCGCCACTTGTTAAGCAGCTTTAAAATATCAACGGTGTATTTCTTGAGTGACAAGATAACCTGCTGCGGCTGCATACCGATCGGCACCGGTCGATATTCTATTCGTTTCTTCTCTATTTCCATATTAGGAACGTCTTTACTCATCTCTTGCGTGTGTACTGCGGAGAAATGTTGAATTTATTATCTTGTCGATGATGAAGCGCCAAGGACGAATACAATTTATTCAATTAACTACCGGAATACTTTTTATTTTCATCATAATTTCTTATGAATTGCATCTCGAATAATACGTGTAACGAGTATAAACTGCGAAATGCGCAGAATTATATAAACGCTAATGTTTTACAGTGGTCGAACCACTCGAATGTTGACAATAACTCAATACTTAGACGAATAAAAGATTTTCTTGTATCCACTTACATGTGCAAATAAGTAGGTATGTTAGGTTGTTCGGAATTTAGCACGTAGTAAGTAACTTATTCTATTTGGTTAACCGTTAATAGAGCTGATGTTGAGTCTAAACATTCGGTTTTCTTACTGTAAACCCTTAACCGTATGTAAGTATAATAGCAGTCTAATGAGGTAAATCTCTTGCAAGAGATTAATTTAAGTAACATTTCAGGAAATTAATTTTTGCAAATGTAATACTGAACTTTTCCAAAATTCAATACAAGCGAAATAAGAAAACATTGTGATCCAGCATTTAATTTATATCGTTTTCATCAAAGAAGTTAATGTAATAGAAGCAGCTTTGTATTCCAGCCTGTTAGCCAATGTGAGGCCTACATAAAGTATTTTATAAGAGCACATGGCTTTTCCCTCCAACTCAGCAGTATGTCTGTTTGCTGGGTTCTGTTACAAAATTCAGTGATTTCTCTCTAATGCCGGAACTTGAGCTTGTACGTAGGAGTATTCACTTTACTTTGGTTTATTAATTACGGCCGGCTGATGAATTCGAACAGCAAATAACAAGATACTTTCAAATTCATATTATGGTTAGCCTCATTTTTGCAATTATACTGACTAATAAGGTTTTTACCTTAAGTTAGTAACTGATGACTGATGAAATTGAACAGCATACATAAAGCAAAAATCATTCGAAAAGCGGCAACATTAGCTTAGCTCTGGTTACAGAGAAAATGCCTTTATAGTGTGGCCGGTAATCTGGTCTACTGCAATAATGTTTATAAACTTTCTGAAGCTTCTGGAATACATCATGATCCCAGTTCTTGGAGATTATTCATAAACTCATCAAAGATCAGCCTAAAAGCAGTTTTGTTGCACAATGGAAACCATTGTCCTTCTATTCGGATAGGTCATGCCGTTTCTATGAAAGTAACTTACGAAAATTTGAAAGTTTTATTAGAAAAGATTAAGTACGAAGACTATTCCTGAAATATTTGTGCAGATTTTAAAGTAATTACAATTATTTTGGGTATGCAATCTGGTTACATCAAATACTGTTGCTTTTTATGTCTTTGGGACAGCCGTGACATGGAAAAATATTACCATAAGCAAGAGCGGCCACTACGACAACAGTTTATACCAGGAGAAGACAATGTACAACATCAGTCTCTAGTAGAAAAAGATAAGATCATAAACTTCGTAGAGGTACTAGATCTCGCAGGTGAAGGTTTTAAATACCTTCGTGAAAAGTTTCCAAAATTAACACAAGGGAAACTGAAAGAAGGTATTTTCGTTAGACCTCAGGTACGAGAAATAGTAAATGATGAAATCTTTGAAACCAAATTAACAGCGAAGGAAGAAACAACTTGGCTCTCCATGCTACGAGTTTTCAGGAATTTCTTGGGAAACAAAAAAGCTGACAACTATAAAACTTTAGTAATGAATATATTACAAGCATTTCACGCTGCTGGCTGTAATATGTCTCTTAAAGTGCACATTCTACATTCTCGCTTGGATTTTTGTCCGGAAAATATGGGCGACGTTAGCGATGTCACGGGAGTGAAAAAACGGTATCAGGGGAAATGGAATCCTGTTATATTAGCAGATTAGTGTTGGATCTTAAGAAAAGATGGTTTCTAATTTTGTCTTTCAATGCACTTTCCAGTTATTAACTCTTAAGTATGAATAAAAAACATAATTTGAGGTACAATGAAAGGAAGGATTAATCGCGAATCTGTATATGTGATCAACGTAATCAAGGTATTGCACGAAACTGCTACAAAATTTTGCAGTATTTGCCAATTTCCAACCGAAAATTAAAGTCTAGAATGCAGCAATACATATTTTGAAATGATTAATCATTATTTAAATGTTATTATTTTACACATGTTCTGACTATCAATAAAATTGTGGATAGAGAAATGCTTCACAAGGAAATTTAAAATTTGAGTACGACAGCCCAGTGTTTTCATACATGATAAAAATACACGAGAAAAAAAAACAAACTGTTCAAAATATATTTCTGTAGTAATGAGTCCTTGTTCCATTGTGAAAAAGGAAAATACCTACATCGTAAGAAACTTACGAAACTGTCAATAAAAGGGCATATTGAGCATAAAACATTAAACCAACCTGTGATAAAATTAAGAAACCCATGTTACAATTTATCTAATATTTTATTGGATACTAATTGTAAACATTTTTTTATGTAATACATTCTGGTTCTTGATTTTCCCCCATTCAAACTTCTTCAAACAACTTGATGCTAAGAGCGGACGGTTAGAAGCTTATTAGTAGAGAGGACAAAAGCGAGTAAAGTCATACCTGTTTTGCAGCGACTAGAGACACTCGTGTTTTATCGACTCTCGGAATGTAATAATTACGACGGACGGTCGTTTCGTATCATTTAGTCACCGGTTGATGACGAAGACAATTCGTGTCCTCGAAACGGCCGTGCCGGACTAATTATTGTATATGACTATATAATAAATTAAACTTGTGCGGTGCGGAGGGTGCCGATACTTATGTGTTGTTTAGCATACTACGCCACAGTCCTTGCTACCATTACTAACAATCGAATATTCGCCTTTTCAACTTATAGTTGTGTAGTACAAAAGTATTGTGGAAGACTGATTGTATTGTTTGTAACAATCTTTGTCTATTCGCACATATGTAATCTATTCGTCCGAAATAGAGCTGCACCAACGATTTACGTCGCTTCCTTAACTTCGTTATATTCTTCACAGTTCCGTAGCATATGCTAACATATTCTCGTCTATTTTTACCATCAAATAAACAGGTAATAAATATAGCGAGGGGAAATTTTAGACCGACAGAGAGGCTGCGACCGTTTGTGCACCCCTTGGAACACCGGATCCAGTACTTAAATGAAAGTACAAATAAGCGGTTGGCCTGTCTGGTTTTTTCGATGTTCTAAGATGCTGTACCCCACACAAAAGTGTCGTTTACGGGATGTAATTTCCATGAAATCTTATCTAAGATTTTTTATCTTTTCCAAGTGGAGAGCCGTCATCACGTATATCAAATTTGTCATATCGCCGCAACGCGACCTACCTTCTACACGCAGTTATATTTATTTGAGTCAGCCGTTTACACATTTCAAGTGGCTGAAGTCGCGGTAATAATGAGTCGCGTTTCCTCTAGTATATCTTTATCTGTTAGAATTTTACGACTTGGGGGTATTCTTGGCGTCATGAAAAGAAGACTGTAAAGTTCTTCAATTAAATTTTGAGAAGTCGTCGATACCTAAATATAAATTCTTGAAGTATATTTTATTGAACACATATTGAATATGTGGAATATTTTACAAGAAATGTGTTCGACAATAAAAAATATTGCCTTTGTTTCTCTTAGAGGCACTGAAACGTTTTCAGATTAAAAATATGCCAATAAGATGTTTCCAGTTACTGTTTTAACACTATTTTGTGTTGAGCAACTACAGAAATGTTCATTTTCTTCTCGAATAAGCTCCTTGTCGTTCGCTTCTTCCGATCTTCCTGGCTTTTCTTTATGATGCCCGTATCTTTTGTTGTATAATCGCTATAATTGTTGTATAATAATTGTATCCACCCAGGATCCTTTCCGATTAATTCTTTTCATTTACCTCAGTAATGATTGGGTTTGATGCTGTATAATTCCTGAAATGGTATTCTTCCAGTCCCCTTTTTACTGTATTGTTCAGGTCTCTTTTTGTCTTACTCAAGACAATTCCTTTGCTTCACTTGTCAGCAGAGATAATTATGCAGTTGCGTCTTTCTACGATACTCTGGGCTATAAACCTAATACAGAATGTTTTCAGTTCTGCAATAGGGTTGCACGTTGAATGCAGGTAAACGCTACTTTTCATTCCGCGTATACTCTTGCTGCGTATTTTCTTCATTAGTTTCTATTAGTGTCTTAATTAACAGAATATTAAAATTTCCTTTAAAGATAAGTAGGTACAATACAGGACGTAAATATCCAACTATTTACAATATTATGTCATCTAGTTCAGTTTTCCCGCAAAAACTAGGGGCAAGAAATTTGTGAAACTCTTACACAGCATATGGACAGGTATTAGTAAAATTTTTAGAACATGAAAGAAATGTTAGGAATACAATACGCATGTCAGATTTGGTGGATTAGAACCGTCAATAATAGCACAACATATAAACGAAACAGGGCGCAGTATTAAATCAGAAAAGCTGAAATTATAGCAAAAAGATTTCTTTACAACTATTCAACAATTCACATTTAAGCTTAAATTTTATAAAAACTTATTTATGTTACATGACCATAAATAATCTTACCAATTGTCTATAAATTGTATTATTACACATTTAAGAAATTAAATTAAATCTTACAATATAGACCATATTCAAATATTCAGGTATGTTTCATTTATTAAGGCAGGGCGTATGTTTCATACTGTAATGACAAATGATCGTTTCGTTTAATTTTCCATAGTTTTAGCGTGTGTAGAGGTACTTTTTAATAATATTTCCTCTTGAGGATAGAAATAGAACAGGCTTGTTATTAGAGCCTTTTCTTTACACCATTCAATCGTAAGGTTGACAATGAGAATGCATATCCTTGAAACGGCTCGGAATAATTAATTAAACTTGCCATAACAACTTGTCTTTCACTTACCTGAAAAAATCATAATTTTTTTTGATCGACTGCACTCCGGTTGACGATATTATAACGTTAATGGGTGAAAGTTTATTAATGATATGAATCCTATAAGTCAAATTTATTATCTCAACTCACGTATAAAAGAAAAATACTTTTGAAATGCTTATAAGAGGCTGTAGGGGCTTATTTCTATTTTTCAGTTTCAGTAATTTATTGTGGCGATTCTGTATAATAGTTAAATTGAAATTCTCTAGTAATCAATGCTATTTACTTATTCATAATCTCGATTAAAAGGTAAGTAGATACCATCTTTTCGAGAAGTTAAACACTTTTTCCCGAGTATCGTTGTATTGATGTTAAGGTTGTGAAGCGTTTTACACAAACATGGATATTATATATGTGCATATGTAATAAGCATCTGAAAAGGATGCGAAACCAGGAGTCTTATAATTATAAACGCCGCGAAGCAATTCCATCCTTTCTCTTGTTTCTGTGCTTTTTCTGCTTCATTTACGTGGATTAATTATTAGGAGTAATATTGTGATGAGATTCGGTCGTATGTTTCAATAATCTTATGCGTTTAATAATTATAATACCGGTTTTGTAAAAGATAGACTTACGTATATTGCTTGAACCGTAATTTATACAGTGTAATCAAGTTAATATTATTATTAACGAGAAATATATATATACATTGTGCTCTATAAATTATGTATATTAAAAATCTACGTATTTATGAACGCTGCTAATTGATTTCTTTAATTATTTTTCTTGAATACTTCGACTTATACTTTATTAAACGATAATATATGAAACGACTGAATATTTGATTCATATTACTACGAAGAGAATTAAAAGGGAGGCGCTCTATCGACCATTACAATATCTCGTCCTGACAGTAATTGCAAATTTCGTTTCAAACAAACGGGCTTCGAAAATATTTATTCAAACGTTTGAAACCCGATGCTATCTTTTGGAAGGGCGTTGTGTGCATGGACCCGCAAGGTTACGCCGATATATCGTTTAAAAATTCAGTTCAATTCGCAAATTATTCAAATTTATATTACGTACTGGTTGCAAAAACATAGTTTTAGTATTCCGCGGACAAAAATGCAAAATGAATTGCATCTCATATTGCATAGCGGACATATATCACGTAGAATAAGTTGGAATAAAATATTTGGGACACGATGAAATCGCGGCCTGGGTTGCTATTGCATCGGTACACCACCTGATCTAACTACCAATCATAATCTAGGACTAGGGTGTTATTGTTCTTTTACGTAGTGATAGGTGCCTGAATAAACCGAATTGTAATGTGACTTTGAAAAGTGGCTTTAATAGACTTTGGTGGAAAATAATTACAATAAAAGAGTTAGGTTAACTATAACCTGAATTGAAAATGGGTGCGCACTATAACCTGAACTGAAAAGAGCTGAAACAGCTGAAAATATGATGTCCACACGATGATTTATAAAAAGAAAATAATGGATATGTGACTGTGAAGTTTGGAGTCGTTATTAATTATTACATTCTTTTCAGTGTGTGTTGGTTTATAATATTGCGCCTGGATCATCAGATTTCTATTGCGCTAAAACTGGAACGAAAGATCTCTTTCACTTAACCACTAAAATAGAGAAACAAGAAGAATTTCGTGGCTACATTAATGGTTATATGGTATTTGTTTTGGCACAAATGTTCTAATAGAGGTCGCTTCTGCTGTTTGTAGCATTTGTTTAAAAAGGAATAGTTCCACCTGCCTTTATCATCTGTAGTTATAAGTAAATTTCTTCATTAAAAATAAATAATTTTCCAAACAACGAAAATATTAGTAAACGCTCCAATTTCAGTTAACAATTAATTCCAATAATTCTTTTTTGCTATCTCTCTTACATTTGCAAAAAATAATGCTGCATACGGTAATCTCACAGCGTAACATCGTTTGTTTTCGACCAGCTCATATATTAAGACGTTGTGGTATATTTAGGGAATTAATCGATTTTTCTGCTAATCTGGATCTGACGCTTGGAGAATATTTAAATGGTGGCAGTGTTTTGAAACTTCATCAAAAATAACATTTTAAATTAAAGAAATAGACATTTTAACTCGAAAAAAGAATTTACTGTGAGACGAAAATACGAACGTAGTAAACTGATTTTTTTGGGTTTAAATGAATTAAGGATATGCAGCATTCGGACACACGCTAAGGATAAATAAATCTTTGTGTCCATTATATTCACTGTTATGCTTACCAATGCAGTGCGCATATATTCTAATAGCGTATCAACAATTTTCGGAATCGCGTCTTCTCGTCAAAAAGTTACGAACTGCCACTGATCTTTTGTCTAAAATAAGGAATTTTTTTATCTACCTAAACATGTTTAGATTAGAATTTAGAATTCGTTTAAATGAGTTTGGTTACTGTTGTATATGACCTGCGGGTATTCTATTTACATAAAGCGGACCATTCGCTTAATATTTGATGCCGTTTTTCGAGCAAATGTTACATCAATACATCTGCATTTGAGATAAAACCCCGCTTTACTAATTTTCATGTAGCAGCTGCAAATGGTTAAGTTATGAAAACTGTATTACCGTGGATATATTTTTGTATTCCCAACTAAACGTAGATGGAAGTTCTAGTAAACCGGTATCCGTAATTAGCCCCTGAGCGTTGCTGAGTTTCAACTAGTCCATACAGTAATTGATTACCTGCGTAATTTATGAATGGGGACACGCAAACTTGTCGTATCGGTTTTGCAATTCTATGAGTATTTGCGTAACCGTAATAGCTTTTACTGAAGCCGACTTCAGTCGAACCTTTCACACGTGTGAGGGCCATGTTTATGTAAATAAATGACGTCTGTTAAACAGCTAGATATATGCAATGTTCATTTTTAAAGGATTGCGTCTTAGTGTAATGATAACAAATAGAAACTGCAAAAAGCTAACAGTATCATGTATATGTAGTCTATCGTAGCTTTCAATTTAACCGTACTTGTTGCAGAATGTAAAGTAACATATTTTAATAGAGCTCCTAGTTTAAAGCTATCAAGTACGTGTAGTTAGGACATTTTGTCAGGCTAGAAATTTGAAATTATATAGTTGTATTTTCCAAAATTTATTTTTCTGTTGTCCCAGTGATGCCAATCGTACAACTTGATATTTTCAATACTTGACCTAACGAATATTGTTACTGATCTTGTGGATCGACAATGTAAATTTAGAATGCTGAATTCTAAATAGTGTGTGTTGCGTGTATTTTGTAGATTAAAAAAAAAAAAAGAGAATCATTGAATATAATTAGAAACCCTGATTATCCTCCAGAAAATAATAGTAATGGACTTTCTTTTTTTTCAAGATACCAACATATGAAGTCCACTCAAAATTATTTCGAATTTTGGATTTTTCTGATATTTACAATAAAAAATTTAAAAATTCAAAATATAAATACAGGTACTTCAAGGTAACGACAAAATTTCCTATAAAGTATACGCTCCTTTTACTTATGCTTACTATTGTGTCACATTACGAATAACTTTGACAAAGTACCAACTTTCAAATATATATAAAAAAAAAATTAGCAGAGAGCTCACTTAGTAATTTTCCGAATAAAAAATTATATGCGCTCTGGGTGTTGTACGTGCATATATATTCCCGAAAGTAACTTTGCGTTTACTGCGGAAGAAACAAATTGCTATGGAAATGATTTGGTGCCGTAAAACACCACCCCTTAGCTTTAATTCATGTTCGTTGGGGGATCATTCATTTGAATATCTCACGCACGCGGGCTATTGTGCGGTTGAATTCCATCTTGCCTAAACCACCTTGATGTTTAATCGATGCGTGTAGACGCGAACTAATATCTTGAATTCGAGTTTGCAACAGTTTATATGGATTTTCCGATTGTATAATAACGTAGCGCGCGGCTACGAATTTAAAGTAAACGGCTCGGCTTTATTGTTGAATATGTATTTCATATTTCTTCGCTTTATAGATCGTTAAGCATTGTTGAATGAAAATTTCATCACTATTCTGATTCTAGGATCGTTATCGTTATTGTTTAAGAATTAATTGTATTAACTACAGTGAAATTCGCTTGACGTCTCGAAAATTCAGATAAAGAGAAACAGAGATTCCGAACCAAATGGCAAAAACAGTGCTTGGAAGAAATAGCAATTTATCTTGTCTTGTCTTGTTAACAACTTAATTCCGTCTAAAATAAAAATGCTGACAATCTTAACTTTTCTCTTCTTAGTTTCACTACTAATCGATCGGTAACAAGATTAATCTTGCAAGAACTTAGATGTGTCATATTTTATTCTGTCTCGATGTTTGGAGTTGTAGACATCATTAACTCAAAGCAATAATTTTACTAATTCTCCGTTAGTTTTTTGATTCAGTTAATAATGGCGTTCTAGATAGGTGACATTTGCTTATGAACTATTTTATATCTTTTCGTTTAATTTTACGGAATATTATCGAGCTCGCATACGTTTGCACCTTTTTTTGGCAAAAGGAACGAGTTTTTTGGGGTAACAATAACAATTATAATGCGTATGCTTATATATTGCCGTAATTTATTAGAACTTTTAAATATTACGTATACATCCACTAGATTAGTAATGAAAATAACAATAATAGATAACTATTTGTTAAAGCATACGAGCACGAACACTAAAAGAAGTGGAAACAACAAACACACTGATGCTATTTAGCAGTAATCATGGGACAAGGTTAAGCACTTAACTGCTTTTGTTTTCAAGCACTGAAAACCACAGGAAACTAACTAAATATTACCAATTTCTAATCTCACAACTACGACAGAATGTGCCGCGGGTACTTATGAAAAAAAAATGTTTCGGTTTTTATGCATATTGTATCATTCTAAACCATATAACCGCTCATAAACTTGAATATTAGCTCAAATGCAATATATCATGGGCGTAACCAGAAGGGTCAGGAAAGGGCCTTGCCATCTCTCCGTGAAATAATTTTACTTTCGTTTCTTATTGCGGGTCACAGAAAAGTCTCCAAAATGCTAACTCTAACTCCCTCTCCCCCCTTTTGACCAAATTCTAGCTACATTTACACATACTCTTCAATTCCATGTTTGTAAGTAATAGACAAACTTCTCAAGAAAGAAATAACAGTTTAGCAGTTTAAGTCTTATTTTATTAAGAATTATACCAACGTCTTACCCGAAACAACATGTACTGTTGGTTGATCGGCAGACTCGCTCACATGACGAAAATCCAGTTATTTAGCGACTGTTTCTGTTACTTTACTATTCTTAGTATTATTAAATTTTATTATTATTATTATTACTATTATTATTATTAACACGTATTAACATTAAAACACGTATGTAGGAAACGCATAAAATAAGATTATTCTGTGTATTACATACCCCTGGTTTGCCGGTTGGAATCGTGTTGGTGCCGTAGCTTCTGTCGACGTTTCGTCCTTACTCTTATGAAACGTTTTCAGGGTTGTTACTATACTTTAACCGAGACCTGTTCATTCCAGAGGCGGGTATGTAAGGCGCTTTAAATTGTCGGAATGTTTAAAGATTTCTGTAGATTTACGGATCTTACTATAATAGTGAGAGTTGTGCGACACGATGTTCAAATAGATGTGTAATCCAGTAAACATTGACCGGAAGCTGGCCGCCAAATCCAATTTAATAAAATCTATAGAAATATTCTAACATCTCCGTACATCGTACTGATTAAGTCGCCTAGCAACCATCACTGTTCATCGATGCATAACGATGCGGGAACGAATAATCCTCAATCAGTGTGCAGTAACAACCCTGAAGATGTCGTATAAGATTGAGAACGAAACGTCGGTAGATGCTACGACAACGAAACAGGAGTGTTTTGTTGACGACTGCAGAACCCTACGTAATGTGCGTTGCAGCATCTTCGTTTTGTAGGTCATATTTCGTTATCAAAAAATCGGTGCAGTTTTTTTCTGTTTCTGTTATACTATCTTCCATTTTTCAAGAGGTATTGAAAAAATATCTCCTAAGAAGAGGATTGTTAATAATTCATTGGTAGAAAAGAACGAGAAGGTTTTTAACATATTTAAATCCTAGCATGAACAACAAAGTCATAAATGTCGATCGAAATGACAAGAGCAGCACGTAACATTTTACAACGATTGTAATGTTTTTGTTTTTACATCTTTTTTAAATAAAATTTGCAGTATTTTATGTAATTTATCTCATAAACATTTAGAATATTTAGCGAAGACTACTTTTATAAAATATCTCCTTGGCCTAAAAATGTATCTTTGTGCACGAAACCGACAGTTTATTTTTCTAAAGAAAGAGATGGTGGAAATCCACTCCTTTTTTCTATTTTTCTTGGGAATTTAATAATAATATGAACTCACATCTAGTCATCGACGTTAATTAATATACATTTATGTAGTTGCGGTTGCACCTGTTTGTGTTGTTTGATTTATTTGTAAGTTAAAACATGAAATTCCAACGCTTGACAGACATGCGCGAGTCAACAACGTAATACTTCCATTCAATATTACTCCACGTTATTGTTATTATCTTTTCCTTTTTTTTTTGTTTCCTTATGTGGGGTTAATTGATTTTATGTCGCCAGCAATTAGTTGAAGCGGCATTTCATTACATTTTCTCGGCAGCAACTTCAGCGGCTTTTTCAGGTTTACTGTGAGATATCTACGATGCTTGAATGAATACAACACAAAGCATGAGTGCATTAGGAAAATATGACAAATGATACCAAAACATAGTCAAAGATTTTTACCTGTATTAAAGCACGTATAGCTTATAGAACAACTTTTTATATATATATTTTTAACTGATACGTTGAAAAGCAAAATAAATAAAACAAGTTTTCAATAACATCTTGTTACTTTATTTATATACGGGATAAAGTTGATTTAAATGATTTAGGGCGGGGTGGTAAAGAAACTGTAAGTGTTGGAGGCGTAAAGATTTAAGAAGATCGAGACGCCAAGATATAATATATAATTTTATAAGGTATATTTCACGAGCCATTTATGAGTTTTATGTAGAAATAGTGAGAATTATGACATTGGGTATTTCTTCTTGCTGGAAATCTCAACTTTATGTCTGATAACTTTTTATAACTATACTACCGTAGCACGACTCCTTTGTTGCAGTATACATGTGTACTGTATATATTTGTAAAGACGTAACTGCATTCATATGTGTGTAATTAACTATCGCGAATTTAATTAGAGTCGTTGAGTTATTGCTTATGAGAATCACTCGTTAACCAACTAGTGTGCGAAGTCATTTGTCGAAAAGAATTTGTTCTTATATAACGGGTAGCTCTTGTTCGACAAATTAAGGTAGGTATTTATAAGATGGATAATAAATCATTGCAGTTGCTTCTGTGACAATTACAGAAAAAAGTAAAAAGGTTATAGCGTACAATAGAAAATGGTATTCTGTGGTCAGCACGGTCTGGTAGGTTTTTGTCTGTTAATCGGACATTTTTGTTCGAATATTCTTTGGCGACAAGGACGTAATCACAATAATCTCTACTAATATCAAGACCACATATTAATTGTACAAGGTCTAACAAATGTAATAATGAATTTTCTTTTCAAATGTTTAAAAAGAAAATTCACACCAACAGCTTCGTATTTTGCTTGTATTTTCGTAATTTGTATGGAGAAATGAAAAAAAAAAGAAAATGCGAGAACAACTCTATTTGTCATTATCATGGTAGATCACATACTTGATGTTAAGTACTAGGGTTAACTATTGATAGTTATTTAGGCTTTACACCGTATGTCAATCGCCTACTGTCTTCATACACTAAATTAAAAGTTTTGCTTAACAGCAGACTCTTTTTCGATCAATGATTAAAATTGCCTCTATGTGCTTTTAATTTTCAGTAAGTGTTATTTTATTCATGGTCCTCGTTTAGCTAAATTTGAGAGTATTCAAAGAGTATAAATGTCAGAGTTAAAAGAGTAAAAAAATTAGAAAGGGAGAGAATATTTTTTATGCTGTGAGGTGGGCATGAGCCACATGCTCCATTTTTCAGGATGTTAACATCGTCGACTTATCATATCATATCATTTCGGGAAAGTGACATTCCGAATAGATTAATATCCTTCACAGATGCACAATAGGCACGCCACAGCACCATACTAAGATGTTCAAGAGAACCTTTTCCTACCGAATTGACAGCGTTTTGTAGTTCGTTTCTTTTGTTTACCACAGTGTATCTCCGCCTATTTCAAAGCCAAATACAAGGAGTTACTTCTGACTAAATTTCAATTCATTAGTGGGACTACTGTTACCATGCTCTACCCAGTTGTACAACCCCTCCCCTGTTCAGTATTTTTTAAAGTTTTTTGAAAATATCTATGAATGTTATGGATTGATTTTTAGGGGTACATTCAATAAAAGACCATGCTTGATCCTCTCATTTTCTTGCAGAAATATGTACCGATAAGACGATTTATTATTATTTACTGTGCTCAAAGAGAATGAAAATTATCTTTATTTTTCACTGCCCACATACTAAGCTGCTTATGCTCGTTCTATTTTTAGCTTTTATTCATGTATAATTGTCCATTCTCATTTTTCTTACAAGGTTACCTTTTTATAAGCTAATTGTATGACTTATTACTTTTGGAAAAAATAACGAAGTGCTCATAATTAGAGAGGACAAAAGCCAGTGAAATCATACCTGTTTTGCAGCGACTAGACAGACTCGTGTTTTGTCGATTCTAGGAGAAACCAGTAGGCAACACGAAACCTGTCTTAGGGGACAAATAGACACGTCGTCGCAAAAAAAATGATTTCACTCGTTTTTGGCCTCTCTACTCATAACTATTAAATTAATTGATTAATTAGGTTGAAAATGTACGACGAGATATGTGATTATATCTTTATTTATTACTGCATATAGTGAGGTACTACGATATGCGCATTCAACACTTGAAAAAATGCTGTGGGGAAATTGGATTTTATTTTTAAGACTTGAATTTTAAGAACCGCCTACTAAACATATTACTTGAGTAGATGGTAACTTTGCCTATTGTTATTCTTCTCCCGGCAACGGTTAAGCAAAGCATACTCTAATATACATGACGTAATTTAAGAATAAAACTGAGTCGGATGAGTAGCAGGTCGTTCCTCCTAATTGTCGTAAAGCAGAGTAAAAAGTAAGTTGTTTGGTCGGTTCGGATATTTTTTGTTACTCGCCTCTGTTCTAAGATCAATAGTTTCATTTCAGATACACCTCGTCGATTTTTATTACCGTTTGAATTGTGATAAAAGAAATTCAAATTGAACAATAACAGGTATAGTAAACATCAAACGAACCGCCGCTACAGTACACGTCTGATCCTATTCTATGCCATGTCGCAGCAGCGCTGGCTTCCACCTTTTTTTGGATGTTGATTCCTTGCGTTTGCGGCACGAAGCGGCGTCTTTGGCATTAGCCTTAATTGGCCCCGAAAATGTATCCGCTTAATATGTTTCTACTTAGACCGGAAGTTTTGATCTATGGATACTATTATCTAGATAATACGGCGATGGATTCCGTGTTGATGCAATGCATAAATTCTCTTGTCTCCAATTTGTTTCAAGTGTCCTTTTTTACGCGACGATTCAAATTAAGTAAATATCTGTCTACTCCTTCTGATAGATGTTTTTATCTGTAATCTGTTAGGACAGAAAATATTTCTATAAGAAGTACATCGAAAATCACTTTAGAACTGTGTTTAAATATGTCGCGCTTGTGAGAAATTCTATTTTACCTATTTTATTCGTTACACATCAAAACCGATGAAGATCAAGGAGATACGTTAGCTTTGACATCTTAATCGTAGTACCGACAAAAAATGAAAGAAAACTGACAGCGGTAAATGTCCTTAAAGGTAAACGGAACAGAATTAATTGTTTTATTGTGGCAATTCCAGTATAAGTGCTGCAATATTACATCCTGTAACGCTGTAATATTATAACTGAAAACTTTACAAAATTATTATATTTAATTTTCTCGGACAGAACGATCAATTAACGAAAGAAATAACTTAATCTTTTTTAATCTTTTACGTGTCGCCTTTTTTAGTGTGGTGGCGATTCAACGTGGTGTATAAGCTTTCGAAGCTTATCATTGTGCGTGCAGTTCATTGTAGCCACTAAGAAAGTGTTGATTCTAATAGAAGTCGAATACATAGTGCTTAAATTTGCTCAGTCAAGCGGAGGTTCTCTTGCCACTAAACCACCGAGTCGATAATAATAATTAAGATATCTAATTACATAATTTGTCGAAATATTTCCAAATAATCTTTGTAATTGCGATCAGGAGTTGCTGGCATCGTGAGTTGTGCAGGCTGGAAGGATCGACTAACAGTTTAGTTAGATTTAGAATTAATGAAAGTGAGACTGTGCGCACTGATGAGCCAAAGTATTGTGGAACGCGCGTTTGTATATGGTGGTCTAACTTTATTATTACTTTAATGTTGATTATCTGGCTTAGTGGATCTTCGCAGCTCTCCCACATCGTGGTGTTTTTGTAGCTAATCCCTTGTTGGAATTAAGGAAGTTATTTGTGAATATTTTGACAAAATATGCAATTAGGGTATCTTTAATTGCTCTCATAAGTATATGTTCGATGGTCGATCGACCCTCCATCTTACGCAAATGCGCATTGATCAGCCGTAATACGGCAAAACGGGCTCCCGTAGATGGTGGCTAGATGGTCTAGTTTCCTTACTATTTTCAATAATAGGAGAAGACAAAAGGAAAGTACTCGACCGTACTCGTTGAAGATAAACTAGCAACTAATAATTCAGGGATTCGGTCTGCTTCTGGATGGTTAAATTAAAAACCTAGTATTATTTAAAAACTCAATAATTCGTCCTTTGGTCAGAACTTATCTATAAGAACGAATGAAATAATCAAATGCGAAGACTGTGTCAAAAGAGAGAAGAGATAACCTGTAAAGAACTTTTCTAAAATAACCAATGCAAACAAGAAGCCTAAATATATGTTTATAAATGAAAATATATGAAATTTAAACTGAAAAACTGAAAGGAATTTAATAGGTTATTTACTTCTGAAAGTATAAAATATTGCAATAAATATTACTAAGTCGATAAACATCTGTTCTTTTTGTTATAGACAAAATTACTTACAAGTTTCCTTTGTAGAATTACATTATTAGAATTTAACCCTTCAGTGTTCACAATCATGCTATTTTATATATACAAATCTTGTTTCGACTACTTATTGAAATAGGTACAATACTTTTGTTCCATGCAATTGTTGTAGTCTTATGCATTAAAACCAGTGCATTTCATTACAATGAATATATCGTAGCAAAATGCTTACGTATTTCGATAGATTACTATCCAAGCAATGTAAGAACTTGGTGCTACATAGTAATGACGCCCAAAAATAAAATTCTCCGAGTGTACTTGATTGCTAATTACGTTCCTAACGAGAAGGTTATGTGCGCCTTGCCTTATAAGATATGCAGTCACCTGAAAACCACGCTGCTTTTCTTATACGAAGTAAATTATTTAGAGTGCCGTATATGTCGTCGAATAAATCTAGCTTGTTATGGTCCGTAATTATTCAAGTAAATGCGGTGGAATGAGTGACCTAGCGCTCACGCCATTACATAAAAATACATACATTCAGCTTTCCGAGATATGTTCTAGTTCGGAACTTTTCTCTTTAATTTAACTATCTCGATGTGTATCTTGGTTGAATTATTGGAATCGATGATATCTATACCGGATCGTTTAACTTTATTTAAGTTAGATATAAAACATTTTAAAATTATACATAACTTTCGGTTTTGAACCGTTGAATTAACTTTTGCTAGGAACTAAAGAATTTTTGGAAGTCTTGTTTTAAACAATGATTATGTAAATTGTGGTTGTAAATTTCTTCTTTTAAGGGGTGATTTTTGAATCAATTCGTAGATAATGAATGTTAAACGGGTTCTTCTTAAAGATGCATAATAAAGTAGTTTGCTTTTTAAATTAATACCCTTGTTTTACATACTGTTCGTCTTGTAATATATCAATAAATATTCATGGAATAATTATGTAGTTATAGTGGCTACAAGCGAAGTGGTACAAGTAGCATTGTTTAAGCGTAGACCACACAGTACGGATTGTAATATTATTATCGACATTTTAGTCCGTATGTTTCTGATGGTCAATAATAATGCTTGTTGATAGGATGGATCTTATTTGCGTTACGGTTGCTCGTTTTAATCGGTATTTTCCAGGAATTACCTGAAAAATGTTTGCTCTCCCCTTTAATACAAGTAATACATAATATAAGATACATACCTGTACCTCAGAGCAAAATAGGATATAGTCACAAAACCTATTTTATCGAGGAGCCCAGGGTAGCTTCTTCTATTATTGGGAATGCTTACTGTTTGTTAGCATGCATGCAGCCTTGTTCTGGCAAATATATTGACAAGAGCGATTTATTGTTCCGTAAATTAATTCATTTCTTAATTTGATTTTATTTTGAAGCTGACTAAAAGATTTTACAAAATAATTGATGAGCTCATATATATTTTCAACTTTGAATAAATTTCAGCAGCCCTTTTTTGTCTCATCATTTTTCCTATAAATAAGGCTTTGGAAAAAGTATGAATTCTCTTCGGAACCCAGATGTTACCAATTTCCGAAGGTCTTTTTTTTAACTTATTAGATTTAGATACTCACGAAATGGAATTAGTAACTCATCCGCAGGAACCGCTTATATACGTCGTTCCCTTTTACTGAAATTAAATGCTTTGGAATTTATCGTTATTAGATGATATCGTCAAGTAGTTTTTATGCATAAGTTGTATAAAAACTACTTTTAATATAAGAAGTTGGTTGTCATTTTTTTGTTATTTTGGAAACGCGCATCAATACTACCATCCAATTTATGGAAGTCTCTACAATTTTTATAATTTTACAAATTATAAACACTTTGGACTTACCGAAAAGTCTAGCTGTTCCATGGTGTAATTATTTTAAAACTACAAAACTTCCTAGCTTGTCGATCGGATGTACAAAGCTTACCTCGATGTGCATATTACCGAGAAGAGGAAGCTTGGTGCTTGGAAGCTTTTTGGTAGAGAGTCTATCTATTGCGTCGAACACAAAACCATTTTATTTCCATCATTAGCAGTGATAGACCTCCCACATAAGATAGTTCAAGTTTTCTCGGGCATAATAAATAGCGTAATTGAAGCGCCATAGTCCCAAACTATGAAAGCTTTGATCATTAGTGGATTGGAGACAAGCTAAACATTTCTTCAAAGGAATCATTAAAGCTTTCTTACTGCAATTATGTAATTGATCAATTTTCATTGTCTAGCTCGTTTAGAATAAATATCTTTTGTTAGCTTTAATAAATGCAATCCATGTTCAGCCTGTACAGTTTCTCAGCGCTTTATAGAATTTGGTCGTTTTAGTGTGAAAGCTGTGGCTGTGAAGCTATTTCTTATCAATTTCGTCAGAAGGTGGATCTTGCAAATGATATTCTTCTTTATACATTGTGAATTATGGTAATATTTCTCTGCCATCTCTTCTTCGTCCTATAATGCAATTCCAAATGAGGGTCCTTAATGGACAATTAACGTTGTTCACATTATCTATACAGTTATCAACTTTAATACCGTTTTGCTTTGGGAATATTGTACCAAGGAAACCTCTTTCAAACGGTTTATGATTTGTTTAATCAAATCGCATACGTTTTGATTAGTTGCTCCGTTGAAACAAACTCATAGATTATTAACATTGTCGGTGTGCTTACTTTAAAATTTATTCTACAAAATAAAATATAGAAGTTCATTTACGTTCAATAATAAATGTTAATCACGTGGTTTCATTTCAACAGTATTGTTTTTAATTTTTTAAGCTATTGGGTTTTCTTCGGTGTTTTTCTTCTCTACTTAATGGCGGTAGCGGTTAATAATAACTCATTGACTTGCATTTTATTCTACTTCTCGGTAAGCGCTACAGGTACAAGTATAAGTAGAGGTAGAAATGCAACCTTCTTGGCAATTTTATTGCAGCAGATAATTTAAACTTTATGCATAAGAACAGACTGCACAAAATAGTAAGTTGGCTTGCTGAGTAAGAAGAAAGTACTTGATTCCTTAGTTGTAATCTATTTAAAATACTTACTTTAGAATCAACATTTTATTACATTTATTTAGCGACTATGTAAATTATTACGAAAGGAATCAAGAAAGAAGAACATCTTTACCAACAGGAATGAGTTAAAGTCGCTATAATGAGTCGTTACTAACGTTCTGCAGTGGATAGAACTAAATAGTATTTCAATTGATGATGTAGCAATTAAACCTAGATTGATTAGATTCTCATTCTCAAAGAGCATGAAAAAAAATTGTAATTAAAATGGCAACGCCGCGTATATTAAGTCGGTAGTATTTTTAAATATCGCCAGTTAAATATTTTTATGCGGGCTTATACTAATTATATTTAACGTTCCGATTTGAAAGGCCGATTGCATGCATGTGATTATGTGCGTATATAGAATTTGTAGTGAACACGATAGCTTGATCGGCAGATAACAGCAATTGATTCTAGTGAAATCGAGTTCATGTTCACGTTGCGTGTGGACCGTCATTTTCTGTTCTTTTAGCGTTTGTAACTAATAAAATTCGCCTTTTCGGCTTTAGTTATTGTTAAACGCTACCATATAATTTAATAAAGCACGTAATAGGGATCTAAAGCACATCTGTATCGGTTCCTGCTAGAAAAGAACTTTCAGACAACCTTAATCAATCCGCTCTTGCTTTTTCTGAACTTGTGACGAAGGCTCAATAGATTGTACGAGTTTAAAGATTGTCCTAACCTCAAGAGTTTTTAGTATATAAAGTATTTTATGTATTTTTTTTTAAGTGTCATTCCAACGCCGCAAAGAGTAAAGCTCAGTTAATCACTTACCTACGAGTCAATTGTGATTCGGGATTGTACCGGACCGAACAAAATAATCTACCGCTCTCTTATAGGTAGACACAATCCCCTTTACCATTGGGCAAAGATATTTTACTTTGCTCTACGAATTTTATAGAGTCTTCAGGAATCCTTTTTTTGTGAAACGTTAACAAACATCTAAAGTTTCCTGATTTACCTAGCCTCCTTTAGAACAAAAAAATTGACTCAGATGAAAGTTGGTGTAATACGAAGGTAGCGTGAAGATATACGTTGAAAGATAATTTAAAGGATTTCAGCTATGTTGGACGCTCAGTTGTTTATCCCGGTCGAAGTTAATGTTTTTGTACCATTACTGGTCACAGTTGTAGTTGATGAACATTTGGTATTATCGAAGAGCGCAACCACTACTGATAACACCCGAAAAGTTCACTACATGGTGTTAGGTGACCGTCAAATTAAGGTTAGAAAGATAGCAAACGCTGTGGATACTTCGAAAGGACGTGTTCGTCATGTATTGATTGAGGATGTAAGCATGGAATATCACGTTGGGTGTCGCGCTTGCTTAGTCAGGTTCAAAAACAACGTTTCCAAGTCTTTGTTGGTAGATTAAGCGACCTAAGTCGAGATTTTGGCCCCGGTTAATTAGTGTTGATGAAACTTGGTACGCTCCTGAAGCAAAGCCATTTTTTGGGCTAGCCATAAGCTGAAGATATAAATTTCGAAAATGATTTGAAAGCATTTGAAGAAAGCGAAAGTTTTTTTCCAACAAGACGACGCTCTCACTCACTCTAATATTCCGAATGGCAAAAACTTATGAGTTGGGGTGCGAGGCCCCCACAGATCTTTCTTGTTTCCTAGGCTCAAAGTTTCCAATAAAGTAGTTTGGCCGATCCTCAAACTTCATTTTGCAATACAGGGCCCTTCCAAATTTGCCGAGTTTGCTACTTCCTTCTTCGCTTTCCTATTCTCCTCAGTTTGGTTATGGTTATTCTCCAAATATTCATGAGCCTTCCTCCGCTTCCTTGTTTTATAAATGACCATTTATCTAAAACAGTCTCTGTAATGGTTCTGTAGTGTGTATCTTATTTTCTTTCTATAATTTGATGTCCATACAACACGACGAACTTTATGCTGAAAACATATATTTCAGTGTTCTTACGTTACCTATTTTTTAACAGCAATCATTTACTCTGTGCATTATTTCCTAAATTACAACAGGCTTTACTGATTTATTTTTAAATGCCCGAATAAAACTTCACAGTGTTTAAAGTTTTAGGTAGTTAGAAATAAGCCCGGAATAAGTTCTTATTTATATTTTTATGGATAAAGGTTGATAAGAAGGTATACTACAAACCCCGAGGTTTATATCCGATGGCACAATGGAATTCAACGAATTTCATCCGACATTCGATACACTTCAGTCGTTTCAAAACATTTACGTTATAGTTTCTTAAACTTGAATCGATATGCCGTCGATTGCATTTGCTTTTAAACCAATCAGATCAATCGATACCTAACGTGAAATAAAAGAGTATTAGGTTGAGAAGCGTGTTTGTTTCTGATTCTAAATTTAAATATTTAGAGAGGAACAACCCCAGCAGAAGAAGACCGTATGGTGAAGCACCCACAGATCCATATGTAAACCTTTCCTTATATATTATCTCGTTTACGTCTAAAAATAGCCACCACTCTATATAGAAGTCGAATTTAATTTATTTTATATAAAATCGGATTTCTCGCATCGAAAAGCATTTTGTCCCATAAACTGTTGATGAAATGTTTTCAAGTTCTTGTTCCGCGCTAGACGTTTCGAAATACACTGGCCCCTCAATAAAACAACGTGTAAAATAAATCCATTTGTGATGCTCTCCTGTGACAGGTCAGATATATTCTTTCATTAAAATATCTCTGGAGTTGGAAAATAAATATTATCACAAGATAGCTCACATAAATAAGATTATTTAGACAGTAAGAAATCCTCCGGAGATTCACGCGTAAGCAAGAACTCCAAAACCATTTCCTATCGAAAAACAATGTTGAAATTACGAAATACTCGTCTACATATTAGTGTTAATATACACCGCATTAATTTGCGCTAGTATGTAGTCGGAACATTTCTGGCAACAACATATAGACGAGGTATTTATAATAAACATATCTACAGTGACGTCCTAAAGTATCTCCTTCGCCACCTCCACTAATTTTTGAAAGACAGAAACTACCGCCTTTAGAAAACTTCTCTTGAATGTGTATTTCTCACAACTTTAACCCAAGAAAATCGCATGTACTACAAACAATAAAGTTAAGAATATAGAAAAAGCAGGGTGAGCCATTTTCGTTACAGTTTCGTTTAGACAACGGAGGAGAATAAAGGAAAGGTAACATAGAGGTCTCATCTTCTTTTTCTGAGGTTACTTTAGAGTTGCAAAGGACCCTTGATTAGCTTCATTTCGCTCCGATAACGGAGAAGAGTAAAGAAGAAGTAATATAGAGGTCTCATCTTCTTTTTCTGTGGTTACTTTAGAGTTGCAAAGGACTCTTGATTAGCTTCATTTCGCTCCGATAACGGAAAAGAGTAAAGAAGGGGTAATATAGAGGTCTCATCTTCTTTTTCTGTGGTTACTTTAGAGTTGCAAAGGACTCTTGATTAGCTTTATTTCGCTCCGGTAACGGAAAGGAGTAAAGAAGGGGTAATATAGAGGTCTCATCTTCTTTTCCTGTGTCTACTTTAGAGTTGCAAAGGACTTTCAATTAGCTTCATTTAGTTTCGATATACCAGCGATTTTTGAATCTCTGTTGGTTCCTGTATATCACTTAATGTAAGGGCTATCAAGGAAATGTACCTCAAGTTTCATGTAAATTCCAGTGGCGTACGATGTATTTTTCTTGAATTAATATTTTCGGACATTTTTCAGTAAATTTTACTTTTTTAAAGAGATATCTTGGATATTTTTATGGCATTAAATTACTATAAACTAGACCGCTTCAGTAGATGGAAATTGGAAAAAGTAATCGAGAAAATAATCCTTTGTCAACAACCATCTTTTCCAAAATTCTTCAGGAATAAGTTTAAAATGAGATATTTTAATGGCATCTTCTTCAATTTCTACATTTAATATGCCATCAAATAATTAGCCATCAGATAATGATTATAATAGGTTTTTGTGTTAATTAATTTAAAATAAATTTCCTAAATTTCTAAGCGCAACATAATTTAAAACTTCATCTAAAATAAGTAATTAAATCGCACATATAAAATTTGCTTAATTTATCTCTTAATGATTTTTCAATTTGCAAAAAGGAAACAGGTAGAAATCCTGAATTTTTAATTTTATTCATTTTGAAACCGATTCTCGTTATAATATATTCAGCATAGTTTTTATCCATTATAGTTTGAATGTAAGAAACGTAAAATTTAAGCAGGCGCTAAGGAAATGAATACCCGCCAGAACGAATATAATCGTAAATAGTTTATCCAAGGGAGCTAACGAATGATCGCTATTATATCAAACTTGTATTTAAATTTACGCCTCGGTGGTCCAGTAGTAAGAGTACTGGGCAGAGTTAGGCGGTGTGTGTTTGAATTCCGCTAGTATTAAAAAATGTTCTTAATGAGCCCGATACATCATTCGTAGTTGGCGTACAATTATCCTTCACGGCTGGGGGGTGATATTAATAAGGCCATGGAACACTTTACATACGAAATTTACAAAGTAAAAAGACTTCTGAAGCTTTAGAAGCTTATATATCCCGTTGGACCGTTGCCACAGTAACAAAGATTTTTAATTATACCTGTTGTGTAATTACACGTCTGAATCTCGTAACAGAACTTGCGTTCTGTTTTTAATATTGTTGAAGTTTCTGTTTCAATTTTCTTTTCTAGCGTTTCTTTTTTATTTGTATTATTTAAAATACAATAATTTTTCAATGTTGACTTTTCAAACTCTGAGTTTATAACTGCTTGATATTCCTTATCTTCAACCAATGAAAGAATATTGGTAATAATAGCTTCTTCATGGCATTGACGGAAACATTCACGGCAAAAGTAATGTGAGAAGACATATTTCTACTTGTGCGGCGTTATGAATACCATTTTCTGATGTGCATTTAACGCAACAAGTTTCTGAGAACTATTTTCATGTACAGATTCCTAAAGCGCTTCTGTGTATGCCTCTAGTGTTAAGTAGTCCAGTAGGACCACGAGGAAATTATTAAGACAAATGATTTTTGCTTATTTTTCTGGGCATTTTCTGATGTCTGTTAGGATGGCTTGAGGCTTGATAATGAATCATCGGCACGGCATCAGCATTCGGCACGAGATATTCTCAGCGTTGTATTGCCAATTTGTTTAAAGTAAATCACACTACCGTAAGTCGTGTAATTAGACGTTTTAATTAAATAGAATAATAGTAGGCCAGAGCATGGGCGGAAACAATGCACCAATACAATTCGGCCTTAACGACCACGTTGGTGACGAGGTCAGTGGTAAGGAAACGGCCGTGGCATTTCTATTTCTGCTCTAGCGGTCAGAAGAAAGTTAAAGAAAGTTGGACTGATTAATAGAACATCAACAATTGCCTGCGGACTAGAGAGAAGAGAGTTGCTAAGCTGCGTTTCTCCAAAAATCATAGCAATTGATTTAAGGATGACTAAAGACATTTCGCGGGAAGCTATCCAAAATTTAATTGGAAGCGTGCGTAGTTACATAATCGCAGTAATTAAAATTGTGTGATGCAACACATGTTACCAGACATATGTAATCAGACAATTATAGAAAAAGTAGAAAACAGCTAAATGTTAGTACATTGAATCGTTTTCCAATTTTTCTGTAGTTTTAAACAACCATTTTATTGAAATGAAAATATTAAACAATGCAATGTTTCATGTAATAAACCTCTAAAATCAATAACCCAATTGGTTACTTTCATTTAATTAATAAAAGATCTATCTTTGTAATTTGGTATGGTGTTGCGTTAATTTTGTTGAGGTGTGTACTATAATATAAATCGGCAAGTTCTGAGCTTTCCGAAGCGGTAAATTTCGTTTTAAAATCTCAGAGTATATTATGTAAGCTCTAAGTGAGATTTCACTTAGTAGTTCGCAATGGTTCGTGCAAATGCGTAATTACGCGTCGCAATGTAATATGAAAGTGTGTATAATCCCGCTTCCAATTTACCTTTGAAGGGAAGCAGCTTTTCGTATGTACTAATTAACATGAACGATAATATACGCTCACTTCTTAATGATAAAGTGTAAAGATTCATATCGTGATTAGAAAAAATGTAATCAGACTAAAACGTCTTCCGTTACGTGCTATTAGGGTAAATGTAATAGTAATTACCAAATACAAAGGCATTGTAAACAAGGTTTGGTAATTTTAGGCGTTTCTTTGAATCACGCCTTCCCATTATGTTTCTAGAATGTCGTAGATAAGATTTATTTGACTTATTTAATTTGAAGCAGTCAATGCTTTAATAATGATAGCAAGGACTGTGGCGTAGTAACGCATAAGTATCGCCACCCTCCGCACCAGAATTTATTTATATAGTGATGTAACAAATAAACTTGTGTGGTGCGGAAGGTGCCGATACTTATGTGTCGTTTAGTCAATGCTTTACTGGAGGTTAGCACAACCTTTAGCATTGATATATTGGGTGTTGATAAGTACTATTTATATGAGGAGGTGTTAAACAATTTGCAATACAAATTTACGCAAGTGAGCGTGGAAGGCACCTAAAATCAGGTACCATTATTATTAGGAAATGAATATCTGTGCACGGCACGAAAATCTTAGGGAAACAACCAATGCTTTCAACTATTTTTGTCTGTATTGCTGTTTCTTCTTGAGCAATAATATTTTGCTTATAAAAGGCGATCCTTATAGTAGATAAGAAATATATCATTGACCTGAATTTATTGTCAGAATCCTCTTAAATCTTCATAAGAATCTAAATACAATGAAATGAAAGATAATAAAAAATCAATGAAAGGGGGAGACGGATTCCACAACACGTTGGCCCATTAGATATCCTTTCTATGTTGGAGAGTCCTCTAAGTGGTTAACTAACCTAATGTCTGGACTTAGATTAGGAGATTTCAAAGAATTTAACAAAAGATATTTTATTTATGAGTATAATATAATATATGATATTATGTCGACCACATGGAACTGGCTGTATAGAACGTTTTGATAAAGAAAAAAAAAATGAAAATTGAAAGTTAATTTGTTGGAGCGCTTCGGAGCTGGAGACGTATTCTAGCCAACGAAATCCTGGGGCGACTACAGCATAACTCAGTCTTAGTCACATATTTTTCTTCCACAAATTCTCATATTCAATGCAACACTATCCAGTAAACGCGTACAAAAGAAAATAATAATTTTGTTTTTACAACTTCGCGAAATTAATATCACTTTGTAATAAGTCGTCGAATCTGGTGGGAAATGCAAGAATAAAAAAGCAACAAAATTTATTTTAATTTAATTTCAATGATTTGAAAGAATGCGCATAAAAATTATAGTTTTGATCGGTTTTCGTTTGGTCATTAATCCATCATTCTTTGCAAATTACCTATTTTAAACTGTTGGTGTCGGTAGAAAAGATATCTCTTAATTAGATAATGGTGTCAATTTTTAACATTACAATGCATGAATATCTTTTGACCCAAACAATATTTATTTTTTATTATTTAGTTATTTATTATCATAAATTTAGGTCCTTTTTCTAGGTGTAACGACTACTGAGCGAATGACGTATTACTTTAACTGCACCTAATTTGATGTTGAACGGAAACCCAAAAGGTACATTAAAAAATGCTTTTCGTAAGGTCTGTGTAAAGAGCAACTGTTTACTTTGGGTTTACGGACTTATAAATCCAAATCTCGAAGATATACACAGAACACTCTCATTGCATGCTCATCCTATGCAGGAAATATCCTTCGAGAAAACATCTATAGAGAAACTAGTCTTTGTCAAAAAAAAGGAGGGTAACGTAGAAAATATGAGTTTGTGAGATAAGAATACCAATCGCCCTTTGAACTCTGTCTAACCTTACATTTTAGCATTAGAGCAAACGGAAATATCGAAGTTATAGGATAAGAGAGGCGCCATGTAAAAATTCGCAAATTTTTGCGCCTCGATAAATAAATTTCTAAAGGAAAAATCGAGCGTCGGATTTACTTGATTTGTGTAAATGGAAAAAAACGGGCCCCGGCGGAAACTTATTTGCGATCGACGTAATGAAAAACTATCTGGGAAAGCTCGATTCCCGACCAAGTTGTACGCTTATCGTGAGCAGAAGAGGATCTTCTAATATTAATGAAAGTTTAGATAACTTTTTGTCGTCGCTGACCTAAAGTCGAATTCGAGAGTTTTTTTTTTTTTCGTCTTCGTAGAACTGCGAGAGGATGGTGGTCGCATGTGTTTCTATTCCACGCGTTCACACAAAAAACAATCACATTAAGCTCTCCGGAAACGAATTATTTATACTAATCATCTAGTAAGTGTTACGCTTTACACTGTATTCCTTTCTCAATGATACACATACGTGTGTATCATGTAACTGAGGATACTGGTTGATGGATACCAATTTATCTGCCTAAGATATGGAAAAGTATGTAATATTCTTCACAATGTAAAATATGGAGCTGATGGATTAGATTAAATAGATAATGGAATACCGAAAAGTACTCTTTCGGTATTTACACTTTCATCAAAATCTGAAATTTCAGTCGGTATTCCTTTATCAATTTAAGATTTCTACTTAATCTAATCTATTAGTTTCATATTTAACATTGTACATTGTACATTACAGAAAGAGTACTTTGTTATAAAAAAACAACATAATTTCTTTATCGGCTGAATCGATCGATTTCAACGTCGCGCAAATTTTTTTCAAGAAACTGCATCCTGAAATTGGGTAAGAAGTTGTCTTGTTTTTGTTGCCGAAGCATTCTTTCGATCTCTAGAGTTTTACTGAAATCTGAATTTAGGTTTTGCCGGTGTTCGCTCATGACGTAACAATTAACTTGGAGAAGACATGACTTTTATTTTCAAGAATAATTTTCCGTTTCGTTAGCTAAAACATTGAGCAATTTCATTCCCATAAACACGAGAGTCCGAACGGTTGATGTTTTATGTGAAGAGCGCAGTAATTACTTTTTTTTTGCTTTTACTACTGAAAGCTTTTATCAAACTTGCATCAAAAGAGTCACGAAACTGAAGGAAAAAGCACAGCGCTTTCAGGGCGTGCACATCATAAGAATTAATAATTTATTATTTCTAAATATCTTGTAAGGGTTGAAATTTTAATTATTATATATTTAAATCAGATCTAATACTCGTTGTTCCATCTGTGTTCGGTTGGCTTAAGTACTTACCAATTTAAAATTTCTAATTAGTTCAGTAGTTACTTATTATCTATGTCCATCATATACTGTTACTTACTTTTTTATAATAACTTTTGCTCTTTGGATATACTTATTTTCGATTGCGGCAGTATTTGGCCGGCATGCTTAGCTTTCTTAAACATTTTGGAAATTCGTGAGATTGTGGAGTATGCTTGGTTATTGCTAATGAGGATTTTATAACTTCTTTATAATTGTAATTGAGAACGTTAGGATTTACCTGAGCGTCCACATTTCATTTACCTCCGTCCACCTAAAGTATTATTAGACCCTTCCCCTTTTAGAGCTTTATACTTGGTCAGTTTATTTTGACTTAGTTTAGTTTGGATCAATTTATATTGGATTGATTTATATTGGTTCAGTTCATACTGGATCAAATTAAAAGATGTATTCGACAATTTATAATTGTATTGTATCAGTTGTTGTTTGGTGCAAGAACGACAAGCACTAAATTGTTGTGCACTAGGTTCTCAGCCAATACTAAATGTAATTGCTTTTCGAACAGAACTAACTGCGAATTTGCCGGCGAAACCACTACTCTTATCCTTCAACTTTGCTTGGGACCTCAGCCCGATCCAAGTATTTCAAGATAACGATCACCTTTATATAAGCTGAAAACCTTCCTTAAGGTAGGTGGCAAAGGTTATCGATTAAAAAACACCATAAATCTAATCCATTATGCAACTTTTGCACTTCGCTCATTGGAACGTCTCACTTTCTTCTTAAGAAACGCTCTTCTACTTCAAAATAAATTTCTAGCCGGTGGACTGAACATCCGACGAATTGCAGCAAAGTTTGCCCCTCATCTGCTCAATAGCGACCAACGGGACCGGATTTAGGTTGTTGGAGTTATAAGAAGCAGTTCGAGATAGTTATGACTTTGAAAAAAGTGGCTTAGAAGAAGTATTATAGCGGAAAATGATGTCGATGCTGATGATTTCTTGGATATTGCAAGAATTGTGCATACAGAAAGTTTTAATTTAATCTTGAGCTTGAATTTATAATGATTCGATCAGGATTGCTGATGAAGAAATCGTTAGGGCCGTCCCATACGTGCATTGACTATCTTAGATAGCAATAATAACTTATTTCGCGTAAGTAGGCAGTTTCAATGTGAGAATTTAATTAAATTCTGCAATCTCTCTAAACGATATTCCGCCTAAAACAGTAACGAGCAAAAATTTTGCACCCACCCGGGAACAATATTTGAAACAAATATTTATGACCAGCAGAGTAGGTGTGCGTTACAAATTACACGATTCGCACATTTAGAGCTTTAAAGTTCCAGCTCGACATGTGGGGATGGAAGTCGGGAGACGCTAGAGACTCTCCGCCTCCGACGCCAAACAGGAATATATTTGAATTTCGCACTAGACGACTTATGGCGTTTAACCAATTCGCCCCCGCTTCTACAAACACACGAATCCCATTTTATCTTTCACTCACTTTCAAAATAATGTGAGGAGCGTATTGCGTTGGGGTCTCGTAAAGTAGCAGTTAACGCTAAGTTTATAGACCAGGACTAGGTAGACGAGAAGGTATCCTATCAAGATATTTATATAGTTCGTTGCGTTCGTGTATTCGTACGTACATACACACGTGTGATGTATGGATGTTAGCTAGAGGGGTTGAATTGTTAGTACAGGTCAGGACTTTTCAAGCTGTTAGGTTCAATTCTTTTCGGTAGTTCCGTAAGCTTTAGAAATCTATTCCAGATATCAAGGTACCACTGTAAATGCTAAAATATGTAACTAACTAATACCTTTAAATCATAGATTCCCAATTGAGCGCTGCAATCTTCCATTTGTGCATTTGAAACAATCAGCACCAAGCGTACTCTCTGTATTATTCGTCGCCTGGATTTAAATTTAAATGAACGACTGAATTGACTGAATGACCTATTATTTGGTCAGCTTTGCAGTGAAAACGATGAAGATTGCAATCGATTGTTGCTGGACACAGAAGTACATTGACTATCTGAAGGTGTTTGAGTAGTTTTTTCAATTTATATGATTCAGTACTGGGCCTTCTTGAAGACAGGAACGAATAATTGTGCGAAAATCTGACTTCATCAAAAACTGAAGATTATTTGATAGATTTGTTTGAAATATTCAATTGAAAGATGATGAGAATTTAATTAAAATAAAAGACGTAATAGATAATTTTGAGAAAAAAACTTCTTCTATTCAATTGAAATTATCGATTCTACACATTATCTGTAGTCTCTACAAAACAACAAGCTTTGCATATTTACCGCCAACACTTGAACGTTTTTAGTGTTGATTTTACGGAGCGTTTCCATTTAAGATTTTGTTCATTTTCCATTTAAATTTAAATTGTCGAGAGAGAGTTCTTTAAGCATTCCCGAATTTACAAACTCAAAATTTAATCAAAAATCAACTGTTTGTAAACTTTCTCATCGCACGTAACAAGTATAAAAGTATATGGCGAGCATGTAATATATAAATAAAGTGCGAACAACCTTAGCCCCCATGATCCTTCTGTGACTTTATACATAGATTTTTACAAAGTTTTCGTCTAATGCGAAATATTGTTTCTTTCCTTTACTCTTTTTGTTTATCATTTTTTTCTTCTTAATTTAATTATGGCAACCAAAAATTTTCATCCCGGCCATATGGAAAGTTGGAACATTTTAGAGACATGAAATTTTTAGAAATTCTGGATCTAAAACGAACAGATGCCATAAATGCATTAAGTAAATTAGGAAAACTTTCGGAGTGACTTCGGTATTTGGTCAATTGAATAAAACGGTTCAAGTGTTTGTTAGCGGCAATTCAAATCTACAACGCACTTACTACGAAAGCAATGAAGACAATGGAAATCATTAGAAATTTTATGAAGTAAAACCGAACTTTCGATACGTACCTTTAAGCAGCTGCGGTATTGAGAGTTCTTCCGTAATTGAAAGGCGTATTAACTAACGAGTAAATTTTCCTAAAAAACACATTACAACTATAGCACCAACCTGATACCTAACATACCTAATTAATAGAAATAAATATATTCTTCTTTAAATGTTAAAAAATCTATTGTTGAGGCCAGTTTCCTCAAAATAAGACAAATTTGAGACGGCGTCTATTTCAGAAGTTCGCCTAGAGTGTCAACGAAGGCAACTTTGATAACGAGAGCTATCAAGAGCGTTTCCTGGATAAAGCGCTGTAATAAAAACGTAGGCTTCCACGGCCGGAGTTTGTTGAAACCAAACGTTTTTCGGGTTCGAACCGTGTCACGTCGTTAAAATTACAATAAAAAATAATAATGAAAATAAAAATAAATTCGACGTTTCGCCCACAATCGTATGGGCTTCTTCAGGAGAAAGACCAGTTAGCCCGGTAACTCAACGTGTGAATCACGCCAGTTTATTTTTATTTTCATTTTTATTTTTTATTTTAATTTTAACGACATGACACGGTTCGAACCCGAAAAACGTTTAGTTCCTTGAAGCAGTTGTCCATTTCGTTCGTTGTTGGAGTTGCGTGAGATACTCTTTAAACCAATGACTCTGAGACTTTTGTCGTAATTGTTGCAAACACTGGTGACGCGTGTTTGTTTCTTTATGCTTCTTAAATGAACTACTGGTGCATTGCGGTTATTGTTCTTCTAACAGAGATTAAGGATCGGGAAAGTAGGGGATTGAATTTGGTATACCTAAATTATTTAATATACCAGATTAAATATACTGTTACTAGTAAACCGAGAGATGTACTTGTAGTTTTAAATAGTATTATATCTAGTAGACTCTCTACATGTGAAAATAGTATAAATAGTATAAACATCATAAATAGTATAAAACATCATAATAATATATTTAACGTACATCCCGTTCAAAAGTGCAATGTAGTCAACATATTTGAGTTGCGTTAAATTAACAAAAGGTTGTTAACCACTGATATTAAGTTGTTTCTGAAATGTTTACCCAACTTGAAGATTCCTAAGTTTCAAGAATCAGTGAACATTAAAACAGCTCTTAAAATTTATTCAAGAGCTTTTAAACAACCGAACTTTCTGCCATTTGCTATTCTTTCTAACATGTTGGGGCTAAAGACTACATACGGCATTTACTTGCTTTACGTCTTTAGACGCTACCAAAAAAATTAGATTTTACTTTAAATACTTTTATCCGTTCATTTCTTATATTGTTGTAATAACTATGTGTTTGTTATACTTTCGAGTTTCAAATATCCTTTACACATATTTTAAAGCAATACTTTCCAAGTAGTTATTCTGCAATACAATGCAAGCAATGAATACTTTGAACTACGTGCATAATATTTATCAAAAGCTAATATGCAATGAATGCGCTAAATAATTAAAAATTATAGCAATTATGTTAATTTGGATTGCAGTATATTTCGGATAACAAGTATTCTATCTATCTATTCACTTGTACTTGACAGGGATACACCATGAATCTTTGTTGTAGGTCTAAAAAATATTAGGTATATCGTGGTTGCACTACGGTTATTAAAGGTTTCATGTTAGGAAATCAATAACACATGAATCGTTAATAAACCAGTTGCTATCATAATTTTTATTTTTCATTTGATATGACACGTTAATTTTAATGATGTGATCCATTGTGGGTGTAACAGGAACAATTAGAAGCGTGTAGCGCTTAAAAATTGTCGACCTAAAAAGATTGATTAACAATATTTTGTATTATCGTAAATAACTGCTGACTACAAACTAGACTAATAACACCTTCTTTTATGCATATTATCGTTGGTGATACGTACCTACGTCACAATTATATTAAAATTAATGATTAAGTTATTGTAGCGTTGAATTGTATCATTTATTCTATAGAAACCATTACATTCGCTGTATTTTTATTTTGTCGCTGTTTTACTGTGATATCGTGTTTCGCAATTTCGACGAACTCCCGCTAGTGTCAGATCGATTTTCTTTGAATTCAATTTTATTTAATGGATGTAAATAAAATCTCTCGTTTAATTGAAGTAATTTCACCCGACCCTGGATCTCGTATCTGTTTCAGATGACTCACGTTCTTTTGACTATTTCTAGCGCTGCCACGTGGTGGAATGATGGGGTTTATACAGAGATGCCGACGTCGCTTGGCGTCCCCTCGGATTTCCTGTGTATTTTTTTTTGTTCTCGCTGGTATGTTCTGTGTGCCAGGAGGGAATTTGCTCGCTGGTTTTGTCTAGACTGAGACCGTGTTCTGCTCCTCTTTTTTCACTCAATGGCCGGATTTGTCTTGATACGTTGCTTTTCAAAGACGCTACAAATCATGAGAGGCAAAGAGCATTATTTGTTAGTGTTGTTCCTGATTTTGTTGGACTACCAGAAGACAAAAATCTAAACGTATTGGTACGGGGTGTAAAGGTTTTTGTCTTTATCACACCGTCATTGTTCTCAGTCTTTTATAAGAAACCATGACGGGTGTAATTCCGTTCATTAATCTACCTTAGTGAAGAAAACACAAAGCCGTAAAGCTAGAAGGATAGACTTTGTAATTTAAATAGGTTGAGATGAGACGAGACACAATTATTATTTTTAGGACTCATAGTAAGGGGACGTTGTTACCAGGTTAACTTGCAGGTTTACTTCTTTTGAACAACGAATGATTTTAAAATTAATCCTATGTTGCTCCTTAGTAGTTGCTCGTTTTTTTAATGGTAATTTTTCAATAGCATCCAAAATGAAATAATCTGTGCTTACGAAACGATGCAATCGTAGAAGACTTTCAATCAACTTGAAAGATGATGTATATGAATTTATAAGGCATCAGTCACGGTATGGCAGCATATATTAGCGCGTGCACTTTTTGAACGTAGTGTCTTCATTTCTCAAATACACTTTTGTGGATATTTATAAACAATATATGATATAGAGCGTTCAAACAGTGAAAACTTATGTAGTGATAGCGTGGTTGGGTCAGGAAATTGACGTTGATCTGATGAACGTCTATTCAGAAGTGTACTGAATGCTCTCAACAAAGGCACGAGGTGGCATATAACCGTTTCCAACCAGAAAAGGTTTACGAGTTGCGATCATATCTTCTAGTGTTATGTAAGATACGAATTTTGCATTCTTCAAATTCTTTTCTGATGACAAATATTGATGCATTAGAACAGCACATCAAGGAAGTCAGCACAAGTGCGTTACATAATGCTAACTTCATGTTTATGAGCAAGAGCAATTTGTGTTGCTACAGAATCTTTAAGTTGCAATAACCCCTTCTGATATATTTCAACATTTTATTATTGAAATTATCTCAAAAATTAAGATCTATAGATATCAAGGAGTTTTCTATTATTACGTGGAACACGTAGAAAACTTATCTTGTACCATTTGTAGTGCAATTTGTACGCTACGTACACTTGGACATAATTTTGCATTGCTTCGGTATATTTGTTAACTGAAAGTTTTTTCTTTTAAATTGTTCGGGAAAGAAATTATCTTCCACCCACGCAGTACGTGAGCATCTACGAGCGTATACAGCATATTATATTTTATAGCAGGTACTTCCTTTAGATCTATGTACATATACATATATCAAGACTCCTGGACGCTACTAACAATACGTACATTTTAGCCCTATTCGCATTGTAGCGTTAATAGTTTCATTTAATATCATATATACTTCTTGTTTTATACTAGTCGCTTATATAACTAAAACTTTTAGCGTAGTACTCCCCAAACACACAGACGATAATTTATAAACTACTCGAGAGCACAGTTGATAGTAAAACACCTTTTAAGCTTGTTTACTGTTGAGACTTATGATATACCGTGGCGGCACTAAGGCATTATGTTCAATCCTTCGCTTCTCCGCGTCATAATGGAGGCTCTGCAGATCTCTACAACGCTACCGACGATCTCGCATACTATTTCCTGGGGGTGGAGATCGCTAGAAAATCCGTTTGCGTCCCGTGGAGACATCTGACTTGTCAAGCTGGGCTGTTTTCTGCACCTGTCGCGTAATTCAATATGCGTACTGGTCCATGAACACGGATATTGAAATGCCACTTAAACTTTAAATCAAATTCGCAAGTGATTCACGGTTACGGGCAATAGTTGCGCTAAGGACATTTATTGATATAAATGTATCCTCCATTATGCTAAATCACCTCTGTAATATAGGCGTACGTCTAATTTATGACAGAAACTCAAACGAAATGTATTTCAGTCGGTTATGGAAATACGTACGTGCATTTTCAAGTAGTAGGTTCATTATGATGACGAAACGAATAGTTAAAAAAGGAAAAAAATCACTTAACATAATCCACAGGTGTAATGGAAAGAATTTGCATTAATGGTAGGAATTAACAATTCAATGAGAAAAGCAATACCTTAGTGATGAATATGGTAAGCTTGACAGATGTCTGTACATCAATCAGGCCATTAATTTTTTCCTTCTTGCAATCGGAAAGAAATGTTACTGAGGATTTGTAGGACCTAATTAATTTTAATTTGTCCTCTATACTGACACTATGCGCACTTGGAAAAGACGCCACGTTTTTTAATTACTTTTCACTAGAACGGTAAACGGTACATCTAATTACTTTTTCAAGTTAGATGAGTGGATATGGAGCACACAAGATAGATATGTAGATAACATGAGGAGATAGATGTATCACCGTTTTACCTGCTTTCCGATACGCCCAAGCGACCAACCATTGTAGAAGCTTCAGTTTCGATGTAAAATTTTGTATTTCAAAAGGAATGAAAATAGTAAATTTTTTTCTGGAGGGCAATATCGTACCACGGCTATAGAGTTAATTGCATCCGTTAAACAGAGGTTGTACTCCGTTTGTAAGATGGAACTGCTACCAATAAGGAAGAGCTTGACACTTCAGCTGAGCTATATTGCACCTGGTTTCGACTTTATATTCTCCTTTCCGCATACGAAGAATGTTACTTACTTAATAAATAAAAAACATTTGCTATCATGGATATGAAGATAAGTGCGGGTTAGTACTTAGCCGCGATGCATTACAATTTAAGCAAAAGCGCCAATACTGAATTATTAATTTAATTCAGAATTAATTAATTAATTCTGGATTGTCACCTTCAACTGGTGCGAGGCTATAGAAGAGAATTGTTAATACCTACATTAGAATTGTAACGTTGATCAGTTGTAATTAATTTTAATTTCCGGTAAATTCAGTGTTAACATCAAATACGAGCAGAAGTGTTAATACTTTCTAGTTACTATTAGATATTTTATACGCTGGGTAATGTTCAGCAAATACCTTACAAATAAGTTTTTTTTTGCCATTTAAAACAATCGAACGTATTCATTGCTACTATTTCCAAGATAAAATCAAAATACGCTAGCAGTAATGGTCAAGAATACTTGTCTTTTGAATTTTGCTCTAATTCGCACTGCTTTAGAGTTAGCATAACAAATTCTGGAGTGTATAAATTATAAGTAGAGAGGACAAAGGCAGGTGGAATTATTCCTTTTTTGCAGCGACTAGACAGACTCGTGTCTATTCGTCTCATAAGAAAGGGTTCGTGTTGCGTACTGGTTTCCCCGAGAGTTGACAAGACACGAGTCTGTCTAGTCTCTGCAAAAAAGTAATAATCCCATCCGTCTTTATCCTCTCTAATTATAAGTATTAACTTGTATATAGGACCAAGAATTACGCGTACCTTGCTCTCAATTTTTCCATTGATCTAATGAGATATATTGTATCGAGTAGGTGAAAATTTTTTTTTCTTTTTCAGAAGAAGTTGGATCAAAACTGTCCGCGATATTAAACCAGAACGAAGATTAATGGACCAATCGAGAATTGTACGAGAAATCTTATATACGCCGATCGGTTGTTCGACAAATAGACCACACTCGGCGTACAACAGGTACTGAACAAGTTATTCCACTTTTATTGCAAATTGGTTGCACACCATGCGTTGTTTACTACTTATACAGTGCGCTATAAAAATAAAGTAACGATCATTTTATCTGGCGTTGCCATAAAACACAAGAGGGATATTGTTTAGTATTGTGAAGCGCATGTTGTGGAAGATGGGAGATCGAAGTTCTCAAAAATATTGCGCGTTTTTTAATTTTTCAGGCGCACCTAAAGAGATAATCACTACACTTCGAATTACATCAAAAACTGCGTTTTGCAATGTATCTTCTCAATTTAATTTATATAAATCCTACTGAACGAATGTGTGAAGTACAACCTAAAGCTGAAGCTTATAGTGTAACAGTAGTTTTAATGATAATAGCGAAAATTTTGATATCGCTTGCAAAACTAAAGTTTTTAAAAATACTCCAGCGTTGCACCGTTGATGAAACCATTGTTAAAAGATTCAAAGGCAAAAATATGCTTGCGTACAGAATTACTTTTATGGGCAAACACCAACTGCAGCTAATGCGCGGTTTATCGCACAAGAACAAAAGAAAAAAAAACATGGACAGGTTTCAATCAACCCAGTTATTTACATCTCTGCAAATCTTGACCGCGTCAAGATTTTTACATTCTGCAATCACTATTATCTATATATATGTGTGTATGCAAACTAATATAATATGAATGTTTTTCACGGATGCCAAGGTTGTCAAATCAATGATCTTCATTAATATACAGGGAGAGTTGAAAGGAACGGATCAAATGTTCAACTCGTGAAAATAATGTAAAAAAGTACACGTGTTTTTATCTGATTTTTATTTGTTTTCGGGTTTGTTGAAAATTCTGATAAATATTATTTTAATAGAATAAGTATCCGGCATTTCCACGGCATTCCACAAACAACAAAATTATTGAAATCATTTTGAGCCTCCAGAGGATTGAGTTAGAGAAATATAGAACGTAGTTGACTTCCTTTTACAAGGTTAGTCAATGTAGGAATGTTTCTATTATGTTCAGGACGTATTATCTCGAAAACAAGTTGAAATTGACAAAAACGCTACTTAAAATTGTTAACTCGAAAACAATTGAAATCGGATAAAAACATGTCTTTTACATTTTCTGTAATATACTCCTGGAGTTTGGTTTTTTCCTGCCAACTCGTCATGTATAGTCTATAATTCCTTGATTTTACCGATATTACGAAATTTAAAATAAATCAAGGAAAATCTTATTGGACGCTGGTAAAGGCATCGGTGAATTCTTTAATGTTACTTAGATGTATTTTACCTAATAAATAAAGTATTTAACAAAATAGATAGTGAGGAGGTTGGTAGTATATTTTTTTTTTTTACAAAAATTAACATGAAACAAAGCTTTTCTAGATCTATAATACTTTTAAGTGAAGTTTCATAGTTAACCACTTCTTAGGTAAATTTGAAACTGTACTTAGGAATACGTTGGCTTATTTCCCACGGGTTTGAATCAGATACCTTTGATGAAATGGTTTACATCTTTGACACCGGTAAATACTCAATGACTGATTGGTTGCAGCAACCATGCATAAAACGATGAAGATCATGTTAAGTTACCCTTTCATGTATATATACACAAGACGTCTTCAACGAATCTTTTCTAAAGTTCATTATAAAATTGATCTTCCGTTAAACAATAACGTCGAAACGACTTTAATAGCCGAAAACATGTATAAATCGGTAATTAGCCAAACGTCACGTAAAGATGTTGATCAAGTTTAGCAAACAAAAGCATCAATCAGAGCTATTAATCAATCTTTCAATGATTTCAGATTTAGGAAACTTATCTCGTAGCCTTTAATTTGCTAGCTCGGCTTTACTATTGCAGGTGTTAGTTTAGTTATCCAAACATGTACTCAATGATTTGTTATGGTAATAATGTGTTTCAGCCACTCTTCCAGCTTTTTATTTTTATCAATTGTATGTAGACTTTTGTAGATAAGTGTACATTGAGAACCATATTCCATTCGTATAATATAATTTACTTTTGTGATAATTTAATATTTAGAATGAAATAGGGCGTATTTGGGGAGCCAATGGCTTACAAAAGATATACAGAAATAGATTTGATATTGTAGTGTAAGTCACCTAATTAAATGTTTACTCACATATGTTTAAGCTGTTAATTATGAATGATCTAGAGTTTATGCAAGTACATATAAACATAAATACATTTTTAATAGGAAAGGAAGGTTGCGCTCATGCCGTACAAATGTCATGCAATATGTCATAATTACGCCCACTGCACAGCTGAAATCCTGACTTACGCTTATTTAAATAGGTAAACAGTAATTCAAATACGGTTCTACCTACATGCTAGTAGTTCCCTTTAAATTTTGAGACAAATATCGACGGCATTTATAATAGCTATTCAAGTATATGAAAAATATATGCAGCACATTCATTGCAATATAATAGTTTATTATTGTATGAGTGATTATGGCAGCCTTTATTCACGAAGATCCAACCTCCGTGTCTTTTTAGGACTGTGACGTCACCGACTGTATCTACTAGCAAGGTTGTTGAAGATTTACAAACAGAATGGCCTGTAGCATGGTTCTGGGGTAGAAAAATTAAAAGAAGTGGCAACAATTTCCTCCTTCGCTTATAGATGCCAACTCTTTGATGAGTCACCTTTCCTTTTTGAAAGTTTAAGAAGGAGACACACAGGAAGGTATGTTTCCACAATTTCATTATATGAACTATTTTTCTTTTTGTATTGGATACATTTATTAGTATTGTTGATGCTGAAAATACCCAATATTCATTTGTTTTAGTTTATTGTTACATCTATATGCTCCAGTAATATCCGTAATTAAATAAAAGAAAATGTTGTACTTAATGCGTAATTAATTTGTACTTATCTTTGTGTCAAGATACTCGTGGTAATCAGCATTTTTAATGAAACTACTTATTCATGGGTGAAGATTTTTATTTGGGCTTAACTTTCCATACGTGCTTAGCAAAATGTTGCGACGAATTTTATGTTATTTTATGTTGTTGTACACTGATTTTCGGGTCACAACCGCATCGTTGTTGTAACTTCTACCGACTTTTCGTCCTCACTCTTATGAGACATTTTTAGGACTGCCAGTGACTGGCGATTGTCAGTACAGCCTTAAAAATGTCCCATAGAAGTTTGGACGAAACGTTTGCAGAATCTACATGTTATTAATGGAAGCCAACGTAACAGGTTTCAAATGTAGTTTTTAGCATCACGTTAGTGATGTTGAAAAATAGGTGATTTGATTTATATAAGCTAAGCTAAGATAAGCTTTCCTGAATTTTGCAGGTAGAAGTATTGTTGGTTGTTGTTTGGATTATTTGAAGTATTTCCGGTAGAGTACATTTTTCATCGTTGTTGATATTTATTTCAACGTTAGTTCATCAGTTTTAATTTAACACGGTTGTTAACTGCAGAAAGATTTGATTACGCATGATTGAATTACCGAAATGATGATTTTTATTTGTGATTGGCTAGATACAATAAATTATATCCAGTATCTCTCACGAGAAAGAAAATGCTCTTAATTAGCAACAATTACATCGATATATTGTCGGTTTGTCTAATAAAAAGTTGTGCTTCTTGATGATAAAGAGAATTGAAACCTAAAGTTCATTTGTTTCTAGTGACTTGACTCCTTTTTTGTTTGGTACTGGGCTATGTTTGGGTATCTTGTTTAATCGAAATGTTTCCGATTAAACAAAATTAAATTCATTATCGTAGTTAAAACAGTTAACCCAGTTAGCAAAGAATAAATTTGGGACCCTATTATTAAGCTTTTTATATGTACAGGTTTTTGAAAACTTCTCAGCAACTAACCCAACTAATAACATTTGCCGGTTCTTGCATTAATAACTTGGAGGTTTGTCATTAGTAGATAAAATTCGTAAGTTAGTAATTGAATCCGTAGGTATATGGAAATAAGTTTGTGAATTGATTACGTTTTGCTTACTAACAATAACCTGAAAATTATTTTAGTATCGCAGCCAACTCCGTCCATTATTAATTAATGATGAACCTTTTATGTGTTCTCCCTAGTGTAACCAATATGAAATTCTATACCGCCAATATTAAAGCTGTCTTTCGACGAAGTCTCTGTGTATTGTGTAAACAGTTGACAATAACGTAAAACATATAATAAAGTAAATTACCCTGATTGAATACGAATGGAGACCCAAAGGGACGATAACTTTGGAATTAGGTCATGTTTCAAACAGCGAGCGGAAATTTTAGAATTCCTTGCGACAATAGAATGTGATATCGATGGTGAATACAGCTACCGTATTTTAACAGTACCTAGAAATTTGTCGGTACGAGCTTTCATTAATATTAAAAACTGCCGATTGTATAAATGAAAATCCCGTAAAGTACGGAAAAAGAATAAAATGTTCGAAACGATTAGAGAGTTTTAAAAAGAAAAGGAACTGAAAATCATGAAGTGATATATATATATATATATAAAAACACGAATTCCGTACTGCTCAAACCGCTACGTAAATATATGAACCAGAGAATACGGGTGGGAGCACGATTGACCCTTACTTCTATTCTCTTCGTTTTCAATATTTACCTAGTGACGTGAACTCTACGGTATCTAAGACATAAAGCCGCATCTCAATATAGTAACAGGAAAGCATTCATCACATTGATACCCGAAATGTTCTTGATGTGACATTAACGCGTAGGTTTATTCAATTTAATGCCTGCGTTTCCATTCTATCACAAAGCTACAGTTGTACATTTCCTATGCATTATCGCAAATATTCAACCAATAATTTTTACTTAATTTCTTGTTGAAAAATTTGTTGTTGGGTTTCATTGGAGGTATATGTTGCCGTAACGGAAACTTCACATTTCGAACGTTATTTAATTACACTGACCAACAAGGTTTTTACCCTAAGTTAGTAACAGATGAAATTGAACAGAATACATATAGTAAAAATAATTCGAAAAGCGGCAACATTGGCTTAGCTCTCGTTACAGAGAAAATGCCTTTATAGTATAGCCGGTAATTTGGTCTACTGCAATAATGTTTATAAACTTTTTGAAGATTTTGTAATATATTATGATTATGAGTTCTTGGAAATTATTCATAGACTCATCAAAGACCAGCTTAAAAGTCGTTTTGTTGCATAATGGAAACCATTATCCTTCTATTCCAATAGGTCATGCTGTTTCTATGAAAGAAACTTACGAGAATCTGAAAATTTTGTTAGAAAAGATAAAGTATAAAGACTATTCCTGGAATATTTGTGCAGATTTTAAAGTAGTTGCAATTATTTTGGGCATGCAATCTGGTTACACCAAATACTGTTGCTTTTTATGTCTTTGGGACAGTCGTGATAGGGAAAAACATTACTATAAACAAGAGTGGCCACGACGACAACAGTTTATATCAGGAAAAGACAATGTACAACATCAGCTTCTAGTAGAAAAAGAAAAGATCCTAACACTGTCTTTCCACGTGAAACTTGGGCTCATGAAACACTTTGAAAAGGCACTGGATCTCGAAGGTGAAGGTTTTAAATATCTTCATGAAAAGTTTCCAAAATTAACACAGGGGAAACTGAAAGAAGGTATTTTTGTTGGATCTCAGATACGAGAAATAGTAAATGATGAAATCTTTGAAACCAAATTAATAGCGAAGGCAAAAATTGCTCGGCTCTCCATGGTACAAGTTTTCAGGAATTTCTTGGGAAACAAAAAAGCTGACAACTATAAAACTTTAGTAATGGATATGTTACAAGCATTTCGCGCTGCTGGCTGTAATATGTCCCTTAAAGCGCACATTCTACATTCTCACTTGGATTTTTGTCCGGAAAATATGGACGACGTTAGCGATGAACACGGTGTGGAAGCGCTTCCACTACGGACATCACGGGAATGGAAAAACGGTATCAGAGGAAATGGAATCCTGTTGTGTTAGCAGATTACTGTTGGATGTTAAGAAGAGATGCTGTAGATATTGTTTACAAGAGACTGAGCAGTATTACTTCACATTTCTAATTATAATAGTTTGAAATATACATTAAATTATGATCTAGTCAAAAAAACCTTTTCATTGAAATATAAAAAAAATCGAACTAACTTAACCTTCTACCTTTTACTAAAACGTATATATTTATATGTTTTCTATTGAAATTAGTGTAAATTATTTTGTGGCAAAATCAAAAGTTGAAATTTGTTGGCCAGCGTTATTAGTGTTGTTCTATAGGTGCTGTTGCCTACCCCTTTGGCGAGTTATGTGCAATTTTATCATGGGCGGTAGATGGAGTTCTATTGGTATACATGTTTATGACAATTCAGTTAAATTATCTTCCAACTATGTTGATGCGTTTCTGCTCCTCTCCTTAATCATTCGTTTTGGTGGATCGCGTAGATCAACGCGCTGTTCACATAGGCAGGTAATCTGGCCTCATGAGTCGTTAGAAAATTTAAAGTTAGATTGGGTAAACCATCATCTCCTCGATCTAAAACTTCATCCTGCTGAGGATGACCTCAGCAACTTTCAATAGATACGAAAAAAGGCTGATGATTGTGGGTCCACGGTTGGCTCGGATTCGATCCCGGTTTGGTAATCATGACTCTAACGGACGATCTCCAGATTTCCAGGAAATAATGAAATTTTAGGAGTCTATCCACAGTCTTACGCCAGATGTTGTAGATACACTCCAGATGCGCCTTAATCTCTTCGATAATTCCAACTCAGTTAAGTCTTCTATTTTTCAACATCTGAACTATTGCACTCACCTTGTCCGTATCTGGAGCAGCAGCAGAACTCGCCGCTTTCTCCATTGTCTACGCTAAAAGTTGCATCATCGGCAACTATCGCTTTCCTATTATGTTGTAGCAGTGGCCTACTACCCTTACCCTTTAGATCTTTGTGAAGGTGCCACAATGAACTACCCTCCGCTGTCAATTGGCAATTCTTAGTATCCCATTCAGTGTGCTCTTGTGTGTATTGGTAAAGTTGTGTAAAATTGAAACAATAGTCTATAATTATATGAGGTTTAAGGAAGTAAAAGCTTTCTCCATGTTTTTGCTTAGTTCCTCTGCGGTTATTGTCACCCAGGCGTCGAATAATTTTGTGTATTCGGAAAGGTATAAAATGCTTGCTCTTGGTAAGTAAATAAATCATTTATTTTTTACGAATTCGCCTTCATCGTTCAAACAATGCAAAACATGGCAGCACAAAGCTTGAAACATTAAGATTATAACAATTATTTCAATTTGCGTTGACTGCATTGACATACAGACAAAGACGTTCTGCGTGTTCTTTTTTATTCTATAAAGAGTTTTTCTACTCGCATTTATTTTGAAACAATATAATAAGCAGAAAGCATCAATTCTATTCTCGTAGTGCTTTAATCTGCTAGGGCTTTCTAGAGTGCTCTGTATTATTTATTCTAACGATTTTGTATTGCTACTTAAACCATCACATCACTGTCGTAAAGTCGACATTTTTATTTTATTACCGCTCAAAATAAGATAAAGGAAGAACAAGGATGCGGACAAATTATACTGCGACATTTATAGAAACCGTAGCATTCATTAAAAAATAATTGTAATTTATCGAGTCATAAAATTATTTAAAAACGTAAAAGCGTCATTTAAGAAAGCGCTTATTTCGAAGTTACCAAAACATTGTGATGGAATGTTATCACTTCTACTGCTAAAGAATGTAGACGGAAATGCTCTCTGGGACAATAATGAAAGGTTAATCAAGCACAGAAGAGAGAAATATTTTGCCGCGTGTACTTTCATTTGTAATTTGCAATCCGGACATGAGCTATTAAAAATGTTAACTATTTACATAATATGTAGAGATTCCAATATTTTTGTGCAATCGTAAAGTTTATTAAAGTCATGGGCAAAATGTAGTGCGTTGTTGTATGTTAATATTAACAATATATTTGGCAACGAGGAAGATTGATTATACAGCGTGTGCATCTACTATGTGGAGGGAACAATTCCTTTTGTGAACAATTCAGAAGAAAAGTTTTCAAATAAAAGATATATAAAAGACAAATCCTGAGCAATACAAAATTACATCCATGTATGGAGGATATTTAGTTTCCAATTAGCACGATAGGTTTCTTAAGTAAGATACTTTGAGATGCTCCTTTTTAAAGTACCCATCCAACTTGGATTTTTAGGTACTTGAAAGAATTTGAGATTTTTGCGAATTTCCGCCTCTTTAATGGCGGCTATCTTAAACGCCTGACACGCTAGAGCAATGATCTAATAGTATCCGTTTTCCAAATAGCAGGAATACATCGAAAACTTTTTATACTAACTAGATTCTACAAGGTGATCATCGACATCGTTGATTCTTTTTTGTTTGTAATTATTTTCCTACACCTAGATTGCGTCTTCCTTTAGTAAATATATGAAGGTGTACGCATAATTGTTTTGTTTATTAAAGATATCAATTAAAATGAGTACGTGAACGTCATCCTTTTTGGTAGAATTTCATTAGCTAGTCATCTACTGGGTGCTTTGAACTCTCGAAGTAAGGTTTTTCCCTAGTTGTCCTTATTCCAAATTTGGCTAACGCTGAAGGTAAACATCTTAAGGCACTCTACAGGGGCATGTGTAATAATTATTTATGGTCGACTGATGTCCACCGTAACTGGCCGAAGTTTTTAGTTGATATAAAGGCATGAATTTGTAATAATAATATACTTGATTGCGGTTCAGTATAAGACGGAAAGCGGTAAAAAATATAATCATGTTTTGAGAATTGCTTGAAATTATCACGATTGAGTCAAATGTTTACGAAAAAGATTTTTATGTGAATGTCTCGAGATAGACGTTTCGCAAAACAATCCTCCTTGGACGTTAGTAAATGTTTAACAAAATACAAAAATTTATATTGCAGTTTGTGTGAAAAAAAATAGTGTTCTACGAATTTTAGCAAAAAGCTTATCTGCATAACTCCATATTTAATTTATTAAAGAACAATGCTTTTTAGGTATAGGGAAATGTTTATAAAAACATTCTAGAACACATCTGAAATACCTGAAATAGCATCAAGCATGGCAACATTTTGACGGCCATTTTATATGCGCCAATTGATAATGAACGAAAATTTCACTGAACATATGAAATCCATTCAATGTTATTGAGAATAGTTGATCCAACAGTTTTAGAAATATCCTCTCAAGGAATATTTACTTGACTTCCTGTGTCAACTAATAAACTTGTCGAGGGATCATTGATTTTGACTATCTTGGATAATGTATTTTCAACACTGTGAATATTTGTTGGTGGGGAACTTTGATTCTGATTTTTTCTCATTCTTGCTCTTAGTTTCAAAATTTCAGTGCCCAAAATTATTGCATTTAAAGCATTTTGTTCCAAGATTTAGATGTGCAATCACTAAATTTGTGCTTTATAATTCCGTAATTCAAATACCGCTATGGCATTTCTAATTTCGATAAATTTTGACTCATTTTGTTGGTGCCACTGAATACCTTCGATTTCTCTTTAAATTCTGTTTATATCTGAGGTATCCTACAAATGTAGTTTGTAGTTTACTTAAGGTATCATCTTGAATACCAACAACGACATATTGCGATAAAACAACCTTTGTACAGAGCCACGACTAGCTAGTTCCTTCATAAGTTGACGAAATTGTGCACTGCTTAGCTCTGACGAAAATTCAATAAAGAATGCTTTTTTCGTACAGTTCAAAATTTTATTTTAGAATCGTTTTGTGTATGCACAATTGTCGGAGCTCGTCGATACATCACATGCAGTTCCAGCAACAGCGTTCTGGCGATTTTGTTTTGCTTCTTTCTCCGTACCTTTGTCCTCCTCGTTCTCTTCGTCATCTTCTTCTACATCTTCATTTTGCTTTCTATTTTCTGTTGCCCATATCAGAAAGCCTAAGTTCATCAAATTTTCACAAATCCCTTTAATAGATCATCTGGTGTTGTATTACAATCAATACGAATGGTACACGAAATTAATTCTGTCATTAACAGTAAAATTATCAGCAATAAACTTGTTTTCATTAACGTTTTCAAATCTAAAGCCAAAATAATAATTAAGTAATTGTTAAATATTAATTAATGAAGTAAGTAATTAAAAATGCTAGAGTTCAAGTGACGATACTTGGTTATTCAAATTCTGCAAATACGCTGACAGCAATTAAAGATGCACCAGCCCTATGTTGGCGAAGTATTTCGTTAAAATTTTATATATAAATTTTATTGGTCTAGTTTGTTTTCCAGTATCTACAAAAGCTAGTGTTGCCATTAAATGTTCCGCCCATGTTTTTATAGAAACACTCGTTAAAATCTCATCTGGATGTGCAGAAACGAGTAAAACGCGTGCAACATTTTTCAGCAATCCTGACCGATGCTTCACAGACGAGGACGCAGACCTTATAAACCATTAACCTCTGTCGAACGTGGCCCGATTAGTGGGTTACATGAAGACGGTGTTATTTTCCGGGAGATTACGCGTAGATTTAATCGTAATCATTCCACTGTGCTGCGGTGTTAGAACGTATGGATTGCAAATCAATGTAAAGCACGTAGAGCAGGTTCAGGCGCACCCTGATATGTTTTTCGTTTGGTTGGACAACACCGGTTTCTGCCGGTAATATTTTTAGCGCAGCAGTGGTGAAACGCTGTTCAGTCGTTGAAGATGTTTATGGACGAATAGTGCGTACGACATTACGTAAACACCGACCTTTATTGCGAATCCCTTTAACACTTGAACGTAGATGTTATTTACTTTACTTTTGATGCATTGTCTTTCATTTACATGTCTATAAGTAGTATAAGCATTTTCTATGACGGTGTATTTTTAAATGCGGCCTGTATTTAATACAAATTGCAGTAAAAATGCAAGAAATCGCCGATGTCTGCCATATTCACTTCATAAAATGTTGAAAGTAGTGTGATCATTTCTTATAATATCCTTTTTCAAATTTTTCCGTTAACTGAGTTATCCAATTAATATGCTGCCGTAATTAAAAGAGAGACATACAGGAAAATTATTTCAAGATGCGATATGCTTCTACCGTATAAATTACTATGTATGCCGAATCACCAAAACGTTTCTATAAATAACTACACGTTTCTAGTCCCAACCGGAAGTATAAACAAGTAACAGACAATGCCAGTAATATATTAAGCGTATAGTTAAGGCAATGTGATTTTATCTCCTTTCTCTGTTTTCTTCGCATTCTTCGACGTCTCGCTTCCAGAGTATTAAAGCGTCAACCACAGAGAGCGTAATTAATTCTTTAATACAGCTCAGTCGGCAATATCGTGTTTGGGATTTACCCAGAAACGTAGCGATAATGTATTCGCTCCGTGATATTGATTCATATGGTAATTTCGGCGCGGATTCTCTCCCAAGTCGAGCGGGCTAAGAATTCCTTCAAGCAGGGTAACGTATAAGTAGATAGATTGAATAATATAAACAACGTAACAATAATAATATTATGATAATAGTTCGTGAGACGCATGATAAGAGACAATACTAGCGGGTTCCGTTACCGATGTACTCATATACATGAAAGCTAGATACGCAGCGATCTTTTTTTTATTTGCCAAAACTCGCTTTGAAGGGGAGGAACGCCCCTTGGAAATCTGGCAGATTTTCGGTTTTCTGTGGAATCAAGTAAGCTGAAAAGAAAGGACGAACGAAAAAGTTGTAATTAGTCTCAAAAACGAACGGCTATTTAATGAAAAGTCCTTGCAAAAGTTAATGCGATATTAGTGTATTGTCTCTTTCTTGCCTTGTGCTTGCAGTACGGCCTTTCCATAATATGTAATTGAAATATAACTCCACAGCAACATCATATCGAATCATACCAACCGTCTCAATAGTTGAAACGTTCTGTGTTGCTATTCCTAAAGTAATCTCTACAAGGTGACTATGCCGATACCTGTTAATGTTTGTACCTCATAGACATGGTTTACATATGGTAATGCGTTTCTGCGTAAGGAGACCTCAGGTGTTTGGCATTTCAACAAAGTTTACATGAATAAATTACTTACAATAACACAGGGCGATAAACACGAATTTAATCCAAAGATTAGCCCCTCTATTACAGCGTGATAAGTGATTGTTAATTAAAAGGTGGAGGATCAAGAATTCCGGTAATAATGGTTAGTTACATGATACTTTAAGGAGTTCGCATCGCGTTCGTAAACAAATTGCTTTTGATATTATTTTTTATGCAGCTTATTATCAATTTAGTAATGTACGTATTTCAACAAATTGCTCGCATGGTTTCATTATACAAGGTATTAGATTTAGATAAAATGAAGTACGTGCTCAACGAAAGGCCAGCTAAGCTCTTTAAGCGTTTAGCGTAAATCTAGAGTAAAATTCTGTAAGCAAAAAAGTAATTCAGAAAAAAAGATACAAGGACAATATTGACTTTTTTAACGGAACAGGCTGTATGTTTGTGACAGTTTACATCAACATTTTCCAATATTGTCTATACCCTTATCCACTTATATTAGTTTCTGACCTAACTAAGATAAGTGGATACCCTCACGAAATCCCGCTGTTTCTTTTTTTTAACGACCGATACCATAAACGCCTTGCCCCTTAGAGCGATGATTGGAATTTTATTCCATTGAAAATTTGTCGGAGTTTTCCGCAATACATTAAATGGTTTCTATGTCAGCCTGTATATTTTTCCAGAGTGCTTTTTCAGTACATATCTTTTTGCCTAAAATTTGTCGTCCTTTAGTAAAGTATGCAAATAAGGAGTTTCGCTTAAAAACATTTCATATTATTCGGGATATCTGATCGAAATATTACATTGATGACATACATTGTTGAGCAGCTTAAGAAGTGCGTGTAAAACAGAAATAGTGAAAATAAAATAATATTTATTATTTAAAACATTGCACAGTGTCTTCCGCAGTAAAAAATATAACAAAAATAGAAACAAAATCTTTGCAATTTAGCTAAATAGAAATATTTATTTATTGGATGAATTTCTTAATGCAATACATAACGACGTCTCGTTATTGTCCTTGGCTAAGTGATTATGAATGACGATTGTTTCACCAATTAAACAAGTAATGAATTTCCATAACGTTCCCGCAATAACATCTGAATAAATCACTGACAGACATATGCTATTGTTACACGCTTTGTATATAGAAAGAATATCGAAATTTGCTGAAATCAATTCGTTTATGAACGTGTCATTCCCCTCACGTAATTCGCTAACTTGTTTTCACCAACCCAATTTTCATTCCACTACCTTCTATTGTTGATAAATTCGATTGATTTTGATTTCCCGGCACTTTAATTTCATCGCCCTTCGCTGATTTATTATACCTTTTGCTGTTAATGACATGAATAACACGATATGTATTTGCCGTATTATGTATTGTTTCGTTATCGTTTAATATATTTTGCGATATTCTTAAGTGTAAGTTGTCTGCTTGTCCTAAGTGTGCGCGTTCTTATCTTGATTATCGTTTTTCTTACACCGTCTGAAATTTGTTGGCTCTCTATGCTTTTTTCGATATGCGACTTCCATTAGTATGGCAAGGTTAAATAGTTCTTTACTTCCAGTTATACCTTTTAGTGCTTTATTTGCTTGAAAATAAACGAGCACTTAGTATTCTTAGTGCTCCACGAAAATATCATGGAAAAAGCCAATGCTAATGATCCTGAAGTTCCTGAAACAATGCCACTCATTATAGCCTTAGAAGATATTGTAGAAAGAGATGATGAAATCAGGTAAGAAGAGAAAGTTGGCAAAGAAAGATTTTTAAACGTGTATTTTTTTATGATATGTTCTACACGCCAATGTCTCTTAGTTTATTAACAAAGTATGTACTTTTTAACACTTAAAAATATAAAACATATCCAAATGAAATTAAGTCGAATACACGGTACATGGAAAAATCACTAATTACTTTTTCACCCACATATATGATATGATTAATAATATTGATTTATCCAATTTTTAATGTTGTTTACTACCTAATTGCTTTAACTGCATGAAAAAGCCTATTCTCCAAAAACTTATATGCAAATATGATTCTCTACGCCTCTGTACAATTGTTTTTGGTAAAAGAAAAAAAGTAATACAGATACGAGTTATATTCTGAAATAAACGTGTTTGAAATATGACAAATGGTATACATACACATCTGCCTGAAAGTGTCAGCTCTTTCAGCAGCTTCATTAGCACGTCAAGTATTGCATATCACGAATCTTTCGAAGTTGATACTCAATATTGAGGTACAGCCTGCTGCGGAACACCTGCCGATACTACTTATTGATAAGGAGATCTGCTCCTGACATTTGCAGAGATTACTACTCAACTGGCTTCATGTCCAGTTCCTCTTGGTGGGTCCGGTGCAATCACTAGTCACTATTTGCACGTTGGAGATTAATTAACTGAGCTTTGCTTTTTATGGTGAATGGGTAACTGTAACGAAGACGTAAGACACCTTATATATGTACAACGTTAAGGACTCCTGAAGTTATGACAACCTCCAACTCTTGTATATCCCTTGGGACTATTGCTATACGTAGAGGAGGTACCAAGTACAATAGGTTTAGAAAAAATGCTATAAATTTACTAATTTAATTATATTGTAGAATTAATTGCTAGGATATAGTAGAAGAAGAATCTGCGTATAAAGGATGCATTATATGGACTTAAGCTTTATACAGAACTTAAAAAGATATAATATTATACTCCTTTAAGACAAGCATGATTATCTCAATAGCGCTCTCGAATGCTATTGACATTCAAATATTTAAGTTAAATTTGTTCCAGTTAATAATCTGATTATTCTTTCAGGTTTCTCTAACCCAAACTTTCCGATATATCGATTGCTGTATTGCGACTAGTGGACATCAACTCTTACCCGTCTGAGACGGTATAACACCAATCAAATCGATGTGTCCTATTGGTGAAACACATCAAGTAGACAGTAGGTGCTTATATTCCTAGAAGGCCGTGTGCATTACCTTCATAAATTAAATAAAATGTTTAACTTTACTTTCGTCATTTAACAGGTGATAAACTTGGGTGGGACCTCTTTTGTATGTATACTTTATTTAAATACATTTAAGAGCCACTCATCACATATCTTACAAATGACAGCTAAAAGCCGGACTAACAAACGCGCGGTGTCACCTCTTACGTGAAAAAAGACTCGCAACAAATTCAAAATAAGTATATTTCATAAAGGTAGTATTTAAATATTTATTTTGTTAAAGGTGTCGGTTAAATATATTGTACAAATTGAAGGTAGCTAATCACACGAACACTTCCAAGAGCATGAATAAAAATTATCGAACCTAAGTGCTTACTTACTATTATGTTTTACGAAGGGAAAATTTGAGAAAGTTTTGAAATTTATGATTTCCTGAAATTATTTAGATGACACGTTGAATTGGATATTAGAAATCCAAACTGATAACAAACTTTGAGTTTCCATTTGATGTATTCAAATTAACACCTTTTAATTAAAGATTTACTTGTCCCGATGGCAGATCGGCTCAAAGTCAAGTATAGCATTTCGTTATTTCACACCATTGTTTAATCTCGTTGGCGATTGTTTTATTTCAACAGTCTCTTTTGATGATTTTACTATTTAAAATAACGGGGTCGAAAGTATGCGTGATTCTATGGTTTTTGATGACATTTTATGGCACATACAACTTTACAACGTGAAATTTTGCTGGGAATTTTGGCAACTACACGCAGGATGAAATTTCACTTAAATATGCCTAAACTTACACAAAAGTTTATTCTACGTAGATTTTATATTGAGTTTAATGTTTTGGAAAATAAGAGATTAGAATACAATACGAACGTTTTGTCTTGTTTCACCACTACCATCATTGGCTGGACTTATCCTTCTGTTACTCACTCTCCGAAGATAATAGGTCAGAAAAAGAAATGTTGTTCAATAAATGGAGCTCTGAGCCACTAGAGGGATAAGTTGATAATCTGGAATCGCTAGACGAGGTTTGTGGGTGTGTATACAGCAAAGTAAACACGAAAGAAAAAGTTTGCTTTAGATACTGTATTTGATGAACATACTTTCGTTCAAAGCTTCATATGCAGTATGAGTCTGGAAGAACGAACTAAACTCAGACGCACTGATTTGTATTTAAATACAATAACAAAGGTAGGTTAATATAACAAATCAATCGAAATTGATTCAACAAACGAGTTTGTTATTTTAATAGGTGACCGTTTACTATATTTACAAACAAATACTTAATAAAGATTAAATTTATTAATTTCTAAAAATAAATGCCTAAAGTTTGTTTCATTTCTCACGAGGTAAGTTAATAAACGGACATTTCTTATATGAATAAACAGGTTCTAATTTGATAAACGAAATTTATTACCGTAGTAAATTTATTACTTAATATAATCACCTTTCGTTGTTTTAACAAAACCAGCAAAATAAAAAAAGCCAGCAAATAGGACTTATGGAGTTAGTTAGTGGAGTTTTCAGTACAATATGAAAATAATGTAAAAAGTTCATACACTTATTCGATTTTCAAGTGCTGTCAAGCTGTAACCCAAAGGAAAATTCTAATCGACTAAGGTTTGGAGAATTTTCTACGTTAAATTCAATGATGTGAGAAAGTAGTATCCAAATAATTCCTAATCTCAAACAGTCAATAAATGCAAATACTTTTCTCCATTCCAATTTTCCGTATGCAGAAATGGACCAATAAGCATGTTTTCTACAGTTCCCATCGAAACATTCAAGTTTTGTGGATGTTGGGTATCGGTTTCATGAATCCGGTGAGGATTCTTATTTGGTCAATACTTTTAATTATGCCGATTAACTGTTCCGCTTAAGGTTGTCTCGTTAGAAAATATCACATTCGTTGCAAAATGTTCGTTGATATTATAAATCTTTTTATATAGATGGTACTTTTTTCATTTTAATATATTCTTTACAGAATGGTAAGCTATAAAGTGTTTTGTCAAAGTTGTAATAGAAATTTGTCGTGATTCTTTTAATTCAATAACTCTGATTTTTTTCAATAATTTCGGTAGTTACAGTTTGCGGTTTTTGGAAAAGTTTTAACCGTTCCAGTTTCACTAAAATATTTCAGTGTTTTGGTAATAGTTGAACGTGTTACAGGATTTCTTTCAGGAATCACTAAAAATTTTATATACTTATTCATGATTCCTAATACGATCGTCGAAGCCAATTATCACTACAATTTCAATAGTGGTCGTTATGGTTTGAATGCAACATTAAACCTTACAATCAGTAATTAGATAGACGTAAATTAACTAAACTTAATTACATGTGAATTTTTATTCAAGTTGCTTGTGTTGATCTCCACAATTTTTACTCTAATAATTATAAACTAAGCGGATAACGTGAAGTGCTTTATCTTTCCATTTTTTACAGGTAATAGTATAAAATATGGACGAATCCGGAATAATATTCGAAAATATACAAGCTGTCCATTTTAAATAACAATTGAAGATACGAAAAAATACGAAATAAGATGCATTATGCGTCATTACAATGACCTGAAAATTTTCATCATCTTAAAGATATTTGCTTGGCTCCATACTTTGCTTAATCTGTCTATATACATATACTATCACAATGCTACTTAAGAAATTCGACAATTGTTATTTCCTGTACTAACTTGGTTTGTAAGATTGCTACTACTAAAATTTCTAATCAAATATAATTGATGAACGAATGACCTTTCGAAACGAATGACGGATTAATTTCATTAAAACTTTTTAATCGTCTTTTGTTGTAAAAGAACGCTTTTATGTTTCTTCCAAATTTGAAACAATCAGTATAGTCTATCTATGGCCGAAACAATACGATTTACTTATTAATAATGCGGATAATTCTTTCATACGTTGATTAATTATCCAGTGTTCATGAACAACAAAAATAAATGGAAGGCGGGCATACATTTTATTCCTTACATCTAAGTCAGGAAACATCACGATAAATCATCTTCTATATTCGGTGCTAGTTTCCATTAAAAAAACAAGAACGGTAAGCTAAAACGGTTGCACTTCGAAATGAAACTTCTATTGATTTTTTTTTTATTTTGTATAAACTCAGCTATAATTTACCACACGGTAGAACTGTAAAAATTGGTTTCGATAATTCATAGCAACATATTTTCGTGCAGATTAATTATCTGAATTTGGACTTGCTTCTTTACTATCCAGCGATAGAACCGGATCGCCAAACGATTGGTTTCGTGCGGTGTTATGAATCGTCGAGCGAGAAAACAGGATAGGATTAATTGGTAAGTCGCTATGTCAGTATTGGAAACAGCAGCATACATATTAAGAAGACAACATCTCAATGTGCGACAAGTGGGCAACATATATACGTTAACCTAAAGAAAAAGATAAATGAAATCGAAGGCTGCTCACTCAATAACCTGATTAACATATTTAATGGAAATCTGGTGATAGGATGAATTGCCGCTAATTGTTCGTGATCGTTTAATTTCTTTTGCGCTGTTTGCATTGTACATGTAAGTATATATGCGGTGATGCCTTTATACGAGGGAAAAATTTAAAAACATATAATAGCAGTAACACTAATAAAAGTAATTTTTCTTGGGGCAACTATATGTCTTGTTAAATTAAATAAACGTGCTGTAATTCTTAATGTAAATTGTTCTTACTTTAAAAATGCAAGTTCCGCAACTTTTCTCCGTGTTGTCTAACGTCTAATGTTGTCATCCTAAAAGAATACTGGAAGGATTTGTTTAATCTAAGTGGTAAACATAATAATCTTAAAAGTATTTTCGAAAATACCATAGTAGCTTAAACGGTTGGCACATCGTTGGTATCCGATCATGTATCCTTTGGCTCAATATTGGCAGCGATGTTAGCATTACTTAAAAGTGTAATAAACATTTGGACCACTACTAGTCCTCGTTTAAAAAGAGCGCAAGAATTCCAATAGAAATTCAGTTTTAATGTATTTTGCGCTATAAAAGGCAATATGGTCGGCCAGGCCCCCTTAGAAGGAATCAGAAGGCAGAGCTTTTGCTCGCTAACGGCAGTAAATTTTAGGCACCGCTTAACATTGCCTTTGCAATTGGATGGAGAGTCCAGAACATCTATCATATTTTTTTTTAGTTTGTATTGTTTTCTCGAATAGTTCATTGAGTGCTGTTTAATCATATTAAATAATTCAACATTTACTAATAATAAACCAAATGTTTAGCTGTAACTTAATATTTGTTTTAAGTTTAACAAATAACCTAAATAAACTCCTTATTGAATGAATGTATCCAATAAACATGTTAAAGAGACATGTTAAAGTAATCTCACAGTATTCTTTGTCTCTAGCTTAGGTAAAACATACCCTAAATAAATAAGATTTCATAACTTTTCTGAATAATACGGAAACGTGGGAATTTAGCTATAAGATATGAAATATGTTTTATCCTCACTTCTCCGGGCATAATACATAGACATCTTTCATTTTTTAATGAATTACTTTAATGCTTGGATCAGGTTTGTAGAACACTTGTGCAACATTTTTGATAAGTATTTACAGCAATAGTGAGGATCATATGGGTCAGATCATATGGGTAGTACCGGTTAGAAGATATGTATGTATAAGTTAAACACCGCGTTTGTCAAATTTTTTATAATATCCTGTATATATATACATATAAAATGATACACAGAGGGTACCATTCGAAATAAGAAAGTTGATATCCGTTTCCGGTTTAATCAACACTATGAAGAAGTTAAAAAATGTTTCTAGGAAGTACATCACTATTGATATTGGCCACAAAAATTTCAAAAAGATACTTTGTACTAAGCCATCGTACAAATTGATTTATTGTGTTGGAGATCTATAATTTATAGATGAGATTTACACTTCCCATTTCCTGTAATCAGCATTATTTACATTACTTGCCGCGGTCATTTTTTAGCAATTTGAATATCGATAACTACTAATGTTTTTAATTTATGAAGGAAGTAAATACATTAGAATATTCGTGTGGCACAGCGACTGTTATTAAGCGTACATAGTGAAATAATCTTAACCTGTTCACGTGTGTACATGAACATACATGGAATAATATTCTAAGTGTTCCATTCATCAACACGTATCGCTTAATGCTGTTTTGGGGCGTGTTTTATAAGTCAACTGTCTGTTTATTAGCGGTTATTTTTAGTTGCCTACGTGAACGCCGAAGCAACACGAACGCACACATCTGTGTATGTGAAATACTTTTATCATACGATATATCCGGTAGTTTGGAACGTATTGTGTTTCTGGTTGTAGACGACACTTTTTGTCGACATATTGTACATGCATATGTATGCATGTACAGTAGCGAACAAATGTATTAAAACATTGCATTAACACCATACGCTCGCTCATGCTGACCGGTATTCGTCATGTAATTTCCTTGTTCCTTAGCTTACAAATAGCATTGAACTTTTATGAATATTGAGCTTATCAGTTTCCTGTTTGATGAAGTTTCGAAGAAGGAAAAGAAAAATAAATAAATTTATGAAATGACTCTTTTATTTAAATAAAGATACTGACTCAACATTATAGCCAACTAATGAGGCCTAAATCTTACGAGTAATGCAATTAGATATTAAACAATATTAAAAGGATATAGAAAAATACTGCTTTTAAAAGTCACAAGAACAGCTAAGCCAGGACGTAATATTTGTTTTCAAAAATTCGTAATAAAAGAAATCGTCTTGCGAACTATATTTATCAATATAGTATAGATCGATGTGAAGACATGCGTGCTTTAAGTGTTTACAAATTTTTTACAAATCTTACCTTTCACAAACATAGACAAAACGCCAGTTCCGCGGAGACGAGAATGATGGGTCTTTTGTTGTTTGCTTCGGTCTTTTATCAATTTCTATACATTTCTTTAGTTCAGATTGTTGTGAGAATATAGTACGTAACTTTGCGGATGTTCCTTATGACATGTTGTTAAATAGAGCTTCTTTACATCTCTTCTAAAAGCGAATATATACAGGGTACGCTGTTTTGAGCTTAGGGCAAAAGAATTTCAAGATGTAAGTGGAATAAAAGATTGAATTTTGCGAACGATTATTTAAAATACTTTCGAAGACATTTTATTTCCGATTACGCCATTTACCATCAAAGTCAACATTTGCGAAATGAAATTGGCCCCGATAAAATTGATGAAGTTAAGTTTACCGAAGTCATTTATAAACACAAAAATCTTGGAACAGAAGATTGCAAGAAGATTTTCAAGTGTTCCGCAATTTTAACCTTTTCTGCGTGATATTTCTACAGCGAAAATTTAATTGACGAAGGGTACTTGTATACTTTGCTAAACTTAGCGAGGCAAGCGTCCAATTATTTCCCAAGTGAATATCCAGTATCAAGTAAAGAAGACATGAAGGATAAGGTTCGGTTTGCTTTAAGTTGAAGATGCCCTAACTTCATTCAATATGCCAGCGATAACCTAACGAATTCAAGGATTTTAATGTGTTTAGTACAATCTTTTCGATCATAGACTACAACTATTTTTCGATATCTTTATATTCTTTTATTGGAATTGCTCTTTCACGTATTTACTGCTCTATTGTCTATCTCAGCCTATGATTTATACTTGTGTAACAAGCTTTCTTGTCCATCTTCTCTTTAGTGACAAATAGAGTAAATTCCTGATAGTTTAACATTTAATAAAGTGTGGTATTTTCAAAGTATTGACACGACTATTAATAATGCTGACCTTCCACATTAGTTTAGTGAGACAATTCTTCCAGAACCAGCACGGTTTGTAATAAACAAGTCATTAAGGTAAACGGTGGAATTGTAATTTTTCGGAAAAATAATACATATTCCATTTAAAATGAGGCAGTTCATACCCAATCCAATTTTGGTACAATTTAAAGTAATATGCCAAACGTATTTGTATCCATTTTTGTGTATCGCGTTTATCTTCCCGAAGTTATCCTATGTTCTGTATCAATTCTGTAAATATCGTTTCCAAATTATTTTGTGCGTATGTTCTTATTACATTAAATAATCTTTAGTGTTTACTGTTCAAACTTTGAGTTTTGTTGTAGAAGCATCTTCCTGGTATTGCCATATCGCTGAGTATCTCTTTAATGTTTCGCCAATTATACCGTCAGCTTCCTCAGAAGGACTCTAAAGACTGATGTACCGGTTTCTCGTGCTTCTCGCGATATACATCTTAAGTCCCTTTTACTCTGTTAATCCTATAAGTTGATCTCCTGGTATTGCTAAACCATCCTCACGGTTGAAATTGTTCGGATTCTTCGTTATTTCTAAAGATTTCCATTCAATTGTCACATTGTTGTGGATGGTTCTGGCTAGTATCTTAACATTGCCATAGTCGATTTAATGGTCTTCATCAAGACAAAGATAGTCTATCGCGGATTCAATGTTCCTTCATTTTGTATTGAATCCTCTAATACATAACCAGGGGAGGGCAACGACATCTTTAAAAACTATCTGAAGGAAATGATCAAGCAAAATATTATTCTACAGTACACAACGGGTTTTTATATAATAATATAACTTATTGTTAGTAAATATTGGCTTATGTTTATTGTAATATTCATTGTAATTGACGTATGCTATTTGGGAATAAACATTATTATTAGTTCTATAGTATTATTATTATTATTAGTATTTTTAAGCACATTACTTTGACCAACAAAATTATTATTTTTGTACCATTTCAATAATCGAAATACCTAATTATTCCATATAATCTAACGAAATTCTTTAATATTGTCCATAACTAATCTGAAGTTTGTTTTGTATAGTTATACAGGTTAACAATATACCAGTTATATATTCATTTTATTTTTGTGTCACAAACTTATACGCTTATACTAGAAGGGATTCCAGTCCGTTCCAGCTAATTTTTATCCAGTTCGTACGACGATGAAGCCGTGTTTTTATTAGCCATAATGCTTGCAGTCTAAATATATGCTCGGAAAAGTTTCATTGATCCCTGAATCTCGACGTAAAACAGTGGTTTTCTCTAGTGCTTCAAAGATTTAGAAACAATACAGCTGAAGAGCTTTCAGCATTATCGTCACTACAGAACTTAACGGAAGCTATTCAGTAGGGAAGGTTCTATTTTGCTACGTGGTAGAAATATATCCTGGAAAGAACTTATTAGAATAATTGTGAAGATTTGAAAAAGATGCAATTTTAGTTTAGCTACTGTTTGTGTTAATTGCTTGGAGTGTATAATTACTTGTCGGTATTAGCGAAAATGTTTGTTTTTTTTTTAATTAAGAAACTTTTACTAACGTAAAAAGAGCAGATGTATAACTTAAAGGCTCAAAAAAATTTATGCAATTTACTTTAACCAATAAGCAATACATGGTAACTGAACGAATAATACGTGTCCCACAAATAAGTTTACTTTGCATTTGAATAACTATGTTATATTATTCTATAATAGCAGCAACTCCATCCAAAAAGCAATTTTTTCTGAAGTTCTGAAGTTGTTGATAACTACTCGATAGGTTGTTTCTGGCGCAATTTCTCCATTGTGCAAAATGCAATTTAATTTACATTTTACTGTTTGATATGTCTGTGGATGGATTGGATCCAAAAGATCGGATAACGGACATGAACCCGAAGACCGGGAAATTTTGGATCTGGATGTTGGGATCGCAATGCTGTCAGCAATAGAGAAGGAAATGAATCTATATGATAATGGCCGGAAGGAGATGCACGATTGTTAAATGCAGGTTGACAGCTGCTGCTTAGATCACCAGCTCGTTGCCGTCATCTACGTGGTTGCATTGAAAACAATGGTTTGACCCGCGACAGCTTCAAACTGCCAACTCTGATGCTTCTGTATTCAGGCCCTAATACTACGAACACCCTTTTCTCTACCGAAACAAAATCTATATCCAAACAAAACGTAGAATGTTATTGACATTCTTGAACGAAAGAATCTGTAAGACATAAGAAACAACAAATCAACTATAAGAAACCCAAAACGGAAACACGAAGAAAGAGAATAGTCAAGGAGAAGAAAGAGATGTAAAAAAGAGGTGATAGTACATAGTTTAGGTTAATTAGAAAAGGCAGCTTTAGGATTGGAGAGAGAAAACAAAAAGCAGAGAAGAATAGAAAAATGACGAACCAACAGTGACTAAATAGCATGAAAATATATACATGGGTGATATATTGAACAAACGTTACGTAATGGCTTTACTACGTAAATAGAAGTTCTTTCTCCTTTTTTGCTGTGCTTTTATACAACACAATGTATGCAGTAATACACAATTTCCACTCGATATCTAAGTACATCATTCAAATAATCATTTTTCTAGAGCGTTCCACTGCAAATACTCGCCGATGTGGCACCCAATAAGGGAAGCGAACAGCTTGGCGCGTTTTAGGCGAAGTCGATGATATTCCCATCGCGACAATGGTCCTAAAATAGCGTCGAGGGAACTTAACTGCGTTTCGAATGTATTTATACGCGAGTTCGTGTTCGTTACTCCTTTACCTTCCGAATTTTATTACTGTTTCGGTGAGAGACGGTTTTATAACATGGAGTGATTAAATTTAATAAAAGAAGAGCAGAAGCAGTTATAAGTAGTCCTGCTAGGCGAAACTTTCGCAACAATGAATAAGTATTTTAGATACAGCAGTTATAAGTTCGGAGGTAAGTTGGTAAACTAACGAACTGAAATTGTAAAAACTCCAAGGCGCAGTTATTTCTTCTGTAACTAGATTTCTAATTGTAAAGCAACATAATATGCCCAAGTTTTGGACCGACATAGATGCAATTCTAGTACGCCAACACACAAACAGAAATCCGAAATAGTAACTCTGAGCTAGAAGAACGTATGAATGTATTTTTAGACCAGTACAAATTAAACTTTCCAGTCGTTCACCCACAACACGAGATCTTGAGGTGGAAGGTAGCTGGAGATTAAAGTATATAAATCCGACATATTTTAAGTGTAAAATGCTTTTTATTATGTCAAAACTGTTTGCCTCGTTTGTCACCTCGTGAATTAGTGGTATTACTTGCTGGTATTATGTACAATGAAGTTTCGTTTTAATAATAAAAACGGATGATTTATATACAGTTCGGCGTTTTATTTCAATTTGCCTGGTTGGACAAACACGATGATTAGAATTGTCTGAAGTTTCAAAGTCTATGAAAGGAATTTTTACTAAATCCATTAAATATGAGAGCTCCTTTTTAACTGCGAGCTTTTAATTCCTTCATTAAGGATGTTCAATGATGATTGGATTACGGATAACCATTTTCCTTGTCCTTAACGATAAATTTTGACGTAAAGTGCTGCTGATTATTTTTCGATATTGTTCAAGTTCCTATGTTAATTTAAGGACAAATATTCTTCTATATCAAGGGCTTCTTCTGAGAGTAGGTACGAAAACCCCGCTGATGGTATGTTTCATGCGTAAGACTTTGCGTTACCTATGTATTACCGATTAACTTACCTTTTCTTGAATGACGCTCTTCTCTAGATGTATCTGATTAAAACTGTATTCGTTATAATTGTACGGGACGAAGACATTTTGCGCAGAATATGTACCGTTCTTGGCAATATTCTCGGAAATTATTATTTAAGATGTAATATTCCAGTGTTTTGCTTTCTTTGGGCTTTTAGGTCTTTGGTAAAGAAAACAACAGGTTACCTTTCCTTGGATTTATTTTATTTTGCAACATTTCGTGATACTATTCTAGTCAACATTGTCAAGTCCACCTGTCAGCTTCTTGCTTTCGTGTTATATTAATCGTAATTTTCTTTTTCTTTTCTTTTACTTTCTTCCACGTTATGCTTTCTTCTTTAGAATCTAGAGGCAATTAAATTTTAAAAATGAAATGATTACATGGGTTAACAATATCGGCAAAAATGGTTCGAAAAGGTATTGCAAAATAAAATAAATCCAAGAAGAAGAAGATTTTTGCTTTCTTTACAAAAAAAATAACTAGAAACTAAAACATGAATTTAAAGTCGATAATAAAAAGAGACGAGCATTTAAATACAATTGGAATCATGATACTCCAAAGATGTATTACGTTAGAAGCTAAAAATCCTTAAAAATAGAACTTTCAGGAACAATCTTCAAAATTTTTTGCAGAATAAAAAAAATGAGATAGTAAAACACTAATGTGGGATAAACATTTCCAATTAAAGACCGTTTAACTACTACGCTATAATTTTTAACTAGTAACGATACTTTTATCAGGGTTATTAATATTTTGATTGAATTGGGGACTAATTCACTTTCATCTTTAGGAACATTTCGAGGGAGTGCAATATTTAAATATCCTCGCTTCGGATTCTTCTTAATATCTTGCCATATTTCCGTGGTTCTGATGAATTGGTTTAGCATTATATACGAAGGTCTATATGCCTTTAGTTCTAGATCTAGTCACTTCGAATGGCAGATCTTTTTTTATAAGGTTCTGTAACTGACAATAATCACGATCATTGTTTAAACTATTTCAGATTTTTGTGATTTGTATCTTTGAGATCCTAAAGTATTGGATACTTCTTCAAACAAGTGGATTTATTCAAGTACTCCATTCTAATTTGTCAGACTTTACAATTACAAAGTAGTTAAACAATCAGTTTATTAGTAATAACGTTACGTACAATAAAATTCTTTCTAAAACATTAAAATTTACCTGCAAAGAGCTTCTGATAAATTATAATCGTACATTATTTACCAATACAACATGGGCCTTCTATATATAACATTTCAAACACCAAATAATTTGCTTTGAACGTTGGACGGATTCCTTTGATTCCGGTTAAGAGTACCGACATCTCTCGACCGCCGGACGCTTGACATTTGCAGCTTGTAGGTTTGATTGTTGGTTACACGACACTACGAACTATCAAACGTCCGACGTTGGAAGGTGTTTGTAACGTCATGTAGCACCTACTTTACGATTGATACAGTTACCTGTGAACGAGACTTGATTTCGATATTTTTGACCCTCAGTTAACGACTTGGATTTGAAATACGTAATTCATATACATTATATGTATGTAATGTACCTTAAGGTACATACATATAAGGTATATAAGATACATAATTATGTAATAGGTACAGATAAGCTTACGAACATACTTTCTTATTTAGAGGCAAGGTCCAAACATCCTCCAAGTACATTTATGGGAATTATACTGGATTGGGACCTGTTGATCCCCATTCCCTATGGTAGTCCACCTTCATCGATAATCTTTATCTTTAATGTTTCTTATGAATCGAGGTGAATAATATAACTTAATTCAACATGGGGCTACACGTTTTAACAAAACGCAATCATTTTATAGGAAGTCACGTTCTTTTCAGTTACATGTTTTCATAATAAATTTAAAAATAAAAAATTCTAGAACTTTAAATGAATTTAAGCCAAGTTAGAGGTTGTGTTAACTAATGGTTGTTTCTGCAATCTAAACGAGCCTAAAGCGTATTAAAAGCCATAATCGAACTATAAGATACTCTTTTATTTATTTTTATTTCACCTTCGCTTTACTATTATATAGTTTAATTAACATATTTTATATCTTTTTTTTAGCTTAATTTTATCCAAATAAATATAATGCACATTTTTGGTAGATTGTGAAGATAGTAAGAATGCTACTTGATTTAATTCTGTATAATCTGAATGAGGAAACAAATTGAAATTGTACAAAAAAGTTTCGATAGCAATATCTATTCTCAAAATTCTTGGATAAATTTAATAAAATACGAAACTATTTCCCCACTATAGATTTAAATATCTAATTAATTTAATTACTAAATTAGTTTGGGTTTTCGAACAACAAAATTATGAAATTAATCAGGATCTGAAGAATTAGAACAAGACTTTCCATAACGTACATCGAAGTACAACTTTTCACAGTGGGCAGGTATAAAATTGCTAAATGTATGGAAATAAATTCAAATATTTAAGAATTTTTTATTTCTTCCAAGTTAAAAACATTTTAATTAAAATAAATTCACCAAAAATATATAATGCTAAGATAGCTCATCTTTCTCGTGGTATTGATGGGATAGTTCCACGGCAAGCGCAACAAAAGGTGGGAAAAAAAGTGCAATAACACACGGATATGTTTCTGCTTATCCGGCGTTATTAGCGTGGTTTCGAGAGTATTTTGTACCTCTACCTTCTGTCGTCGTCGCCTCATAGTTAATGCCACAATTTTCAAACTTCCGTGTGTCAGTGTACTTTTTTCTCTCCTTTTGCTGCGTTTGCCGTGAATTATTCCATCAATGCCATGAGGAGTCTAAGTTATCTTAGCATTATATATTTTTGGTTATTTTTTCTAGGCATTTTTTGATGTGTTTTCTTTAAAATAAATTCATTTTTTTTTGTGTCTCGAAATAAAACTTTATAAGTAAATATAATTTTAAGGACTTAATAAACACTTTTACTTATTAACCCAAAAAATTGTTTCATTTTCACTTTATTTCTTTTTGAAAAATAAAAGAAAGTTAAATTCCACATTTAAAGTATTCTTTTAAAATGTAGTTTCTGAGGAGTTCACTCAGAGTTTCATTGCAATATTTTAATTTAGAACAGAACAAAATGGAGAATGCCAGCGTGATGTAATCCTTTATCAATAAAAGCCAAGTTTTTGAGTCTGCTAGAAAATAACAGCAGCATGAAATATACATTTCTGCGGGTGTAGTTGGAAAGGAGGATTGTTAGATGTAGCGATATAAATGTTAGATTTATCCGGATCGGAATTATTTAGGATGTAGATAATTTACTATCTAGATATCCACATTTTGGCGATACTTGGATCAATTAATCGATAACACGGATCCGAATATGCTAGCTGAAATCTTGGAAACCGGTTCTTTATTCGATTGAATCCATTAACCGATAATCCAGCTAACTTTCTTGAGCAAATAGTAAGTAGTAAAGAGTAAATTGCGAAAACATGCTAGAGGTCGACTATCTATCAAACTATCAAATAACTATCAAACAATATAGTTGTAATAATCAGCAGATAATGGACGCGGGTCCTAGAGACGATGTGTTTTTGTTTCGAATATCGTGATCTGAATTTTATCGAATACCAACAGTACTAGCCAATAGATCTAATTGGAAAGCGAACAAATATTCGTCCCACATATAAATGTGCATTAATATAATCGACGATGTATTCATTTTTTTTTTGGTATGTGCCATTTACATTGCTCCATAACTTTGGTTGACGCTTGTTGGATGAGATACGTAAATATTTTTCTAATTTGTTTTAAAAGAAAAAAATGTATCTTGCTCGATGAAGTGCTATGGTATCGTTCTTACTTTGGAGGTTGTTTGTATCTCGTTCGAAATAATTTATGTTACTCAAAAGGTTGCTAAGCGTTATTTTGGATTCTAACCTCCTTATAAACGAACGAATACATTGGGAAAGAACTATCCTGTTTTCTAAGTAAATGTTAGCTGCAATCTCTTTCTTTATTTTGGTGAACGTTTGAAGTAGATCTTAAGTGCAAGCGTATCTATCTAGATACATATATTCAATTAAATTTAATCACTTTAGCAATAGTCTAATTCCTCCTATGAAATTGCTTTTTCATAAGATATGTTTGTATATCCAGTAGATTACATAATTGTATATCTGTTGCGTGCACTAACGTTCTCAATCAATCGAACTCTGCATCTCGTAAGTGCACCAGTAACACAAAGGGAGTACGAACCACTTATTTATTAGTCAAGCATACTACGTACAATAAAATTCTTCTATAACTATAATTATGAGTCCGTTCCATGACTTTGCAATTACATCCGATTTAAGGACCTTCTTCAATGCCATATGTGTACTAGAGCACGTCTTTAGTCCTAATTGACGCTCGTATGTGGCCATTGAGCGCTTTAGATCGGGGTAAAAGAGAAACGGCAGGCACGATAGGTTTTATTGTCGCTCGTATCTCTAGCACCGTGTGTAAGATTCGGAGATGATTTTAACAAAAAAGCTTATTTCGTAGAATTGGCTGCGAACACTGGTGATCGGAGAATACTGAAATCAATGAGTCAAAAATGGAGAATAGAATACAATAACCTGGGGATAGATTCTAGGAAGTAGGGCACAGAACATCGTCCTGCGGAATTAATTATATAAAATTTTTGGATGAAGTATACGTTGCTATAAAGTTAGAGATAAGTAAATAAGGTATGCGTTTTATAACGACGTGGCCAGAATGCGTTGATTTCGAATTGGGAGTTTTCGCAAAGTACTTTATTTCCATCGATCTAAAGTCTTAATGGATCCATGTGAGATTCTACTGTCGCGAAAGTTTAGCTTTTTTAGCATGTTTGTTTATTTATCGAAGAAGTTTTTGTCCATTCAACAATAGTCAAGTAGTGGTGCAGTGCGCATAACATTGAAGTTTGTCCGGTCCTTGAAATAGTTAGTCCTAGAAATAGTTCCAACCAAAGAAGATGTGTCCACATGGAGCCGCTTTGAGTGAATGAATTTAACTAAGCCCTCATTGACATTCATCATCAGGTATGCTCAATATACAAAATTTAGAATTTTCGTACAATGCTTATACAACAAATATTTTTCTTCTTTATATACAAAATCCAGTATCGATGCGATGAATACAGCATGTCTATTTAAGTTTAAACCAGAGAAAACTGGTTTGTTTTTTATTAAATTTAGGAAAAAATGTTTTTCCTCTTGAATGAAGAGCATGTTCTGCATGCTCAAAACGTAACCATCGGATATCAATTTTTTTGTAATCTCTGTAATTACTGTAGCACGGTTCGGTTATGTTCGTTTGATGGCCATTACTTATACTCTTGTAAACAACTACATAAGTACAAGTTTGTAGAGTGTACATTTTGTAAGATTGCTGTTGATTCTTCTAGACTTTTACACATTAATCTGTAATCTCATATTAAACAGCTAAAAAATCATTATTTCAACAATTACTTATTTCCATACCTCAACCGTGACACGTAATAATAAAATATGTACACCCATGAATTATCGTATTTTCGTATAATTTGTATTCAAGATTCATATTCATCCCCAAATAAAATGCATAATATTGGCATTTTTCAGGATTTCGCGCAATTAAATACCTTCATAACAGTCTATTATAACATATTACCGCAGCCAATTTGAATTACATCCATTATTCATTAAGATATTTGCCAATTAGTTGTTTCATCTAGTCACCTATCGTCTTAGATAAAGTTTTTATGTCGGCGGAATCACAACTCGCCGCTAATAATAGTCATCTTATTTTACACTATTATTACATTTACATTAAATATTACTCGCAGACAATTTTGTTAATTCTCAATTACTCTCTTACTTGTACAATTATCAAAGTTTTGTGCAATAATTAATTCAACGCTTTTACTTACTTTTTCGATAGGTTCTAGGCTTTATGGGTTATCGATAGCATCCGTAAACTTTCAGCCTTTGCAACGCATTCACCAGATGGCATAATAATAAATAGTGATATCCAACACGACGCCATATCTTCTGATATCTTTTCTTAGAGTTTCTGTTGTTCACTGAAACCAATCGTATAGACTATGTACCGTAGCAATTCTTATCAACACAATAATTCAACAGTCTTGAGTCCATCATCATTGCACTCAGTCTTCACTTCCCCGATTGAATACCATTATCCGTTCTAAACCTTTCCGAGTCTGTCACCTGCACTGTTGATGTTACTCTGAATTAGTTTTAAGCACATTCTTTGTAAGATTGTACGAACTATAATTGGAGTAACTTTTTGTTAGTTTCGGCCAGTTTGTTTGGCTATTAAGTGTCATTAATCGTGTATATGGATCTCTAATAAAAGTTCGAATCATTACTGCATGCTGGATCACTCAGAGTTAAGAAAATCCCAATTCCGCCTGATGCTACTGCCGCAATAAAAGTTGTTTAAATATTTACAGCCAATTTTCGAACTAACGGAGCGGAGGATATTTACATTCAGTGGCTGCCTAAATTATCATCTGGTCGTTGCCGTCGTGAATAAAATTGTACGTGTGCAGACCCCGACTTCAGGAATGTGTTGATAACATGTTGCTGAAGTCGTTAGTTTAGTTAAAGAAATACAATTTTAATAAGTGTATTTTTCTGACTCCAGTTTTCTGTATACCACTTCATTCAAAATGTTCTCATGCGTTGTAAGAAATAAGCTATTAAAACCTAAGCTACGCCGTTTAGTAGAAGCAAGCCACCACATTTCAGTGATTATCACTTCAACTACATTGCTGATCCTAGAAATTGAATCAACTAGTGAAATATTTGAAAGTAAGTATAACTTTATTAATAGTGTTTTGTACAAAATAAAACATGTTTGTCAAACCTTTCTTTTTTTCACATATTTTTATACCTAAGGCCTACCGTGATTAGCTATAAGAACATCACATACAAATTTACGCGTTGGTTGGCAACAGCTGCAATTAAAACTAAACAATTGAAAAATCATAAATTATGCTGGGAACGGCAGCAGTGGTGGGATGAATGAAATTTAATAGTGTTTAGTAATGAATCCTGATTTACTTTACGTTCCGTAATGGTTGGATTAGGTATTTTTGTCGGTATATGACACCTATAATAAGCATAATGGTTTGGGGCGCTACAATTTTCGTTTCTAGGTAACCATTAGTACCAATTTGTGATACTGAAAAAGCTACCACTTACATATACGATGTCCTGGAGCCCGTGGCATCACTTAATTTACATATTATTGCGATTGGAATATTCCAATAAAACAAATGCTAGGTCTCATACACGTCCATGCACTTCTTGACTAAAAACAATGTATATACCCATCGAACATGAGATCTTATCGAATGCCGGCTTCTGCGAGATCAGCTTTTCGCTACAAGCCAAGACGAGTTATATCACTATCTCAATCCCTAATTACCTAATCCGATTATTGAATGTATTCAAGCAAAAGGTGGTTTTAGTCATTAAATCTTATCAAATTTTTATTTATCGTTTACTTTCCTTGAATTATCGTCTATTTACATAATTACAAGTAATATAAGCATCTCTGATATTAATAAACATTATTTTGTAGAAAATTCTTGGTGGTGCATTTTTAATTGCCACCAGTGTAATTATTTCATCTCAACGCGTTCTTCTTTTCTAAACGAATGTTTTTTACGCTGCTTGCTCATTACAAACATTATAAGTTTCTTGAATTAACATAGGAATTTGCAAGATGTCAACTGACTTACGCTATTAACGAGCACACGAATGTAAAGAGTACAGATAACGCGCTAAACGGAAAATAAATACACCTTTCACTTAAGCTCTAATGATACCGTACGCAACTGACTTTACTTACAGTTAAATAATTAGACATTTCAAAGCTACTAAATCTGGCTGAAAAGAAAAATTAAGAAAGTGTTCCTATCGACGGGTCCATCGCCGTGCTCAACTTAATTTAAAGGTCATTTATCACAGTTTTGTTTTACGTGACGGATTAGATACTGGTTTCTACGCGTATAATTTCAGATAATGGAAGAGGTTCAGATTACCTCGTTAGTGCGGTCTTCATTTAGGAATCTATACATGCAGTTCTCTAAAGGAAAGGGCAACATGAATCAAAATGAATCGACTATGAGACCAACAAGTGGATAATTCGAAAACAGCATTTCATCGTGCCAGTTATCAATTAAACTACCGGTTAATATATTTTTAATGTAGGATTTGGTCAAGATAAGTGAATGTTAAAGAGAAGCGCGGACCACCATGCCTTTCGTATTCTATTCCAAAATAGGAGCCGTTCCTGAATATTCTGCGATTACCCAACCTTGACTCTCTGGTGACATCCTTATCAAGGAAATTGGCTTACAAGGTATGTACAAATCAATAAATTTTGTAGTTGACGCATTTACGAGGATGCATTTGTGTATAACTTTGTATGTGTATGACACCGCCGAATATAGTTATAAATTTTAAAAGGTTTATATCTACATGCAAGCACAGCAAAATCGCTGGATACATTCCAGCAGGATTGCAGGGACTCGATGCTTAAGTAAATACTCATGGCGGAAACGCTGGGAGTATTTACTTTCTGTTTAGCCAGTAATTTCTTGCTAATTCAAATAAAGTATTCTAAAATTTAAAATATTTTTTTTCAAAAATTTTCATTTATGACCATTTTAAATACGTAATTAAGGATATGAAAAAACTTCTGTTTTATTTTATTTTATTATATGTAACAATTTTTAAAAATTATAGAATACAGCGTCCCGACCTTCTGAAATTGTAAAGCTGCGTCTTGGAGATTGATGGAGATTAAACAATTGGAAATTGAAAGTTTTTGGCCGTGCAAGAATATGGCGAAAAACTGCAAACCAGATCTTGACTGCTGAACACTTAGCTCTAACGAATTAAGAGTGAGAAAGTATTTACTTTGACGCCTCCAGAGAGTTAAACCTTATTCGCTAAAGGTCACTGACTGCTGAATATTACCTAGAGATCATTATTCAGGACCACGAACCCCTTTTATAACTTTTAGAAAAACTTTTCAAGTTCATTCAGGACTTACACATTGCCAACCAAGTATTAGAATACTTACAAGATATAGATATTCAAATTCATCTTATTCTCATCATCAATCAATCATATTCAAATCATCTTGAAATGGCCAAAACCTAAATTCGATTGAGCACTTTTGGGACATTGTGACAAGATTAGTAAGAGTAAGTAAGCAGATTAATTGATCTAGTTTCATAGGGGGGCATAGTTATATCACTACTCTATTGGATATACTGACAATATTCGCACTAGTAATCAGTCGGCCGCGACTCTGACTCTGTTGATTGGTTATCTCGCACTCAATCGGTGTAGTTGTGTTGTATTAGGTCAAGTTCATTACCGGTGAGCCGTGGAGTGCCCCAAGTTCTATTCTCGGCATTCTAATGCTTTCTACATATGTACACCGTGCTATATAGAACACATACGCGAGCCATATGTATTTAGTTGTGCAAAATGTGCAGGTATGTTTATGACACGCAGCTGTACTTATCGTTTCCTATTGGTGAGTTGATTGGTGCTGTTGATGGGATCAATTCAGATCCCTGCTTGGGTGATCAATCCCGCCAAGACCGCCGTGTTTCTGTTCGTGAGCGAATCCGACATCGATGCGTTTCGCTTGTGTGGTAATAAACCGTTCTGCCGTTGTAGTGGCAGCGCAAGCTAAATGTTCGGGACTTATTCCCGGTAATAGCTTTTGGGTATCGATCATGCATATGCAAGATGATTAGAGCGACGTACCGGAGGAAGCTTTACGCTTACAAGGGTCTCTTTTGTCGCCGTGTGAAATACATGTTATTTGAGAATACGCAACTACTACTTACCTGTTTGGACACGGTTAACTTTGGTGGGTTTGACATAGTGCAAAACTTTTGCGGCAGGTATTGATTTCAAATGAAAAAAATTGATCGGATCTGCTTCAAGATGTATGAATTAGGTTGGTTAAATATACGCGGTCGCACGGCTTTGAACATCTATTCTAAGTTGGTGTTGTACAAACGCCCGGTATATGTTGTAATGGTTTACGAAAGAAAAAAATTTAAATTTTGAGATTAATGCTTTTCAAAAATTGAGAAAAATGTTTAGTCTCTTAAGCACAAGATCTTTAATTGAGAGATAAATGAAGTTTTAAAAAGGGATATTAGAAATTTGAATGGCAACGAACCTTATATAGTAAAATTCTTGCACGTAACGCTACGTTTCTGTACTGCGTATATTTGCTTCTAGTTGGCACAAATGATAATCAAGTAAAGAAATTTAATTTCGTCGCCTACTAAACATAACAACTTGGTATTGACGTAATAGGTACTAAACCTGATATCACCAGAATATTCAAATACGACGACTCTATCGAGAACCTTGATCCAAGATGGTTCTTTTGAAACGAAAGAAATTAACACGATTTCCTACTAATCTGGAAGTCCTGGTAAGACATCACCTGACCTTCGCGTCCGCTACGTGTATTAGTTTGTGTACAAATTTTATTTAACTACAAGCCGAATTAACGATATTCGAGTAGATTCAAATTGTTGCCGAATTCTATCGCGTAGATGTAGTGTTATTCTACTATAGCGACAATACCAGATTTCATCAAATTTTATATATTTATGCGACATTCGTATAGTTCGACACTCTCAAATTGTCTATTTTTAACGCACATTTTTATGGTTGAAAATAGAACAGCGTACGTATGCTTTCAGGACTTGATTGTGACTGGAGCTATGTAAATGTCAATAAATGTAATTAAGCCTGTAATTATTATATCCTTCCTAATTCCATTCATTTGGCCAATAACCCCCGCAGAGAGCATTTAAATGGGAAATACCGTTCATTGTGTGAACGGAATGCGCACATATTTTGCCACAGACGTAAATTCTCCACATGCTATTCCCATCGACACAATTTAAACACCTCTTTTCAATTTCGATGTATAGATAAATCTATCGCTTCTGTTTCGTTCGTTTTGCGACTGTATATTTGCAATTGTAATAAATTCCTTGTTTATCTTACGCTTATTTAACGTATTGAATATGCATTAGGGATACATTTCGCTCTTAACTTTCAAGAAAATAGGTTTATGGTATACATATAACATCTCACGCTATCCTTTCTAATTTATAGGGCAATATTATACAGTTTCGTACAGCATTCGCAACGAACGTTGTCGTACTTGTTATCCAATGTCCACGGTAAACATGTGAATAAATACCTTTTTCCAAACTTAATTTTAATTATTAATATATGTTTGGTAAAAGATTAAATAATAATCGTGTCCTTATGTTGTATTCACATTATATAGATTTAATTTATTCTTTTATAGTATCACAAGGTATTGATGTACTTGTTCTACATAGCAAAAAAGTCTTGGCGTGTAGGTAAAATATTTAGATGAGATGTGTTACACGATGCCATAGAATATATGTTCGAATACGAGAAAGTTGCTTCTTTTACAGTATTTAAAATAAATAAATTCATCATGGTTATCTACTGTCTTTAATTTGAAGTATTTTCTGTGTCGTTCGACTTACAACTAATCTAAGGTAATTTACTTGTTTTATATTTTTACATAAACATTGTAAAGGCTATCGATTAGTCTTTACAAATGCTATGCGCAAGTATCGTCTAATTTAAGAACCAGAATGAACGCGTATGTTGTATATTGTATAGTTGTAGTAAGTAAGTGTCTCAAGTTATTTTGAGATTAACGAAGTAATGATCTTGAAGTAGGAGATTTTCGACCATTAGTAGAATAGAATAGAATAGATAATCTAAAATATAAAGAGCAAGCTTAATCTTTCCGTTTCTTAAGTACTGCATTCAGGTTTCACCACCACCAGATCTCGTATGTTATCAACGATTTCTGGACTAGTAGCCTCCACGTTCGGCGTCACTTATCGTTCGGTTGAAACCACTTATAAACCGTTGTAATCGAAGGTATAGATTTATCACAATGTTTTCAAGCAACTGTTTAATCTCCTATCTTTCATGTTCTTTCATGTTGTAATGTTCCATTAACATACGCAACCTACCTTCATAATTTTTTTGGAACAAAGTAATAACCCTGTATGACAGAAATTTAGTACGAGTTCCTCCAAGAGATGCAATAACTTCGATACACTCCATCTCTCTGTGTTTACGCCGATTTTTCAAACCGTCCTCATATGTATTTATGTATATCTTCGCGTATAAAATCGAGAAACATTGCCGGAAGCTCCGCCCAGAAAATAATTGTTCTTCATCCAACATTTAAATTCTAGACGAAAAGTCAATTCCACGCCGCCAGCGTCACAGCAAAAGATTGGCTTCGAAGTCGTCATGTACGGCGTTGTTTGGATTTTAAACCCACACTGTGGTGGACGCAAACAAATCAGGATAAAGTCGGCAAAGACCAAAAGTATACGATGTTGTTTGAAAAATTAAAACTTTATTAATAGTATGCTACTATGGTAGCACTTAAAGAGGCTTTTTGTTTTAAGAAGGTAGCATCAATCCTTTGATCAATGCCACAGCAAGATACTACAGCTCACTTTAGTGTGCAATAAAGTGAAGTGGACCGTTCTTAAATCTGGTAAATTGAAACCGTTCTTAATTTACGCATACACAGCCGTAGAGACTCGTGAGTCTGTAGTTTGTGTATATGTGTGTATCTCATCTAAAGCTACTATGAAGCGATAACTCGAGAAACTTTAATGAACCTGTTCCCGTACTTCCCTTTGTCGTGATTATGACATGCTTTGTTCTGTTTCTACTTACATTCAGGCCACTCGCATCGAACTACTTGTTTCGCTTTTCCGATTGTTGCGCTTATTACCCCGTGGAAGTCGTCCCGGTACTGAGAATTCGTGAAAATGTAAGTGTCCTTCACATATCGGCAAATCTTAACTGATGTAATACTAGTGGCCAGATCGTTGACAGATACAGGGCGGAGCAATAGCGCGATATTCTTTGATGGCACCTTTACCACTAATAATATAAAGCAATTTCCTATACAAAATCATAAACGTCTATGAATGCTAAACAACACATAAGTATCGGCACCTCCACACCGCATAAGTTTAATTTATTATACAGCAATATATAATAATTAGTCCGGGACGGCCGTTTCGAGGTCACGAATGGTCCTCGTCATCAACCAGTGACCGAGTGACCGGTTGTTGTATGGTGCGGAGGTGCCGATACTTATCATCCTACGCCACAGCCCTTGCTATCATTATTATTTATTATATGTATGAATGCCATAACCTAAAATTATTTTGGCATATATGGGCAATGCAAATGAACCTATTCAGTCCTTACCGGAGAATCTGATGTAGTATTTAGTGTAGTATTACTTAAACGCATTAATGAAAAGTCGTTTTTTGGTGGTCTTCAGAAATCTAGGTTGTAGAGCACTTAATATTTAGACTTATCTTTCGTGGCTATTAAAAAAAGAGTCTACATGTTCTTATAAAGGCAAATACATTTCCTTACAGCTTTTCACAGTATGTATATCAAAAGGAATCTTTGACATAATTAAGGCAAACTGCTATCAACAGTTTAAAAATTAAAAAACAATACAAAATTTGTATTTTGTATTGTTTATTTGCCCCGTATATAATCTAACTTGCTTCTTGTTTTGGTAAGGAAAATGGGTATTCCAAAATTTCGACCGACCGTTATTATCCGGGCGCACAATAGATGTACATTAAAAACGGAAAACTTTTTCTATAACAGCTAGTCCCCAATCGGTATCTGGAAACGACGCAGAGACAAACAAGGACTACACATAAAGACGATTTCGTCGGTTTCTTAATGTCTCTATATTGTCGTGGTTTGCCGAGAACTTATCAAATTATGAGCCGAATGTGTCGTCTGCAGCACGGAACGTGAGAAGAAGATACGGATAAAGGGAGATGGAATCTAGGTGATCGGATTTGTGGTCGATATGCTGTTGTGTCTTATACAACAGTAACGTATTCTATTTTTTTCTTCGTACTTTTGCTTTAGGTGTTCCTTCTAAATTTAGGAAAATTACAGTTAAGTGCGTTATGTAGTAAGCCTTTCGAGAAGTAGATGCCCGAATGCCAAGGATGATTATAATGTAATACATCGCGTCAAAGTTATTCAAACTATTTGGCATTTTATTATGAAAACGATTATCACTTACCGCATTATATAGAGTTATCACATGCAGAAATGTGGCAATGAACATAATAATACATTGATTTGCTAACTTCTACATAAAGAAAAATTCCGCGCATTCCGCGCTTCCAGAATGTTAGATGTAAATGAAAATCAGATAAGCAAACATTCCTTCTAGGCCTGTCCATTTCATACTAACTCGTCACTAAGGTGTTAATTAATCACCCCACGTATGTATCTTTTGATATTATAATGATACTGGACAATACCTTTTGTGTTTCTTTAACGGGTGATACATCGTTACACGCGCTAGAGCGACAATTCGATTGAGTATTTCTTGAAGTTTTCGGCAATTTATTTCTATCTTCTCGTGTTTTCGAATACACGATCAAAGTTTACTTCTTGAATAAAACTAAATAATAATCTGTATGATTTCAATATGAATACCAAAAGTTAATTATTAAATTAATTAATTAACTAAAAAAATATATAGATGTGTTTTCGGATGGTGAGCTCTGTTTTGCTTGCTAAAAGCTAGCTAAATAAAAAGCTAAAAGCTGTTTATTCTTAAAAAGAGAAACAAAGAAATGATCAGGGAAAAAATCACGGGAAGCAGAAACTGGCACTGCTTCGTCTCGCAAATGTGCAACTAAAATCAATTATAAATGAAAACTTAAACTTCAAATATAAAATTTGAAGACCAATTTAAAGACCTTTTTTACTGCAAATAAATGTAAATAAATAACAATTATTATTTGCTATTGATTCCTTAAATTTCATTCAATCTGTATTATTTTTTAAATTTGTTCTAAACATTCTGTAAACACTATAAATACTTGTATCCTGCGATGTATAAACATTGTTATTCGTCTGTAAAAGAGATTCAAATTTCCGATTTAATCAGACTCCTGGTCGACACATCTGCTCTCAATACGGATAACTCTTGCTGAACGAGATCTCAAGAAGGTAGGTTTCGCTAGTCGGTTTATCCTGGGTTACGGAATCTATATCTCAAGCTTCGGAGTGTATTGCATACACTCTCTCTCTACGGGCTTATGTGAATCACCCCTAATCGGCGTTTCGCTAACAATCTTCAGCTGCTTAAGTCCGAGCCATCGTGTCGCGTATTCCCGCTCGTGTTTATTTTTTTCCGTAATTTCACAAAAGAGGTGTTTAAGGATACGTCCGCGATATCACTTTCTAACGTGTAATTCCCGTTTAACTTTAATTTAACGAATAATGTCTTGTTTTCTTTTTTATGTTAATGGCATTATTTATTTTCACTCACCCATTTAAATCATTGAACTCTGGACAATTAATTAATTAAGCCACGTTTGGTAGGCGCTGATGCACGCAGGACTCGACACCGCAAAGCTGAAGTGTTCAGGAAGGCAATTACCCTTCGCCCATGGATTAGATGGACATGTCGCGACTCATTTCATGCAAAGTAAGAGAGGAATATCATTTTATTTAGCATAAACACTTAAAATTCTTTAAAAAATTTCATTTTGGAGATGTTCATAAAGCTCCTTATACTATAAGAGGGGTCTGATCAAATACTAAATTCTGTTTTAGGTAGCTAGTAGAGGACGTGTGACACCTCATTAGCCAGTTGGAATTGCCTTTTATTGCTGGCTGTTCTTGAAAATTACGAAAATGCTCAACTTGTTTATGTGAATAATTTTCTAGTACTTACCCTGACACCTAAAGCTTTGTTAATTATATGCTATACCTGTTTGTAACAATCAAACATTCTTTTAAATTAATTATCCATCTAGTTAGCATTGGGCCAATTCAGAAAGAAGATAATGTTCGATTTGTTTGTAATCTAACTGCATAAGATTTGGTAGCACTCTTTGTTACTAAATTATTATCTTATTATTGTTTACTCGTCTTTGGCCGTTGTTTGGAGATTGTTTCATTTTGCGCCGATTATACATACCACTACATCTAGTAGCGATTTCGGCTTGTACCGTGTGATATCGTTTTTCATTAAACGGAAACTTTAAATGTCGCCCAAAATCATATGGGTCTTCTTCAAGAGAGGGAAAAGTGTTCGCACGATTACTTAGCGCGTAAACCACCCCAAAGACTAAATTAACTGAGCGGGAAGCAGTTGATCACGGTAATTCAGCATGCGAAACCATAGCTGATGCAAAGGTCAGTTGATTTGTAACCGCTCTTTTCTCTCCGGAAGAAGCTCCCTACGATTTCGGACGAAACGTCGAGTTTTCGTTTAACAAAAGACAACATGATACGGTCCGAACCCGGAACATATTTAATTTTAAACAACAGTACGAATTTACAGAAACAATGAAAGAAAAACAAAAAATAGTTCAAATCGTTTCATTGTTTTTCAAAACGCTTCCTATTAAGTGTTACCACTTTGAAGGTGGTATCTCCAAAATATGAATTTTGATGGTGTCAACAGCTCCTTGAGCAGATAAAAGTCGCTGTCCACGTCCTTTTCGTTTGTCGTCATGCAATGATCAATTGCTTTCCCTGATTTTATCGATCATTTCGGAAAAAGTAATTTTTATGCACTATTTAGCATTAACTGCCCTTCGATCATCCAAAGCAATGTTTGCTCCATCTGGGATCACTCAAACAGTTAATTGTTGCCTAGTATCCAGCTTGCCCGAATATATCAAAGTTCCGTCGCCTGTTACGATTTCGTATACGAATCTTGAAGTTCCTCTGTCGAATTCTTTGAACATTTCTTTATAGCAACTGCCAACGTTCTGAGCTTGCACACGAATATATCGATCTTCAGTATGTTTAAAGATGCCTGTATTTTACGGTAAGTCACATTTTTATTCTCTTTAATCATGTTGCGCACAGCATCGATGTCTTTGGGGACAACAATCGATCTTGATCGATCTTTACGAAATTTATCGAGGGAACTACGACCAACACGAAATTTTACAAAACAGTTGCAAACAATCTTTTTTGATGGAGCTTTATTAGTAAACGCTGAACGAAGCGATTCCAGGCATTGTAATTGAATTAGAACTGAAATCGTAATAAATCATCCGACCTACACGTGAAATTTCCATTTCTTTTACAAAAAAATGCTTGTTTTAAACGCTCATTAGTGAACAAATCAGCATCGATTTGTGCTCTATCACCGCTTCAACAATAACAAGAGGTCAAGATTGATGGAAGTAGTAATGTCAAATCTCATAGCGCCATCTAGTGGTCGTTTATAGAAACTTAAGGTGCTACCTTTGTAGATATGATGTAGACGTGAAAATATATCCGTGTGTTTGTAGTAACTATGTACGTATCTTTTCGATTTCGTTAAAAATTCTCGCTATACTTTTATTATGTAATTCAATAATTCGAAAATTAACGCAATTGACCTCTCCACATTACGTTTTGCGAGCGTGTCTCTCAATTCGTTTGAAAGCCATTGCAGTAACCACCGTCCAAGGCAAGCGAGAGACGGAGAAAGAGAGCGACGTAGATGTTACGACTTGGAAGAAAACGTTATACGTGCGTTTCTTTTTTGTAGTACATAAATAGGTTGCACCTGTCGTCCAAGAATTTATATTTTTATTACTTTCTACTCTCTTGGTCAAGATCTGTTCGTTTAATTCTCTTTTCAATTAAGCAACTTTGTTTTATAATACATGTATTTGTAATGCAAGAAGCGCAGAGGCGCTTTTGATTATGTGATAATAAAGTTTTTATTTAAACAAATATATATTTTACCATGTAACCAGACGCATTTGCTGCGCACCTACATTGTATATACCCTGTCACAATTAAATTAAACTGAATTTATCTTATTTATCTTATTTATCTTATACTAAGCGAGGTATGCTAAGAATGTATATACAGAATTTTGAATAATTGTGGAAGGTGATGAAAGAAATTGATGTTACACGTGAAACGCATATAATACATTTTAAATGCAGGCCACGTTCTGGCGTAATTTTGATTCATGCTCGTTTGTTTGCTTACCATTTAAAAATAACAGATTAACTTGTTCGGAAATATCTTAAATATTTATTTATTATCTTAGAAAACATAAAACGCGCGTGCTAAGATTCTGGGTGGAGGTGAGACTAGCAAGTAGCTGAAGATAAACAACAAACATTACCTGACACGAAATATTTATTTCGTACGGTTTGACGTAACTTTTTACATGTTTATTCTGCATTTATTCACATTAGATCCACGAATATCTTCCGGGAAAAAAATGGAAGACGCAGTAACTGGTTGTGTTTTGTTTATTGTAATGATAGTTTTCAGCAGATCCGATGAATTTTATTTTCAGAAGGTAGTTTATACTTGTCACTATCAATTGTCTAACCCTCTTCAGTAATATTAATGGTTTACCTCTGTATGATATGCATTATTGAATTCCTGCTTTATAACACAATTTTTCTAAAGTATAGTGGCGGCCCAACGGGGTGTATTAGCTTTCTTCAAGCTTGTCATAAGCTCAGAAGTCTTTTAATGTGTAAGTTGTGTGTATAAATTGTGTTCCATGGCTTTGTTATTGTCACCCCCTCGAGATTTGTTGATTCTAGCGGGACTCGAAAACACTGCTGAGTCTTAAAACTGCCGAGATTTAAAACATCTTTTGTTTCTAAATCTAAAAAAAGAATGTTGGCTAGTCGAACTCGATTTGCCTAATGCTAATCATGTAAAATATCTGTTCAAATTACATAGTTCTTTGTATTACTGACGTTATGAAGGAGTAACTTGGTTGCAGAAACGGCAAAAACATGTCCGTGTGTTAGTATATTTTTTTCCTTTTGTTTTCTGTTGCGTTTGACCAGAATTATTCCGTCAATACCATGACTACCTTAGCATTACATTTTTCTTGTTTATTTGTTTAATTAAAGGAATGTTTACATTAATTTCCTTTACGATCAAGGACATCAAGTACATCAATAAACTATCTTCAACACTATTTGGAAAAGTAGCTAACATGCTTAGAATGAATATATAAACCAACTCGGTAGTCTGTAGCCATTGATTAAGTGAGAGAATCAGAAGTTGAAGAGTGCATGAGTAGAAGCAGGAGTAGGAGGAAAAGACGCCATCCGAAGGCAAAGAACGAATATATGAAATTTATAAAGATTTTTGCCTTGTTACTATGGTGACACCAGATCAACGTCAAATTTGTCGAGCAAGCAGGAGGTTCGATGGATGAGGATTAAAATTATAGGAAAGCAAATAAAGATTTCAAAAATTAGTGCTTTAACAATCCAGCGTTGCCAAAATTGCTCACCCAGTTTAGAAAGAGTAACGTATCGAATGTAGCCGGATATCTTTAAGCCGTACGAAACCGGCAACGCCACCAAATAGTGAACGGGGATGAAACAATGCTTCAATACCACGATTGTTTTTCTAGAAGCGCAATGGAGAGAGATGGGAGAATGAGAGAAGCGCAATCGTCTTCCCGCAAGGCATCGGGAAGGCGAACCCACATCCGAGAATTCCAAGGTGACAAAAGCACAAAAAAATGTGATGGCTTCAATTTCTTAAGGTAACTAGGTCATCTTATTAATCGACTTTGAGAATCGCAACGCTGTAGTAAACGTAATCTATTATCTTGACTTACTGTGCCAGTTACCAGTTACAGACCAGAATCGTCGAAGAAAACCGGAACCGGATGTACGAAAATACTTTTATCCACGTAGTTGTGATTTCGAAAGTTGGGCCAGTGTGCGCTAGTGCGCATTCAAGGCACCGGATTACCTAGCGTACAGACCTGACCTTGTGACTACTTAGAATTTTCAAAATCAAAATCGAAACAGAGATATTTTTTCTACACTTCGTCTTGAAAAAAGACCAACAGTACTCCACTCTCTAGTAAATTGTGATCAGTTAACTCTTATGTACACATGAATGATAGCACCTTGCAACTTTATTCTTGACAGTAATCTTGGTACTAAGTACCTTCTAGTAATGTAACAACTCATTAGTGTTATAAAATTGTACTAAAAAAGCGTTAGTACATCATTAAAGTGTAATAATCCAGTTTTAATCTATGAGGTTAATGGTCTTAATACGCCGTTATAAAAAAAATCTACTAAAGTTTACTATGTACATGTATATATAAGTGGCATGGTTATACAATAATGTACTACACTTTATTTACAGAAACCATTACGAAGCATTAACGTAATTATTCCTCAGATAAGAGGATATTTTCGATTTATTTAATACCACCTGGTTCTAGACCAGTTTCTATTCAAGTTCGGCTATAGTGGATGCAATCCACTTATTAGGCTTTTCATTTCCTACCTGATACTTTTCACTTTTGCCTATATCAAAAGATATTTAATAAAAATAAAAAGCTATTAGTTCAAACTATTAAGGAACGCATTTATACATATATCGAGATGATGAGGCGGTTTCTAGTCTCAGCCTATCGTTCAAGAATTACTATAGGTATGCATCAACTACATATATAATTTTCGTTAATGAATACGAAATTGCTAGCAATCCCTTTTTGATTTTGCTATGAAATAACCTAATCCAAGAACGGCAGTAATTAAGTAAAAATTTTAATTAACGTTACATTCAGTACTAATTACGCAAGTGAAAATTGGAGCATTATTAACTTCATATGGTTTATTATTAGCGCACCATATTATAAAATATTATTAGAAGGCGTCCGCCCTTTTAATTAATTTAATCAATTTAATGATTACTTATAAATGCTTGTAAACAAGTAGATGGGTTCAATTTAAACACATTAACATATAAACCAGTTGCGGAGTTTGTAATGCGAGCATTGTAACTGGTTTATACGAGATGTTTCAGAATTTCATTTCGAACTTCAAGTAAGCATGTTTTTCTATACTTTCTCAATAAATTTCCCTAGAATAAAATTTACTTCGGTTGCCTTATCTTCTCACGTAGACGTCGCAAAATGTCAGATATCGTACAGGCCGTTGCAATCCTTTTGATATTCTAGAACTGTACCTATTATACAAATGGTAAGTCAAAATTTTTAGATAGTACAGTAGATACCATAAGTTATCACTTAAAAATATTTTTTTGGATATACAGGGTAATCGATAAGTAGAGAGGAAAAAAGCGAGTGAAATCATATCTTTTCTGCAGCGACTAGACAGACTCGTGTCTATTCGTCTCATAAGAAAGGGATCGCACTGGTTTCCCCCAGAGTCGACAAAACACGAGCCAATCTAGTCGCTGCAAAACAAGCATCATTTCACTCGCTTTTATCCTCGTTATCGATAAGCAGCGACCCAAATTCGTTTCGATATTAAATATAATAAATTTAAATTATAAATATCTTGAAACCTATTTAAAATAGACAAATGAAGTTTTGTTAGTTTGTTTCCAGATAAACATCCTGCCTTTAAAGATATTCTACAACCTTTGTTTATCAAAAAATTTTAATAAATAAGATGGAAAAGAAATAATAGCCAGGAATATATAAAAGAGACAATTTATTAATAAATTAGCTTAATACAGCCTTCACATTAGACAGTAAAATCTAATCCATTTAGGGGATTATTCATAACTGTCAAAAGGTGTTCTACGTCAATCTTACTTAATTTATTTTACTTTACCTCAAGCAACAACATATGAGGAAGTTCTAAGATCAGAATAGAAGCTATCCAATGAATTGATTCTGATATAGGACAAAAGTCAAAATGTACGTATGTAGTTCTTGATAGTTAAGATAATAGTTAGCTTATAGGCTTTTGCTGGTTCATTATTCCTACTTAACTGTTACTTAGCATGAATCTTTATCTTAATTTCGCCTTGATCCTATTAAAATGCAAATCTCATTTAGTTTGCACTATGAAGAGGGCGATAAAATTTTAAAGTTAATCAAATTTTAAAATTAATAACCCTCCGCGAACGTACTTTGAAATATGGACTCCATCATCGTCATTAAATTGTTATATCTGGCTGTAGAACTAAAGACGTATGCCTGAGGATATTTGTATGTATGTACAGGACGTTTTAAATATACAATGGGTAAAATTGTGGACAAACTTATTACACAAGGCAACTTCATCAAGCATATTCGTAATCGTTAAAACCAAACAAATATAACAACAAATTAAATTTTTTTACGTTTGTTATTTATGTATCTTTATGTTTCAATTTTCCAATTTATTGAGTTTTTGAAACTTGAATTATTATTTTTACTAAACATCATTTAACTGGCGAATGATAAATTTTGAAATATTTTTAACGCTTTTTGCATATTTTCGTATAAAAAAAATGTCTTAATTTTGAAATGCCGCACTACTAATCCATCAAAAAGAATCGATTTTGACACAAATTAGTTACGTATTTTCAAGATTTTAATTTTCCGGACAAGCGTTAACAAGTGCACTTTGAAAGTAGTTTTTCATTAGACTTTTTGATATAACCGAGCAACCTTCCCTATGAAACCTATTCATTGAATTATAGCTTAGATTTGAAGGTAATTGTAGGCGTTTTGTGTTATTAAAGACCTACTGAAAAAGACTGTTTTGGAGCTGCTTCAAAGCACACTTCAAAATTTAGATTGGGCTTACCTTATGGTTTCTTACGTGTAGCGGTGCTTGTTTGAAGTATATGAACTTTAAAACTTCTTATAAGCTCAAAGATCTTTTATGTGTAAATGGCATCCGTAAAGTATTTCATGGCGTTAGTAATTACCACTCCTTTGTTGTAAAAAATAAGTTGCAGTTAGTTTTTCCCCAACAAGCGAGCATAGCGCGTAATCAAGTGAAAGTAATGTAAAAGAGCTTATATGTATGTCCTTATACGATTTTCATTTATTTTTAAGCTACAGGATAATTGTAAGTAAACGACATTTTATGCTTTAATATTCTTCTAATTACATGGGTTGTTTTAACAAGTGTTGAAAAATACTGCCATTAACCTTTAAACATTTTGTTTCGTCTACGAAGGACGTCTGTTGTTTTCTTAATTCCTTCACGTCTTGCTTTAACATCAGTTGCGGCATTGTCGGTATCTACATTGTAAACTTAATGTTATCACTGTTATCAGTCCTACAAGCAACAGTACAGTGGTATATGGAGATTTTGGAATACAACTAATAGGATCACCGCAACCAAGCTAAAGTCTTGAAAGCTTATCGTCCAAATGTTAGTTGATCTGACGAGCGAAATATGTAGGAGGCCCATGATACTGATAATATTGGTATTTTGATGTTCAAAAAAACATCCTCTAGTAGTGTTTATAATTCATTTTGTAAAAGGACTTCGGTAGTGCTCTTCTATAGGGCAATTCTCCAAAATGGAAGGATCAATTAAACAACTGTAGACCACACTACATGTTGATCGCGTGATACAACATAACAGTTATCCAGCATTCACCAACAAAACTCCAACTCAATCTAATCTTCCGGTCGTAGATGCTGTGTCCACTGAATGTGGTACGAATAAGCGTTTTCCACGGAGTTCTTTTGTGTGGAATGCCGAACTGGAAAGCATTCCAGTGTCTCACAGTTTGTAGACGTATTCGTTTTTAATAGGAACAGCAGCTGCGACATTTCCATTACAAAAACCATAAACAAACATGAATCATCATTTTTGCGGATCCCATATCTCAATAAGTGCGTGGCATTTTGCGACAAAATAATGTATACATTCGAAAATACGCGTTAAATCAACAATATTATTTAAATGTCGAAAGAAGTGATGCAGACAGCTGATGTGTCGTATGTGATAAGAATCGAAAGAAGAGAATCGATCGATTTACAAGAACCTTAGCTAAATTCTCCAATTACGCTAAAACCTAGAAACGAACGAAAATCGGGACAATATATCATTATTTTTACATTCTTGAAGTCTAGTGCGTTCATTCCGACACATCCTATATTAATTTAATATATCATTGTTTGAAGTTAATATTTTTAGAAAAACGTTGTTCAAAGAGAATGGTTCTTTAACTAATGGACGTTATATGAATTTTACTTGTTGCTAATTACGCATTATCAGATGCGCATTCCAATGCTCGTAGAACGCCCGTTTTATTATTCGTATACTATCACACAGCCTTGGGACGTGTTAAAGGAAATAAATACTGAATTTAAACGGAATCTGCCGTTTTATGTTTACTATTTTACGACTCAAAACGACGAGAAACATAGAAATTCCTAGATCGGCCCGTTTTTTTTTTTTTAGGAGACAAGATGGTAAACTTTCTAGTAGATTGCTTCACAAGTTGTGACTCTCTAGTATGGGATGATAAAATATAGGTTAATGATTTGAATTACATTATTTGAACGTTTGATTAGAAGATTACACAACACATGAGAAATAATAATGAACGAATAAAAGTCTAATCGATACATAAATTGTTAGTTTATTGTATTGGTTCTATATACATATTTTAAAGGGAAAAATTTAACTTATATTTGTGCAGTATTTCTTTGTTGTATTTGGGACAATTTTAACATTTATTAGATATTTACACCAAATTCATACGGGTTTGTGTTTTCCTTTTTCTATTTAATTTATTTAGTTGGGGCGCAATTGCTGATAGTCACTTATATGCTTAGATTCTAGATTGGCTCTGCTTACAGACGTTCATAACAATTTTACCATCTTACATACAGCCAATAGAGGCTATGGGCTTAACAACCTTCAATCTTTAGGAATCTCAAAACACCAGCTAGGAAATGGGAACAATTCTCTTAATGCCTAATCGTAACTTGAATCATGCTTTATACTCTTTATATTCTTTCTTCTTTTATATTCTTTCTATTCTTTATATTCGACATGCGATTTCCGTCTTGTACAGCTTAGATTACTAGTAGCTTTTCTTATTCACTTTTCTGTGGCATTAAGGGATCAAAGCACATCAGCCACATTAGCATCGCCAAGCACATATCACACGTCAAACAGTCAATAAGAAACTTAATAATGGCTTCGTACATTTCAACCGAATTTTATTACGTTAAGTACTATTAAGTTCTCAAACAAATTTCGTCTTTGGTATTTATACAAAAGCACGTGGTTTAAATCAATCACCTCATATCGGCATGGGCAAAGTGGAGAATTTAAAGTCTTTCGTTTGTGTCAATGAGAAACAAGAATATCCGAATTTTAATCTAGCAATAACAGGACGGGCGCATAGTGACGCTCTAGGGTTACTATGGCAATGTGTACGAAAGATTGAGGTTTTAATAATGGTGTGTTGCGTAGGATGATGATCCCATTTTTCTTTTTTTTTTTTTTAGAAAGAATCTTTTGAATTTAGATAAATCCTTTGCTTCGTATGTGTTGGGATTTATTATTTCGTCGTTAGCTGCTGACGTCTTTGCTAAAGAATCGATCATTAGGAGAGACTCCTGCATGACTCCTAAACAACGAGATTTTTTACATTGGTATCTGTAAACTTATTTACTTGTTTTTGAGATCTAACGAACGCATACGTCTTCTTTTTTTTCTACTCCTTTTTTTTTCATTTTTTTCTATTATCATCTTGACCCATTAATATTTTTATGACAAACTCAGTAATAGTAATAGTAAATTTTTAAATAGTTCGTTAATCCACTTTATTATGTTACCGGTAATAGTTTTGTTATGTAGTGTTTTTACCCTTTTACAAAGTTTCTCAATTTTTATCAAATGGCAAACTATACAGTCTTCTTCAGAAACCAGTGGTCGTAAGTACGTTATATGGCGGTTTTATCAATTTTTCACTGCATTATCGAATTGTATGTAATTTTCCACTTGCTATACTACAATTAAGAAAAAAATGAAATTAAAAAAAGCTGTACTAATTTAAACTTTTCTTTGTTTATTTCTTTGATTATTTTCACTTATCTACATTCAAAGAAAAATTTTCAAACATTGCGTTCTAAATCGATTTCTAAATTGCTTTTGTAGTTGGCTTAATGACACAATTTTGTAAGTCAGTGCCTTCTTTAAAAAAAGTAATTCCTTTTAAAATAATATATTTGAAGTAAAAATCGCGTGTGTAGCGTTACTTTTAAGGATTCATATCTTTTTCATTTTCGATCGTGGCATGAAACACAAAAACGCAGCATAGTGAAACTGACTTACTAACAAGGGATTAAAAGATAGGATTTGAAAGCTTTTGCACTTTTTTAATTTGTACTCGACCTAACTGAAAAGCTCAAACCATTCAACTTCTATAGAATTTCGACAGACTAAGAAACAAACGGTTCCTAGTTTAATGCGGCCAACTAGTTCCAAGCAAACTCGCGTAACTATTTGAAAAGCCTTACAGAAAAATTTCGTTTTTTAAAGTATGTACTGTTGAATAAATGTATACGTATGGAGTCGTACATGTGTCATTTATTAAAAATGTCGGACGGATTTTGGTTTTTATAGAGTTTGAATATGAAGAAGTAAACATGGCCAGAGCTTCTATAAACATGCAGATACTTGTATTCAATCGCAGAGAAAAGGATATTTCAGTACCTGGAATAACGCAACATGTAGGAGCTAGTGATTTAAAAGGCAGATAGGAGGTCTTAGGTTAGGGATATAATATCAGCGGCAGCAACCTTAAATATCCCTCCCTCTCTAACAGGATAAGGCACAGATCGGTGTATCCGTAAGACTGAATCAGTTGCAATGGTGCCAATTTGAGGATTTATAATGTGCTAAAATAACAGTGATGTAGCATTATTAACTACTTTACAACATCCATTAATTAGGGCAATTAATAACATTACTCAACTTATAAAATGATATATAAACTGCATCCATGTACATAAAAGCCTGTACTGGCAGCTTTACAAATTGTTGAATTTACAAGAGTTTATCTTATCCAAAAATCTGGTGACGTTGGTGAAGCGCGTAATTGCAATGGCTTTTTGTCTAATCATCATAGTACGCATATGACGAACACAACATCCGTTGTAAAGCATGCGCTCGAACATAGCAGGTCTACGGTTACCAATTTAATTAACCAAACGGTTTAGCAGTTTGTCTTCGATGTTGTGAATGCGCGTGGTGGTCTGTGTAGACCTTACGAGGGTGATTGATCGTTATATTATTGGATAGACTAGATAAGTCGAACATTTTCACGGTTACTTCTAAAGCGAAACAGAATGCTTGGTTTCAAACATTTCAAAATTTTATTTATTGTACTTTCATTATGCATGTAATAAAAGTTGGTAAAAGTCTTAATTATAGTGGCTGCTATCTTCAAATCAACGGAATATTTTGAAGTAGTTATATATACATTGTATCAACATTGCTCAAAGTTTTGTTGGCCTTTCGGAACGTACATTGCTCGCGATGGAAGGTTTACGACCAAAGAATTTACTCCTCTTTCGGTATGTGCTGGCAAAGCAACATTTAACAGAGGCCTCATAGTGCACAGCAATCCATTATCAACTTTGTATGTATAAACTATCTTTCTTCAACAGGATGTTAATATGTCTCTTTATGAAATAATTTTTCGACTACTTAATTGCCATTTCCCATAAGGAAGAGCATGAAAATGAATTCAAAATTCACTTAATGCAACGAGCAACTTAAATACTTCTACACAAATGAATAAATGTATTGTATACGTTTACTATGCAAATTAATACGTTTTCATGCTTATTTCACGCGTAATTTACACCTAGGAACAAAAAATACATATTAGATGCTGCATGAAACAACAATACAATTTGTGTACGCCAAAGAAGCGGTTAGGTGTAAAAATATTCATGAGGCATTCGTAACCGCCATTCACAACTGAACGATTTTTTCCTTACCCGTTATCTTCACCTCGACTTACGTGTGAGCGTGTTCCTGCACAATTTAAACTAATGAAACGCGATTTAAAACAGTACACGTGAATTATTTAGTAAAGGTCGGTCAGTAGAAATAAGGCGTAATCACGGACAATTACGTTGGCGATATGTAATTACACTACTCAGGGACAACCTGGAACTGAAAATTCGCCGACAATTGGCCTTCTTGGAAAGCAAGTAACGAGCAGTAAAAATGGCGAAACAACCTTATTATCTGTGATATTTAAAAGCTGAGCTGGTTTTAAATAAATAATACGCATATCTATTTATATACCGAAAAAAAGTATAATTTCAAAAGATTTGAAGTATTGAAATGGAATGAATATTAGGCTATTAACGTCAATGTTGACGAACATTCATTAAAAGGTGGTATTATTCGAGTGATTAAGGATTTAACTGCTAAATATTTCTATTTCATCTACTTCCTTTTAGTACGACATGATATACGTATGTGTTTATGCTTCAATTTAATAAATTATACCTACGCGGGAATACCTCATGGCAATGCATGCGCAGTATTCATCTAAGCGATCCTAATTAACAAATTGAATACGGTGACTGTTACCTCATTGGTGTTTTGCGATTACTGCTTTATCTATCTTTTTAGAGAAAAATGTTTTACGTATAAGTTGTTTAGATCAAAATGGTGTGTAACCTAAACATATTTTCAATTCTACAGGGTGCCTAGAAAGTTAAAGAAAATTAACTTCGCTAGAAAAGTTTCTTTAAATAGTGGCGCTGGTGTAACAATGCAATAAAAGCGACATAGTAGGCGCGTGCACTATTATTTCAAAATAACATAATCTTATATTAAGCATGTAGATTACAAAGTCATGATATAAACAAGTTAAATAAAGCTAAGGTTCATTTTGTGGAGATGTCTAATACAGATATACTATTTTTGCAACAAATAAACAAATAACTATAAATTCATTTCAGCTTTTGGAACTTCAAAGTAATTAATTAAGCAACTAATTGATTTTCTATAAAGAAAGACTTATAGCAAATCGATGATTGGTTAACGAATAATTTTGGTAATGAGCATACCCCCAAATCATCGAATTGTTGAGCCCCCCTAGTACGCAATAGAAGTAATTAACAGGAAGGAATATTCATAACTGACGCTTCTATATGGAATTGCCTGTACTTATATAACATTCCATTGAACAAAGCCAAAAGTGCAGTTATGAAGCATACATCCAGGAACATTTGTTTAATTTTGTATAAAAACAATAAAAGAAGAAAAATGTTTTGTTATAAATCATTTTACTGTTCTGCAAAGCATTTGTCATTAAATTTGAGACACTGGAAACATTTTTCCAAAATATTGTTTTTGAAGGCTTCAGTACTTTATTATTAGTGATAAGAATTGCTGCATATGCATTTATTGTTCAGGATTTGGGAAGAAAAGGAAGTTAGTAGGCGACAAATCAAGTGAATATAGACACTTACACTTGACACTTACGCTGGTTGACGCAAGCTTTTACGCTTGTGTGAACCATTATGTGGAATCCATTGGAAACAGATTTTTCAATTAAGTATTCAATGAAGTGATTCGTGGTATTATTGTGATGTTAAGCCTTTACTAAAATCGTAAAAACTCCAATAAAGATCTTCAGCTGAAATTTTGTCTTTTCAGAAACTCACCGTAAATAAACTGTTCCACCGATTTCTGTGTGCAAATATAAAAATAGTCGTTAGAAATCGCAATAGCGCCCTACAGTGGTCATTTATACAATAATATATAATAATATATTATTGTATAAATTATAATATAAAGGAATAATAAATAATAAATAAATAAATAATAACAATAATAATAATAAGATACTATCGTCGTATGCAGAATATGTCAATCAAAGATATATTTATTGGAATATTGATTGCCGGTATTAAAATTTGAAGCCAGTATTTGCTAATAGGGCACATAGCATCCCGCGTAGTATTTTTGAAGTATTTTGCGGAAAATAATCGAACAAAAAAAATAATTGCTATATACATATTTTCGCACGCTTTAATAATGAAAGTTGTTGCTCGATGGAGTTGCTGCAAGTTTTCTAAGATGATAATTGCAGTATTTGCCGACATTTAATTACAGTCGATACTGCCTATTTCGGAACGTCGCCACTTTCGCAGCTTCTTCGCGGAAATGTTGGCGCGTTTCTTTATAACTCCACGTTTCCTTAACCACTAACAATATAACAGTTTTACATTTACGGACATGTAAATGTATACTAAACATTGACGCACAGCTGTTGCTGAAAATGAATGAGTGAGTTTTACATTTTGTAATCAATGAAGGCCTTCGCCAAGGTGGAGTGGTCATTTTGCCTCTTATAGTAATTATAGGACGATCATTCGTCTACAAAAGTATAGTACAATAGACATAAAATCTACAAACAAGAACCAACAAGATATGGAGAATGTGATTGAACGAATCAGAAATGCTTATACGAAATTCAAGAAGACATACTATCAGTTCTGGACGGTCATTTGAAACACGGATTAATAAATACATTGATGTTGGGGGCCATTATTTGAGTACTTATTTCAATTGAAAGATGGCGGGAGGCGAGGTTAATCAAGTATCCCGAAGATGGTACTACGTCCACGTCGTTGTTCTTGTGTTACGCTAAAAGTGGTTTATCCATCAAAATTTATCTGAAATTTGTAAAATAAATAAAATTTGTTTTCAGATTAATTTTGATTAATCGCAATAAAAAGATGGTATTTTTATTGTAAACGTATCGTATTCGTAGGCTCTCGGTAGGAAAAATTGAAACAAATTGAGGTTTGGCGATTACAGCGACATTTATCATGAATCGAAGAATATGTTTTTTAAGGTAACATTTTACTCTATGTATCATTCGTGCAAACTGTATATATCGAGGTGTTATTAAATGTCAATGAATCCGTTATCGAACAATTCCGCAGTCTAGACGTATAAATAAAGTTATTTTTATATATTACGGCAAATTGTTTAGCTAACTGATTTCTTATAGTTGAGATGTAAAGATGTTGAGTATCTGCCATATCGTGTAACAGTCAGTTTTTCATTGCCAAATTTAATAATACAACTAGTGACGGTATTACCTTAGTTTGGGCAATATTAAAGTTATTGTTGCACAATAAATCTCTTAAAAATAAAGAGCATTTAATGTCAATACCTACAGTAACTTACACTTGACAATTTAATAACTGTCTAAATTCATTCCAACGTCTGCGTTTTATAACATTATCTCTTGCAAGAGCTTATTAAATCATCGAGGTGAATATTTAGCATACTTGCCAGTCCATTAAACTTTATTTTCTCTTTACATTTTCTTAATACGTTTTCCGATATATAGCGCATCTGGAGCATGGATGAAGTATAAATTTCCTTGAAAGTTCTATACCGGCGACATTAGAAAAGCCATTATATTGGAACATGTATTATTTATTAGCTATTTTAAAATGTTTACTGGCGTACTTCAAAACAAAGGAACATTAAAGCCACGTATCTGTGTTAAAAATACAAAGGCATAAAATCAGATGTATCGCCTCGCGTATTTCAACTGAAACTAAGTCTTATTTTATTGCTGCCTTTACCAGTTTCACCATTGCGTATTGCGCAATAAAAACTTCCACCGCGTAGTAGCCGCTTCAACAGCCACTCAATGTATCGTTTACCATTACAAAGAAGATGTTAGCAGTAGGTAGTTGAAAATAAGCAGTTTCAATATTGATATTTAAGTTTTACATTGTAATTCATCAAAACGGACAAGTTACGGTTGTTGTTAAAGTATCACGCTTGCTGCTAAGAGAGAATAGGAATCTTGGTTAAGGTCGTTGAATAAGATCGTTGATTTGATCGATTGATTGCACATATTGTAAAGTTACCTCGAAATCAAAGAAAGCAGATGTTTTACGTGATATAGCAATTTAAATAAGCACTCGTGTTTAAGTACTGCTAAATGATACACTAGCCGCAATTAAAAATGCATAATCAAAAAATTCTTGCAAAATAGTATGTATTCAAAAATGTGAGTACAGGACAATTTAACAAGATAAAATTAAATAATATATAAAAATTTAATAAAATTTAATAACTTTTTTGAATACATTGAGTAACTCAATTAGAGATTGAATTAATTGAAGTAGATACTGTTTCTAGGAGTATTTTGGTAGCACGAATCGGCCTTTTCTCCAGATCTCACAAACACCATATTCCTTCCGCCATAGTACCGTAAAAAAGTTGGAATTCATCATCCCCATTGAATGCCATTCGTTTCGCCACTGTTAGCACTTCGAAAACAATTTAGGAATAGTGCACATTAATTGCAGCCAGTGTAATTGCTCGTCGGATGATGATAGATTATATGTTTGACAATAGGGTTGTATTCGGTACAGAATCAGGGAATACCGGTAAGACATACAACTAAGAAACACGGACAATTTGTGGGTCTCCGGACGCTTCCAAGCAATCCAAGCAAATTGTGAAGGAGTTACCAAAAGTAATGAAGAAAATCAACGCTTTTAATAAGAAATACTGAGAACTTAGAAGCGCGTATTTAGATATTGTTCTAACTTATTAGCTCCACATTTACTAAAATTCGTTGTCGAAGTTATCGATATTGTCTTTAAAGGATTCAATATTTTCAGAACCAAAGACAGCTTAGAGATTTCCATCAAAAGTAATAAGTTGCAATTATCTGTTGTTTAGGTTTTAGTCTCAATTGCCTTCGTTATTCTTTTCATAAACGTCTTCACTGATTGGAGTACTGACTATTATATCTAGCACTTTCCAGCTAGTTTCTGAACATTACTTTTTAATAATAATAATAATAAACTTTATTGCCCAACAGATTAAATCCAATTACAGGACAACATGTAAAAGAAACGTAAATTGAGTACAGTATACAAGAAAAAATACATGTGAATATATATGCTAAATAATGTATATGCTACTCGATACATTATAGAGTAATCTAAACGAAAAGAAAACCAAAAATTGTATTACTAAACTTTTTAATGACAGGAAAAAAAAGATTAATGTGGAAAAAAGAAAAGTACAATGATGGATGAACGGAAAGAAGACGGAAAAAAATCCTCACGAGTAAAAGAAGGCGTCACTGTATAAGACGTTGGCGTTTCTAGACATATGGGTTAGTGGTGCCTTTAATAGTATGTTGGTGCATACGTGCCGTGGGGGTAAAAAAAGTCTCTGCAGATCTATGATTGTAATGAGGTATGGTAAAGTATGGTAAACTTTGAACGATTACCTCGTCTTTTGGTGATCATCACTTTTCTATTTCATTCTACTTATTTCCGATTCAATAATGAGTTCTTTTCTCGAAAGATTGGCTGTTCTATATGTGGTCTTATCAGCGTTTCAATAGCAGAAATTGTTATAAGCGTTTTACTAATTCCAATACTTTTGTCAATTGTGCATTTCCTTTTATTTTTCAATATGTTGACGATCCTCTGGTTGCTTTACCGCACAACAAAATTCAAAGCACTTTGGACGTTTTTCATTGGTTTCGATTGCAAACTTAAATTTACAGTAAAAACAGAAGAGTGTTCCTTTCTTTGGTATTAGTTCAAATTAGTTAAATCTTATAAGATATTTTCTAAGCGGTGAGCTATTTATGCGAAGTAGGTTAACCTGTCGAAATGGGCGTCACTAGATGTTGTGAATATGGCGGTACTTCTTTTTGTGTTGTGTAATAAGGTGCCAAAAGTATTTCGAAGCGCATGCACATTGTGTTGTATATCGGGCGCTTGCGATATATATTTTTAAAAGACGAAATAATTGTCTATTTATCTCATGTTACTTTTTTTAGCAATGCTTGCAATAAGAAATATATATATCACGACGAAGATGATGACAAGTTTTGGCATCCTGAGAGTTAGAAAACTTCGATAGAGGAGGGTGCACTAATGGTGAAGAAGAAGGAGTTAAATCAAAGAAATAGGAATTGACGGCTGAAAACGAAATCAATGATTACAATAAAAATGCATATACTTGTTCCCCCATCATTACACTAAATATTCAGCAGTTGTAACAAATGGCTAAGGTAAAAAAAAATATTTTGCAAAACATGTAATACACCATAATTACTTTTATGAATATCTTGCTTATTTTAAATGTTCAAGAAGGCTGAATGATGAAATGTTCTGGTGTCACATTTGGCATTTTTCTATTTTAACCTAAGTAAAAGCTAATGTCCCGTTAAGCGGAATAAGTACTTTTAAATAAAATTTCAAAAAAATTAAATTTAAAATAATGTGAGTTAATATAAACCTTCAACCTTTAATCTAACATAAACGTTTCTAACGGTAGTTGTTCTGAAATAATTTTTCTTGTACATATGCATATAATTTTTAATTGCGAGATGTTTCGTTAATTTAGTTAAATTTTTTACATTATGAATATTTAAAGGATGTTAAAGATTCATTTCATTTTTGTAATCGCTTTTCAATAGTTTGCCTAGATGACGAGTAGAATTAAGCTAGAAAAATGTTGGTTGTAGAACAAAGAAAATCATATAGATTAGACGCTTAAGAGTTCGTTAACTGGCGTTACAATTTTATAGTTTCATTGCATTGCGTTATTTAGTTCAACTTGTAATTAGAATGAAAGCAAAAGAGATGCATCAAATCAACTGATGCAGAGAAAAAGAAGCTGAATAACAGTTTGTGGTTTGTTTAGATGCACATGCTTCTATGAACACGTTTGGACAATAAGAGAAACTTATTCCTCGAGGGAATACGCTAAACTTTAATGTGAGATTTACAAGCTCCCCTACCAAATCCGTTGTATATATACGTATATAAAATTCACAAAACAAGATGAAGTCTATTGTATGCATCTTCAAAACTATCTATAACTAAAGCGTTTATGAAAACTTATAAGCATTTTACTTTGTTCGTTATTCCTTTCGCGACAGACTGAAAGACCTTGCTTTCCACTCTTCTTGCAGCGTAGGTACATTAAATATAAACAACTTGAAGAAGAAATTCCAAGTTATTATTACGCTTAGCTTCTCTGCAAATTCATATTTCTCTTTTATTTGCCGTTGGTGGCATTTCTAGCATTAAGAACACGTTTTAAATTAAGGCGAAGTTTGCTTTTTGTTTCGCGCGACAAGTTGCATGTGCATAGCAGCGCTTCGAAAGTACTGAATTTTTACGTCTAGTAGAGAGTTCTCTAAATATCCACTTTAAATGGTGTGCAACGTGCTTACACCTATAGGAGAGCCTGTGTTCAGCCTTCAAAGTGCTGTGTTTATGAGACTGCTGGTCTCCCTTTGAACTTGTTAAATGTAGTAAAAACTAAATTTATTGACTTGTCTCTTTTGCATGTCTACGGAAAGCGGATACGTTCGGCACCAACGTCGTTAGAGTAATTAAACGCGTAGTTTATCTCAGGAATGAAAGTACAAAGAACCGATGGTTTAGAAATTTAGTAAAACGTTTAAATTATACATGACGGATGTAAAAGTAATATTATCGAGTGCTTAATTTTCTAGCAAATTGCGACAATAGCGCCAAGCATTTGTATAGCAGTACAAAAGAAACGTTTTTCTAACTTAACAGGGCTAACTTCACTTGGAAATGCTTTATAAACAATGCTTGTAAATTTTGTTTTTAAGTATTATGTATTTACATATATTACGCGTTTTTGGAGAAATTGATATTAATTGTACAATGTCCCTTGTTCTGAAATGCTTGCTTGCTGCAGTATTATTGCTGACGGAGCTTAAGTTGCTCTCATCATTAGAAGCTTAGGTAGAAGATACATCTGGCAGAGTGTAAGGAGCTTCTTTTTTTTTCTAAATCCTCCAAATATCCTTCTGCAATGTTTAAGTTTTTCCAGTCGTCGCATCTTTTGATTGTGTTTGCAGCAGAATCTGATGGCAAACTAGAAAATGATCGTCGAAAACCTTGACCAGTACATGCCTTGGCAATTTGGGAAATATTGCATCTCACCGAATGTATTTATACCAACCGGTTGAAATGTGCACTTGTTATTGGTATATTTAATAAATTAACGTCGATAGGGTGAAATTTATCAATTTCCTATCCTGTTGATTTTCGACTTTTTCGATAGCTTTCTCCTTTTCTTTTTAAAATGAGTTTGTATTGCTTAATGTTAAATGTGTTTTGTTTAGCGTGAGTTCTAGCGGGCATGCCAAAGGTATAGACTTCCATATTCTAGACTTCTTTAAAATATGATGGTAAAACTATTTTTCAAAATTTATGATGTTTGCATCCACATAAGTCTAAGAAGCGATTGTACACAATATCATACTATCGCTTTGCCTTCAATAGCAGAAAATTTAGAGTTGCTTTACTAACGAGCTCCGGTGATATCAATTAGTATGCTTTCAGTAAAATAGTTCGTATCTTTGTACATATGTAAATATTGTGCAAATTGTTAACCAATTGTTGTATTAAATCAAATCTGATTATCTCATGACGTAATCAATTGATATATGGTGGAAATTACTTTGTCATCAATATTTGACTTATTGACACGTATGACTGAAACCTCGCAGTTTTCAGCGTGCTTGTAAAAAAACATGTTGTATTCTACACGTGTCGGAAATGCTCCTTTATTTTTCTTGTAAGCTGCTACATTCGTTACCGTTCTATCCACAAACTTCTTACTTGAAAAATAAATCATGATTCTTAAAATTTGAAATTATTTCGTAATGTATAATGAATAGAGAGGACAAAGTCGGATGAAATTATTATTTTTTTTGCAGAAACTAGACAGACTCGTGTTTTGTCGACTCTCGAGAACACCAATAGGTAACACGAATCCATTCTTTGGAGGCGAATGGATACGAGTTTATCTAGTCGCTGCCTTTGTCATCTCTTTTTACAAATTTTGTATTTACCTAATTGCAACAGAGTCACATAGTTTTTGCTTATGACATTGTTATTCACTACAGTCAGGATGCTATTTGAATTTATAATAGATCTCTTAATCTTAGATCTCTCTTTGCACTTAATAAACGTTATAAGTAATTGTCAATTAATTTAGTACATAATCCATTTAAATTTAAGCAATTTAATAGTAAGCTCGTACAAAGTAAATATAATTAAAATATATTAAAAGCTCTTTCGAGAATAATATTGACTTTCCTTCAATTCACATTAAAAATTGAAATTTGCTGTTCTCTCTGTTATCAGATTTATAAGCTGGTGGCTCTTCGTATCTTCGTTGTTATTCTTTTCCTTTTTAAACGGGATTAACATCGCAAAATTCCTCATTCTGTTACAAGGTAGAACCTATTTTAATCCTGCTCTAGGAAAACCTTTGCCTTTATACTTTTACTTAAGAAGAGTCAACTGTAGACCACATGGTATTTTCGAATTCATTGAATGGGCGATGAGAAAGATTAATCGAGTGTTCCCTTGTGTGTACGCCAATTACTATAAAATAATTATATAACTAATAAAAGGAAGACATTTGATGTAAAGTAAATAAATTAGGAACCATAATAGAGCAGCAACGCATCGCGTCTAAAAATTATCAGAAAATATGCAACCTTAGCGGATATTTAGAGTTACGTTGTCAATACTTTAAAAAATTTGTCAATTCCTGAGATATTGTTGAACGTTCTGTGTAGTAAATAGACCACTTAGATAACAGAAGTCAGAATTACGTCCATAAACGTTTTTAAGAAAATCGTTTGGATAAACCCCGTTTTTAAAAACAATTATTCATAACAGCATAATTGTTGCTCGACAGCATCATGATTCCTACATCTTCTATCTTGCTTCCGTCTTTTGGTTAGCTAAACAAGTGTTTACATTGGAAAAAATATATTTGATTCCTTTTCTTTTAACAAGCAGGCTTTAATATGCCTATGTACATTTTTGATGTTTTTTTGCATATCACAATTTTGCATCGAGCTGAAGTAATAGTAGGTTTGTTATTTAAAATACAAGACCCTGTATATTTTCAAAGGTTTAAATGGACGGTTAAGTAAACTTCCTAGTAAACCCTACCGTATAAAGATTTATTGTGACCAGCTTGCGATTTTGCAAAAATTAAATAAACGCAGTCATTTAATTAGTTGCAAGGTGGCAAATTAATAACTCAAAACAACGCTGTAAACGTATACCAACATTCCTTATTTATAAGTGCTAACTAGTTTGCACATCTAATCAAATATATTTAACTGAAAAATCAATAGGTTTCTGTGATGATTGACTTCAAAGATCGGTTGCGCATTGGATTATGGTGAAAGTCGTTAACTTATTTGACTTATTGAATGCAAATTCAGATAGTTTAGCTGTTTTAGCGATCTACGTACAGGTTAACTGTTTAAGGTACCAGAAGACACTGGATAAAGCATCCTCTTAGTTGAAGACAATCTTTACATCACTCTGTTGCTGGATTAGGAACTTTTCAAATATATTTGGTGTAGCAAAGCACCACTCTTACAAATTACTTTGGTGCAATTCTCAGAAGATGACGTTGATCGAAGGTTCCAATTCAATTGAGGAAATAATTAGAATCGAAATATAATTGTTTTTTACGAAGCAGTAAACAATAGATAAAGTTTTAAGTAATGTGCGCGTGGCAATTGTTGGTACCAGAACCTTTTAATTACTTTTGGAGAAACGTTAACCGGAGAGTGCTACTCATTTCGAATTGATTTCCGCCTTAGTTATCGTCTTTCTCGATCAAGAGGATGATGACCTATTAAATAACCTGATTTAGTTTCAGTAAGGTGGTACAGCCTCACACACTATACAATCAATGTTGGTGAGGTTCGCGACGCGATATTACCCAACAAATAGATTGAAAGAAGGAGATTTTAAATGTAAGTAGACGGGTGAATGTTTGGATACTTTCTTTAAGAAGTATTTTATTGTTATTTTTTTATTTAGAAAGTGTATTTGTTAGATTAGTTTAAAACCTATTCATACTAGTGAAAAACTACCATCCATCGCATTACAGGGAAGACCAAACAATAGCAAAATTATAAATTGACGTGTTACAGTACTTCTACTCGCGAAAAGTTGCTGGAATTTTATTCTTATCCTTTCATGACGAACGTAGTGCATTTAGTATGAAGCCAGGAGCAAATTTTAATGGTTATAAATGTTCGAAATACGCGTTTTGTTCGTATTCCAATACAGCGGATCTTGAGAATTTAAAGAAGAAGTATGAGAATAGAAGTGAAAAGAAATTCTCCCATGGTTTCAGACATTCTCTAGCGACACATTTGTTTTGACTTGATTACTGACTTTATTAACCATTAGTTATTGGCGTCATGAGTGACGTAGAGTGACGAGCACTCTACTGATCAGTGATTGTCATAATTTCACCCAATCACTTTGTCAATTAGTTATATTTTATTTTTTTATTTAATGTTATTGATTGCTAATTATTATTTTTCGTATGCGCAATTAACTCATGTTGCATCATGCAAAAATTCATGTTAGCATTAATAATCTACCCTTGGAAGTAACCGGATGCACGTCAATTAGCGGGTAAGCACTATTACGGTGTATGATATGTGTGTCTATTTTGATGCGCTAGTGTTGTTATTAATTTATACCTACGAATAGATCGAACTGAAAATATATTATCGATGATTATGCATTTGATTCATTCGGATAAAAGTGTCTGCATATAGACGAGATATTATAATTTGTGATTAATGTCATTTCCAACGAGTTTAATGAATAATTGACTGCCCATCGATTTAAAATTAGAAATGATATCAGCGGTCCACGTTACCTCTTTTCTTTTTTATTTGTTTATTTAATTTCGACATTGGGGAGGGCCTTATTTATGAAAATGAAGGTAACTAGATGCATACAATTAGGGCCTATAAACGTTGAAGGTATTGTGAGTTGTGCTAATGATATACATACATTAACTAAATAGGTTAACAGAAGTTTCAGACAAATTTACAACTGATAATGTTATCTTATTTGTGCATTGAAAGCTGCTTAATTGCATCACTATATTGTTACTGTAATACTTAACTAGTTCAATATAGTCTATGTGTAATGAAATATACTCACCCCAAGCAGTTAACCCGTTGTTATCTATTTCAATCAGAATGATGGCTCATGTAATTCTGAAGATACAACAAATGGTAAATTACGGACCAAGCTTCTTTCTGAAATAAATAATAAGAACTTATTATTTATTTCATTATTTCATTTATTTACTTATGTCTAAGCGTCAAAATATAATACTTAACAATTAAACGCGTGAGAAATTTGTACCTTAACACTTAAAGATTTATATCATTTTATATCTTGGAAATGTTATAATAACGATACACACGCACAAAAAAAATATTTGTTGATGTTAATGTGTTGTAAGAGCAAAGTGTTCATTCATTCGTATGAACAGTCTGCAAGCAGTGAGGTCTTAAAATGTTTGCTCTTAACTTTTGAACGAAAGGGTCCACCGTGTCTAGAAGGGATATCCTTTATATTTTCAGATTTTTGGAAATGTAATCGAGAGACGCATCCAACCATATCACATAGGCGCTTACATTAAAAAGTTTCCGACAAGGTTTTCGTAATCACTTTTGGTTTTTGTAAACTTAACTAGAACGAATTTTAAGGCTTTGAAATATATATTCTGAGAGTGCGAACTACTCCTATTACTTATTTTCCTTCCTCTTATTTTTTCTTTAATTTTTGTTATTTGTTCACTTTACAAATTTTGTTAAATTTTATTTATTTATTTATTATTCACAATTTCAATTAAATTCGTTTTTCGTTTTTCAATCATTTAAATTTTATTATCTTGTGGCAAAGTAATACGCTCTGTAGAATTCTCGCCTTCTACAAAAGAAAGGAATATGTGCTTGCCCAGATACAAATATGCTGTGGGTTGGGTTGGGGTTAAATGAACAAAGTTCATTTAACAAAATACTCTCCTTTTGACTTATAAATATGTTAAATATCTGGCAGTGTAGGAGAGCTTTAATAAGCTAAGCGTATCTTCAATTTAAATTAATTGCGGAAAAAACTCGGTTGTTAGCTGAATTCTCCTCGGTCCTACGTTTAGGTGCGTACCTAACAGTGTTGTAGTAATGGCACTGACCCTATTCGGTAACAGGAAGCTAGGGTAGTTTGGAGCAAAAAAGTCACGAATATATCTCAGATAAAAACAACTGCGGCATTCCGGATGATCGGCGTTTAGGTGAGAGGGACAGGACAAGCAAACTAAACTAATCGAATTAGGAGAAGGTGGTCTAACGGCTGGGATTCTTATCTAATTAAGACGGCCGGCAGTAGTTTCACCTCAATTACTTCACAGCCCTTGTTGTAAACAGCAGAAGCGGGCGTTTGTGTGTGAAGTACAGATAAAAAAACCACGCACACACATAGGCCTCTATTGGAAATGTGTTAGAAAGTGCGGCAAATGGTATATTTCTAGAATCGAAGAGCTCAGATCCGTAGGTCTACCGTAATAAATTTCGGATTATTATACAATATACCTGGCGGTTTAAGTGAGATGTGTTTTGTAATATCCGAGTGTGTGTATTCAATTCGATAGTCTATCAATACGGTTTAAATTATAGGTTTATGGTTACTGATCGCCACAATACTTGCTGCAGCCATAGATATTGAAGGAAATTATTGCTGTATAAAAAAATATAAATGCGTGCATGGAAGGATATTGTGATGTATTTTTTTAATGATTTTTATTCCTTAAATCGAAACGTGCTCCCGGATACATAATTCTGGTTACAACCTCCACAGATTCAACAAAATTTTCGCGTAATGACCATAACAAAATCAGAGTTATTACTTAATTTTTCAGCTCAATGTGCCTTCACTACCAGCATTTCCAGTTATGAAACTATGAAAATGATTTAATTTGGGAAAAATAAGAGATAAATTAAATTTTCTCTTCTCATGATGATTTCACGACTCTCCGCAACCGATGCAGATGAAGAGAATTTGTGAAAAAAGAATATGCAGCGTGTATTTTTAACAAAATCTAAGAAAAAATAAAAGAAAAAATAAAACTTAACACTTTTCATAAAGACATCCTGCAGAACCATAGTATTAGTTTCCGTTGGAGCAAAAGGTACATGAATGCATAAATTGCCGCTAAAAATCAATTAAACCTGAGATATATGAAATTTAAAATGTTTTTTGATTTGTAAATAATTGAAGTTTTCGCAAAATGTTATAACGGTACGCATATAACGGAAAATGCTGAAAAAGTTATTCTAACTATGCTAGCTTTGTGAAATAGACGATTGATTGCAAATACCGCTCGTTCAGACGACCCTTTCAACAAGCATAAACGCACCCTTGATTAAAAGTATTATTATTATTAAAAGGGTACATCCTCTTGCAGGAGAAAATAGAAAATGAGGTATTTTATCACACAGCATCAAAATGTAGGGTAAAATTAGACCAAAAAGAGGTATGCGCGCAGAGAAAGCCTATACAAAAAGCACAGAACAGTCCTTGTACACTCGCTTGCCATAAAAAACGAGACGACTCGTAAGCGATAATTTTATATTTTTTTAAGCTGTTTGATACGGATTGATTTAACTTGTCATTATCGGTGCCAATACAGCAGGAGTAGTACAGCGAAACAATAATATGACTTTTACACAAATGCTACGACATATTGATATCCGGACAAGATGTGTTTTATAATGTTTGGAAGATGGTTACTCCATACGAATAATATCAGAGCGCCTTGGGGTGAATAGAAATACGGTTTTTAGAATTAAAATGAAATGGTGCCAGGAACAAAATTTAAGTAGAAAATAAGGTTCGGGAAGGCGACCACTTACCACTAGGCAGGAAAATGAAATGTTATTTAATTATTTACAAAACAACCCATTCGGGACACCATTAGATAGTATTGAAGAATTGAATTTTTCAGCATCTATAAGAACAGCTTTTCGACGAATTAAAAACAGCGAATTAAAAAAATTGTGTCACAGCTAGAAAAAACTATTTGAACAAGGACAATAAAAATCTCAGGATGCAGTTTTCTCTCGATTATGTAAACATGGATCCCCAGATGTGGAGAAATGTTATATTTTCCGATGAGAAAGTTCTTCAAAGTTATTACGATGGTCCTATTCGTGTATATAGACCAGTAAACACGAGATATAATGAAAAATATATTTATCCAGTAAAAAGAAGTGGACGGTTTTCAGTTGATATATGGGCCTGAATTAGTTACCGTGGTCCTGGTGTATCCTATTATATTGAAGATCGACTAACTGGTCCTTTTTATACAAACATTATAGAAAACATAATGCTTCCCTCTGTACAGATACTCTATCTAGAACCAGAAGAATTTATTTTCCAGCATGACAATTCCCACATTCACACCTCATGTGTAGCTCGCGATTAGCTTGAAGCAAATAATATAAATGTTTTGAGATGGCCTTCTAATGGCCCAGACTTAAACCCCATCGAAAACTTATGGGGACTATTAACTAAATCTATTTACAAAAGAAATTTCAACTCTAGAAATAGAGAGGAATTATTACATTCCATACAAGAATCATGGGATCAATTATTGATAATAATTATGTTCAAAATGTTATAAATTCAATGCCAAGGCGCCTAGCTCTAGCGTTAGTCAAAATAATGGAACTACAATCAAATTTATTTTGTAGACCTATTCATTAAATATTTATGTAGTTGTACATGTTGTATGCAGTCTGCGATTTTATATTTCATGAAAAAATAAAAATTAGCTTTTTCTCTGCGTCTGTTATTATGTATAAGTACAATGAAATACAATTTTAATATTCAAATGACATTGATGACAGATAAACATCAAAAATTTAAAAACACACCATATCTATCACAGCAAAGTTCGTGTCACATGCAGCTAATCTAAGTGTCTCGTTTTTTGTGGCAAGCGACAGTACATGATTTACCGTACATCGTGACCAATCGTGCCGTAATCTAGTATTTTTAATTGTTATAAACTAAAATAAATTGTGAGTTCATAAACTTTAATTCCAAAAGTAAGTAAAGAAGCTATGATTTAATAATCGACCACATAAGCACAAATGAGCAGGTGAATAGGTGATAGGCATTAGTATGAAGTTATGATACTCGTTTGCATAATAGGCTAATCTAACCGATGTCATACAAGTTTAGTTTCTAATTAATATTCCGCATTCACATTCACGAAGAACATGTGGAGAAAGATATGTCCCTCGTCTCGTTTAGAATTTAATAACTTACAAAATAATAGTAATAATGTACTCGATGCCCAACAAGTATGTATACATGTATCTATGGCATCCAGCTGTAAGAGAAACTTTATGGAACTTTACAATTGCAATAATCGCCAGTAGTATTATCGTAGCGAATAATCTGTACGTATAGAATTACATTTTAGTTTTCTACTATCTTCATTAATGTTTAAAATACTGACTAATTCTCTTTCTCTTCAAAAACCTTTTTAGATGCAATCAAGGTGCATTATATCCGTATTGAAAATGAAGGATCGCGACTTTCTTTGTCAATCAAATAACTACCCAGAAAATGTTTACATTACAGTTTGAATACATTGTCAGTCTCAAATATATATGTATATAATGAAACTTCCTTCCTAAAATTTTGCAGCGAAGTTTTTGGAAAATATACCGCGAGAAAGGATCGGGAAATCAATTGTCGGCTAAAAAAGGGAATGTTTGGAATCTTTGAAGCGTTATAGCAGGAAGAAGGCCTCTCATTTTGCAGGTAATTATTACTGATTTTCTTGAGTACATTTCTTATACGTGGCTACTAATATGGCATTATCTACATTTTTGCCGTTTCCGTGAATTCTAAGAGAAATGTACCAGTAACGCTGAACTCCACATATTTGCATTAGCCTTTTTTTGAGGCTACACTGAAAAAAATTGAATTGAATAAATCGTATTTGTCGACATCGTTTTATTAAGGCAACAAAAAAATCATTGTATTAACTAATAAATTCATCAGAATAATGAACTCTATTTTCAAGTTCGGACTTGCTTGTCAATATAATAAATACCCGTTCATTTATTAACTTACTATACCAAAACCCAAGGAGACTTTAGAGATTGTTTATTAAATATTAACAAATGTATCTTTATATCAATAAATCTGTTTATTCTACGTTATTTGTTTAAGGAAACATGTGCTTACGGATATAATAAATAGCCATTTATTGAGATGATCGTTGGACTAGGTTTGATAAAAAAACTATTACATTAACTTTATTGTCGTACTGTTAACAAGAGGCACCATTCTTCAACCCATTTTAGACGGTCCCGACCAAGGATCGCTTGGCTCCACTGAATTGGTTCATCATCCTTATGTTTAATGCCAAATGTACTGTACGCTTAACTGATTTTGCTGGCTGATTGGCTCTAAATCGATACCCAACGTTAGACAAGTTTTTGGTTTTTAGTTTTGTTAGCTATAGCTAACCGTTACGGATATTGAACCCACTGTACGAGGTTGTACTAACTGACGGCCAATCGTCAGCCAACCAATTACGTTTACTTGGCTTCGTCAGGGTTTTCCGATGTTACTTCAATGTATTTGTTGTATACTTTTGCAATATTACAATGTTGTAAAGTTTTATATGAATTGAAGTTTTGTATGGGAATTCGCAAAAATCATCAATCAGGTAAACAAAGTATAAAACGCTGTATGGTTAAACTTTAAAACCCTTTTAGCAGAAATAGTTTCATGACTAACCAACAGTTTGCCGTCCGTTATAAAATAGAAACGGAAAATAATCCTTCCTAAAAATATAAAAAACATTTTTCGATGGAAGCCAATGCAACGCAATTATCCACCGTTGCCATTTTTAATCCTCGGCAATATTGGTTTACAACCGATATTGCTGCGGGCGGTGAATTGAAGCTATCTCCTGTGCAGATGCATGAATATTTACGCCCCGAAAAAATATTTTATAGCCCGCTACGCTTCTGTACGCGGCGGTCTAATTATCAGCGTAATAACTACCTCCGTAATTATTTTATGTCCTGATGAGATGTTATCACCATCTCAATAGGCGATCCAATTCGTGCTAACATCAGCGGCGTATCTATTGAACGTGTCTGAAATAAAAGTCGTCCGGCCGTAACAAATTTTCAATTAACAGCGACCACTTAATAATAGACAAATGGCCAACGGTAAGCGCTTGAGATAAAATATAAAATTATCTTGATGTGTTTTATGTGTGTTGTTGTTCGCAGTTTAAACCATTGGCAGTACGCTCATATGCCAGAGAAAGGGCGATAACTTTATTCGTTAAAGTAAGATGCACACATTACTAGACTTCATCATCGGCAAAAGAAGATAGCATAGTGCATGGTGAATCTAATTATATGCAGCAAGGTTTAAGGGATGATTCCTGACAATATTTTGATCATTGCAGTAACACCATATGTCCAGCAAGGTTTAGCAATAGTAATATCTAATAAATAAATGCTCTGATACCTGCCTAGCCTTGTAAAAGTCTTAGAACATACACGTTTTGCAGGGATACCGCTGTGTACCACATGCCCTTTTAGACCTACTTCTTTCTTCATTTTTTCATTTTCATCAACCTTTGCTGTTCTTTCAAAGGAAGATAATACGAATTCAGGTCTTAAGATATGCGACTTATTTTAATTTTTGTCAACTGTAATTGCTTATAACCTAAAGGTCAACATAATTATCTCTTCCTGCTTCCCACGAACTAATTTTGTAAAGCATTAATAAGACTAGATCATTGTCTTCGTTTCGCATTTCGATTATTTCAGTAACTTTTATGTACCCATATATGTTCTGCTGCCACACTCTGTAGAGCCTAACGTAAGTAGTGCTCCAGTGTTCCATATAATAAATACTTAATCAAATATGTAATTAATAACTATTAAAATGTTCTAGATAAAGAGGTTGTATATTTTATATTAGCCCTTACTGAGACTTGCGATATTAACAAAATATCGTCGGCAGCACTGTCTACTTGATAAAAGCTCCTACGACATCCATTTATTAACGGCCTGCAGTGAAACGAGAATATGATCAGAAACTTAGTAGAGTGATAGTTATTTAAAATGTATTTATTGCATTTGAAAATGAGGTTACTTGCATCTTTAGGTGCATATGGTTGCAAATTTGCGAGCGAAGTAGTGCTAAACGTTTCTGTTGTTTCTGTTTAACCATCGCATCCTGTATTTAAAAATTTCCGCGTACTATTTCTTCATTTTTGGCGAATATTGAAATCTTGAAACTACGTGATTAATAACTAAAAATTAATACTTAAATGCTATAAAGTTCACGAATAACGACTTTTCTTATTAGATTTGCATAACTCATGGTTTGCACATACACTAAGCAAAAGAATTATAAGTTCTTATTTTAAAAATTGTTCGAAGCAGGTGTCCAGATGTTATAAACATTTATAATATCCTTAATCTTCCTGTGAATGCCTAAAAGATATAATTAATAGTACTTATACGTTAATATTACTGTTGGTAACGCATTGTTTCGTTACGGTAATAAAAATATTGTGGCAGGTAAGCTATAGAGAAGTTTAATTTATTGCCCGTTCTTTACGTTTTATAGCGAAGTATAAATTACTTCATATTTATTTGATTTGATTAAATATAGGTATGTATATCCGCGATTGTAAGTCATAAAATTTGAATTAGCTGTATTTCGTTTTGGTCAATTGTAAAAGAGGTTAATAGAAATAGTCACCCATTATACATTATCACTATACATTTTTCTCCATTCATTCAATTTCGTGTTTTAATATACGGCATTAATGGAATAAAGAAAGTGTAACAGCTTTGGTGCGTTGTTAACTGTTCAATAATTCAATAAGTGGAAATGTACGTATATATCAAACACAGCTTTACGTTATGAAAAAGTCGAGCATTCGAACCGTTTTGATCATAATCACATATAAAGTATAAGCATTGTTAGTCGAAATAGTACTTTAACCAAGTACTCGTAATCAATTTGAGTTTGAACTTTTGCAAATATAGAACTTTCTTTGTCGTAAATCGTCTTTACTGTCTTCTTGCCTTATACTTGTAGTATAGTGGTGCGTGAGAAAGTTTCGGGGAGGATTAAGTCTGCACTTCTTACAGTAAACATCGAGACCTACCAAGTACTAACGACAGGTTAAGCTAAACTGCGAGATGCAGTTATCCTTTCAGACTGCAAAATTTTACGGGGTCCCAAAATATTATCGTGGTGATTAATTAGCTAAATTACCCTATTTGGCTGACATATTCCGTCCTTATTAAACGAGCTTATAAAATCCTTTTAAGAACAGCTTATGTACGTGTTCACATTTTGGGGTAATAAAGTAGATGCATTTTAAGAGAAAATATTAGTTTGGCGAATGTTAGTAATCTTGAGGGCTATGTCAACTGATACATAATGAATCTTATTGGACAACACAGAGTAAAACATTTTTACTTGTTACAACTATAAAGCCTCTTATGGGTCTACAATATATTTAAGAATTTAATGAGACATACTGTAAGGTGTACACGAAATACTGATGTTAACGTTTGTCGCTTAAAACTATTGAAAGCGACTGTTGCTTTCAACCGAGAGTATACAGCTCCCATCTCTACTTGTGAACTTAAGAACGTTTCACAAGAATTACTTTCTTCAGGAAATTGACTCAACAATAGCAATTACACTGGCCAACAAATTTCAACTTTTGATTTTGCCATAAAATAATTTCTACTAATTTCAATAGAAAACATATAAACATTTATTTTAATAAAAGGTAGAAGAAAGCCAAGCTGTTTCTTCCTTCGCTGTTAATTTGGTTTCAAAGATTTCATCATTTACTACTTCTCGTATCTGAGGTCCAACAAAAATACCTTCTCTCACCTTTACCTTCGAGATCCAGCGCTTCTACAAAGTTTTTCATGAGCCCAAGTTCCACGTGGAGAGATGATATTATGATCTTTTCTTTTTCTATTAGAGGCTGACGTCGTACATTGTCTCTTCCTGGTATAAACTGTTGTCGTAGTGGCCACTCTTGCTTATGGTAATGTTTTTCCCTGTCAGGACTATCCCAAAGACATAAAAAGCAACAGTGTTTGGTGTAACCAGATTGCATACCCAAGATAATTGCAATTACTTTAAAATCTGCACAAATATTCCAGGAATAGTCTTTGTACTTTATCTTTTCTAATAAAATTTTCAGATTTGTGTCTGAAGTCAACAAGTCATCTCAACATGTCTCCATCTGCATTTTCTCTGTAACCAGAGCTAAGACAATGTTGCCGCTTTTCGAATCTTTTTACTTTATATATGCTGTTCAATTTCATCAGTTACTAACTAAGGATAAAAACCTTGTTGGTCAGTGCTATTAGAGTGTTTTCTCTAGATTGTTATAATAATTCTTTGGCGACTTATTCGATAATTTCCATCACTATCAGCAGTATATCAATGGGTATAAATTCAAGATAAATCCTGGCTAAGTTTAGTAAAGTAAGAGCGTTTAGTAGGAATATACCCAACATATTTTTATTAAATTAAGATCGCTGCCTGAGAAAAAATTGTAGCTTGTAATTAAAATTCAAGCTCTTTGGAGCTGCACTTCGATTTGCAGTAGCCGTTCTTATGTAACCTAGACTTTGAAGAAATTTAATTCTTTGAAAAACAGTTAAACCATGTTTCATTGTATTTATGCCAGTAAGTTTTATGTTTCCGTTAATACATTAACATGTTCAATGAACTTAATTTAGGAAAATATTTTAACGCTTGTCAAACTGCAAGTAATGGTGCTATAAGTAAGGCGTTCATTTGAAAGACATAAGCAATAATAGAAGAACAACTAAGCAGAAAGAACTTAGTATAATTACAGAATTGTGCATATATTCTTTTTTTAAAATGGCTCGCGTTAAAATGAATTTTTAGGTGCTAGCGTACACAATATTAGTAACTTCCTTGGAGGCGTAGATTAGAATTTTATAATTCATATCATGGCATAATTTATTGCAGGTAGATGTATATTTTTACCAATATCAACAACGATGTTGTTAATATTTGCGTATAGTATTAATTTCGCTCATAAAATAAGCTTTTATTAGTCTTGCTACCTTTTAGATTGTACACGTAGTTAACGATGATTAATTACAAGTTACCCGAAATTATTGTGTAGGTGTATATATATCCGATATTGCTTTGACACTTATTACTTACAAATTACGTTCTGTTAAACCTACGTATTATTTTGAACTTCCTTATAAATTCTACATATTCTACGTTACGTTATTTATACGTTCGTGGTTTTATGCAACAGCTAATTTAGAAGATTATAGATTACACTTCTTAATCATAATATTTCGACTAATTTGACATATACGTATATACTCAAATTATACCGTCGATTGCATATTTTACAGAGCTTCCAACTAAAATAGTATTTGTATATGGTGCTAATGGCTCACGTAAACATAAATAGATGCTTTTTCACATTTCGAATATGCCAACGAGAATTTGTGGCCAGTCATTTCTTTTAGGTTTACATCTGTAATGCGGTACCGCAAAACTTCTCGGTATTCACGGCGCAAGTGTGAAGGAATTGCGTTAACTAATGAAGCACAGTGGCTATTACACACAAATCAATACTCTGCGACTTTTTCACTTATTAATAGGAGGTCGACTGAAAATGTTCGACGAGATGTTAATTGTGAAATCTAAAGTCGACGATCGGAATCATTAATATGAAACCAGATGCGTGTTCGCTTCGATTTTGTTCACGAGTTCACGAAAAGGATCTTATAAAATATTTCGTGTCTGTGCATTTATATAGCTACGTAGCAATTCTACAAGTAAAGAGTAGTATTATTAATTTATAGAGTAAAATTTGCGTTTTAAGAAATTATGGCCAAAATATGGATTATGATTTATTTAAAAAAAATTCTCAATCTGCGTGTGGCACTCTTACATACAGGTGCGTAGGTATTGGTACAGAGATATTGTTGATCTCGCCTTGCATTCGTTGTTTTAGCTTCTCGAAGCAGGGATGGAAATTAACATAAACACGGTTTTTAAGGCATCTCCCACAAAAACAGATTCAAAAAGGTCACGCGATCAGGGAAGCCAATCAAGGCCGCCACGTTTGAAACGGAGATAACTTGGAAATGTATTTATACTGTTGAGAGACAGCTGTGCCTTACGTGTTATAGCACCACTTTGTTGAAACTGAGTTATATCGTCATAATCTGAGGAGTCCTTAAGGGTTGGTGCAAAAAAAAAACACGTACCATGTCAATGTAACGACACTGTTTACTATTACAGCACAACCACCAGCATTATTCAAAATTACGGACCAATTATTCCATTGCCTAACGTTACGCACCGAACGATTACTTTTTCGTAAAGCACTTGTTTGGCATGTTTCCCGTATGGCTAACCAGAGCTTCAATATCGGCAGTTTTGTGTATTCACGTATCCATCTAAATGAGAATGAGCTTCATAAGTAAAGATAACCTTCAAACCAATATTAATCCAAAAAAGGATCCTAATTGTTTCGAAAAGATTTTTGCGTTGTCGGTGGTCTGTCAGTTCGAGGTATTACACAACCTGAAATTTGTATGGATGGAACTGCAAATCCTGTTTTAAATTGTGTTGAATGCTGATTTGTAATGCCTGCGCTTGCTTACGGGTCAACCGTGCTAGATGTCAAATCACCGTATTGCTACAATATCCAGCAATTCTGAACATTGACATGTCGGCTGGTCACATTGAAGAAAAAGCGTTTGCACATTTCATGAGTGATTTTTTTAACTGAAGGCTGTATATTTTTCAATTCTTACAGCACTGTAGGTCTTAAGATGAAAACCGAACGAGATGCGATGGCATTTACCAGACTAATGTAACTATGGAGGTACTTGCAACGTAATTTATTCTGTTAAATAACCCGGCGTAATCAATAAAAAATTACGAAAGAGGTACTCTGCAGAGCTGTATTGCTCTACTACTACGAATCATTTTCAGCTAGGCTGCCGTTTAACATACTATTTACGAATTTTTCAAAGAGTTCGCAAGAACGAGAACATTTTTAAAGCTGAGCGATCGAAGAAAAGCGAATAATAAATGAGAAAGTAGGGCTAAACGTTCTTGTTTATTTTCAAGCTAATTCTACCAGTTCTATTCGTGAACTAATGCAGGAACCGAATACTGGTAAACACAAATATGTATACCTTACTCTTTTCTTTGTGGATCAGAAACGCTTTTATAAATAGCGAGAATCTTTCTATGAAGTGGTGATAAGAACTTTTCAAATTTCGGTATTTGTCATTTGAGAGCTGTGTACGGCATCGTTCGCTCGCTTATTTCACAACCACAACATCGATTTGGTTTATACTTATTTTGGTGTGGTATCCATAGAAACTGAATGGTCGGAGCTTCCTTATTAAGGCGCTCTTACAAGGCGTAATATGCTCGAAGAATGTTTGGGTAATTTAAACTTGGAAGAGAAGATTCAGCTCTTTTACCGAAAAGAGTGTTTCAGCGCATAATTCGTTTAAACCGCAGAAGCCTTATCTGAAATCGTTGTTTGTGACCCATTGACCTGCTAATTAGAGGGTGAGCTCCTCCACCTATCTCGCACTGATGTACTAAGAGGCTTCCTAAAGAACGCAATATTGTACACGTGACGAAGTAGAAATATGGGAATATGGGAAAGTTAATGTAGCTTCATTATGGTATTGATGGAGTTACTTACGGCAAAAGCAATCTGAGGTGAGAAGAAATACGCAAGCCCACGGATATGTTTGTGTTTACCCGTCGTCATCAGCGTGGTCCAGAGCATGTTCTCATCTAGCTAACACCGCTATTTACTTCATAATTCACATTGCTCCCTTTCGAAACGACAAGCTAGACATCCGTTTGTACCAAAGAATACATGTCTATCGTTTAATAGGACCCGAGACTCGCTGCTTTAATAAAAGTAAAAGGCACGTACTCCTTGGGATTAGAGGGCGCAAGCTATATCTGGTTCATTTCGAAGGAAAGTTGTGTACACTATGGGCTAAATATCTGTATTAGGTGACGACGCCGGGTAGGCAGAAACACGTCCGTGGGTTATTTCATCAATACCACGAAAAAGCTATAATGGCATTACATTTTTTTTGAACTGTAATAGTATAATAATGTAGTATTCTCTCACTAAAAGATATTTTAAGCAAAATTTTGTTTCCTGACAAGCAAAGAAAATATATAGAATGTTGAAATGAACACATCAAGTTAGCGTTGTTTTCTTTTTCAACAAAATTTCAGCGGAAAAATGTCTGTATTCTTGGTAATTTAACCATCATCCAACCAAACATCACAAGCTGCAATGATGACAAAGTTAGCAAACCAGTATATGGATGTAACTATTGAAGTTAATCAGTTTAATAGTAATAATTCCCATTAAAATAAACGACTTTATCCTTTTCTCTCTTTTCTTTCGGGGCTTCTATAATAATATCAGTCAGATTTCAAATCTATTTTCTAATAAACCTATTCCTATCTACCTATATGCCATCGCAGCCTCACTCATTATTCACGACAGATACGTTACGTATACGCTTATATTTCTCGGGTTATTCTTCATAATGTATTATATCCCGCTATACCGACTATTATTATTAATATATATAGCACGCACATGTTCATATTAAAATTCCTGAATAATGGTAGGCGATCTTGTTATTTTATTTTTCTTCGGTCTTTCTGACCGATTTAAAATGCTAGAAACGTTTCAAGAATATAAGATTATCGTTGCCTCGTGATGGATATGATAGTGTTTGTGTTTGGAATCTCATCCTAGCGGAAAAGCAGAAGAAAAACGGAGAAATGACGAACACGTTCATATACATGGCATGGCTGACGTCTCCGCAATAAACTTACCGATTTACATTAAATTTCGAGTGACGTGATTATCGTTTTTTGAAATGAATTATGCATTAATATTATTACGAAGCTGTCAGCTAAATTAAAAGTTTTTCTACGGCGAAGATATGCCCGCTTTTTAACGTTTAGAATTCGAATTAGTGATGTGGATTGTGCTCCTACCAGATATGATAATTGAGATGGATTGTTGGGAAATGAAGATGAATTGCCGGCATTATTCAACTTTCCTTTTGTATAGCTTACATATACAGTTGTAACGAAATGTGAAAACAACGAGAATATATTTTTATAATCATTAAGTAATCGAGATTATCCTTGTTGCAATCTTTATTTAAAATTACGAAGAAACTAAAAATTCGTTGAATCAGTAATATATTCAATGAACGTTAACGTACCGGCATAGAAGTTGTTTAATTAATTTCGAACAATTCTTTTGGGATTTCTTATATTCCCATTATCCACCTTACGACCGAATATTCGTTCTATGATTGAGAATGACCTTGTGTGGTACGAAGCGTGTCGGTGCTGTAGTATTTGTCACATTACTCCGTAGTCCTTGCTATCATTATTTATTTATGCATTCAACAGTCCCGAAAATATAGAGATCGATTAAAATTGTTTGGTTATTATTCATGATACGAAGTTAGTTAATCTAGCAAGGCAGTAAAAGAATAACGGAATTACGTATTGCCAAGAAAACTTACATTATCGTATTTCTTTATGATCCATTCTGTACGATTAAAAGAATTTTTAAACATCATTTAGTTTGCAAATTTACATCCTTTTTAAATTGTAGCAATGAAGTGTTAGTTTCTTATTACTTATATTTTGTGTTTTTCTTTCATTTATGAATAAAATTAAAAAAAATTAAAATTCACCAATAGATTATAGATAACACGTCTTAACGGTTATTTGTCAGTGTGGTTTAGAAGCGCTTCGCATGTTCATTTAAAACAAATAACTCCTATGCGCCTGGGACAATTGTACATTAGATTACTAAAAATTACCAAATTACATTAAATTAAATTAAATTAAATATATATATATATATATATATATATATATATTAGAGTAGGCACATTCGGCTGCGCACCATCGGCGTAGCTAACGAAAGGAGTCTTGTATGCGAAACATTACTCGGTATCTAGTTCATTGTCATCATAGAACGTACCTAATAGTAGCAGCGAAGTACTCTATGTTCTGTTTTTAATAATATCGAAGGTACATGGATTGAGAAAATAGTTATCATTAAAGACAGTGAATAGGTTCATTAAAAATTAAATGTTCAGTGTGCGATATATATCTAACGTGTTGGTCGCAAAGATATAGTAAACGGTATGTGCATTATCAATACCGGTGTCACCCCAAAATACGAACAATGCCTATTTCATTTACGTGCAATTATGATTCAGTGTAGTGTGGCGTTTATTTTGTTAAGCAACGATTCATTTATTTCATTTTCAAATACGCCAACATTACATTACCGAGCACGACCACGATACCAAATTATTTGACATCTGTGCGTGTACATTTAGAAAATAAAATGAAGGTTGAACTGAAAAATAAAAGTGTGCTTGTGTATGGATAAAACTGATTGCAAAAAAGATCTGTATTTAATGTTATGGTGGGCAAGACGGAACCATATCAATCGTTCTATTATTTTTTAGACGAATAGAAGAATATATGTACTGCCCAAGTAATTTCAAAACTTTTGTTAAACACATTGGCAAAGTTTAAAATATCCAAAGATCAAGACTTAATGTTTGTGACAATTGTAAATGTAAAATTCACGATCTACATCTTTTGGTAGGGACAATTCGTAGATGCTATCCCCAAGCGGATGCGCTAATTGCGAGTACAAGAGCAAAACGTATTCTCTTCCCTGAACCACTACAACCTATCCTTGCACGTTGCGGAACATGGTTACAAGCGGCATTTCACTATCATAAACATTTTGATAATATAAAGAAGGTGGTTCTGTTATTAAACCCGAAAGAATATGTATCTATCAAAGCAAATCAGAAAAAATATGAAGATAGTGAGGTTAAAAGTAATTCAGTAACTATTCACAACAATTGCATCGGATTTGTGCAAGCATAACAATCCGTTCGTTGGCTACGCCCATGATATGTACCCGAATTTGTCCACTTGCCAGTAATAATTACGTATTTCTAATTAAGCTTATATCTAACTATAAATGAAAAATATTTTGTATTTAGATAGCACTGCTGGAAAAGAATCACTAGAGATGACAAAGGTAGACGTGTCTATTCGCCTCATGAGTAGAGAGGACAAAAGCGGGTAAAATCATACCTGCTTTACAGCAATTAGACAGACTCGTGTTTTATCGACCCTCGGGGAAACCAGTAGGCAACACGAATCCTTTGTTATGAGACGAATAGACACGAGTCACTCTAGTCGCTGCAAAAAAAAGTATGATTTCGCTCGATTTTGTCCCCTCTACTCATGAGAATGGATACGTGTTGCTTACTGGTGTCCCCGACAGTCGACAAAACACGAGTCTCTGCAAAAAAGTAATAATTTCATCCGCCTTTGTCCTTTCTAATAATCACACGTTATTATTATAATTATACTATTTCGTTCTTCCTTTTGTATTGTTAATAAGTAGGTAAAGGTCAACAATAATTCTTTCTTTATTTATCTATTCATTTCTTAACAGAATGTTAAGTTTGTGTTACTGCTGAATATGTAACTAAGGATTGGGTAAAACTGACAAAATCACTTCGTCAAATTAATCTTCATTACATACATACGTACTATCATACGTATATCCGTTAAAGTACTATTTTTTTTGTTTGTGTTACTTACCCTCAGTTTCAATACAAACTGCAAGGCGTTTTTAAATATTTTTTCACGCTTCCGAACAGCTGCCGTGAATAACAAATAAATTCTATTTTTTACACAAAACGTAATTTGACGTTTCATTGGTAATGTTTTAATTAAGAAGATAAATGAAGGGATTTATTCAAATATAATTTAGGTACTACTATATTGAAATTACTTCTTTTTAAACCCTGTTTTTTATTTGAAAATAGGCTTAATTAAATAAAATTTGTTCTACTCAATTATCAATCTTTCTTTGGTTTTTAACCATTTTAGTTTGGTTCCATCAACTAGAACCAAATTAAAAGGACCATAAGTTATGTATTAGGTACATATTTAACAAATGTTGAGTAAACGTAGTCCTGTACATTTATTGCATGTAGTACAGTTTACAGTAGCTTACCTATGTGCTGTATATTAACTATTTGACGGTAATTGAACCCTAGTAAACGTGTGATCATAACACTTAATGAAATAATTCACGCTAATATCTACGGTAGTTCTTCAATAATAAAAAAAAGAACGCGAAAGATGTTTCGTGGGATTATATACAAAATGGCTTTTGTACATGTACATGATCCATATTTTGTTATGTTTGCATGTTAGGGAAGATGTTACGCTTCCGTCGTCATTTTGAGGATACTTACATGACATCAACAAATGAAACGTTTCTGCACTACCGCCGCCCACTTCAACATCAACTAAAGGTCTCATTATTTGCCAACGTGTGGCTCAGCGTCAATCATTAGTACATTGTAGCAACTTAGCACCACTGGTGAAAAAGGGCTACTTACGATAGAGAAAAGGGAACTAAGAGAAATTGAAAATATTTTGAAAACGAAACGAAAATTATACACCGTAAAGACGAAGCTAATAGAAATAGAGCGTCAGCTAAAAGGAAAGCCTAAACAAGTAAAAGGCCCTCTTTAATTTCACTCACTTCCTCCGCATTTTGAGGCGCGCCTTTTATTGTTTCTACTGTTGCTTTTGTAACACCACAAGGGTCACGTACCAATATTAGCGTGTCAAAAAATTGTTGGTAGGATTGGTTCATTAAAAAGCTTTTTGTTACTTTATAGATCTTCGGCTACCTTCTTCTACGTACTATATCAAATAATTCTTCGTCAGATGAAGTAAAAATCGGATTGAAGTAAAGTCAATTCCGGTAAATATCCTCATGAGTCAATATAATTACGAATGCTAGGTTATAATCGACGGCATGTAAAATCGGTAAAAATTAATCAGGCGCTTATGTTAATTTAAATTTTCAAGTAACCAATTTTCTCCTTTCAAATATAAAGGCGCATTTAGGCTTAAGACTTATTCATTAACATATTGGAAATACGCTTCCATAACATTAAAATGACTTTTGAGCTAAAACTAGTTTTGATAATACCAGGCGTGAAGGTATGCAACCTGTTATTAATCAGGTCTAACGTATTTATTATAATGAAATAGGAATAACTAATATTGAGCTATTTAGAATATTTTCTATAAGAGTTACGCGTACTATTAATGCGACGAACTACCACGTTTATACTCGGTGACTTGCAAAGTAAGCAATTCACGTTTATTCTCGAAACTCACGTATCCTCACTAATAACAATAATTTAACGAAGTACTTTCAAAATTCATGTTATCAACAAAACGCTGTCGATAGGAAAGGTACCAGAATAACATTATTTTTATCCAGGGATGCTGCGACGTAATATTATAATTGAGTAGTCCGTTATGTTTTCGTATTCTAAAGCTTTTAAATATTCACCCTTGCAGCTATGACCTGTCCAGAATAGCAATCATACAATCATCTCGATTCATCGCTCTATAATTCAGATGACGGACAGATGATACACTGCTGCTAGAGAATTATTATCATTACTGAAATCAATGAATTTGAATACGTTGAAGTTAAAGGCGAAGTAATAACTATTGCTTGCTTTGATTTTTGCGTGTAAGAGGTTAATTATGTCGATTGGACATGATGAGTCATGACTACGTTTATCAATTATGCAGTGCGGAATAAGTTGAGGATACTGTTGATTGAATTAAACTCGTGCTATGGACGTGTTGAGTTGCAGGCCAAATAGCCATTAGTTAGCTTTGTTTGCCCATAATTCGATGATAATTTCTTTCTTTGATTCACTAATTGGAAGTATCGAGCTTACTTGGTAGACGTTATATGTTTCGCTGGAGGATACTTTAGTTCCTGCTTTGATTATTTATCATTCCGCAACTTATTGACTTATGACTTATTGAAGTCATCGCTTCGATTAAAAAAGATTTATTTTCGCAACCCCAAATAGCCGAGTTTTGTTTATTTTGTAAATTATAACATCTATGTGTTATTTTAAATGAGTGTCTAAATGGCTGCCCGGCTTGCAATTGCGCGTTCAATATTTTAAGTACGACATTTACACGAGGGAAAAAATTTAAAGTTGATTAATAAAATTTAGAGAATGTGAAATTCGAGAGTGTTTCACCAACTTAAATTTAAATAGATAACAATAAAAATTGAATTTAAGGAGAATTCAAAACACCTTGAATTGCTAGCAGAACTCAAGCAATAAACACATTGTAAGTGGAAACACCTTTATTTAATCGAGATAGCGATTGTTGGAATAAGGCTAATTTTTGTACTTGGCATTTGAGAGATACTCAATCGGTTACCTTACTTTAAAAATAGCATTATGTACGCGATGCAGGGACGCAATCAAAGCACTTATTCTTTGCTATTATGCTGTTCTATGCTATTCCGTACGTACAAAATTTAGTTTTTTCCGCTGAATAAGAGGATTACTTGATGATCGGTATTTAATTTACAACCGAAATGCGACCGAAATTGTTCCTACAACTGTCGTGGAAAAATTTTCTGAAGGTTTAGGACGTGAGAAAATTGAATTATTTATGGCTTTCCCTATTTTCGTCCTTAAGTAAACATATTATAATTAATTATGTTCGACATCTATGACTACAAGTTGGAGTACACGAATACTTAGATTTTATACCTCATGTATAGAGATTACAATGGCTAGTGGAATTATTCTTTTTTTGCAGCGACTAGATAGGCTCGTGTCTATTCGCCTCAGGAGAATGGATTCATTTCAATTTCATCCGCCTTTTTCCTCTCTACTCATGTATATAACGTGAGTGTTAGCTTTTAACATTGCCGTTTTGTAGATCAACTATTACGTGTACCACGTATTCGATAGTATGCGGTAATGGGACTCCTTTGATAAAATTAACTTCTCAAGATTTGTTAAACGTTAAATGTGTGTCAACATTTGTTAAACGTTAACAAATGTTGTTATTTATCCTATTAAAATCAAACAAGTTTTAATGGGAAAGAGAGTTTACGGTTTTACTAAATTTCATAATTATATCCCGTTTTACAATTTTCGAAATTTTGCATTTTCTTAAATTAAACTCTAACTAATATCTATTTATTTATTTATTTTATTTAGCACTTATTTAATCGTTGTATTTATTTGTCCAAAACTAATTAATTTCTAAATATTCAGTAGTGTTGTTCAAGTAAAAAAGTTGTTTGATACCCTTAACAAAAGTCCTGCCTCACATACTTAAAGGTAGATATATTTTGAAATTTATTAGTATTTTGAAGAATTTTAAAAGCGTTAAATGCGCTTCATCCTTTGCGGTGAAGGATGATGAGAAACAAGAACACATTGCACCCACAGTAGACTCTGCAAATCTCGATTTATGTTAAGGTATATTGTTATGGACCAATAAAACTCTTTGTCTGTTTTCTGAGTAATTTTACTTTAAAATCTTTGAAGCTTCGTAATACTTCTTCATTTGACTAGATAGACAATGAAGTCTAGCGAGTCGCCGCAAGACGAGAAGAAGCTCACGTGTCTCCCCAAATACGTATTTGAAATGTTTAAAATTTTCCTAGAGTCCCTCTTCGTTTCCGAATAGCTCATGCGAACCAAATAGACTAACTAGCAAAGTTTGTCACTTTCCGTGCCCTTCGCGAAATTAGCAGAGATTAGACAGACTCATGCTTATTCATCTCATGAGAATGAGTCGACAAAGCACGAGTCTGTCCAATCTCTGCTGATTTCGAGAAGGGCACGGAAAGTGACAAACTTTACTAACCAGCATAAATATATTTGGATTTCCAATACACACCCACGATGGAATCAATACGGAATCTTTCTTAATCCTTTCGCGCTGGCAGCCTTACGAGGGGTAGTGCAGCAGACACCACAAAAAAGGAAAACGTACACTCTTGTATGCATATAGCAATAAAGTGAGAGGTATGTGTTTCCCAGGTTGCAATTAAAAGGATTACGAAATGAAAATATCTCCGCACTCGTTTCTTAATCATAACTTTACGCCTGTTGATTAATGTAAAGCGTGCCACTTACATTACAATATTCTATAATTACACGTTCTTTTCCATCAGGAACCACATCTTTAAATCGTATCGGAACAATTTATTCAACTAATTAAGTAATCAGATTACTATAATATTTAACTAAAGAGACGCTGAAATGAAACAGCAGTGTAAATATTTCATTCTCACTCGTTTTAATGCCCATAATTGCTCTAGCGCAACCAAGGAGCACGATTATCAATTAGTTTCAGACGGTTGCAAACGTTTTTAATTTAATTAAGATTTGGATTTTTATACATCAGTTTCATTATATTAGCTGCGTGCGCGCGGAAAAAGATACTATAGACGTTTATAATATCCGCTCTAATTACGTTGCGTTATTCTTAGAATGTAAATATACGAATCCATTATAATATCACGTTGCAAATTTTGCAGCGTGGAAATATGTACGGCGTGTTCAAATTCTATAGAACGGTGCTTCCAGAACTTGTATATTATAGCGTATATGCAATATTATGCGGACGGTTGCGGTAAATTTTACTTTTGAAATGTCCTCGCAGGAAAGCTTCACGTGGAGTAAGATCTGATGATCATGGGGCCATTCCACAAATCATCTCGTTCCTATCGAATAATTTGGGCAAATTTCGTTTAAATAATTTTTCACGTTGGAGTAACAACGAGATAATGCCCCATTTTGCCTAATCTCGTCATCGGGATTTAGATTATTACGTATAGGTTTTCCTTAAACTTTCCCCAAAAACGCAATTATTTGATTCTGCAATGAATCTGAATACCTATCTCCATATAGTGAGGTTTCCGCTTATAAAGAAAGGACCGATATTATGCTCGGCGCAAATTTTTGCCGATTATTTCTTTGTGGATTTTGGATAGGACGCTGGATCATCCGATAAGGATATTCTTGGAAGATCCTTGTCGGATCTTCCAGCGTCCTCCGAGCCGAGATCCTTCTTGGATCTCGGCTCGATAGTCATAGTAAGAGAAAAATATGCGTTATCGGAGAATACGATCATGTTAATTATTATATTATATTTATACCATTATTAATTTGTGGATCATAATTTCTCAAAATTCAAAAGATTTCTCAAAAGATTTGTAACGGTACTACTTACTTTGCTTCAATGTATGATGTATCAAACCCACACTTGCATTGCATTTAGAGGATAGAAGAATATGGACTTTCAGTGTCGTCCAGTCCAGTTTTTGTCCTCATTAGTTGTAATAATTTGATGCTCCAGTAGTTATGGTTATGGTGAGTCTTTACATGATCTGTTTCTCCCAAATTTTTCAAAATTTTACTCACAACAGATTGAGCGTATTGAATTGGTTCCATATTTAGTTGTTCTTCGTTGGAAAGGACGCACACTTCTTGTTTCTTGGCTTCTGTTAGGGTCATAATGCCCAACCGCCATTAGTTTTATTATTATTTTTAATTTTTTATCACTTTTAATTATTTTTTTCAGTTTCAGTTAAAATGTATGTTACTTTAGAATAGTTTCGAAACTATTTTTTGATACAATCAATAAATGACTGACGTGTAAATGAACAACATTTATCATAGAAATTAAAATAATAAACATTGACATATAAATAAATGGTTAAATAAAGACAAAACTATATATATACCGAGGCACTTGAAATTATTAGATGTCGTTGAGCTTGGATACCAAGTATCGCCTTCATTTAATTTTTAAAGCGGGTTGGAGGAAAGGTTTCAGATACTAAGTTGCTTTCATTAGAACTGGCTAATTTCTGATAGGACAAATTAGTTCACTTCTTCATCTAGTAGAGTAGCTATGCAAGTTTCTGTTCATTTCTCTGTTCAAATGGAAGATAAAGTAAGTTTCACTGTTGCTTTTATATTCCAGGTTGCAAAGGTATCTGATGGGTGTTCTTCTGCAGTATGCAAAAATCCTGGTTTTGAAGGCGTCCCTTGTAAGAGTACACCATAGCACATTATGGAATGGAAATTAGCGAAACATGCAGTCATATCGGCTTCATATGTAGATTAAGCCTCCCGATTGCGAATAGTATAGATGGTCGGGTGTTCTCTTTGTGAGTACTAAATCAACGATGAAAGCATTGTTTTTTTCATTTTTGTTCTTAATGTTGTAGAGTAAGAAGTTGAAGAGTTTTTGTAGAAGTACACGGAGCAACATAGCTTTACCAAATAGACAAAGATGCATCCTACTATTCTCTTTAAAAGAATGAAGTCATGATGTCATGCCTCAAACCTAACGCATATTTTCTCTTGCATAACATAAAGAATTTTACGATCTCGTTAAACAAAGTATTGCTTTCTTCAGCGAACCTCGTCGGTTGTAGAAGCTGCATTCTACACCATTTGAATGCTCTGCATAGTACCGCCTGTAACTTGAAAATTACATTATCAAGGTTTTCCAAGATCATTTTTTTTTGAACTTCTTATTATAACTGTATGATTATTAAAGTTCCTTTACTTGTTTGGAGGAAATAATTTAGTACTCTTCTTAAATTAGAAGTGTTGTGTTTGCTTCATTAAAAAGCAATGCGCATAATTTATTTTCACCGGAAAGGTATTAAATTTGCTACGTTGCACTATAATTACAATTGTTGACACTGTTATTACGTACACCTGGTAGGTGCGTTTGTCAGAAGAAGTAAAACTTGGAGAATGTAACAAAAACGAGCTTTCCAGAAGTTGTGTTATAAATTTTCTGACATTATACCTGTATTTTATCTAATACGTTAATAGCATTTGTATGTAGCGGAGTATGGCCATAATTTTATCGATTCGGTGCGCTTATAATAAGATTTTATTTCTGCATCAAAACTACTTCGAATGCATATATATCGTTTTTAATTCCACAGGAAATTGAGACTCCCCTCTTAGCTTAATGCTAATGTAACGTGAACACGAAATATACATATCCTATACAAGTATACGTAGTATTTTTCTTACGTGTATACGTGTGCACATATCTCCTCATTTTATGAGTCTATATTGTCAATATTATTTCATTATTATTTATAAATTGTGTAACGTAAATCAGCATCGTACATTATATAAGCGAATATTATACAGGTTATTTCATTAATAATTGCCGATAGTGTAATTGGGACAAAATGTGATGATTTAATCTAAAACACTTCCAGTGTTCCTCCAAACCGAGATTTATTTTAAAATGTAATTAGAACAAAACAATTTATTTTAAATCATATTTGAGTTTCAAAGAAAATACTTTGACAGAATAAAAATTGGCAACATTTTACATTTGTTGTCATAATTCTCCCAACCGTACATTCCCGTCTTCATATGTCCCCAGCAGTAAGCGTCCAGATGTTTAAAAGCATCTTCGAGGAAATGCATTAGTCAGATAATTTCGTACGACTAAAGCAAAATATGGTGAAGTACTATCTTGCACGCACAAACCACGTATTTCTTCTCTGACTTAATGGCAATTGTCCCAACTCATCGAAGAGGCTGCAACCCGGAGACATTTTTAATATGATTAACTATTTAAATTTGTAGGTAATTCAAATGGATCTGTTACTGTAAATCTAAAAAGTCCACATCAAACGTTTATCAGAAATTCGTTTGTGCGCCTTTGACGAAATTTTCAGTATCTCAATAGTGGCAAATTTCCAATTAAAAAGCCTCTCTACGTCTGCAAGTAACTTCACCGTTAAAGGAACGTTGCTAACAAAATTGCTATTCGCATTTGTTTTATTCGTAATAAATTGTACAGATTTCATCTGTCGAGGGAAATCCTCGGGTGACGAGCCCTGCGCTGTCGTGAAATGATAAGCTCTTAAATTTTCGTTTCTTAGTATTCTGAAAATTGAAGTATGGGCTTATTCTAGCTATTGTTAATAAGCGTCTGGTACTTAATTGAAGATCGATAGCAATTCCTATTAAAACATCATGGAATATTTTTGAAAGGTACTTGGATGTCCTACTTTTTTCTACATCTGTCGTAAATATATTTAACAGTTCTGATGTCTATTGGGATATTATTGCAAATACCTTTAACAGCAAGACGCTCTCGATAATTTTCTTGTACATAAACACGTTTTTCCCATGTCTGCATCTGGAATACCATTATGTCGTCGCTTTCTCGCAAAGAAAGTTATTGTAACACCAACCAATCTTTTAACTGCCTTATCCTTTAACTGCCTGCATCGGTAAACGAAAATTCTAATAATTGTAATTGCTTTGATGATAATTCTTCAGTGTTAATTTGATATCTTTACTTTTTGCCATTATATAAACATTTTTATAATGCTAACAATTGAAAATATCAAAGCAGATATTAACGGTTTATGCTAATTTATTATTTTATATGATCAACTTAATGAATTCGATAAAACGATTAAACAATTAATCAACATGTTAAAAAATTAGAAGGAATCAAAGAAATTTGCCACTATAACAGTTACTACAGTGGTGTAGAATTTTTTCTTTTGGTCTTCTACGTCTCGATTCGTATGCTTCTTACTGGCGTCTAATTAAAAAAGATATTTAAGTTTATTTATGGAGAATCCAAGAAAGTGATGGAATACCTTTGCAGTCCTATAAAAATTGAAACCGTTCTCAAACACAGTTAAACAATTCAGAATTCGAAAGGCTTCGAATCGGTGAAGGCAAAAATTCAAAAGCAATTGCGAATTTATTATGAGGTGATTCTAGAAGCACTAATTATTTTTGGAAAACATTAACTAGATGAACGAAGTCAAATTTACAAGAAATGGTCTACTAAAATGACAGCATTCTCATTACTGGAACAATCGGAGTTCTTATGTATCTAGAATCCAACACTTCAAAAAAAAAATTGGCAGTTCAACGGTTCATCAAAGCTAGATTGTTTTGTAATGGCCATGATTAAGTTGGATATCCCATAGGTTGGACCATGATCATAAGGTACATTTTTTTTGCAAGGTACTGTTTTCGTGGAACAAAATGGTGGTGCATTACGAATTTTTCTAAACACCTTGAAAAGTATCAATTTTAGGAGTGAAATGAATATGATATCTTTATATATAAAAAAAATGGTTTCAACACTTTTTCCATATGAAAGTTTCATCGTAATCATCGAGAAATTATAAAAAATCGTTCGGGTGCAAATCGTACCTTATACCTTATTTCAATTTTCCAAGTTAAACACTTTCACAGTTAGAAAAGCTCATATGCACTCATCTATCTGTGAAAAACTTTCAAAAAAATGCAAACATTTCAATAATGGTTACAAATAGTAACATAGCAGCCAAGTCAGTCCATTAAACAAACCTTAAAATTAAACACTTGAACTGGGAATTTAAAAAAATAATAAAATAACTATATTGGCGGCTATTTCCCGTATAACCGGAACAAGTAAATTTCAGTAGATTCCCAAGCCTCCAGAATTTCCTCCAACGTATATTCTTTCATATGTTCATTGATGCAGTTCCTCGTGAAACACTCTGCATTGACAGGTAAGAACGTGTTCTATTTATGCGAATTAGAACCGCGAAGAAACCATAAATCCGTTGACGGTTTACACCAATAAAAGTGTGTTGATGGGTTTTCCGTAAACCTCATAATTAAATCACAATGCCGTTATACGAAACTCGCCACCGAACCCTTACAGAAAGTTATTATCCCAACAACACTTTCTGCGAGCTGTTTTATCTCCGCTTAAATCGTTCGCTTTTTTTAAAATTATACGTCATTGCGGTGTAGTAGTTTATGTACGCTTTCGCTGATGCTTTACTCCCATGTTTATAGTTCATAATACAATGCTTCGTGCATTTCCAATTTGCCATAGCCGGTCCTTACTTCCCGGAACATACATAAAATATGTATTACAGTAGTAACCATATTTCCTTTTGGCGTAAGTCCTTTACTAGCTCTATTAAAGGTTAAAGTTGCTTAACCGCACTAAAATACTACATGACCTGTTGAAAACCATAATTTGCACGCTTTAGCCATTTACGTAGTACCAGAAAACAAACCTCGGTATTTACAGTGAAAATTCTCATTTCGAATGCTTCTTGAAAACTGTGTTGTTTCATTAAAAGGATGTACGTGCCCATACAGACATAAGTCTCTATTTTTATATTTGTACGCTTGCAATGGCAGCGTTTAACTTTGTCCATAATTTTCCCCCTGTTTTAATTAAAGGAATGAATTCATTTAATTAGGATTTTTCGTATTCAGACCCCGCAAACTTTCCTGGCAAAGTTTCATGCCAGATTATAATGAAAGTTATGCGTAAAGTGGGAATGTCTGCAGAGATTTATTGCTATGCTATGATTTACCAAATTGGCAAGGTGATAATCAAATAATAAAGTAATAGATTTGAAGTATTTGTTTCGCATTTACTTTGTTTATCTTTTTTGTGCTAAAACACGTCTTATTACGATATTTTCGTTCTACTTGTCCGTATCTAGTATGAACAGCTTGAACCTCATAAACAGATTTATTTCGAAATTAAAATGGTAGTGGTACACAAAGTCTAAATGTCGTCATTGTGACTAATAATACAATGCTAAAATATTTTCCTCATTGTATTGATTCACGGCAAATGCAGCAAAAGGAGAAAAAAACATACACTAACTCATGGACATGTTTCTGATTACAGATCGTCATCAGCGTGGCTTCGAGAGTATTTATTTAGTTTTTTCTTGTTTAATAAATAAAATTTCGTGACATCAGAAAACCTCTAAGCGGAAACGAATATACAGTAGGAAGAAGTAACTCGCGAGGAAAGCTAGCTAAATATATTCTACGACGGTTTTCCATATTTAACCAGCGTCTATATGTCTACGGAGATATCATATTAGATTCATTGTCACCTATGAAGTGATTATAACTCATCACAGGATTCTATACATTGAGACTAGGCAAGCCAAGATATCTCTTTTGATAATTAGTTGAATATTTATCTACGTTTTCTCGATCCTTTATTAGTATTTACGCTCTGAGATAATAAAGGTAATTTCTTGGGCAAAGTGTTATCTATAAGTTTATCTATAAGTTCGAGTTCCTGTTGGTTCACTGCTCTAGGTTTTAATTGCTGAAAATATCTCTCAACTGAGTGGCAGAGGTTCTGTGGTATTTTGTAAGTTCTTGTTGAAATCTTGAATAATTATTGTTATAATAGTACTATACTTACCATTAGCAATATTTCTTTTATTGTACACTCCGCCAAAAAAGTATCGCATAATTTAGTTTTGAATCATAAAAGTATCGCATAATCTTTGTTTGTAGCATAAAGTTGTAAATATACTTTAATGCGCTCTAAGATATAATTTCTATGATTGTTTAAATAAAATACAGGCCAAATAAAAACAAGAACTCATACTTGAGATTTTTATTAAAACAAGAAATTATAATTTTGGAAAGAAAAATGTCATAACAGTAGCTTTTAATGCTGAGTATTGCCACCTCTGGCTCTTATGACCGCTCGCCTACGGTTTGGCAGAGATTCGATTAACCTCCGTATATAAGCCTGATCCAAATTCTCCCACTCGTCACGGAGAGCATTTTCTAGTCCATGCAGGTCCGCTGGGGCAACATTTTGGGTTCGTATCCGTCTGTGAAGGAGGTCCTACACGTGCTCGATAGGGTTCATGTCCGGACTTACCGCAGGCCAATCTAAAACTGGAATACCAACATCGTTAAGGTATTCCTGGACGATTATTGCAACATGCGGTCGTGCATTATCGTGCATTAACTACAATTCGTTTCCTATAGTTAGCGCATACGGTACTACATGTTCTTCTAAAATCTCCGTTATATACCTGTGGGCAGTCAGTGTACCTCTGTCTACTGGTACTAACTCTGTACGACCTGTTAAACAGATACTTCCCCAAACCATAATAGAGCCACCAGCGAAATTAGGTCTAGGTCTGATATTACACTGCGAATAGCGCTCACCGTCTCGTCTGTACACTGAGATACGCCTATCTGAGGTGTAAAGACCAAATCTTGACTCATCTGTGAAGAGTATATTGGCCCAGTCATTAATGTTCCAATTTACATGTTCTCTGGCAAACCTTAAGCGAGCCACTCGGTGGTTCCTAGTGAGACGAGGGGCTGTTACAGCTACTCTAGCTCTTAATCCACTCTGTCGTAACCTATTCCGAATAGTTTGAATACTCACACGAGTATTTCTGACTCTAGCCAAGTCGTTCTGCAATTGTCTCGCAGTTACATGTCTTCGACGTAATGCTTGTAGTAGTAAATAGCGGTCATCTTGGCGAGTAGAACATCTTGGACGACCTGGTACAGGTCTTCTACTGTAATTGCCTGTTTCCCTATATCTGGCTACGGCTCTAGAAACACTTGACTGATTGATGTTCATCAAATTAGCAACGTATGCTTGAGATCGTCCATCTCCGATTAAAGCAACTATAGCAGCCACTTGTTCTGAAGTTAAATTGCTCATTTTAGTTTTAAAAGCGTTGGTACAGAACTCTGACTTCGCACTTTAAAGTATGTCCGTATAGGAAGACTTTCAATAAACAACTGAACAAACCTTACACATATGCATTTTTTCTAAATGTGTTCTTTTAGAAAAGAAAAAGTAAAAAAGCTATGTTCCATGATTTTGTTAGTGTTTTTATAGTTCACATACACGAGACAAACTTTTTGTGAACGTATAAAAATATCTTGGTTTATAAATGCCCTTTCTTTTTAGTTTATGCTATATATACTTTTTTGGTGGAGTGTATTTGTATTGCATTTTATTGTATTTGGTGACCTTTCATTGATTTGCTATCAACATTTTCAAATGTTCCATAGTCATCCTCCTTTTCTTCTTACATACAGGACTTTAGTTCTTTCGAAAATGAAAATAATTTTATTTATTCACTGCGATCTTTATTGAGATTTTATGATTATTTCTTTATGATCTAGGGAAAGGCATATTTCTAAAAAAATTTATAAGATATTAGCGAGCCAAAGGTGAACATTGTAAACTATTTTCCGGTATCGCTATTTTGAAAGCAGATATCTTTGTATTTATGCATTCAGATATGTTTCTATAGTTTTGTAGTAGATGACATTGTATATCCTCTGGTCTCTGGTCAATTGCTTTTGTTATAGTTCAATTATATTTTTACATCGTAGAATTCTTTTTTTTTCTTTAACTCCAATAAAATCATTTTCTCTTCTGTTTGTTAGGATTACTTGTTGGATATACCCTTCGGATCATGGGAAACACTATTGCGTGTGTCGTCTATAGTCGTTTATATATACCAGATTACGGTTGTTTGCTTGTTGCTCGATTATTTTATTTTATTTACTAATTTGTTAAAGGTATAAGCTTAGCTTACATTCCATATTTTTTATAAAGTATTTCACTCATCTTTACGCTTTCATTGTTTCGTATACTGAAACAATCAGATTGCCATTTAATGTTATTTTCGTTGCTTTCAATAGATTTTGGTTAATTGGGTTTATAACGGGCGCGCTTGCTAATTGCGAAATAATTATAATTTATGCCAATTTACTGGTGCTTGCCATCATCCAGAAGAACAGTAGTTAGCCATCTATACGCAGCACTTATGATCGAAAAAATTAAAGACGTGTAACGATCCACGTAAGTGAATTACCTCTCAAACTGTTCGAATTAAAACGTGTGCGCTCCCTGCCGCATGCAATATTATTTAGCAGCATCTATTTCCCATTAAAGTTCGTTTCCTTGGAAAGTATATCTTACTCTCTGTGGTGGTAAAAGAGGAAACTACAAATATCAATATATGGAAGTGTGGGAAAGTGTTCTACTAACACTGATTTTTTAATGTTAATTTAATTTAATTTTGACTGAACTACGTATGAACGTCCATTGGACTAACTGTATGTTCATGTTTGGTGCCAAATCTACGAATGTATAGATATAAAACAATTTATAAAAATATAAAAACAAGTAAGATATCTTAGGTTTAATGAAAACACATTTGGAATGAATGTAGTAGGTAACTGTTATAATTTTATTTAGTTATTTCATCTAAAATCTGTCACGTCACCTAATACCATAAGGCACACTTTAGTTACATTAAAGGTAATCTAAGATGCACCATCTAGCGTGTGGCTTAGATTATATTTAAATCTAAGAAGGCTTTTTGATTGTTTATTACCCTCCACTAGAAATCTTATTCGTACACTACATTACAGCAGTTATTAATAACTAGTATTTCCCTTGGTAACAGTTAAGTGTAATTATACACATAGAAAGTAGAAATAAACTTAAAATGTATGAGAATATTAACGTGTAAGCGTTCAATTTGCGATATAGTATTTTAAATCTTCATATTTATAGTCAATATTCAACCAATCAGAGGCAACGAGAAAAATTTCAGATTTCTCGTTTCTAGACAACTTAATAGCCACGCTATTCAAATACTTCTGTCTGCGATTCTCGCTTCTATATACGTAATCCGTCTAACAAATGTATTGTCGAAAATCCTGTTATGTTCACCAGTTTTAACACGGAAGCTGGTACAGCGAAAATCCGATGACTGATGCATATATTGCGAACGCTTTCTCTTCTAAACCGATGGAGGAAACTCGTTTCTAGATTACGAAAGGAGAACTTCAAGTCAACTGGACAAGACAGATTACGTAAAAAAGTCTGCGAGGATCTTGGCTTCAAACTGGTCACGGACCTCTACGTCATCAGACGCCCGTACAGCTTGATCTAGATTATTTTTCGTTCGGGATGCTGCTACTCCAACATGTTTCCTGTCGTGCACTTGTAATTTTCGAACGAGTATTTCATTTACTAAGACAAGTCAGAAAGACTCGGACGTTTGCGGCGGCTGTTTATACATTTTTAAGAACTGACGGTTATTGTTAAAAGTTACATGACGACGATCGGTACTCTGCATGTGATATATAATTTATGCTCAATTAAAGTACGAAAGCGAAAGTAACCGCTATTTGTTAGTTAAAGTAACTGCAATTGAGAGGCAAAGATACGTACTAATTGCGAAAACATGTTGCGCACGGTGGGTAATCCTCTTCTGTAATTATAAATTTAGCTGATTTATTCTAACAATGGAACCGGTTTAATATGTAATTACGATTGACTCGTAATGCTTACGCATGATGTCTTGTACTTTATAAATTATTATAAGGAATACACTTAGCTGATGAATTTGGTACAATTAGGTACATTAATGAGAATACAAAGTCCATACGGAAGCAAGAAGACAATAGCGGGAGGAATCTGATAACCAGATGGAAGAAGATGCAAGCACTAACCAAAAACTGTTCTACTTTGAAACGTTTAAGGAATGGGAAACCCGCTTGTCCAACCCAATTGTCCAACGACACTACAATCATTTACAGGAAGAATACATAAGAGAAAAAGACAATTTTACAAGTGCGTCATATTCTATATGAACATACACGTAATTGAAGGTGTCTTTGTGCGTGCGAACAAAACAAATAGGCAAGTGAGAAGTAAATTCATGAGTCTGCGTTTTCTTTAGCCTAATGTTGTTAAAGTTTCTAGTCATATGATACACTGGCGATTTCCTCTTTACATTCATTCTAACTCTCGGTGCTTTGAATGTTTTGAAACGAGTATTGGTAACAGACATGTTAAAATTAACAAGATATAACATTTTTTAAGAGGTAAGCTTAATAAGAACTTAACGCCGTACATCTTTCTCACTGACTTGGTTCCGCAAGCCAAGTAGACTATTATAATCGGTATGGCGTTCTCTGTACTCCTCTCACAGTAAAGTGCAAAGTGCGCAATACGCGAAAGTCACGAAAGGTTTTGATATGTTCCTATAGAGAAACCCAGATTTTTAGATACCAACAAATAGATGCTAGAGATGCCTTCGATAAAAAAAATGCCAAACGGTATTCACAAATCCTTTATTTTTAGAGCTTTTTTCATGACTCTTGATTTATATCGAGTAGTCTTAGAATTACCGCACTTCATCTAAGAAATCGCTACTCATTTTCTGTGCTCAGAGAGGATATTATTCCACCTACATCTCTCATTAACTATCAGCAAATTGTCTTGTAACAGTACGCAGTAATCTACCGTTTTAATGGTACTATATATTTTGAGGTCATCTGCATAAACAGGGAAGCTTCAAGCACAGAAAGGTGAGAAAGATCAATTGCTAGTGGAAGAAATTATGCTGTTAATCAATATTTGCAGTTCTCACGGATCGTGATGGCAACATTCCTTGATCGCCATTGTAAATGTTGCTGGTAAATATTTCGATAAATTATGTGATTAGAGTATCTTTAATAACAAGGGAAAAATTTGAAACAAGTCTTACACATATCGGAGGGTAACCATCAACGGTAAGGGAAATTTAGAAGATTAAATAACCGAAAGGGAAGTGAAAACGGACAGACCATTCCAATAGCATCTAAGCAAGTTCCCTTCACAAAAAATATCTCCGCCACCATAAAAATAATTGTAAAAAAATCATGTATTAACTTACTGAAGCGAAACATGAACAAACGTGAGACAAAAAGTAAACTAGTATGAAGATGCGAAAAACAGGAGGGAAAACAACAAAAAGTATAGAATTCGAAACGACATATTCAGGGAGATCGTAAACGTTACCCTTTTAGAAATATCAAATATCAATAGGGGATGGGGAGGATTTGAATCCAGAGAAAGTGGAAAAAAAGAGAAGGGCGGTTTAAAAAGCTCTGAAAGGATAATACCAACACATTTCTCGAAAAAAGTATTATAGATGTACGCGTAAAAGTATTAAAGCATCAATTCCATATTGATAATCTACAAGTACAGTTTGTAAAACATCAGCACTTAATTCAGATCTATCTGGACGAGAACTGAATAAACAAATAAACCGCGTCTGTACGCTTGTATATGCATACCGCTAAGTATAATCTTTAATTCGAATAATTTGCATTTGACAACGTTACGACAAGTCTGCTGGGAGGATAAATTCAATTCCCGTTTTAGAATTTAGCATTAAATCCATGTCCACTTTCGACTACACAATAAAGTCTGGATCACTCTTGAGACTAGTAGTTTCCCCAACTAGACTGTGCTTGCCCGTTAATTTAATTTGAGGGCATCTGAGTTAAAGAGTATTTCGGTGAAGGTTTGCTACACACAGTTAAACAGAACTTCGAGCGTTCCCCAAGTTGAGAGTTTTTAGGAATATCGGCTGCTAACGGTGTAAACTAAGTTTTAGAATATCGCGCTGGACTTTGTAGCCGATGGTGAACTGTTACACACACGTGGTGCTGTTAATGTATGAAATTAATTAAACGTATTTCAGGAATTTCGTCGGATGCGATAATTTTATCCGTGCACGCAATTGTTGTTTCTACTATGGAGCCACACAGATATATTTTACATGGTACACTCTGTATATCCGTTCACTTTTCCGATTCTATATAGCTTTAACATGCTGGAGAAAAAGCATAGATAAATAATTAGTAAATTAATATTCCTTACAACATGCAAGTACAAACCTAATAAAAACATATTTGTTAAGCAATTTCAATTAATCACAAATGAAGCTATTTATAATAGCAACTCTTCTATAGGCGCCGATTGGATTCTTAAGAAAGTCCAATGTAACCATTATGTAAGGAATTCCACGACTTTAACCTCAACAGAAACCCGCAATAATAAGAAATTCGTGGACTTCCCCTCCACGTTATATCGTGACGTATTAAGTAAAGCTTTTAAGAGTCAAGATGTGAACGTACGTTTAAGTTCGCGAAATACGCTCAAAAACTTTCTTGGCAATTCAAAAATCGAACCGGACATGAAAAGTCGATTTTATGAAATTTCATGTGGTGCCTGTATTAAAGCGTACACTGGTGAAAGGAAAGCTGTGATAGGTACCAGATTTAACGAACATTAGGTGCTACAGATGCGGCAGGATAGAATCGTCAAGATAAACAGATCGACGAAACTGGGTATAATGTTAAATTAGAAAACCAGAAATTGATTAAAAATGTAACTTCGACACGAGAATTAGACATTTATTAAGCTATTTACGTAAAAGCGAATACAAATTTAATTAATAGAGAGAACGGACCGTTCTCTTTATTAATTAGGAGGACGTCCTACTCAGGTCTTTTTCATTTATTAGGTTAAGGCGGACACATGCATTACATTTCGTCTCACAACGACTGACAACAACGAAAGAGGCACTTCCGTCTTTCCGCCTTAGTTCGCATGGTTTATAGGTAGGAAAAATTGATATTTGTGACAAGAAATAGAATTTGTCGAGATGGGGCAGGCATCTCAGAATTAGAGGATTTTTTCTCATATTACTATTGCGAACTCACGCGTCGTGGAAACAGCGATTTTGCACTAGTTATATATATAAACTTATGTTGTACGTATAATCCGCTACTTCTCCAGCATCATTTTCATGTTCAAAGCTTAAAATGAAACCTCAATCAAAATATTTTTAACACGTAGCGCATTAAAAATGGGCTCAATCCTAATAATAATGGCGACAATTAGTGACGAGGAGCTTATGTGGACGATGGTAACTAATTATACGATTGCAAGGTGAATAGATAAACATATTGTATAAATCGATTAACTGTGTAAATAATAAAATAAACGTGAAAGGTATTGTTGCATTTCGTACATCCATTTGTATGTTTTAAAGGAAGCAAAATCACATACAAAGATACAAGCTGCTCATGCCGTATGTAACACTTACTTCTGGCCCATTGAAGAACACAAATTGATGAATTGTATTCTCTGCTACTAGGTGTACTGTGTACATTATTTCTTGGACGGTCAAACGATCACGTTAAGCGCCGACGGTTTAAGCTGAAACCATTACGCGACTAAACTGTCTCGTGGACAATTGTGTTTATTTCAAGTGGCACCAACCATCAATAACACCGGCTAACAAATTTCAACTTTTGATTTTGCCATAAAGTAATTTATACTAATTTCAATACAAAACATATAAGCATTTATTTTAATAAAAGGTAGAAGAGCAAGTTAGCTCGATTTTTTTTTATATTTCAATGAAAAAAGACGTGTGGGAAGAATTGCAGCACTAGAATTAAATTGAATTTCGTGGAATATTCCTAATGTAACAAGCAAGATAAAACTTGTAAATCGTGGAAACCTGGAAAACATGAATGTCAATTAAGCCTACTGCCACTGGCGTTTGTGTGAAAGCCGAATTAAAAGTACAGAATTCAATTTTTCTGTGGAAACAACCAGGAACAGTAATAATCAAAAACAGCCGTATTACCTTTTTATTTTGCGCTTGATTGTGTATTTATTTCTACGTTTATTATTAAAGAAATATATTATTACTTTGTAAACTGTAAAAGTTAACATTAGCTACTAGTAGTATATTATTATGGACGTTTTTGACATTAAAAATCTAACTTAGCTTTTTCAATAAAATGATTGTAGAAGTTTTCCTTTGCTTATAAAGTAAATATTCATGTCTTCATCGAAATCAATGACCTCTTGTCAAAGTGAAACCAATTATTATATCATGGTATTTTACAACTATACGGATCTTGAATCAAATTATTGACGGACTACATTTATTACATCAACCGGAACTGCTTATGCTTCATACATTTGAGTACAAGAGACAGAAAAGGTGATAATCATCTCAGGACAACAAGGAGAGTATGGCAGCGTTTTCCAGCTAAATTCAGAAATTTCTTCAGTGCGATTTTTTTGCGATATGGGGTCTGACATTGTCTCGTAAGAATAGCACTTCCTTTCGATTAATTAAGAAGGCTATTTCTGGACGAGTGCCACTTGTAGCCGTTGAAGTTGTTCCGGTTCCAAAAATTCATAGTAGAATTCTTTTTGGGTACAAAGAAATATTAGGAGTAGGTAATATTGGGTCAGCTCAATAAAACGATTGAATTTGTTATCATCCGACAATTCATGTTGGACTCATTTGCTTAACTTAATTATGTCGTTTCTAGCTGGTTTAGGTGCAAACCAATTGTTTTATTGCTCACATTGAATCTTCCTGCAATTTTTAAGCACGCTTTACTCGAATATGTCTGTACAGCATGTTAAATGCTCTCGGTGATGGTCTTCCTTCTCCCAGACGAGAAGCTTCATGGATCAAGTTAAAGTATCTCAAAAAAAATTCTTACACCTCTATAGCTTTGATGCCGAATTTGCATTCATAGAACAACCAACCTTCTAACCCCAAATAAATCTAAAAGAGCCTCCTCGTGGTGTACCTTTTTTTTTGCGTTTGGAATTTTGCTTTTATTATTTGCCGCTTTAAATTATTTTAAAATTAGTACTGAAGTAGATTATTGCTAACAAACAAAGATAAGTTTTCCGGCAGTCTGATATATACAAAAGCTGTACGAACTTACTTCGTCACACGTTACTCGTGTGACTCGTACGCTCGTCCTCGTTCGCTAATTGTTTCTTTAATGTATCAGCAGTATATGTTCCATTTCAAGTACATGCTAAAAACAGCTACATCAAGTTTCTTGGATTTCAATCAAAGGCCCAACTGAGATTTATAAAGATTGAGGTAGCCCTGCTTGTCCAACGTACACCAGTTAACAACCAAAAACTGATTTAGTATTTTCATGCCAAAAATTTTATGGGACTCCCCTACTCTTAGGCATTGTAAGAAATTCGTATATGTATGTACATCCTAATGTACGAAGACAATGGACGTTACCGTCTCCCGTATGATGTTTTCTTATACATACTTTTGTAACTAAACCAAATAGTGGTTGTTAATTAACATAAATGAAATCGACATTCAGAACTGCGTTTGAAGCAAGTGGAATTGAAACAGAAAATCACAACTTCAGTATATAATCTAAGCATACATTGTAATAAAAATCATCATCTTCCTTTTAGAAAGGCTGTAGGAAGCGCAAGTTTCCAATACGTTTAAAACATGTCGACTTTGACTTTAACAAGCAATAGATTTACAGACGTAGATTTACTAAAATTTGCCTATTGCGTGAACTTAGCATTAGGCAAAGCCTGCTGTTGTAAGTAAAAATTAAAATCAGAAATTAAATTTGGCGTCACCTCAGTCCTTCATTTAATCACGATAGCATTGGACACAGCAGATTTTGATAATGTTACTTTTCCAAAAGTACATTGACGACGAAAGATAAACGGAAACTGCTATTCTACGACGCTCCACACCACAAACAACTGTACAAACTTAAATTTTGTTGACAAATAATACCACCCTTACGAACGAATTTTTAAGGTTACATTAAGGTATGCCTGTAATTGCAGTGTAGGTTGTTGTGGGAAGACAAACAGAAGAGAACTTATTTTACTGTCCTACCACCACTGTCGTTTTAGTATCCTCCTAGCTATCACATTTCGCAGGTACTAGGACATCGATGCTGCTAATAATAATATTACGATGGGTATTTTGTGAGCTGTGGGATAATATATAAAGCTGCCAACCAGCTAATGGTCTGTACGGCATTTTTCCCTTCCTCTAGGAACAGCGTGGATGCTGAAAAATGATTTTAAACGTATACAGTCTTATTCTGATATAGTACGAAAAAAAAAGTAGGTAAAAGAAACGCATGAGTAATGCCTAAATGTTATGGTTATGTTATGGTTCTATGTGCACGTAGTAACAAGAAAATGATTTTTCTTTATTCGAGTCCGACTCTGTCTTAGTTAACATATGGGAATCTCCGGCAGTCGCTGAAGCAGCGTTCGGATATCCATTTAGTATGCACATAGCATTCACCGTCATTACACGCAATTGCAATGGCATCCTATACGAATATCGAATACACCGATATGATTTTGATTTATGGCGAAACAGGACAAAATAGTCTTGCGGCAGAAAATTTGTACGCGGAACGGTTTCCCAATCGGCGGCATCCATCATCCGAGACAATTGTGAGAACCGTGTATCGACTTCGAGAAACAGGATCAGTAATTCCACGTTTCGAAGGTCGTGGCCGTCATATATCACGTAGAGTTCAGCAAGCAGAAGAGCATATTTTAAACATCGTTGAGGCGGAACCAGGCATAAGTACTACAACTTTAGCCCAGCAAGTAAATGTGTCCCAAACGACGGTGCATCGAATTTTGAAAAATAATTTACTTCATCCGTATCACATCCAGCGCGTGCAAAGATTAACAGAATTAGATTATCCTCGCCGTCTTGCCTTCTGCAAGTGGTTTCAACGCATTCGCGAAGACATGGTAAATTTTACTCGTGTGCATAGTAACTTTCGTCGCCGAATTGATGCCTGTATTAGAGCTCACGGTGGACATTTCGAACATTTTTTACATTAATAAATTATTTTGTCCTGTTTCGCCTAGATCGGTCCTTGTTAGGACCACCACAAATTTCATAAAAAGAAAAAGAATGTATAACTACAAATAACTCAAAATCCGACATTTCGGATGCATTAACTTTAAACATTAAGAACGCAAATCATATGGTTATCGGCATATTCAATGTAAACACATAAACACTTCGACATCAGCTGTACGACAGACTAATGCATTTCAATAGACTATTCACTATTCATAGCATCTACAATGCTTTATCGATTTTTATTTGCATCTGGGTTAACTTTGATTCATCAGAGGTATTTGTATAATATAGGAGAAACAAAGATATGGACCGGCTTTACCTACATTTTGGGCCCTAAAATTTGAACAAAATGTATATGTTACAAATAAATTTCTTTTTAAATTTTCAGTAACACATTGATAGGTAGTCTTCAGATTTCGGTAGCTTACGTGCTATTTACAGGTAACCCTGTATTTTTGCTTATTATTAATTTTCTAAAAACGTAATGTATACTGAAGACATCGTAATTGTTTTACGAGAAATGTTTTAGTTAGCTAGATCATTTTCGTGGGATTTACACATAACAGTTAAATAAACTTCAAGCCTATAGCATCGTATACATACCGATGGAGAAAACGAAAATTCACTCCTGACAAAATAATATTATTCAAAGGGCGGCGTGGGGTAGGGTTTGTTTTTAATTAAAATGCTCGACGTATGATGTTTTCCATCTCGCTTGTTAAAACGTATAGGTAGGTACCGAGTACTAAAGCGCGAATTCTATTTTGTTCGAGAACAAAGCGCTGTGCTCGACATGACATATCCGATTTAACGCACATGATCATTGGAACACGCACCTTCGGAATGGTTAGCTTAGTCCTTGTTTTCTCAGATGTACTTTAACGTAATGTTTCTGAAAGGTGATAATGTGAAATTATTTCGCCTTCGTTCCATTGTTAGCGCGTACCGTCCCATCGACGTCGTTTACGTATCCCAAGTTGCACACTAACACTTTATAGGGGTGGATATATGTCCGAAGGTGTTTAATTAACATATACATTTTCTGGCCATTTTGGAAAGTTAATTGATAGGTATATGTGTAACCGTCTCATTCGTAGCTTTTAGGTGGACGTTACATACAGCATGAATTAGTATATACGTAAATATTTCTGATATAGCAGATTAGTTGCAGAAAAAATAGATTTAGATCATATTAAGATGTTGAGTAAATGTAACCAGTTTTACTTGCTTGCGGCAAGAAGGTGTCTAATGCGTTACAAACAAAATTGATTTGTTCACATGCATATTCACTTTTACTAACTGCTGCATTAGAATTTTCCGGAAGAGCTTTTCATGTCTGCTTTACCATTCTATTTCTTTTGATCACCTTTGTACCGCGTATTTCTTTGTATCGATCGATGGCCAATACGAAGTTAGCGTCCCACACTGATTGGTTAATGAGGTTCTTTGTAGGAACCGGTTGCCAAGTTCTAGGATGGTCCTAAATACGAACTTCACTATTGAGCAATCCTTTTATTTAAAAAAAACACTGGACATAACTTTTGTCGTTTTTTTTTAATAATTCTCTTTAATTTGTAAAATTTTCAACTCTCTACTTCCGACCCCTTCCACTTCTACTAAGGCGGAAAAAATTCCGCAGGTGTTTATAGAGTTCGTGTCTTAATAGAGAAAAAGAGAGACGACGTAACGAGTCGATCGGGTTTACGCTACTGCATTTTCTTTTCTCTAAGTATAACCTCTAAAAGATCTGTTAGAAATGTAAAAAAAATTGTGTGTGACTCCTCGAGTAAGGCTCAAAATCGACGGGATACCTCCAACCAGGTGCCCGCAATTTAAATTCTTACCATCGACCAACGCGCACATCAGCTACGCCATTCCTCTCGGTAACTTCCGCCAAACACTGCCACCAACATAAGGTTTACAACTTTCACTTTCATTTTACATTTGAACAACGCCAGCTTATATCTGCGCACGAATTCGTTTTCCGCCTTTGAAGTTTTTATTTCTTTTTTTATTCAGTTATTCTTTTTTTTACTAAATTAACCGTTTTTAAAAATTTATTTTGGCTTTGAACACTGTATTCAACTACTTAGATGTTGGGTTTTATATTAAGTTTCGTCTCGTTAAATTTCGAAATCCTATTTTAAGCTTTAATTTGATAGTACATACATACTAAAACCGAAACAACACGGTGAAGTTAGATGCAGTTAAAGCTAAGTTAGAACTATTTTATTTTGTGATATCCCATGTGAAGGTTATTATTACTATTATTTTATTACTTGTTAATTTCTTTTTTTTTATCTTGTCTGGAGTCTAATGTAAATATAAACAAGGTTGTGTGTAAGCAGTTGTTCAGGACTCAAGAGTATTTTCCTTTTTTTTTTATTTGAATTTATATTTTGGGTGCCAAGAAGTGTCGTGTTCGTCGTTTTAAAAGTTGTGGCATTAACTGTGAGGCAACAGTGACAGAAGGTAGAGATAAAGTACTCTCGAAACCACGCTGGTGACGCCGGGTAGGCATAAACATGTTCGTGTGTTAGTGTGCTATTTTTTTCTCTCCTTTTATTGTGTTTGCCGTGAATTATTCCATCAATACCATGAGGAAGCGAAGCTATTTTAGCATTATATATTTTTGGTTATAACGCTATTAGATTAAAAAACTTATATTTTGTTGTGTAATGTATTTTGAGGAAATAGAAAAGATAACATTGGCCTCCCAGTGAAGTTGGCAATACATTGTCTTACGAAAGGACTCTTCCTCCCGAACAATTAGATTTAGCTTACAAAATATAAAAATTTGACTTTTCAATAAATTCTAAGTAATAATGAATTCAATAAATTGGTGGTTTACTGGAAACCTTAGCTTAGCTTGTTCTCGCACCTCAATTTGTTTTAGGTAGCACTTTAGCGAATGGCTATTTGGAAAGCGTTGCGGAGTCTTTTTCCAAAATTACAAAAATACTTTCTCGAAGGTATAACGTTATTAAAAACAACGTTAATATATTAAAATCTTTTTGCGAACTTTTTTAGAACTCCCTTAGAACAGACGTGCAGGAGTAACAGATTTAAAAGTCTAACGCATTAAGATATCGATATACAAGATGCAACCCATTTTCTTAGTCAACTATTCGTACAATACTTAGCCAAACGTGGTGTATTGGAGAATTTGCTTTGCTCAGTTATTCGCCTATATAACATCTGTTTGGAACAATGAAGGAAAAAATGATTAAAACAGCAAAAGCTAGGCTGCAATTTATAGCATCCAATATACATTGTCTGCTACAACATGCTAGTGTCTGCAATTTTTACTCACGATCTTTCACGTAATGGAACAAATTCTACAACAGCGTACGTTGATGATATTAAGTGATGTGACCCCAATTAGCAGCGACAAGCACGAACTTTTTGTGAATTGCAAGAATGTTCTTCCAAAACTAATTTACTAGTTTAATTATCATTCAAATTATGCTAATTATTGGCAAACATGAGTATCAACACCACTGAGATAATGTGAGTTTTGAGTTGTAGATCATTGAGCATTGCTTTGAATAATAAATAAAAACGGAAGGTACATATACAACCAATGCTTTAATGTTAAAGAAAATTCATTTTTTACTACTTAAAGTTAATCTCTTTATTTTTACATTTACATTTACATCTTCAACATACAAGTTGGAGCAAATTATTTTCACGGCAGTAAGTACTTTGTACCTAATGAGGACATTTGTCTTATAACACCTGAAAAATTAAACTCTACTGTATCTAGGTGAAAAATGGATGACGCATGCGGAAATAAGACACTAGATCTCCCAAATCTTCACATACAGAAAATTTGGGAGGTATTGTAAAAAGGATCCTAACGAAAGGAACTAAGAAACTATAAGAAAAAAATTGTTTCTTGAAAAAAGAAATACTGAAAGTATTGCACAAACGACTAGAATAAATACTATAGCAGAACAAGATGAGGTAAACCAGCAGAAGCAGAAATTGAGGCAAATACTTTCGCTGAAGTTACTCGAACACGTCATTATAATAAAAAAGAAAATACTAAAAGCGGGGAATACATAAAAAAGAAGGGAGAATTAGATACGAAGAGCTTGCAAGGAACCTGGTTCAGTGGGGAGGAGCTTCTGGTTGCTCGTTACAGAGAAAGTTCTTATTTACAAACCATGTCTCCGGGAAACATTTTAATGTTAACAAACCTGCTGCAAAAAGTAAAAATTCTATATTTAATATTAGTAGACCTTATCATTTAGAAAGAACAGCGTACAAGCTCCATTTTAGCCGAATAACACTTTGGTAAAAAGGATTTTTTCACCATCTAGTAAAAGCAACAAAGATATATAATGAATTAAATAATGTGGAGAAAATAACCTCAAAGCTACAAGAAAACATATCAAAATATACAGTGTATACAAATAAAATTAATGATATGTATACCTTCAGTACCTTTCAATATGCTGTTCACATAGTAGTTGTAGTACACGGAGTATTGGCTTCATGATAATAAAGCCTTCTTTATTCAAATTACTTGATGACATCTTACTTTAATCGCAATACAGGTAACTTGGAGATTCATATTTATTCGTCCGAAACGGGATCTTGTACAATGAGGTGAAGGACATGAAAGAAGAAAGCATAGAATTAATATAAAGGCATAGAATTAACTATTGAATGTTCAGCTACTGAATAAACGGTGAAAAATAGTTATAAATATCTATAAACCTCCTTTTTCAGAAAATAATACATTTTTTTTATTTTTGAACAGATCTTGGAATTGGCATAATTGGAATTATTAAAAAGAAACCGCTACAGAACGGACGTCACATACAATGCAGTCATTTCAAGAAAGCGCTGCAATTATTCACTTACAATAAAGATATATTACCACTTGTAAGGGCCCAAAATTTCTTAGCGTTGCTGTGGACGGCCAGTTAGATTAGAAAACTCATGTTGACTGTCTTTGTTTGAAGTTGTCTGCTTTCTGTTATGCTGCCAGGGTAATAGCATGATTAGCACTGTCGCTGGATTGAGTTCCTACTACGCTTATATGCATTTAGGAATTTCACAAAACTCGTTAGTTAAAAGTTTTAATGATGTTATTGTGAATGAAACTGGAAATTTTGGAATAGGTAGTTATAGCGTTGCGTCTATTAGTTTAAAATATTTTCGCCTACGAAACACATCCTGTTGAACCGGAGGTTACCAATTTCTTTATTTTGGATGTAGTGGTATACGTTTTTATCAGTTTAATCGATTGTACACATAGATCGTAAAAGATATTTACGATCAAGTTGAAATTTTTGCATTTGCATCACCTTCATTGAAATTAAATACTTGAGGTTAGCTTTATGAGGATTAAGTGGAAGGTTATGAGGACCACACCTTATCGTCGTCATGTATGCAGAACCTGCAAATTTTTTGCAGGTCCTTTATAAATTGTTTTCAAGTACGACATTTTTAAACTGAATCAAACTTTTTAACGGAGCATATCGTCAACTACACTATGAGATTGGAAGGACCAGATTCATATCAGGAGATGATAATATAAAATTAAGGAATAATTGTACAACGTATTCCCCGTTCAGTTATTACCATTTTTCCAATAAAAATCTATGAAGAAAGGCCGGAGATTTTACCAATAATAACTAAATCCAAGAATTAAAAACGTTTACTGCCTTTTTATTTTGTTATATTTCAAAGCATTGACTAAAGCGGTGCCGTCAAAATTGTCAAAGAGGCAATGTTTCGAAATACTGGTGTCAGTTTTTAGCTATGCTTCTTCTAGCATAGAAACTTTAATTAAAGCCGTTATAAACAGGTCCAATAATAAGGTACAAATTTCATGAGAGCAGACCCAGCGCAGATCATGAATTTCATGAAGGGAACAGCAACGAAGTCGTTAACTCTTTTATTTCGTTTCACAAAATCTCTTCAAATGTTAAAGTTTCAACTTATCGTAAATATATCTAAAACAGTAGATTCTAGGGTTAAGGTGCTCTAATTGAAATAACTCACGTGCGATGTGATGTGATGTGATCGATTAAGCTCATTAAAAGTTCACGGTTGTATTTAAAATAAGAAAGTTAGTACCTACATGCGAAGTGTTTCGTAAGCAAAAATATTTAAAATTAATAAATTTGAATTATCTATTTCAAAATTTTAGAGGTGTATTCATAATAGTGTCACTCAAACTTTCAATTAACGAATTTGGTGATATAGCAGAATCAAATACGGAATCACTTTCTGGCAACCGTTAGCTACATGAGAACCTTCAGACTACAACAATCTTGTCTTCGAAGTATTTTCTTGCTGAGATCAATAAATTAGGGTAGAGCCCTATTTTCCAATCACAATATACCATTGCACACAATTGCCGTTCTAGTCGTATGTTATTAATATTTTAACACTTAATACATGTTTAGAGTGCGCGTGGTAGAAATTCAAGCTCTTTTGCCTCCGACAAAAGTGTTGTGACGCAAACTACAAAGACTTATGATCGTTTTCCAGCGAAACTAAACCTTTAAAAAAACATAATTATTTTCAGGACAACGTTGTCTACATAGGTACAGTACAAAACAGTTTTCACAAGGCATTACATTGAGCTAGATTTTCACTAGTTTCATATTTTCTACGTATGTATATATTTAGTTTTAATTCTGTAATATTTGTTTACATTGTTACATACAATTTTAATGGTTTATTTTTTGTGCCTGTAGTTTCTGTGCCATATGTATAGTTACTGAAGTACACTACTTCGATCAATACTGTTTCAATGGGTTGTGCGTGAGTGCACCATATTTCATCATCATATTCGGCCTCAATCATCTAGAATAGGACATGTTCATCTGCTAATATGGTTCGAAAATCTGCTAGTTCTTATATGCAATACACATTAGATTGCTTCAACAGTATGCAATATACGTAATTGAAACTGATAATTAAATACAAAATATATGCTTCATGGAGTTTCTTGCCATCATAGTGATCACTGCACTTATAGATCTACATCTGACTTTATCGACGTCGATTTACGTTTATAGCGCGATGTCTTAATAATATGTGATCAATTTTATTTTTTAACCATCTTAATATAAGGAATTTAATCGGCGATGCGATGGCAAAGCAGAAATAACCATAGCGGAGCAAGTTTTGCAATAAATAATCATTTACATATTATACACTCTCGCTTAAGTGTAGCTAATTCCATTCGCTCCAGTTTATTATCATGGTCCAGATACAGAAACTGCAAAAAACACGAAATTCCCTCGGGCATTAAAAGCAACGTGAAAGTGCGCCCGGAGTACATGTCTCTTAAAAAACCCGTTTCTTTTATTTCTGTCGAGAAACATTAAACGGGCAAATTGAAGAGATAGTGCGGCGCTCGATTGAAAATCCAATGAGAAGGAAGGAATGCTTAGATATATTTTAATGTCAACCAAATCCTTTTTATCTCGTTATGATATACATAAAATGCCAGTTATTATAGCCGATACTGATATTAATACATGAAGTCTACCGCTGAAACGTAGTAAGAATCCATTGAAGGATCAGATAAGCTTCGTGAAATGCTTACAAGAAACGGAAAATTGATTTATTTACGATCTAGATACCGCATCTGTACACATTTCTGTCATTGTTGAATGTTGTAGAAAAGAAAAGAGAGAGCGAAATACTATCAATTATACCTTTTATAGTTTGGATTTCATTGAAAAATAAAAGCCGATAACAATTGCAATAAGAAAGCAAAGTAAATAAAGTTTGTTTACCAAAATTGTAATAAAATATTCATTAGTGATGCCATTAAGGAAGGAAGGCCGCAAGACATAAATAAGAATAAATTAACAAAGCTATTATTAGTGCCTACACAAACTTTATTCACAAGATAGTGGATCTTTTTGTCATTTTTCAAGATATCTGCTATGAAATTGAGAAAATTCAAAGGCTCTGTGTGTGTGTGTGAACTATATAACATATAATTTTGGAAGCGAAGAATACGTTTCCAAAAAGAAATGTTAATTTTGTTGTTTACTTTTGCTTACGAAACTTACGAACTTCTTCTTCTGTTTGTCACCACTTTTGAGGAAACACAGAGGGTGGATATGAATATGGAAACCAAAATATCCAAAGATATATATGGTAAGACCACTTGCGTTTGAACAAAAAAAATTATAACGCTAATAGCACGGCCATTAATATATTCCACAGACATATGCTTCAGGGAGAGCACCTTCCCAGAAGAACCGAAAATAGCTATTTATAAAAAAAAAGATGAAAATGCCTGAAGAAAATAATCACAAATTTCAGTGCTTGTTGTTATACCTTATAATATTCATGAACCGCTTCTAATTAATTTTATATTTTTCAAAATACGTGAAACTAATAACCAAAAATATATAATGTTAAGTTAACGTAGCTCTCTAATGGTATTGATGGAATAATTCACGGCGAACGCAACAAAAGGAGGGAAAAAAGTATACTAGCACGCGGACATGTTTCTGCCTACCCGACGAAATCAGCGCGGCTTCGAGCATACCTTCATCTGCTACCGCTAGCGCTAGTGCTAGTGTACTTTTTTCTCTCTTTTTGTTGCGTTCGCCGTGAATTATTCCATCAATACCATATGTGAGCCATAAGGACAAACGAACCATTCGTTCCAGTTTAGAAAAGTAGTCCATAAATCGAAAATGGTCAATTTTATTTGCTTAGAATTGCAAAACAATACAGCACCGATTACAACCTGAAATTAAATTGATGATTTATTGGAGGAGTACTATTGTTTACCTGGCGGTTATGATTAAAAGCCTTTGCATATTTGCATAAAGTATGCATGTTGTACATTTTCACATTTTGCATATTTATTTGTAAGTATTCATATCATATTTATTCTACTAAATCAACATTTTAGATAATAAATTATAAATTACCGAGGAAAATATATCACACACATAAAACAATAATTCAATAACCATTGTCAATTTAAAAGCGCTCTCTTATATACAGAAACATTGAATAATTTTGGGAAACTCGTTGGAAATCACCCCTACATCTGCGCCGATGAAACTATCGACAGTACGAGATAATACGTAGTGTGACGCGCTTAATGTATCCGCCCGTGCAAAATCTTATTTAATTTCTTCCGAATAATTTGGGGTAAACAAATAGTAACGTTACAAGTTACAAATTTAAAACATCGAAGGTGGCGGTCTTTAGCGCTAAATATAAGGCGCTCAACCAACTGCATACATATGTCTGCTCGTTCAACTTTAGGTCTTTCTGATTGATTTGTCCGTGTCTTAGTATCTGGTCTCCATCTCCCTGTTGCCAGTGGTCGTTTTTATTACACTATTTTTCTACAAGCAAGTACAGAACGAATTCAATTATATCTTCGCCATAATCTTGAATTAAATTACTCGTTAAGAAGTCCTTTAGTTCAACAGGAAAAATCAACATTCGACCATCATAGAACCTTGTGTCTTCGCCCGACAGCTTGCCCACCATGAATAGTTTGTTTTTTTTTAGGTAAATCCTAATTAGTTGTGATTAAGCAATCACAATCGCGAAGAAAGGGGTGAATGAACGTCAGTTCAGTTCATTCCGTTTAGGTAACATATGTTTGGCTGTGTCTTATTTTTTAATTATTTATTGTTTATGTTCTATTTTTAAATACGAAGTGAAAGTCAAATTTTGGTAATTTAATAGTAATCGGCGTTTAGTGTACGTAATGCGTAATCATAGAGTTTTAAACTTAACAATTTGGGATTAAAGGGGGACAAAGGCAGCCCGCAAGTTAAAAATTTTGACTATAATTCATATCACACGGGCTGAGTTGTGTTGTAGAAGGAATTAGAAATCACTATCCTTTAGTATAAGCTCTCATTAGTACTGTCAAAAGAATGTTTTTCAAGCTTCCCGCCGTAAATTCAATTTTACAGAAAGATCTAACTAGCATTCCGCTTTCTCCTCAGCCAGTAATCACGCGGTATAAGGCAAGTGGTTGGGAGCTTCCTTTTTTCGTGTGAATCATTACGAGAATGCAGAGACTATTATTATCGATCCTAAAAGCGATGTACAGTCTGGGTCTAGGTATATTTAAACAAAGAAATACCTCAGCAAGTAGGATTTATTAAAACCAATTACGGGTTCATTTAGAATTCTATATAGCAATGTTTATGTTTATGCTGCTAATGGAAAGCATTGATGTAGTGGTCAAATTTAAAGTAATGTAGGGAAGTAAGAGCGAGAAACACCCTATAACATTTCAACACTAAAGTCTCTATACTTTCTACCTTCAGATCGATATTAGAATGTACTTATGTATATTATATGGCCGCCTTTTTATGACGTTCATAAAAAGAGCTTGAATTAATGCATTTTATTATTTCCACGGCTTAAATGTGACGGTATTTATCTCAAGCATAATGCAGGTCGTAGTGCCTTGTACTATCTATAATTTGTTTTTGTTTGTCTTGTTCTTTTTTATTACAAGGCAATTATTAATCTACGCTTCCGTTTGCCGTGTAATTGGAATTCTAGCAAATAAAGCATTGTTATTAGGATTATATGAAAAATTTGGGTATATTAGTTTATTTTGGATATATTAATTTGGGTATTTCAGTACAAATTTTTCATTCATTTATTGCCAGCTAAAACAATTGATTTGTATTTTACCGGATGTAATTATTTTAGTTATTTTTTATTATTGTTTTATTATTACTTTATTATTATTATTTTATGCACTCCTGTATGGAAGTGCCGCATATTCTGCTAGATAGTTGCCTACTATACCGATATACGATATGAAATGTATGTTTCAGTTGAAATATTGATTTTTTCTGCTCATCTGATTTGCTGCACGGCTCGTGATTGCTGCGAGATGACGAGAGAGCTCCGCAAGGTTGAAATCTCGATCTTCTTCTTTTTAATTTATTTATAAATGATTTCTTACCTATTTGGGGATATCCGAATAATGTTAAACTATTTTGTGTTGTGCTTAGCTGATCAGTGATTCAATTTTATATTTCTATAACCATAAGGAAATTATTTATTTGTCCGTTTCAAAAATTCTGAGATTTCTTATGACAACTTCACAACAGTTTAATGATATCTGATTACTGAACATACTTTTTTGTACTTTTGTCGTTACTAAATTAGAATACGCATGTGATGTATAGTATCCTTTTTATACGATGACTGCTTTGTAGGCATCAAATAAACTCACTAAATCGTCGACGCGAACTTCATAGAGCTCAATGCTTACAGGTGCTTATTACCAACAAAGTTGGTTGTCCCTACTTGTTGTCAATTGTACATTCTAATGTTCTCCGACTGGCGTTCCGCCATGCGTCTACTTTGATGAAGGACCAACCTACTATTTCCAGTGTCAATCTACCACACGGCATGTAATCCCGCCAACGTGAAGATATATATGTGGAATCAGTTGCAGTTATGTTTATTTTACTCAATGTACCGTTTTCTTTTTTTTATTAATTATTTTGTAATTTTATATTGTGCAAAGGCTAAGCATATTGTTTACCAAAAATTGCAACAAATTGGAAGATTCAGTGAACAAAAAACAAAGCAAGAACAAACAAAAATGTATTGATTCGTCCTAACGTTTTGTTTCTTTTTCTTCAACAAAATTCGATTCCTCCACTAGACTAGTTTCTTTTGACGTTTATATTTGAATTAAAATCTTTATATAACCACAAACTATCATAATAAATATCGCAAGGTACAGGTATGAGCGCCTACTTTCACATTTTAACGGATGTGATAAATACTTATGGACAGTCATGTACACAAGTTGACCTGAATATATCCACTTCTTCACAACGACGAAGCAACATTCATCATCATAGCCATATTAATTTCAGATTAACATGCTTCCCTTTGAACTACACGAAATGATAAATGGGGGAAAAATAAGTCTGTAACTATACCATTCACTATCTTTAACGTCGCGCTGAAGCGTAATCTACTTGAAGAGCTTAGAAGCGCATTAATCTGCTTTCTAGTCATTCAAAGCTTTATGTTAGACGTTACACCTTACATGCATAATGCGTACGGATTTAATCTTTTTATTTATCACTTCTTTAATAAAATTCTATTTTTATTATACACAGTATATTCCTTTCTTTACGAGCTCGTCATGTTAATACCGCACCATTTTATTATCCTACGTTTATACTTTCGCTTTCCACTGAATTTTATATCTCTTTAATGCGTACGGTACGCGTTGGGATACACTTTTAGGTTTACTTTAAACTAGTAAACAAATACCTTGATGTGGCTTAATCGAAGTTTATCTTTCCAAGGTATCGGTTATCACTACATAAATTGAAATTGTAATGCGTAGGCAACCTCACAGTTCTCGCTAGTGACTAAGGAAATCTACCTGAATCAAATAGGGTCTGGGAACTATTGCCAAGCCCATATTGTTTTCGTTTATTGTATTCCTGTTGTGTAAACAAATGTAGCTCCCTATTGCTTCACAGGTATTTATACACGAGCCTGCATATACGTAAACGCATGTATGTATATCAACGCACTTACAATTTTATATATTAATGTTGTGTTGCCAACACTACACAGGAACAATACTAATACTCTACCAGTACTTTTTCGTTTTCTAAATCTCTACATACAAGTTCTTCATTTACTTTACAATGGTGCTACGTTTGGCTACATGTCACTGTTTTTTGTAGCAATTGAAGGTAACAACAATGTGATTTTCAGATATCACGGTTGTTATCACTTGTTGCTTGAGAGCATGAAGGAACATATATGTATCGGTAGCTACATAAGGCTTCTAACTAGATTAGGAAGCTAATCAAAATGGACAAAGGAGAAAACGGAGACAACTATAATGTGTTACAGAAGTTATACAAGGCAGTATTTTTTAAAGCACTGCAGCCTTCTTAAAAAATTGCGAATTATTCGTAGACGTTGTCCACACGTATTCCTTATCATATTATTAATCAAAGACCTTTGAATGGATTTTCTTTGGCAAATATTACTGTGTTTCTTCCATTGTCGGTATTAATTCCTAAAATGTCGGTCGTACTACAGTTCTCAATCAAAGCACCATTGACATGTTACGCCTGAGCTTTTTCTGGACTTCTTCCAGAATTTTACATTTCGCCAAAATTAGAACTAGTTAGTTACTTTATATCAATATTCTAAACTCACTATATGATTGTATGGTAAGTGACTTTTTACCTTTTACTGTTTACTTATTTTATTCCTAAAAAAAGATTATTAGCAAAAGCTAGCTGGAAATTTGCATTAAGAAGGGTTCAACAATGCGTATGAAGCTAGTAGCACATCTTGCCCATAAACGTCGCTAAATGGTTAACTTTAGTCAGTGTTGGGCAAAATAGAACTAAATGATGCCCGGATAAATTTTTGTTTGTTGTTCTCTCTATAGTTTTCGAAAATTGATAAACAATACAAACCTCTTCCCATGAAACTAATAAACACAAGTGAATCCAGTTGCTGAAAAAATCTAGTGACTTCCTTCCACTTCGCCCATATAATTTAATAAAATAAGTAATCAAGTCCTGTTTGAATTGTATATCGTATTACGGACTTACAACTGGGGAAATCAATGACTCGAGAGCGAATTAAATTCGTCTTAATTCGCTGTCCATCAACGCCTATCGAAGGTAGCTCTATAGTTCAACGGATAAACAAATTAAGTAACAAAAGAAAAGGAAAACAATCTTAATCGCCATGTTAAACGTAGAATAAACAAAAGAAAAATTAAAATAAAATATGAACCTCGAAAAACTACGATTTTATTTACAACTTCTAAGGTAACAAGTTGCACGATGGAACTAAGAAAACTAAACACAGCCGAAAGGTGTTAGCAGAAGGAGTGTCCTGCATCAGCCCATAAAGGTAATACACGCTTTGTGCCTTGAACATAGATCCCGTCGGTTCGAGTAATCTGAGTCACGCGGATTACCTTCCAGAGACCTTGTCCAACGTGAGTAGTTCGTGTAAAGTGACAGACGAGTCTGCTAAAAATGAAAATTTGAGCGATTTATATAGCAACTTGCGGTATGACGGTAAACGCGAGAAATTTAATTTAACTGCTTTATGTTATACCCCAGATATTTATAATTGTATATATTTCTTAGTTTAACAATAATATTACGCTTAGAATTTTCATGCGAAGGCTACTTAAATTTTATTGCAAACGCAATATGGACAAAGTGTGCGGATTTTCATGGAGACTTATCCGGATCGGTCAATCCTACTCGAGGCATTATCAATTTGTTATTGAAGAGCTATAGAGCTTTTGTTTCGTTTACGAAAACACCAAAAAGAACCGAATTCCTGGTAGATACTGAAACTAAGATATTAGGTTACTTTATTGATATCCAACTAATTCCATCCATAACGTAGACAGAATGCTGGTAGAACGGATATTGAAGGTCGAAGGATGGTGTTTAATCCGAACACAAGAATATTATGCTTTTTTGGATATTACTTTTTTTGGAGCGATGAAATCAAATTTTGCAAAAATGGAATGTATAAAAGATGTTAAGTCTTCAATTTTCAAAATTCTTCAAGATTAAATGTATTCTGCGCTTTGGAAAACAATAAAATTCTGTCTGTTTGCCTTTATGAATACAATTTAAATGAAATGCGTTGTTTGCAAATCACAACGCTCGCGACCAGAAGAGGAAGCGCGGAATGCATAGTGTTAAATGAAAGTGGAATGTGGATCCCCAACTTAACAGCCCAGGCGTATTGGTTATTCCTGCTGAAAAATTCCGACAATCAATGGATCGTTAAAACGGTTTTTACTTAGATTTTACTAGATTTTTTCCTGTTGGGTTGTACTACATACGTTGTATACATTTAGAGATGTAGTTGTTACGGGACATGACGTGACAGGGTAAGAAAAACCTTTAGCGAACTAGCTGCAAGAATCATTAAGCGTCCGATTCACCAGGAATAAATGCGAAGAATAGCAGCATACGTGAATCAAAATTGTGAGTTCTTCGAGCATTTACTATCATAATAAAATATGTGTTTTTTTTTATATTGAACTTCTTGTTAATACGCATTTTTTTGCGTATTAATAAGAAGTTCGATTGTTGAACGTTTTATTTTGAAATAATTGTATTATGGTAAGGACTAATTAAGGGTTGATTATTTTACAGCTACCTGTAATTATTTAACCATGATACACTGAAGTTGATATTGAACGATGCGATAACTAAACTAAGGAGGTTTCCACATAACTGTTGAGCAAAACATTATTTCTTGATTCTGAAGATTTGCTATTTAAAGAAAAATATATATAATTTAGCAAATTTAATTGTTATTAGATTAATATTGTTTAATGGAGGCCATGAAGCAGAATAATTTTTTTTGGCGTATTACAATTGTTGCAGAATCCAAATTTGGTGAGTAGAAATGGTTCGGTTCTTATTTAAAATGGGAAAGTTGGCGATATAACTGAGAAATGCTGTGTTTTGAGTGAGGCTGCTTTTAAGGATGTAAATTTTTGAATTTCTTTCATAACATGCTTTCAAGCAACATCCGTCGTAACATATCCTGTATACTCATGGTTTTTATCTATTTACGATAGCAAATCTTCTTTATTTGCGCTCTCAGACAATTACAATATTTTGTCGCGCCAATTGAAACCTTATCATTCGGACCCGATATGCTTAGAACGAGTAATTGGTTTTCCTAGTAGATAAAACCCTAATAATGACAAACACCCTACGGATATATAGCTAGCAATTTCATTATACTTCGCGGATAATGATAAATCTCGTTTTGTACGCGTCAATTATTCCGCAGGTTCCATTGACTGTTCGTCCAAGATGCATAAAAATTTAATTAACACTGCAGGAACGTAATCTTTTAACGTCCGCATAGAAAACGAATAATTTAGCATAAATTTAAATAGTGAATAGAACGCAGGACGCGTTTTTATGTGTCCATATTGGTGCGATTCAACGAACTGTAGAAGTAGTCGGACCGACCGCTTGGACAACGATATAATTGATGTTCTCTAGTCAGCTGGGCGGGGACGTAGCGCTTGTGTCTGTCGTGCATAAACATCTAATGACACCTAATGCTCTCAGTCGATCCGTATATAAATCAAATTCAATTAAGGTGGTAGGTACGCAAATCTCTTCGTGTATGGTGATGTATGCGCAGCCTCTTGCCGCAGTACGGCAGTCCCAGAGTTAGATTTGTCGCGCAATAACCGGCTTTATTCGCCGTCCCCAGCGCCAGGAATGGATGTCCGCAAGCTTGCATCGGAAATCTGGGATGACAACGGTATGCGAATAACGAGCGGCCGAATATAAATTCCTCGCCGCGTTGTATTTATTCCGCAGCGTTTTGTGCGGTACCTGCTTAAAATCGAGAACGTATCGGTAATTCCTGTAGAAATACCTTTCGATATTTATCATTTTTAGACGCCATGCCGTGATAACAAAGTGCTATATTGTAAGTAATGATCGAAATTGTAAATTTCGAAAATATATATACGTACACTTTTCTGTAATTGTCGAAGTAAATGTGCCAACTGACACAAAATTTGTTACAAATGTAGCTAACCTCTTTATGAAGATATGATTATTGTTTAATTTACTCTAAAACTAGTCTCTATACATTGAAACTAGTCTTTCTCGTTATTAGCAACTCAAGGATAATTTCGTTGCCACCGGAAATGACGTCAACATACTTATTTTAAATAGAACATAAAAGTAAATTTAGCGATACAACATATGTTGCACTAGTTTATGTTATGTTATTATGTTGCAATGAGTGTTTTGCAAAACTGTAGTTGTAATATTCGTTCTCGTAATTAAGTTCTTCTTTCTTTACCTGTTTTGTTAATTGTTATTTTTTTCTTTTTTTATTGAACTTTATTGAAGTTATTTAACTATTTTAACAGTTAATTAGTTTGTCCAGTTTTTACGTTGCTGATTTTATGATAACATACACGTGAGTCATCACAAGATAACTTTTGATAGTCGCTTGAAATATTCGCTTTTAATATTTTGTGTATTACATAGAAAGAGAAACGCGAATTAATAAAGGCACAAGAAAAATCGCAAGGTTGCATTTGGATCGAGTAGGCGCTACAAGAATTCCTCCGTCCAACCTTGACAGAAAGAAAAAACAAAGTGTTCATATGAAACTAAATATCGTTTCTCGCATGAATACAAAATGGAAGAACAACGCGTTAACATTCCACATATATATCCAACAAATAACAGTTAGATGCAAAGAAAAATAATTGTAATAATGATAATTATTAAATTTTGTAAAGTGACTATATGTAGATATTATTCAATAACTTTGTATTCGTGTAACTGGAAATCTTGCTAGGTTTAGTAGCGCAACGCAAATAAGCTAAACACGACATTGCCAGTTGTTGATTATTAATAACCTGTAATGTTGTTTTTCACTTCATAACATTTACTTACCTTTGTGTGAGACTTAATGACCATTAATTTTTGAATCCTACCTAGTTAATTAGTTTTTTTTTTGGTAAACATATGTCTTTAATTTTCAAGAAATGATAGCAGGACTATACAGAATATTTCATGCAACTCATGAATTAGTTATTATAAATAGGAGCCTGAAATTTTGCAATGAATAGTTACAGCATCGGGCGTATTATTTTAAAATACTTTCGCTTATGAGACACTTCCTATTGAACAAGGAGTGGTTACCAACTTTCTTATTTTGAATACAATGGCATATTTTTATTAGCTTAATCGATAAAATACATCGACAGATTGCATAATGAAACCTGTTTATATCACTGACTGTTTGGCATAATATTGCAGAATACTCTAGACCATTGCATGCGCTTTAAAGAAAGAATCGTTAATATCTTCAAAACCATTAAAAAAATATATATATCGAACTATGATATGCATCGATGTAGATATTCTTTATTAATCCAATAGCGTAGTTAAAGATAAAGGCCCATTTGAGAAAAGAAGCTTTCTCAATTTGAAAGTATCTGTATTTGAAAATACTTTAATTTTTGTATAAAATATACTAACTCTGATCCCTTTTTACAACAAAAGCGATGCTGTTAATATTTCAACATGATGACAGTGTAAATATATCACTAAAACAGTAGATTTTGGGAGTAAGGTGTCCTAACTTGAATTATTTACATGTGGTGATCAACTGAATAGGTTCGATCCCAAAATTTCAGAATTCCATTCAAAATAACATCATTAAGGCTTCTAATACGTAGCTTTGTACTCTGTAATGCACTGGATAATAGTACAATAAAGTTACTTAAAAATCCGTTAGATATCTTTTGGAGCTCTTTAATTCGTCGGGATAAAACGTCAACACCATCTTTTCGCTGTTTGCAGAGACATACGTGTCTGTTAGATACCGACTATGAGTCTGTTAACGTGCCTGACTAATTGAGAAATATTAACTAATAGAAAGTATACATTTTGTACGTGGGTTTAAATGCTAGGAAATTACCAATTTGCTAAATTGAATTGCGTCTCTACTACGTTCAAATATAATGTACATAAAAGTGTAATCTTTACGAGCGCATAAAACATTTTTGCCATTTATTTAATAGCGAACGTTTTTATTTTCGTCTGAATACTCTATTGCGCAGCTTTCTATCCCGTTAGGGACTTCAACGATAGATGCTCGTAAACTGGAGATGTGTTATAGCTTTATTAAATAACACATGTTAATATGTTTAGGGATAGAAACTGGACAGTTATTCAGCTATAAATGAAAATTGAAATATTCAATTTTCTCTATCGTATTACTTCAAGGGGATATTAAAAGTGAAATGCCAAACACATTGCTAAAAATAATAATTTGGGAAACGTTTGCTTACATTTCAATAATTTTTTAAGTTCTAATAGTATAAGGCTTATCTAAAACTCGTATTTTGCTGGAATATATTTACAAAAAGAAAGCAAATTGTTCATATTATCTTTGAGACAGCAACATCTATTTAAATAGATGAAATATGAAAATGAAAATAGGTGAAATAAGCTGACTGAAACAAGTCAGAATGTAATTTAAAAATGTATTGTGCCGAAATGCGGTAACTAAATAAATTAGACTTTATGTGTTGTAGAGTGGCTCCTTTATTTGAGAAATTGTGAGAAATTCTAATGTTAGCCTTTCTGTCGTCCATCGTATTACAAACGATTCTAAGAGTCTAGTGCAAGACCGAAGTTTAGTCCTATCCTCCTTGTATAGTCGTAAGTCGACGGCAAAAGATCTTTAAATCCATCTCCGAACGACTCATACACTAAAGAACTCCGATTAAATGATTAGGACTGAATTAAAGAAGATATATTTGACAATAAGAACATCGACACGAAAACATAAGATATCGTGAAAATATTGCGTGGCAGTTTCGACATTGGAGACTCATATTCTTCACATATGACCCATAAATTCCTTTAATTCCTTATAATAGTTGAATACGTACATATCGATGCCCACACGAACGCTATTCCGCATTTACCGTTGGAGAAGTCGAAAAATTTTGTGGTAGCTCTGTCATCGATTGAGGTACAATTATGATGGTCACTGACGAAATAAGAGAGCTCACCGCAGTTCCAGGAAAGCTAAGTGCTGAACGACACGTTAAACTTGTTCCGGAGAATTGTTTTATCCCAACGCTTATGGTATAGACCCAAATTTAGTGCTAATGTAAGATAACGCTAGGCTCCATACTGCGGTTATTATTAAAAGCTTCTTTCAATACCGCGGGGACCTTAGACTTCTCAACGGTTAACAAATGTCCTAATCGAATAATGCTAGAACATACCCCAAATATGGCACTCGTTCACTCGTCCGAAACAAGCATGAATTATTGCTTCACACGAGCTTTTTGCGATATATTTTCCCATTCTTCAACTAATTCATGCTAATGGAGCTCGCAAGCATGGTAGGTGACCCGTTATTCTTCAATGTAATTTTACGCTATACAAACAGGTCACTTATTTCTGTATCTCCGGCAGCTTCCTTGAATTGTTATTGTTATCTCTACCATGTAAAGAAATTGCAAGTTTTTAAGGTGAACTTTATAAAGTTTCTATTTTATACAGGTGCTCCTGTAATTAGTAATTTGACCAGAATATTTTCAAGTGATGTTAAATGAAGATATACGTGACAATCCAATGAAACGTGTAATAATATTTACGTTAAAGGAAACCCCAAAAATGTCAAGCAGCTGCATAGTATTATCGTATACTTGCTAAGATATAAAATTACGACGGCGACAGGACAGTTGGAATACTTCGCGTTCCCTTATAGCGAAAGAATGACGAATACCTATTCGTATTCCTAGAAATTTGTTTTCTTCCTGTTTCTTTATCAATGCATTTAACAACGTAAGGGAACTTGAGCGATTATGGAGTAAGCAGATCTCGCGACCAATCGATTAGATAAAGAATTTCACTTATGCATGTAACTAGTTGAACTGCCTTTTTTGTATTGCGAATGATCTTCGTTGTAACAACATTGAAAGCGTTTGTTGCTTATGTAGCGATTTTGTATATTTACAATTTCTTATACGCCTGAATTTTCTAAATATTTTATTTGGTATACCGCGTGTTCATGCGTTTGGTATGCAAGGAATATTTTACTGAAGAATTGACAAAAATTAAAATATAAAAGGCTCACATATATATTTAGCCTTATATAAATACTACAATCTACAGATATACATTAGTTATGCAATGGTTAAATTAAAAATTATAATTGCTGAGTATCTGGTCATCTGGAATTTTTAGATTATATTATTACTTTAAAATGCAATGTAGGTGCTCCTCTAAGAAACAAAGTGAAGCAAGCCATAAAACAATTATAAGAATCAAGGTCTCAAAGTAGCAATAGCCGAAGAGGACCGCCTATTAGAGAAACCTTCTCTTCGTGATAGAATGAAAACACCTTTGCAGTCATCTGCAGAAAGTAGTACAGAAGGTAAGATAGTAAAGAAATCGTTACCGTCCGGGCCAAATAGAAAATCGGTTTTATAAGGTTGCAAAAGGATATCAACAATTGAAAACTGATAACGTACATTATGGATGGAAGAAACCAATAATTTGTGAAAAGGTATTGCTTTCAACGTGAATGTTATCATTATATAAGTGCTAATTTTAAAAAGGTAAACATTGCTTTCGATAAATACAGTGCATCTATAATTCCTTCTTCAACGTTTTGGCATCCCTTGGCGTTGTAAGGTTAACTAGAAAAGGACTGCGTCCTTCCTATTATTATGCAATCAAACAACAGTGAAGTCAAGCATTAGGAAATTAGCAAATTAGAAAGAGTTAGCATTGATAATCGACGAGAAAAGAGGTACATATGGGTTATAGGTTGCACGATTATGTCAAGAGATAGCTTTACAATCTCTTCTCTTATTGGGTTCAAATGATAGATACGTTAATTTCAAAGCGCATATATTTTTTTCATTGTTACTACAAATTCTAGGACAAAGAACTACACATACTTGATGGAATTCTTGCTTGGAACTTTTTCACTCCTACCTAAAATCAAATAAAACTAATATAAAATTGTAGCCATTAGAATGAAAATTCTTCAGTCCTACTTCACGAATTTATCTAAATCCTTGTCGCGGCGCACATAAAACAGGGAGTTAGAAAATAGGAGGAAACTTAAAGAAACTCAACACACCAAGAAAAAAATTCATCGAAATCATTTGTATCAGGCTCGTCAAAACTAGACAGGGCAATCATTTATCGAAGAGAAACTTAAAATGGGAACAGATTTGTGCCCTAAAATATCACTTACGCAAACTAAGAAGAATTGAGGATCGATTGTGTCGTTTATACCAAGAAGATAGAACACATTCTGTGCGAATGTGCTGACATTAGTCACGTACGACATTAACGTTTCAGTAAACCATCACTAACACCTACTGAAAACAAGGGAGAAGCTTCTAGAATAAAATATGGTTCGTTAAAAGTCTCCAACTGTTCCAATACACATTAGAAGCAATGACAATAAATCAGTTAAGGTCACAGTGACTAAAGACGTCAATGTCACGGCCTGTTCCAATAATAATAACTATCTTAAAAATATAAAAACAGAAGAAATAAATTATGAAAGGTATTACAAAGAAAAAATTAAACAGATGAATAACTACTTAGATAATTCATGAAAGAAAAATCTTGAAAAAAAAAAACTATTATGCTGCGTTGATTATTTCGATTATTCTAACTTTTTAGATATGTTATCTGTGTTTGTAATATAGCTCTTATAATCGATGTCGCGTATAATTATAATATTATCGGACGCCAACAGAGGATTCAAAACGCTTAATTATTCTTTCCGACGAAACAAAGAAGACATTCTCGAATTTTTACCACACAAAGAAGGATCACTCCAGTCAAGCATCCAGATGTTTGATTAATGAAAGTCCGTTATTCTAATTATACCCTTTTTGTTACCTGAGGCTGGATTTTATATTACGAATGTATTTATATCCAGGAACAAATACAAAGAAGACATGTTCTGATGAAATGTTGCACTTACATACGTTATATTACTTGAGTGAATGTTGATTCTCTTTGTATAGTTGTTCTCTTTGCGAAATGACTAAACAAGATGGAATTTGGGGCATACGAAATGGACGAGAAGACATGTCCGGTAATTTGTCTCACGCAATGCTCTAAAAACGAAATGATTCTAAACCGGTTAATAACAATATTTTTGCTTATAGTATTCAGAAATATGCTATAGTGAAAGGCAAAAATCTTTTAAACTTAATGATGCTTTGGTTCATTAACAACTAACAATTATAGCAAACATAAATCATAGTAATAATAATAGTAATGATATGTATTCGCTGCATTACATAGTAGAGACGGCACTATATAGTAGAGAGAGAAACCCAAATATTAGATGAGGAAGTCAAAAAAGAAATAATACAGTATCGCAAATAACACTAAAGCATAGGCGTCTGATTCCCGCGGCGAAATTACGTTCTTAATTAATTTTAGATTTTCTAATTTAATATCATAAGTCGTTTCGTTTAGAAAAATTGAGTTGCGCTTCACTTGACAACTCGATTTTGCTATATTGGTAGTATACGGGGTTCCTAATAGGCTTTATCAAGTAATTTTATAAATTTCCAACCTTTGAAAACGTTTAATTCGCTTAATTATTGGTGGAGTCTCAACAAATACCATTCCTTCAACATATCCTTATCAATAAAAATCAAGATATGGTATCAAGATATCTTACAGGACCGTTTCTTATTATTGTCGTACAGCAATAGAACAGCGTGGAGGCCTTTGTCATGCTATAGCCACATTTCTTCCCGGATTTTGGGAGGGATGTTTGCCAATAATCGTGGTAGTTAATTAAAAAAAATAGTTCAAATGGATATGATATAAATTTTATATGAAACGAGCTCTTCAATGTCCTTTTCAAAATTTGACAACGATTTCCTTATTAGCCACTAACTTGATAATCTTTTAGGTACACTGACTTTAATAATTTTGACATTTTGAAATTTTGATTATTCTGATTTATTGTAGAAACCGCTAAAAATAAGTATTGAGAGACCTAATATGAATATGGTCCTGTCTCACTTCTAGCCATAATATTTAGGGTTCGCCGTTGCATAAAATTAGGAAAAATTATGTTGAAGTTGACGAAATCAATATCTTTCTGATTACCATCCTATACATCTGGAGAAGAAAACAATTTGTTGGCATCTAACCTTAGCGAATTCAACACAACTAATTTTATTGCTAGATTTGAAAGCATTTGGAAGTAGGAACATTTTCTTTGGAATAAGTGAATTTTTAATAAAACCAGTTCAATTCGAAAAGAGGTGTAGTTAAGGAACCTAATAACGTATAAGTATACGGAATGTTTCATTTAACAAAGCAAATTTTACCGACTTACTTTTTTTATAGAGCTCGTCGTATATCGAAATATTTTTCTAAAGATGCACATACAACACCCTAATATATCACCAACATATTAAACTACTATCTAGCGTACAGCTTGAACTCTAAAAAACGAATACTTCGTTGCTAGACTTTGCATATTAGTAGCTATAAGCGATGTAATATTACAAATAACATCTACGAGGTTAGCTGTCGCCAAAACATCTCTTCTTAGCATTTCACATTGTCCAGCTATCGAGAATAAGTGTCCATACAGCCCGATTTCTATAAAACGATTCCTGTTATTAACCAAATATTTTGGGGACGTAGAAATAATAAAATTAATATAGAGGTGCAACCAACGACAGATGTGGGAGAAAACATATATGAACTACTTTTCTATTTTAGTCTTTCTTTGTATATGAATGTCATATCTTTTTGTTATCATTGTCGTTAATCAAAATTCTCAGGACCATTTAACGTTGTAGCGTTTATGTGATCAAGAAGGTCGTTAGGAAGCATAGAATTTATGCTACTGCTAGCAAGGATCATTGGCTTCGGCACCTATTTCGATAATAACATATTTTAAATGGAAAAAACAATATAAATAATGCGGATTTTATTTATGCCTTTATATCTAGTTGTCGTCCAGGCATCCCCGATATCCTCCAAGTTTTACAGTGTTATTCAATTATTCCAATTCCGAAAGTTAAAAGCGTGTTCAAGTAAATCTTATTCAAATAGCTGTGTTCACTGGAGCATGCCTAAACGTCTAGGTGATATTGAAGCTTCTAACTGTCAATTAAATCAAAAGGGTCTTGTTTCCGAATCAGAACGTGTTGAGAAAAGTTCTTGTGAAAGCCAGTCAATAGTACGATAAGCCTGTGCTATGTCTATATGACCAATACAGTCAACTTTTTATCAACAAATTTAACACACAAAAACATTACAATATATAACATATCACTGATAATGCTTTCATACTTTCCTCACAATAGACCTTATTGCCTTATAAATTTTTCTATTGTAATAATAAGCGGGGCTGCTTACATTTATAGAGGACTTTCTAAAAAAAATATATTTCACCTCAGACAAATGATAGCTTTCAAGAGAGTTAAATAAATATTTCTTAAACGCAAAGAAATATTTCTTCTATTACCACATTCAACATTTCCTCGAATGAAAGAATCAATCCTGTTGCGAAGAAATACTTTGCAATCGAAACTTGAACATATCCGCTTTAAAATGCTAATTGTATTAGTAAAAAACAAATATTTCTTACAATTAGAAGAGCAACTAACAATAAGTGCTGTGTGCTATGCTACTTGCACACATTTGCCCATTTTAGGAAACCGAGATTATTACATTATCAGTATTTGTATGTATACTGTATACAAAAAGTTTCTTTAAAATTGAATGGAAGGAAGTAAACATTCGCTTAAAGAAATTATGGAGTTTGTTTCAAATCTATAGATTTCTTTTATAGAGTAATATTATTTCACAATGAAGCAATTACAAACTTTGAGTTAAAGGAATAAACGAAAAGAGAAATGTCTTTCATTAGAAATGCGTGTTTTGTCTAGTAATTTGTTTTTCTCATTTCGTTAACTATAAACCATTTGACCGTATCTCGCTTTCCTTCGTAGAATGTAACATTTGAGGTATTATTTGCGTTTTAAAATTGGATATTTATGAAGTTTTGGAATTGGATTTTTTGAGGCTTCTTAAAATTGGATACATAAACATATTTGGTTATGAAATTATTCTGCCAAAAATAGCCAAAAGCCACTAGTTTCAAAAGGCTATATAATCTCTTGGGATAACAATTATTAGTTACGTTTAAATACGCGGACGTTTCTAGTCTTAGTCTTTCCGAACAAAATCCGGTTATTGTGTCAACAAAGAATGCAGTGCCTCCACTCAAATATATTGAGCACAACCACCGCAACACCATTATCTCGAACGACTATATTGAGCTTTTATATGTACGCAGTTAAAATTATCTTCCTGCAGCTTTACGAGGCACGGGCTTTGTTTTATCGTTGGCTCCTACATGATTTTGCAAAGCAGTGTTTGCATATCGTCCCCGCGACCTTAAAATCTCTCCGCCCTTGCATTGTTCGAACTTCCGGGAATACTACGGATAGGAAGCCGGGCATATTGTTTTTTCTCTGTTGACTGGACCTACGGGTTCACCAATAGTTTCCGGATTTCCTTCCAATTACGGTTCAATTTTTATTGTTTAGATGCCGCTTTTCTTCCTAAAAAACCGAGGTTGTTTTCAATTCATTTGGTTAAACTTGTTTTCGGAATCGTGGTGTTTTTATAGGACGAATGTGACATTTTAAACGTTGGAGTTACATTTGTTAATTATTTCAATGAGAAGATTTAAATGGGAGAAATTCTACTGTGAAAATCATTAGCGATTTGCATCCTTGAATCCGTCGCTATTTACATACTTGTCATTTGCAGTCGCCCTTCTCAAATTTAGTTTGACCATGTTCCTTACCGTCTTCGAATGGTGGAATTCCTGCTTGCGAATGTAATCATGGCGTTCCCTCATTCTCAATTATTTACTTATTAATATCTTAGGTTAGGCAACTATGCCTAGATAAATATTGAATTAAAAGTGCCCGAGGCTCTTTTATGAAATGTGACTATAGCCGCTGGTCCTTTGAGTTAGGAAGACTTCCCGCTTTCTAACAAACTGCGATCGATTATACAGTTTATTAAACTTACGTGTGATGTATTAAAGAAATCCGTTCCACTCGAATATTAACAAAATATGTAGAGGTTCATATTTTCGCCTTTAATAAATTCACTTTCCAGTCGTGTGAAATTATTTCACTTAGTCCACTGCTTTGGTATTCCATTTAATAGTAAATACCTCTGGGCTATTGAATAAACTGCCAAACGTTTATAACCGGCGTTATAATTTTTATCGGTGAAACTATTACAAACCTAATAAATCTTTTTAATGACAGCATACATCATTTAAATATATGTAAACCTTTCAGTCAGCCACGGTATTACTCCATATGCACCAGTATTATTAAAAGTAATATTGGTTTATCTGCTGTGATTTATTCAATGTCGACGCGAGAGCAACTGTAACTACAGTGTTCTATTAGTATTTGTAAGTTCGCTTTAACTCTCGTTAATTTATTTTTTAACTCAATTTTACTCAGTCTCATCTTTTTTTAATTTTATTTAAATTAATTTTCCTGTAACGGGCGATTAGTATGAAGGTTGTTCTTGTAGAATATCTATTATTTGCTCTTGGGAATTAAGTAATAAGACTATCCTGGTACAAATTAACGAGAGCTAAGATTATTATGGCCGCGAATGCATACATAAGTCTATGTTTATCTGGCAAAAGATTTCCATAAGCTGCTTTTGTATCCTGATAAATAGATATGATAAATTAACGACTAAAGACAACTTGACGAGAACTCAATTTTTTGATAGCAAGATTCTCTGTTTCCCCTTAAACGCACGATTTATGACTTATGCCAAACCGGAGTTCGACCGTGGCTAGCTTGAGGCATTACAAGTATATGTGTACAATGAATTATCAGAACGATGTATTCTGTTCTCTTAACGCAACCAACTTCTGTTGACGTTACAATTTATTGGGTCCATACTTATCGCTTCATTGTCAAGAATAATCCTGAACTGTAATTGTTTAACCAATGTTTTCAATATATTGCCAAATAAATGCGTATAAGTAAGATATTATTGAAATTTATTGAGCAAGAGAAGTATGAAAATTAGATTCTCCCTTGATTTTTAAAATAATCCTCACCTCTGAGGTATCATGTGTTACCCATGTAAATATTGCTGTTCAACATTCTCCATAACAAGACCAATATAAAAGTAAAGTAAAGTTTCATTTGCCAATGAAACAAGGTTAAGTCTGAACGGTGAAAAATGGGAAGGGACAATTTAGACAAACCCCGTGAAGGCTTTGCCTAAACATGCTTCTCTGTAAAAATTTTATTTATTGGTGGCTCAAGTTTGGCATAAATGCACAGTCCAAAGTACACAGTCAATTCACACAGAAGTCAGCCGCTTCTAATGGATTTACTATACGGAGATTTCAAAACTTGTTGTGTCGAAACTAGCCAGTATGTATGAAAATCAGTTGTCCTGATTTTTGATCTGATATAAAACATGATCACTTAGAAAGACAAATACATCCGAGCAAAACAGCTGCACACGACTGCCCCAAACAACATATACAGCGAGGTACTAGAATATTCCCCGATTTAAAGCTTTGAGCAGGAGAAATTAGCTCTTTCGGAAAAAATGGATCGATTTATATTATTTGAAAAGGAATATTCTATATGCTTTTACGTTTTTGTAAAGGCAATATAAAGCAAATCTCAATTATGTCACATGCGATGTATTTAATTTAAGAAAACTCACAATATACTGCAGTGAAAGTTTTGAAAATCAGTGCTCTCTTGTTTAGAAAGTCGTTTAGGAGAAAGCAATAAAACGTCCCCCTCGACGTCAGCCTCATAAGAATCGAGAAATCTGTCTAGCTGCTGCAAAATTCTGTTACCTTGTTTATCTCTAGCAATCACTAATAGCTAGAGTATACGAATCTTGTATAATTGCATAAAATTTGAACTTAGCTTACAACCAAAATTAGGATCAAATTTTTGTAGGGGATCTGGTCCATCCACTGCGCGTAATAATTAAACTGCGCTTCACCCTTTGCGACGAAAAGGTAATAATAATAAAGCCATGAAACACTTGACACCAACAATTTGCGCACTAGAGGACACCTAAGGTTATGACAAGCTTTAAAAAGCTTGTACACCACGTTATAACACCTACAAAAAAAAAGAAAAATAGAACACCAACTAACAATTAACATGCCCCTCGTATATTTTGCAGTAATTTTGCTTAGTTCGTACATTTTGCATATCTACTTAATAAAGACAATTCTATTGTTTACAGACTCCACGCCATACACAATACGAAAATGTTTTACCCGAATTTAATAATACAACAAACCGCTTGGCGTATAAACTAAATCACTAAAAACTTATTAGTAGTGTTCATTAAGATTACCGGCCTCTTGAGCCACACACAGTGGGACACGAGGTTCGAAGCTGTTATTTTTTATCGCGAAAGAATAAAGCCAATTATTATGGATCTTAATGGTGATGCGGTGTATGCGATAGATGCCCAGAAGGTATATTCGAATGAAGCAGTACTTCAGCAAATGGCGTTAATTAAAAGCCAATTACGGTTTCATTTCGTATTCTATATCGCAGCTAGAAAGTCAGTTTATGCTGCTAATCGAACGTGTTCAGCTAATGAACAAATTTGAAAGGTAATGTTCCCAAATTATAGGAAGAGGAATGAGTAGGCAGTAAATCACCGTAAATATGTTTCTTTTATATTTAATAAGTGCTTAAAAATCTTCCAGTTTTTCTTCTTGAAATTACATGCTCTATCCTCCAATTAAAATATTACAAAATTTATTCAAAACTAAATTTATTTCTTAGTTTTCTTCTATACAGAAATGACTTCACCATGCTAAACATCTGATTCAATGCCTTACAACAAAACGTCATTGTAAGTGTTAAAATAGTCAGACGGTTTTAGTAAACTTCAGTACCACTCCTGAAGATCTTCTTCCTTCAGTTCAGAATACGCAAGAAATTGCATAAGAAAAGTTGCTGTCGTGTGTGACGGATTTGCATTAGTCAGGTAACACATCTTCGTAAAATGTCTTCCATCGTCTTTTCCATCCAGCTTTTCTTGCCATAGACGGTAGACTTGATTTTCAGATTTGCCTGGTTTAAATAAGGGTTACTTCAACGCTATATGACCTGGCAGAAGTCATATAGCGCTGTATATATGACGATACATATGCACGTAGGCATGTATTCCAAGATCTCCTTTGCTCAATATTTAGCGAGTGTTCTTGCCTGTTTTTGCTCTGGAAATTTTTTTCTGTTCAAAGCTTTTTGATTGTTTTATGTGACTCTTTTGCCGGACACAAAAGGGGTTAGAGCCAATTAAAGTAATTTGTGCTGCTTCTTTGGCCAGCTTATTTGTCTTTCCTTCGATTCTTTGTCGGCTTGGGATCCATTGCAAAGTAACGTGGTTATTGCGTCCCAGATTCGTCTGTGTAGACGTTAATAGCCTTCACAGCTGCCTGACTGTCGACGAATGTATTTAGTTGCGTCTCGTATCCCTTTTATGAGCTTCCTTATGGTGCAAAAATTTCTGCTTGCAATATATTGGTATGGAGTCCTCTAGGCATTTTTAGGTGAAAGTTAGGCCTATTCGCGTCTCAACATTCCAGGGTACCTCCATTGCGTTGAGGCTTTCCTTGTAAGACTTATCAAAATTGTACTCCATAGCTAACGTGCAATGTACATCAAATAGTTTATGTTGGGATCATTAAAGATTCTAAGATGTTCTCTAAGATTCTCAGGCTGTTATCCCTTGACTCTGCAAGGAGCGAGGTTACTCGATATGTAAGTAGTAATTGGTGATAAAACGGGTAATAATATATCGTAAAAGTAAATGTGTACGGTACAAGTACAGTATAGTTACTTTGGAACGTCACTGTATATAACTATTTAATGTCTTGACCCAACCAATTGCTTTTATAAGGCTTTATTGGTAATAAATTGGACTAAACTAAACTTTTTCACAAAGATTTACACAAATAAAAATTGCTCATGAAGTATATACAAACATGCTAATAATACCGAAAGCTAATTCACCAAAAATAAAAATCGGCCTGTTTCTTAATAAAAATTAATAAAAGTCGTTAACTTACGATATTTCAAAATTAGCATGAAAGTGGGACGGAAGGATAATTCAGGATCTTACTGTATAACGATTGAGAAGATATGTCAATTCGCTATAAAATCCAGAATGGCAGAAACAGTTCTCTTAATGTACTTGTTCCATAATTTGAAAGGCTACGTAAGTAGTTTTGTGCTTATAAATCGTCTTATAAAAGGTTTCTTCGGTAAAGCAAACTTAATCAATCCACTTCCATAACATTAATGATCGACACTTTATGTGCCTTGTACATGAAGAATTACTTTCTGATATTCAGTAATTGCACGTCTATAAAATTTAATAACGTGCCAACCCGTTCTTACCCGCGATGTCCAGTTAAAAGTAAATACTATTATCGTAACTATGCGAGCAATGTTGCGAAAACGCTCTTTCGGTATATTACTATATAGAAGGTAGCAGAATTGAGCTTAGTTTTGACGGCTCGTATAACTTATCGCATACCTGTCCTGAACGACAAAAAAAAGTGGAAAATCCATGTACTGTTATCTCGAACTATTATCTTGGTTCGGACGAATTTTAAAAGCGTCGATGCGAATAATGACGAGGCGTTTTAGATCGGGATAATCAACAAGTTGATGAGGCAAAACTGACCTTTAATTTTCCTTACCTTATAATACACCGATCCGTGTAATGAAGAGTAGACGAGGATTTTTTTTCGGATACGGTCAATTCTTATGAGTAGGCGGTAGATATCGGAATAATAATAAACGCCAACACCAGGAAGGGAATAGTAGCATTCGAATTTCGCATTCGCATTATATTTTGCAGGTGTGCTATGGATCTTACGAGAATTGTTTCTCCTACTAGGATACATTTCGCTCGAATTACTGCTCTTGGACAATTTATTTATACGTGCTCCTTTTCCAGAGGTACGTGACAAAATTGAAAATTACTATTCGGTTATCTTTTACGTTTCAGTAATAAATAGTAGCAGTACCAATTTAAGTTTCTAATTGAATTATTTGTATAGGTGTGAAGTTTTAGGATGTCTGTTATTACTAGAGATAATTGCTACAGTACAAAATTGAGAAGTTAAATGTCTTTCCTAGAAATGTTTAATTTTCCAATTAATCAACCTGTTCCCTTCATCGTTTCAGTATTTTGTCTGAAAGTAAATTACTTGGTTTAGGATTTGCATTAAGACTTACACTACCTCATTTGTATGATTTCATCGTATTGCTTGTTAAAAGTAATGCTAAGCAAAGAAACTTGGACGTTTTCTTTGAGAATACTTGTAGGCTGGATTTAATTTAATTTAATTAAAGCGGTAATAATGCATAGCCAATTGGATGCCGCATAAGGACATAGCAAATATTCGTTCATTATAAGAATGCAGCGTTAGATAAGCGGCTTGTGACTGACATGGAAATTAAATTGGATGAAACGAAATATCACCGAAATCTAATGTTACTTATCAAATACCTTTGATGGTTTCAGCTTTATATTTATTGCTTTTCACATTTCAGAGCTCTTTCTTCTTCTGTTGAAAATTCTAAGGTGTTGCCATAATAATTATACAAAACGACACTGATAACATAATATTTGTTGGATAGTTTTTGTGTGGCAGATGAAGATGAATGTTAATGGCTAAATTACACATAAGAAAAGCAATGGGCCTTTTCCATAGAATTTTTTGTGATACGGCGAACTGGTTGAGTGTCACTGGAATATACGTAGAATGCTAGTGCCATGTAAACAGCAGCAGAATGATTTGTTTTAGAATAATTTTAGCAATAAGTGCGAAAGTGGTCCTCTGGTTGAAACAATCATTAAAGCTGCCACGAGCGAGTGCTGCAACTTTCCTCTAATTACATTTGAGGAAATCGAACGCAACCGATAAGCTGTTGCCTAGCCTCAACATATGTATGTATGCGTGGCGATTCAGTGCACTGCTGCCGTTTGTTTAAACGAGGTTGTTGTTTTCTTTGTTGTAAAGCTTTTTTCTTTCCAGCTGTTTTTGTAAAAACTCATTTTGCTGACTAACCTTTGATTTCTGGCGTTCATCTACTATCACATAATGCGGAAAAATCCCAGTCGTCAACAAATGCGGAACCCATCCCGCCAATAGCTTCCTTATGCACAATTTTTCGTGAAGGATATTTTATGCACGTTCAATTGAAATACGTTAATATGATATGATCAACTTTATTTATCATTGTTCGTAGTCCTCTCAACGTGATGTTCTGGTCGCGCCTCATGAGAGACGGATGCAGCTACGTTTAGACTAATTACGTTTAAAATACGTTTAGACTAATATGATGGTGGTCGTCGAAGGGGCATTCAACGTCTTTTTGATTTCTATGCATCTTTTTCCATACAACTCTGATCACTGACCGGTTTTGTTCTTTTTCTATGACTCTACGAACACATGTACTTGCTTAGGTTCAACGGCGCCCAAATTAACACCAATGGATGAATCTCTCCGAAATTTTGAGAGGCAATAACGCTGACGCTCCGTAATGTTGTTTTGTAACTAGACATATGTAAAACTACTTGCTTCAACGCAAAGCCATTATTCGTATTATTTAGTATATGTAGTAAAGTTTTCCTTAAAAGATTGTAACTACACCTATATACATTTGTAGGTTTCTATTAATTTTATTTAATCATCTAGCTTTAACGTAGATCCCTCACTGATGTTCATAATCGAGTTTTTAAAATAATGTGCAGCGGCCGTTTCTGAAGTGTTATAATAGGTACCGCTGTGCACAACCTTCTGAAATTACAGGCTTACGTATAATTATCACTACATCGTATTTAAAGAGCAAATATCCACATCACTTTAATGGCAGCTTCTATACATGTGATTAATATATAACGGCGATATAATTACACGCCTATTGATTATCTCCAGCGAATGTAATGGATTGAATGTGAGGATAAACTTTGTATATTAATGTTGATTAGGTTGAACTTGTGAACTTTAATTTTGATTTTTTTTCTAATATAACGCGGAGTTCACTGAAGCGGAAAATGTAGGTTACCTACGAAATGCACAGCACAGTATTATGTAATTTTTCAACATGCATTTCCTCTACTGAAGATACACGTGGAAACCCTAATAATTGACCACTTTTACGATTCGTTATTATTTTCAAATGCCTTAGCTCAGAAACTACGATAATTTCAATTCACGGTGACACTTTGCTGAATAGCTTTTTACTCTGTTGGGCCACGCAATTTGAGAATTAATTTAACTTTGACTATAACTCTACCTTGCAAAGTTTCCTGAGAACCTCAATCGCTCTACTTGGTACTCTGCGATTAATGATGATTGAAGATTACTTGATAATAAATCAATTTTTTGCCAATAGTTAAGATTGCAATCACCAATCTGGTTAAAATACAAATGAAAGACATAGAAGAATGGTTATTTGTCCATATTCGAGATTTTAGTCGGATCAATCACACTCAAATGCAAAAAGCGATCCATTTGAATCTTTCTTCGTAGAGAAAAAAACGTTTTGAGATATAGTCTTAAAGTTAGTAATAAAGGTGAGAGGAACAAATAAAATTTAATAAGAACGCATTTTCAGTTAAAACAAATTAATTTATTGAATTATATGAAATTATTTAAGAATTCAGAAGATTAAAAAGGTTTCATTAATGAAAAAAATGCTAACATTTTAGAGTACTTATTGCAATTAATACCAAGTATTTCTATCCCGAGTCTTTTGGTAGCATGCGTACGTATCGACATGGAACTAATTACATTTTGAGTGTATTGCTACCTAGTTCTGTCCGAAGCGCTGTTGCTATTATAGCTGTTTGGACGCTGTATACATACTCAAATGTGTCCTCCTCAGCTGCCCCGAAAATGTATTGTTGAATTGAAGCCGATTCAATTCTGACCAACTAACTGACCAGCTGGTCTGCAAGCTGCAAGCTGGACTGCAAGCTGGTCAGTTAATGTGCACAATCTCTAAACCTCTCATCATCGAATATTCATTGATGATTCTAGCATGGTACAGGCAAGCATTTGCGTTTATAAAAGCGAAACTAGGCCATATAAATGGAGTAAAAGATACCACGTGTTCTTTTGAATTATGCTTATGGACTATAGTACCTCTATCAGCCACCATCGATACGGTGCTGCCTTCGCTATTAATGCTAGGCAAACTGAGTCTTCAATCATCGATCGTCTTGTTCAAATGTTGATCTTCAATGTCGATCTCATTGGAGTAATACCACGTATCTGAGCAGCAAAATATTTGCTTCGTTGGGCCTAAAACATCTTTTAGAGAGAAACGTGGAGAAGTTTCCCACTCTAAGCTCTATCTAATTGTCAAAGCTACACTTTTTAACTTTAGAAATATGGCTGAAAAAATAAAAAAGACACACACTGCATATATTTTTAACTTTTATCACCCAAAAGTTTGTTAACAAACACTTCATTCCTTACTTGTTAGCGAAATACAAGGCAAAAAGTCAGCACCGACTGATATCTTTTAATTTGGTGAGATATTTACCTATGTTAGGTAGGATATTTATTGCAACTTATGTATGAGACAAAAAATTCGGCAAAATTTTTAACCATATTTGCTAATAATAACGCCTAACTTAACAACGACGCTTTCTCGAGTAAAGTAAGCAAAATATGTGTTTGAATGTAACTATTAAACAAATAAAAAGCTATAAGATGTAAACCAAAAGTATAAAGTAGCGTTTGCATAGGATAGTTGTAAGTTAGTGTAACGTACATGTACTACCAAATAACTCTGATAACTGGTACGTCAACTTTATCATCAATAAACAAACAGATTATTGATATCATAAATTAAAATTCTATTCTAAATACTAACTTACAACGTACGCCATATTTAATTCTTACAAAGACTAGGCACACATATCTATATAACTTTTGCAGTTGTACATGCGGGCAGAATAATTATAATCAAATTTTATGTAACTATAAAGTAGCGTAGGTACGATTAACTTAATTGCGACCATAGACAATTTGCACTGGCCATCAACGTAATAAGTAAAATTCTGTTAATCCATTATACCCGCGAATAAAAATCTCTAACAGGTTCTATTACTGTGCAATGAACTCCACACTTGCTACGTACTTCTTGAACTTCCTGTAAACATTGTCGCTCTGGCTTGCGTTACAAGGCCTAAAGTGTCTTGAACTGGGTTCTAACGGCTGCTGGCTAAAACGTAACGGCTATAACAACCGTAAAATGGATTTTTAAGTTACTGAATAGAATTGGAGCCATTTGTTGCAAGTTTACCTCAAAAATATTAATTATACGAGGAAGTCATGTTAAGAAATTTTGAGGCGAACATAATTGATAATTCACTGGTTTCTGTTCTAGTTTAATTATAATGAGAAAATTCTTGACCTAGTCTATGAATTTAATGCGAGATTTTATGTAAAATTTGAAAACATTGAAACCTTTCTCTTCTATTGTTCTACATAGTACTCAGGCAATTACCTTATATGTAGCGATACTTCAGAACATTTGTTAATATATGTGTAATGAACATAGGAATAACTAATAAAACCTTTGTTATTTTAATTTATTATGCTAAATATGTCCCTTCGACTAAAGCAACTAATGCACTAGGTTTAATGGAGACAAGAGTCATGTACTGCAAGGCACCAACAATATTAAAGTCTATAAATTTGGCTTCTTTGATATTTTAAGGTCGTTAGGGTCTATCATAAACTCCTTCTTACTTTCCAATGTTCATATTTTTCTTGTATCTTTAATTTGTTAGAGGTTAATACAACGTAATCGCTTGAACTAAACAGTAGTTCAAATAAATCTTCAAATCGAAAGATACAGCGCAGCATTGTCTTATACTACAAACTAGTAGAGGTAATATTAGCCTTTGTAGTTTATTACTATTTTATATTTAGGATTTGCCTTAGCCTATTACTAATATTGCTGCTGAAGGTTTGGTATTAATACCGGTAGTATCTTCAAGTTCCTACAGATTAACGTGCTCCTTTTTACAACGGCGACCGATTAGGTCGACTGATATATCCGTTGTACCGTCGGCGTTCTCAAAGATGTGACTTGTCAATAATTCATAAAGGTTCCCTTATTATTCCCTGGTGGTAAAGGGTGGCCCTTGTTAATATCCTTCTGCTGACGTGGTCTCTATTTCGTCTTCAGTTCTTATACGTCTATGGTGCGTTATTTTTGAAGTAGGTACTTGTTTGATAGGATTATTTAGTTTATGCTGTGATGATAGTGTTCTCCTTTATTGTCTTCAGTCTGTCAATAACTGCCAGGAAAACGTATGTTTCTGGTTATTGTGGATCCGTCTCTTTCTAATGCCTTTTTCTATAGAGCATATTTTGTATGTTGAATATCCTCCGCTCTGCGCTCTCCTTAATCTTCTCTGTTCTCCTTAGAAGTATGTTCACAAGGGATCTCTTCTATTGCGGATGATAATGACACGATACAGGTATCGGTTTCCGCGTGTTTTCTTTAGGTTCATGGTACGCCTCAGTTCATTATTAGCGCTACGGTCAACTAGCAAGCAGCGGTGGCTTCTTAGATCAATTGATCGATAACCTCCTTCTTTGCAATCTTGCCATACTAAATAAATGGTGGAAATTAATGTAGTAGATTACAAACAACTACCATCAGATGTGACAAGTATCTGTAACACATGCAACCCAATAAATGGCTAATAGTTATCACTGGCGAGGACAAACGCGAGTGAAATTATACTTGTTTTACAGCGACTAGACAGACTCGTGTTTTGTCGACTCTCAGGACAGACACCCGTAGGCAACACGAACTCTTTCTTATGGGACGAATAGATACGAGTCTATCTAGTCGCTGCAAAAAAGGAATAATTCCACCTGCCTTTATCATCTGTAGTCATCACAGAGTGTTATTCCTATTCTTGTAAGTAATAGTACTCAACATGGTGCATTTAATAGGATTAAAAGTAAATAATGGACTGTTAGGTAATAGACTGTTAAGTAATGAACTGTTAAGGTAGTTGCCGGTGCTCAAAAGTAAGTTTATTAAAATCTGTAAATACAAACGTAAATATTAGAACAGGACATAAAGTCTTAGAATCATTGGATATTGGCTATCTAAATAACCTAGAACTCTAGAAGGAATGAAAAAGGACAAATTAATAGATGTAGTGAAGATTGAGTTCACCTTACACTAATTATAATGAGAAAAATCGAGAATATGTGTTGACCCAAACAAATTGAACAAAAGCAACATTATAAATTACTTACAATGAAAGAACCTACCATTCGTTAATATAGCATACAAAGCATGAGTATGTGTAGAGTGAAAGGATTGTTTTGTGCGTTCTCAACAAGTTCTTCATTTTGAGCGAATTTTGTCCTAGTCGTTGATCTGTTACCCGGGTTCAACCATAAGAAGTGAATTTTTCCTCGAATTTTACTTTCTAATTTTATTGTATATTAGATATTAGATTAATAATTACAATATTACTAATGGTAATAAGTTACGATTTAAGTACGATTTGCTGGAATTTGTGGTTATTTTTTTATTGCTTTATCTACGTTATATGCCAATACAACCATCGCATTGCTTGTATTTGACCACGAAGCACCGCTCGTGTTTCTTCTGCTTATTAATATTTTATTTCAATTGCCCGGGTTATAATAAAAATGTTAATAAGTATACTAAAAATACACCTAAGAGTATCATTAAAGTAACGCAATACGATTCATTCGAAATTCGCTAAATTTAAAACGATCCAATTCTAATAAGGAACTCGCTCGACCCAATACAACCGAAAGTTTCGAAAAGTTTTCTCTAACACCCCACGCACATATTGGAAGTAAATCGAATTTATTTAACCGTGAGATATGTATCTGCTGCATCTGGAAAACCGGAAAAACTCCGGAAAACCAGCGATATAATACCGCCAGATGGAAACATCGTTGTAAGAGTTTTTGTTATATTTTTCTTTGCAAATATGGAGCCGCTCCCAATCAATAAAAGAGTATCTAAAATATTGAGGACATTTAGACCGTAAATAATCTCTGTGTGCTTAGGATGTTATACGCTATATGGTTTTAGTTCTCAATTTTCTTTATGTATTCGGTTCGGTTTTCTCGCATACGCTTGTAATGCAGATGCAATTTTATTTGCTCGAATCTAGGTATGTATATTTAAATTTTCCCGGATGTAGATGTACCATTTTCGTATGCAATATGCGTATAATGTGAGTGGCACCTTCATGTTGGTAACTAGGGAAGATTCTAAACGTTGGAATAATTTTTGTAGCGTGGGTATTAAAGGTATAGCTTCCACGAACTACATACACATATAACAAAAAAATCTTATTTCTCTCAAAGAGATCGTCTACGATAACGGTATCAAATATGTTTCTATTACTGGTAAACCTTTTACCGAAATAACATTTATAGAAAAAGTTTTTTTCTTAACATCTCTCCAAGGAATACAAACAGATGAAAGGTCATAAATGTATATTTATTGTAGTTTATGCCTTGAATGAAGTCTTGATTTTGGCGTTGTAAAAGAGAGATCAATTTTGGGATCAAATATTAGTATCTCCCAAATGTTGGGGAAAATATGATAGACGTCTTAATTTTTGCAGATCAAAAATATAAAAATCCCAGGTACTTCAAAGAGTGAGATTATAAGCCAGCTCTCTTTCTAACTGAAATGTTGTTAGCATGCTCAGAAAGCGTTTGCACATTTGAAGAATTACTATTTTTAAATTAAAAGTGAAAAATAAAATTAAATTAAAAGTGAATAATCTGGACTTCAAGGGTATGGAAAAACTTGTCTGAGCGTCTGTACCCCATACCATAAAAAATATTTCTTCTCCAAAGAGGAATTTTCAGTAAACAGTGCAGAATTTCAGGATGTCGCTGATTGAATATGGTTCCTTTGGAACAGTTACACCCAAATATAAACAATATATTCGTCGATTTGAAAGAACATACATCGATACAGCTTTAGAAAAACACCCAACAGATCTAACCGTTAAAAATTGTATAGAACACGTGAAAGTAATGGTTTTCATTCTGATTCCAACAGCGAAAGCAAAGACCATGAAAACATTTATATAATTTAATAGAAAGAAAGCTAAGTTACCTCTTATGCTCTAAAGACATGCAAATGGTTGCGAACGTTTTCCAACTCATAATAAAATCTGAATCAGGTAATCCTAAGACAACACCTAGAAGTACGAAACAAAGATCAGTTGTAAAGTGTTCTGTAATTTCCTTTGTTGAAATGAAATCTAAGTGGTGACTTTGATTAGGCTTTAATTAGGCGAACCCCCATTTTAAGGCAGTCATCTCCTGATAATGATCACTTTGATATTCCTCATTGTTGATCGCTCTTGGAAGATTTTACTACATATTTACAGTCAGTTTTCGGATAATAATTTGGTATAAGACGTTTCTAGGTGTTAATACTTTGAGTAAGATAGCAGGGCAATCATTCAAACAGAGTCAAAATCCTCTTAGTGCGTTACATTAATCATCTTCCCTTGTAGAGATTTACATTAAGCTAGATTAGAAATGATTAACTTAAGCATCTTTCTAGGATTTTAAGAAGCACGATTCTAGATTTTAACTTAGAATACCCGAACGTAATTTATGGATTTGAGGGCGATCACAACACAGCGGAGATTTACGATTGTATTTAGTCGTGTTTTTTTGTAGTGCTGCATGTACTGTCAGCGCCACTTATTCCGGACGTGATATTTCAATAAAATGAATGGGATTATGCTTTGTATGCGTACGGGGTAAATTATAAGAGTATTATGAAGCGGAGGCGCTATCTGGACAGCGCACGCTTTTTTGATTGACGTAAATCTTCCCTTTTTTGATTTAAAATCTGAAATAGTTGATTATGTACGCTACATTACAGGAAATGAATAATAATAACAGCTTTATTTTGAACTCATACATAATACATAACAATATGCGAGGATGTATGCGCGAAACAAATCAAAATTAACGAATTCTAAAAGAATAAATTCAAAAAATCAGTCGTCTAACGATTCGGGTAGTTTTCGGTGAAAATAACAACTTCGGCTTAACAATGAGGTACTCATTTCCAATTTAAGTGGGGAAAATGGGAAATGTTTATTTTTTTGTTGAAGTATTCGTTGAAAAAGTGCCGTAATAAGTTTTTTAAAGTTTTTTAAATCTTATCGAATAATTTTAAAAGTTGTCGTTGTTAAAAAACTTGTTCATATTCCTTCCGATTAGTTATTCTTTTATTTCTCGTCCATAGTTTACTACTTTAACTTTATAAAAAATACCCCTAATGACTTAAAAGAACCTTTAAAATGCCTGCCACCTCCATAGCGAGGATGTTCGAATATGTAGATATGGTAACGTCAGTTATGATGGTTACCACAAGAAATACTCTAATTTTAATTACTGCACACGAGTAATAATAGTACGTCTGAATACGTTATGATATAACGTATATATATATATATATATATACACAGCGTTAGTAAAAAGTCGCGGAACGGTCGAATAACTTTGTTATTTGAAAATTATGATTTCTGAAATTTGGTATGGGGGTATAGTTAATATAAATGCATTTTATGCAATACACTTAATATTTTTTTCACTTCCGGTTTAATTTTTAAATTTCAGAAATGATAATTTTCAAATAACAAAGTTATTCGACCGTTCCGGGACTTTTTACTAACGTTGTATATATATATATATATATATATATATATATATATATATATATATATATATATATAATTTTGATATACAGAGGTATAATAGTGAGTTACGTTAGTAATTTTAGTTTCTCGCCCTAAAGTTCTTTAGTGGTCTCTTTTCTCTTTACAAAATTCTATTTTACCACATGTGTAAGATGAAGATGATCCGAGGAAAATGGGAGGCAAGAAGTCATCGAAACTATTTCGCCTTCAATAAATAATATTAAAAGTATGAACATGTTAAACTGGAAAACTTTCGAAACACAATATCATGAAGGCAGCACGACCATAACATATGCCTCTAAACATAGAAGCGGCTTCGACAATCTTTCTGGATCTTTAGCAAAGCAAACATTCTATATACTATAAATTATTCTTATAGCCCATTTTTTAATGGTTTTTTTAATGCTTACTTTAGAAGCAACAAAAGGTCTAATAAATTATATAAATAGGTCATCTTAGAGTAGAAATTATAAAAGTAAACCGCTTTCATAATATTCAAATTAGATTTTTTTAAAGTTGCAAAAACGTAACAAACTTTGGACAACTTATTAAGGCTCCTAATGTGGTAATTCAATTTCTTTCAAGTCTTTGCCGAGAAAAATAACCAACCACAAGCTTGCTCGAATATCTGAGTTCAATAACAATGAATACGGTACATTATGTTTTACTACCGAAAGATATTAAACGACAAGGTTGGAAATGTACTGCATAAATACGAAAGAGGTTCTTGGACTTATTGGAAGTCAATATAAAATTTGACTCAGCAGCATAACGAGCCAGGTTATTACTAATATTCAAGAGGATTTCACCCATTATCAATGAAAATCGAAGAAAGGGTGGTACACAAAGTGGATCCTTGAGGAGCACCGTTGTTGTTAATGCATACTGGGGAGAAGTTTTGATTGATAATATCATATTGACAATATTATAAATTGCTTATACACCAATCTAGGAATATACTATTGACGTCATTTATTTCCATTTTATAAAGAAGAATATTTTGTTAAAGCTAAACGTGTTCCGGATTAAGACCGTATCATTATTAAACGAAAACTCGACGTTTCGACCACAACCGTAAAGGGCTTTTTCCGAAGACTTCAACTGTTTCTCGCTCACTGTGGCGTGGTCTAAATGCTGAGTTACCGTGCTAACAGTTGCCTACCACATTTCCCTCTTTTGACCTTCCTTTCAATTATTACTCCTTTAAAATCTGAACGAATTGAGGAATTTTCAAGAAAACGGTTTGAGTATTTCATAACAATAAATATATTGACATTTTTTGAACGCATTAACATTTTGACGGACAGAATACATCCATTCTATGGCAGCAGAGGGCGCCAAGAAATGCCGAGTTTGTCGTTTTGAAAGTTTTGGTATTAACTGTGAGGCAACAGCAACAAAAGGTGGAGATGAAGGTACGCTCGAAGCCGCGCTGATGACGCCGGGTAGGCAGAAACATGTTCGCCTTTATTGTACCGTTTTTCTCTCTTTTTGTTGAGTTCGCCGTGAATTATTCCACCAATACCATGAGAGAGTTAAGCTATCTTAGCATTGTATGTTTTTAATTATTTCGATGGACTTTTTGTATTTACTACCAAATAAATGGAGTTACCAAGGTAGCTATAATTCAGCGAAATTTCTTCATGAATTAAGAAGAAGGACATAGGAGAAAGAGGTGTGAGGTTATTCGAAGAATATAATAAAATATTATACTAAGACATACACTAAAACAGTTTTATTAAAACTAAATGTGTCTGAGTAATTGCAATTTTATTAATTTGATTTGTATCTTAAATATTACATGAAAAATAAAATAATTTCTTGTGTTCACTTTCGAAAGACAGTTTAATGCTGTTTAGTAGCCATAATTCCTGAAACATTCATCGAACAACAACTCCAGTTAGGACAGACAAAATCGGATAGAATATGTTATGTTCTTCAACTTGTAAACTTGTTTCAAGTGATGTTGTTGCTAAATATTAAGGAAAAACTATGAAAAAAAACCTTTTTGTTTCCAAGTTAAAGCTTGTGAGCGAGTCCTAAAATTTCCACTATCGTCAAGAAATTTTCTATTTTGTAGTTTTTTTTTTTTTTTATCAAATTGAGAGCTAGAGCTAAAAGCAAATTCACAAACATGTGATGAACTTGAATTAGTTGCACGAATTGGTCGGAAGTAAATTATGATTGCAAATGAAATCTGAGAAAACAGCCGTAGTAAGCCATAGCAACTAGCTTAATGTTGAAATCTCTGCCAACAGCAATCTGGCTTTTATCATTACCAAGTAATTACAGCAATGTAGTCAACCTACATACAAAAGGGTTAACATCAGCATTGGGTGGTCAATGTAGAAGAACAATAATTATATTTACGTTAAAAATATTTCTATGTCAAATTGCAAAAATATTAGTGATGCATTAAATCTCTAGTATCATAGCATATATGTGTATTTACAAATTGATCGGTAGTTACTAAGATTATTAAATTGAATAAACAAAAAAGAAGGTAAGTACAATTGGAATGCATTCAAGTTCAAATTCTCGCGCAAGATAATAAACTAATACGTATACATTCATTAAATTCAATTAACAACTTCGTAGCTGCTAACGTGCGCTATATCTAAAAGAAATAAAAGGCGCGAAATGTAGGTGCGCAATTGTGGTATTTAGTTCAATACCATAACGTTTTTATTTTTCAATTAATCGCAGCGTATTTGTACATGTCACTAATATCTTAAATGATTGCGGTTAAATGTCAGCCGTTTATACGCAATTGAAGCAGTGATTTACTCGATTTATTAATGCCGCGCTATTATTGCCTTTGCTTGTTCTGCAAACGTTCTAATCGATAGATCTACGAATTTTAGAACGCCAATCATCAATTTAATAGGCAAATGAATTCGATTCGATATGCGTATAACCGGCTAACAATACACGTCATTGCCGATAGGATTTAAAATAATCTCCCGAATGCATGTGGGTTGTTTGATGCTTCTATTGTGTTTTAGGATGAGTATCCGACAATATGTAATGCTAGGATAGGATATTGGTTAGCAGCAAATGCAATAAACCGGTAAAATTTTACGTAACCGTTATAAAACGGATCTGCTCTTTTATAATGATTCGTTTTTTTTTTTTTCAAAACGTATTGCTAAAGCTTTTAGGAAATACGTATTTTAATAGAATCCCCATAAAGATTACAAAAAGGGGAAAAAGTCTTTCTCGTTTATAACTGAAACCGTTACAATTGGTTTTTATTTCTGGCATGGCTTGTGCACAGGGGTACCGAAATTCCATTGAAATAACAAATGAATACGCTATGTAGCGAAATATATACCTAAAAGTCATGTAAGTGTAGAACTTCTTCAATTTTTCTTGTGCCGTAATACTGTCTTATAGCTCAAAATGCTAAAGATAGGTTTCTTACGTAGAGCTTACTCTACGTAAGAAACTTACTCTTACTTACTGGTCCTTATAAGGGTGTAAGGCGTTTATTAATAAATAAATGATCTAGTATCGAACCGATTCTGTAAAGACACTTATACATTGTATTTATCTACTTGCTATTTCAATATAATTGTATCAAAGTGTTGATTCATTAAGATTTATTGCTAACTTCTATCCCTTAAAATAAATTACACGAATCTTGAGAAGTGCGATATATATTTTGCTGAGGTTTCTTCAGAAATGGTGTGCCAGTGATATTTCCTGCAACAGTAAGTCCGCAGAAGCAAGCACGTTGGTGAAAACGGAAGTCGTCGCATTGGAAAAATTTACTATGCCAGTGTATTCTTGGTACTACCTACGATATTCAACAAAATGAATAAAATTTATGGTTTTTCACCGTTCAAGAGAGCAATTCTGTAAAATTATAACAACGGTTTTAGAGAATTTCTCCGATAATGATGAAAATTTCAAGCATATCCGTTCCAGAAGTACTGCTTGTATGAGGGTAGTATGAAAAGATTCTAGCACATAGAAGCAAGTACCTTCTTATTTTTCAACGTGGTATCCTTGCAAGTCGGTATACTTTTTCTAGCGTTGCCCTATCTCTTTAATCTACCCAAAGTAGTGCTTGCCATCTTCTTCTGTAAAATAGGCGTTTTGTCGAAGGAAATCTCGTTTACGAATGTGATGCGATGAAACTCGATGTCCTCTAACCCTACCAAATGAGAACCAAGCTACTAGTTAGCCAGATAGTGAGTGATCCATCAATTCGTATCCTAACTCGCGAATTCTTACCATATCGACCACTGAGGTGTGAGACGGCGCTTTGTCTTGGTGGGACAAAAGTTTCTTTTTCCTCAAACGCGGCCATTTTTCGAAATTTCTACCCTTCACTTGTTAAACAATGATGCGTTGTGTGTTCCAGGATAGTCGAATACCACAACTCCATGACTATCTCAATAAAAGGTTGCCACCACTTCCCCGGTTGATGGAAGAGTCCTCGCCTTGTTTAGAATCGACCCACAAGTTTCGCTTGCAGTTACTGATCGATACCAAAACTTATTTCGCTCAAACTGATTCAACAGTGCTCCACTCGAAGCAAATGAAAAATTATATATTGGAACGCCGCAATTCCAAGTTGGTTCTCTTCCCAGATACTCGTTAAATTTCATCAGTTGGTGTCTTTTCAATTTTAAATTGACGAAATATGAATACTTTCGAATTCTGCCGGTCCCAATAAGCTAATTTACAAACAAATCATTTTTTGCAAATTTTCACTGGTGTTAATATGGGTATACACACTCCACCAAAAAAGTATCGCATAAACTAAAAATGGGCATTTATAAACCAAGATATTTTTATACGTTCACAAAAAGTTTGCCTCGTGTATGTGAACTATAAAAACACTAACAAAATCATGGAACATAGCTTCTTTACTTTTTTTTTCTAAAAGAACACATTTAGAAAAATGCATATGTGTAAGGTTTGTTCAGTTGTTTATTGAAAGTCTTCCTATACGGACAAATGTTAAAGTGCGAAGTCAGAGTTCTGTACCAACGCTTTTAAAACTAAAATGAGCAATTTAACTTCAGAACAAGTGGCTGCTATAGTTGCTTTAATCGAAGATGGACGATCTCAAGCATACGTTGCTAATTTGATGAACATCAATCAGTCAAGTGCTTCTAGAGCCGTAGCCAGATATAGGGAAACAGGCAATTACAGTAGAAGACCTGTACCAGGTCGTCCAAGATGTTCTACTCGGCAAGATGACCGCTATTTACTACTACAAGCATTACGTCGAAGACATGTAACTGCGAGACAATTGCAGAACAACTTGGCTAGAGTCAGAAATACTTGTGTGTGAGTACTCAAACTATTCGGAATAGGTTACGACAGAGTGGATTAAGAGCTAGAGTAGCTGTAACAGCCCCTCGTCTCACTAGGAACCACCGAGTGGCTCGCTTAAGGTTTGCCAGAGAACATGTAAATTGGAACATTAACGACTGGGCCAACACACTCTTCACAGATGAGTCAGGATTTGGTCTTCACACCTCAGATAGGCGTATCTCAGTGTACAGACGAGACGGTGGGCGCTATTCTCAGTGTAATATCAGACCTAGACCTAATTTCGCTGGTGGCTCTATTATGGTTTGGGGAGGCATCTGTTTAACAGGTCGTACAGAGTTAGTACCAGTAGACAGAGGTACACTGACTGCCCGCAGGTATATAACGGACATTTTAGAAGAACATGTAGTACCATATGCACCAATTATAGGAAACGAATTCATGTTAATGCACGATAATGCACGACCGCATCTTGCGATAGTCGTCCAGGAATACCTTAACGATGTTGGTATTCCAGTTTTAGATTGGCCTGCGGTAAGTCCGGACATGAACCCAAAATGTTGCCCCAGTGGACCTGCATGAACTAGAAAATGCTCTCCGTGACGAGTGGGAGAATTTGGATCAGGCTTATATACGGAGGTTAATCGAATCTCTGCCAAACCGTATGCGAGCGGTCATAAGAGCCAGAGGTGGCAATACTCAGTATTAAAAGCTACTGTTATGGCATTTTTCTTTCCAAAATTATAATTTCTTGTTTTAATAAAAATCTCAAGTATGAGTTCTTGTTTTTATTTGGCCTGTATTTTATTTAAACAATCATAGAAATTATATCTTAGAGCGCATTAAAGTATATTTACAACTTTATGCTACAAAGATTATGCGATACTTTTATGATTCAAAACTAAATTATGCGATACTTTTTTGGCGGAGTGTATTTTGTGACGGCATGTAATGATTCTTAGCGCGAGAAGGCGCCGTACATTTCAATACTTAACCAAACATATTCCATTTAAATTTCTTTGCCTTGATCAAAACTGAAATGTTTTTATTTCTATTGTGTTGTTTAAAATACAGTAGATATTGCGTCTTGTTTTTCCTGAATCCTCTTCGAATGCAATGGACTCTATCTGCTACATCTAGCCTCCAATTTTATAGCGTATCGTTGGAAATTGGTCTTTTTTACATAACGCAGCGTCTCGTTTTTAACTGTGTAGCGAAGGAGTAACATTATATTACACATGTTTCAATAATGAGCAATCAGATAAAAATTAGCTGCGCTTGACGATCATTTAGGCATTACGGCGTAATAGCTGACAGAAGCTGTGCAAACGATTCCTGTACGATATGTTCATATTCTTTATCTGAAGAAGAATCGTCTCTCAACAGCAGCAATTGCACGAACTACTGTATGTAGTCGATCGTATCCTGTACTTAATTGTCCACTTTACAACTTTTTTATGTTTCCCAATCGAGTTCACTTTTAAATATACAGGTTAGACACACGTATGTATATATGCGCGAGTATTGTGTGTATGTCGCTTCAACACTATTCCTGGTAATTTATATATGACGTGGTTACGCTTCTAATTTTCTAAATGACTGACGTAGATATACAAATATTCATATGTGTGTGTAATACGATATACAGCTTCTACCAAATGGATTTTCACAGATGTAGAAGAAATCTTTTGGCTTTAATCAAAATATAATGAAGTAAGTGATCAACTGGTGAATAATTGAATTAATTACAACGTTGCAGACTTGAATGTGTGAAGTAAAATTAGTGATTTACAACGGTATCGAGCGTTGCGTCCATCAACGTTATTAACTCAGGTGAGTGAAAATAAAGAACTTAATAATAGAAAAAGGAAAACAATCTTCACTTACGAGGCTACTGGAAACAAGGACTTCATAAAAAAAAATGGTAAACTCAGATAACTTCTAATACGATGCAATATTTACAATAAGAAAGATTAGAATTTAATTTATAGGTTCAATTGCCGCACGGAATGTGTAATTGATCGTATCCTCGCTAAAACTTGGAAAATTATAGACGATGTACATATGTTAAGACGGATTTCAATATACGCGGCTGTTCTGGTTCAAACGCTTAAAAGGTGTTTGCGACATAACGGTTAATAACATTTTACGTCGGATCGAGAGGACAGGCCGACGGAATGGAAAAATATTCCATTTCAGACCGTAAAGACAGTGTACTTTCCGATTTATTCAAACGTAAATTACCCCGGAAAGCTTTTAACAAAATAAAAATTTGATAAAGGTATATAAACGATAACAATGATTTTTAATTTTTTTAACTTAGAATATCTTTTTTATGAGGAATAAATTAAAGAAACTGATATTTTTTCTAAATTAACGACATTAAGATCTGTGGGCCTAGGAGTGCCCCTCTTCTAGCAACTTAGAATAAAATAAATATCAATTAATGATGGTTAACGCGTATTAAATTTGAAGAGAGAAATTCATTTGAAATCTCCAGTTCCAATCAAGCCTAATTGAACGCTGCACTCTTAGAGAATGGGAACGCAGCCAAACACGTGTTACTAAAAATGAATTAGCGTATTTTCACTCCTTTTCCAATTATGATAGCGATTGTTTAACCAGCTATATTAAATATTTAATCCGTTCTGAGTATAATTTTTAAATTATGATCTACTCTGCTTTATTCTAAAATTAGCATAATACATGCCATGCAAAAGCTCAACTAAAAGACTAGTAATTCGATGACTTTTGAGGTTACAGACAACTGCACAATATTCAATTCTACCAATGAACATGGCAACTTCTCGAGCAAGAATATTTAATTGATGTTATAGATAATGTATGACTGATTTTATTCTGTAAATCGTTGTAGGATCATATTTAAATACAAATATTCAGGACATATGAAGGAAATGGACAGAAGAAGCTGCTTATTCACTTCACCATGATTCTTGTTTGGACGTTATACTAGTTTCCTAAATAGGAGGCTATAAAAGGAATTGGAAACAGTGAGAAAGAGGTCAGAGGAACTGGTGATGAACATAAATAATTAGCTCAACGCACTAGCAACTTTTGATGTTATAAATTGCAACAACAATAAATATAACAGCTTATTATTATATCGATTATATATGTTTTTTTCGTGTACCCAATAACGTAAATCAAGACGTTTTGTTGAACGTTCCACTTAAAACGTCCTAGTAAACTATTTTGGATCTAACGTTCAATGCTTTATAAATACACATTGCGATATATGTCCGTCATACGTCTCATCCACTTAAAGGATTTGAAGAAACGGTTCAAAAGTTCATAAAAACATATCGTTTCTTCAGTCCCTGTTAGCTAAGCAATTAGTTTCTGCTTTATAAGCAGACGTAAATATTTAAAAGAAATAGAAATTAAATTATACGTGTCAAGTAAATAAATTAACAAACGTGACGGAAAAAGTACCCTCTCGGAAGGGAGAAACAACGTCAATTATACAAATGGATCTCTTTAACGATTACGCGGAGTATGAATAGGACTAACGAAGTTGTCAGAGAAATTCCAAGGTTCCCCCAGCTATTCATATTCCACAACATTATAAAACAACGATGCGTGTAAATTCATCAGATACGATGATCGCGATTGTTTACCTATTGCGTACTTTAACAATTTTGTGCTCGGCCAAGTGTGAATTAATTAGCCTCACTTTATCTGACATACTAATCTAATCTTCACCTTGTTCGCTTCAGTCATAATTTTTTTCTGTTTTTCCCATCGTAAATTATAATAGCGTTGTAATACTCGTTTTACATAATGTATACGTATATGGTGATATGTCTAACTTTATACTTACACAACTGCTAGACGTTTTGTAAATTATGTAATCAAAACTTATTGGAAAACGTCAACATAACTCAAGTTTATTATCAAATACACCAAATACACCCAGTTTCCAACAAACCGGATTTATAGTTTAAATCTACAGTAAGGTCGTAAAGTATTCCACCCATAATAATTAATTAATCAGAGACATAGAGTGGTTGAAAATGAGGATAGATGTTTTCTGGAGACAGCTATCTCGGATTGGTTGATTAAACTTCTGTGTTGCGGAATGTACCGATACTTCTGCCTTGTTTCTCATACTACCCCACAGTCTTTGTTGTCATTAATTTACCCATACCTTGAATAACTGTAGCTAGGGTAAAAGAAACATGTCGTTTTCCATTTTTTGTAGCCTATCTTTCGGTGTTATCGGCAATTCAATTACATTTCCGGTGTCACAGGAAGTTACGTTAACTTTTGTATCTCCAACGTAGTATCTGTGTATTTTTAATTTCTAAAACGTAATCGAGGCATAAATCCAACGTTGCCACAAATGTTACACTTTAGATTAAGAAATATTAGCATATGCAGCAACAGAAATGTTGGTAGTCCATTTCTATTGCTATGCAAAGTTGACTAAATAACCACTCCTTTGATGCCAGGTTGATCCAAACAGCTCCTTGGTTGGTAACATAATCAACAGTTGTTAACCTGTTCAAATTTTATTTCTGAAATCGAATTATCTTTATTGTTGCAAAATTGTTAGGTCAGCTATAATATTACGGAAACCTCTACAAGTAGCTTAGATTAACGGCTCGTATCCGACTTTATTGCGTAAGGTCGGAGAGTCTAGCGTAGAAATTTTGAAATATGTATATGGTACATTTTTTGAATCTACGTGCGCGCTTCGTTGAAGACAATAGCATCACCGTTACTATTACGTCAGCTAGCTAAACCGATATTTCTTAGCATTTCCTTAAACCAAATAGCTGCTGTTCTCAGAAAAATTTCCTTAATGAATTATATATTTGATTACTCGGTGAACTATTGTGGATACTTTAAGATGCGCATTTAAGGAACCAAGCATTCCCTTGCAGGAACAAAAAGATTCAAAATGTAAGAAACGATCAAAGAGGAAGCATTGCACAGGGTAGCGACTAGCTTCAGAGAGTGCTTTGAGAGATGAAGAATACAATATAGCCGGGTACAAGTTTGTAAAAATTTAATAAAAATAGTATGTCTTTGTATAAATACGTAAATACATAAAACAAGCGGATGGAGTATTATTTAATTAACGGCATTCGTCGGAGTTTCAAACGATGTTAAAACGAACAGCATCCCCCAATAAGTTCGTACTAGCTTTAAAGGTTTTGTTATAAAAGCAGTTTCCTTATAACTGTTACAACTGTATCTGGTGCACATCAAGAAAATAATTTTCATAAATTTATTACCAAAATAAGCACCTAAATGTTTATAAATTCGAAGGAGTGGACAAGAGTGCAGTGCTCCAATAAATCTAAAATTTTTTAATTATTTTGCAAAGGTTGATTTATTTATAACGGCTCGGTGACCGATTAGTAAAAGAGAGCGCTTGACTAGGCAGAGTTAAGCGCAGTGTGTTCGAGTCCCGCTAGAATCAACAATTTCTTTGTGGCTCCAATACACTCCCGAGTCACTATTCGCAGTTGGGCTACAATTAACTGCGCTTCCCCCTCTACGGCGAGGAGGTAACAGTAACAAAGCCATGGAACACTTTACATACACAACTTACACGTTAGAAGGCTCCTGAGGTTATGACAAGCTTGAAGAAAGCTTATACACCACGTTGGGCCGTCACCACATTTAAAAAAGTCAAAACTGAACAGACACTCACGAAACTAAAATGTGTTTAAGCTTAAGAATATGCCGTGGTTGTTAACATAATGTTTAATTTGAGGATAATATATGCAAAATGCAAGAGTTACCCAAATATTGTATCCTCCATCGATGCCATCTACAGAAAAACTTCGTTTCGCGGTTAATACTTCTGAAGATAAATGTGACAATGGAAGAAGAATAGTAACACGAAGTTGTAGTTGTATTTGCGAGAAGTGTGGTTTATTATTTCCAGAAGAACCAATTTTTGTTTAAATATAATTTTCAATCAAGGCCATAATCGGATCCCGTAACTACAAAAAGAAATGTTTTGGAAAGTATCTGCTCAGGAAACAGACTTTCCAGCGTAAAAGGAATACCTTGTATACGCAATCCTAAACTAATGTTAAATTAGTTACAGCAAAAGCAAAGAGCGAAGCGTCTTCTTAAATGTTAATTTGTCTTCCAGATGTGGATTCAGTATTAATTGTTCAATGCCCAATATATTATATTGCCCTACGGGCAATATAATATATTTTACTTGCTGTTGTATTTCACCATTTGATGCATAAGCTACATTAATATGAATCATTTGGTAATGAACTAATGTAAGTAAAATACGTATACAGGTGCGCCAAGGTTTAAAAGTCAGTAGGAAGAAAGTTAAATAAGGAAAAGTTCCTTGTATTTGCAAAAAGGAGTATCGAATGCTACTTTATTCTACTCGGTTTCAAAAATACCATTGTTCAGGTGACAACTATCGCTGTTGATAAACTAATAGAGTTGTCCATAATTTTCTTAGCCATCTCGGACGGAATGCTTAAAATTTCTATCACATTGTTGAACTATTCCGGGGTTTGAGGAAGAACACCACACATGGCTGTGCTTTTAAAAATGCCCTGGCACAAAATCAAACGGATTGACGTCAGGTATCTACATTAGAACATTAGGATTAACGAATCCTTTCCTACGATGAAGCTGAACTGGACATTGGCTCCTAAAAAATACTTTAATAAGAGAGGAATCTGTCTACTTATCCATGAAAATGCGAGTATTTATTTTGCTGCACCTTGTATTTACACATTTTGAAAATCAGTCTTGTACGTACCTAAGGGAACCGAGTTATTTTAAATTTAAGATTATTCATATTCGACTCCTAGATTGTATCTTAAAGTTTATAGGCATTCTATACTAAGCTGCGTGTAATAAATTACTTTGGCCAGTCTATGCAAAAAACTGATTATTGAGTCAAGTTACCGGCTATATACACAGATATCACTATCAGGTATACTATAGCCAACATCTTACGCCGTCGTTCATTATAGTTGAGTGGGTTGTTATTGGCTTGATTGTTATCTAATCTAATGGCTGCACACTAGATTTAGCAGAGCTCGCCTATTAAATCAAATTTTGTTATAACTAAACCTCCGCAACCGGCACGGGTGGGCCGGCGTTTATAAATTTACCCATCTAAGTGTTAATTTAACTTTCTAATGCCACTACACGAATACCATAGCGAAGTTCCATAAACGAAATTGCATCTGTACGTGTACCAGCTGTGTACGTTTTGAGAAGTGTCCCACTTACTCTATAAGGATTTTTTGTTAGTTAGATATAATGAAGAGAACTTGTCTCTTCGTAGCCATTACTGCCGAAGAGCATCTGCAGTTCCGTTGGTCACAGAAAGAATTCCGAGAGTGTTAGGCATTTTAAATATGTAAAGTTTATTGAGGTGAGCTTCGAATTCGATTTTATAAATGCATTTATTAGTTTGAGAAATGATTATGAATGATAATTATCTTCCTAAAAGAGAGAAAGGAATGGATTTATATTGATAACAAGATATTATCTGTAAACTCTACAACATTAGTCTTAAGCTCGTTTGATATGTTACATGTTTTAATCATAATGATAAAGTAAAATTGCTGAGTAGGATCTCGCTACAACGAGATACGTTAACAGAAAAAGAAATTAAGAGAAAACCATTGGAAAAGTTTGGTAACGTCCTTATATTTTGTGTAACATAAATACGAACATGGAAAATCAGCTATTCTTATACATCTGCATTAGCACACCTGTTGGCAATATCATCTTTTAAATGAAAATAAGTAAAATTATCCTGTGACCAAGAAAGCTTTATTTCCGCCGCGTTAATAGATGCATGTACATTTGTTATATTAAAATATATTTTGCATTTTATTTAGGTTTCGTTTATTTCTACAATTATGCCGCCGTTTTTTGTTGCTTTGACAGAGAAATATTTATAGTACAGTCGCAGCAAATTTTAATAAGTAACAATTTGTAACAATTCGATAGATTGAAGTCAGTTGTACTTTATAGTAAATGAAAAATTTAACGAATTAACTCTCCTTTGAAGCGTACTTTCTATAGATTAGCACTATTCGATCGATAAACATCGATTTAGTACTTTGCCAACTAGTGTTCAAGTCATCTTGACAGTAAGTTGAGCAAGCCATTTTAATGTTATGGCATGTTTAATGCTATAATATTAGTTCCATCCTTAAAGAACAAAATTGGGTATAACAGAGAAGAAATATTTAGCTGTAGCAATTTGTGGCAGAGGTACACGTACATAAAGCTGTGTAATTTAATTGTTTGTTATTATGGATTACTATTGTGAAAATTGGCGAGTCAATAAAATCAAGTGTAGGTATTAGCAATGCGAATTGATATATTAATTAATTTTTATTTGGTTGACATAACTATGGAATCTCTTGTGTTTTAGAGGAGTCGGCTGTATCAATATAGTCTGAGATGGAAAATTCACACATTCCAAAAAACTAGTAGTGCTCGTGTGATTTTGAAGATAAAGACAAAATTCATACCGCTCACCGTTCCACAAGCGATACCTCGAGCAGTTCTCGGACTGCTCAACAGACGATGGCGTGCACAGAAGCGCTTCAAGAAGCTGCGCATGTAAACTACTCCATCAGGCTTACCATGATGCACTAACACATCAAATAATTCTTAGAGACCTTAAATTAATGCTAAAATAGCTTCCTCATGGTATTAATGGAATCATTTATAGCAAAAACATTGCAAAGAGGAAAAGAACTGACATGTTTTTGCCTGCCCTACGCTTCTGCGCACACCACCTTGTGTTAAGCACCCCAAGAACTACTCGAGGGATGACTTGACCGATTTATGAGGCTACTTTCTAAACGGCAGGCGTGTATTTCTTGTTAGAATGCGCCATGGAATGTCTGATGCGTACGCTGATCACGACGGGTAGGCAACAACTATTCCTGATGTGTTCTTATATTTGGCTGTTATGATTTGTTGCCATTGTTACATATCTTTTTAGGGCATTGGAAAGGTATAGTAATCATTAGTTTGTAGCGAAAGAGTAAACACGACAAAATAATTGATTTGGATTCAACTATGGTTGGATGTAACCAAACTTCCTAACAGCGCTCTGATATTAAGAGCAATTGGAAAGACATCAACTAAGCATACTAAAAGCTACACATGATTTTTTTTGGTTGTCTAGTTCCTTTGGTCACTGATTTTTTCACATATTTAACCTAGACATTAAATTTTCTAGACGCATGTGTTAAGCAGCTTTAGTGTTAGTGGTGCTTTGCTACCATGCGTTTGTCTCTAATTTCGGAAGTTTCTGTTTATTAAAATACAATGTGAGATAACTTACGCCCTTCTGTCTCAAGTATACAAGTACACTTCACTGACACACTTAGGTTATCTTTTAGTTAATTGTTTCGACTTTTTATAAATGTTTCAAATACGCTGTTGGGATCACAGTATGCACTGCAGTATCACCATTCATCGACGAAAATTATTAGTCATTGTGATTAAATGGTGTTTAAGAAGTTTGAAGTATCGACTACTTCTGCAGAAGCTTATTTATTGGGAATCTTGGTAAATTCATTCTCTAGATTAAGAGAGTAAATTAAGATTTATAAAAAAAAGATTATTTTATGCAAGTTATGGCAAATTATAAAATGTAGAAATTGATAAACAAATATTTAGTGATGATGTTTGATACAACAGTGCTTACAAAGCCTTATTTGCAATGGCACTGGACGACGCGTTGTAGACCTGTGCGAAAGTGACCATTCGGAATACTTCTGATGTAAGTTCGTCGCTTACCAGTTGCTCTATTGTACTTTTGTTATATCATTTTATCATATAACATTTACCAGAGCGCCGACACAATATTATATACATCCATGTTAAGATATTTCATTAGAAAGATACAGATATATTCGGTGGTCTGAATGTTCGTGAGGATGTGTTTATTATATCATAGAATATATATTTTTAAATTTTTGAAATCAGTTGTACAATTTATAAATTTTTCGACATCAAAATTTGCCCATCACACTGTAGTTTGATGAAAAGCAATCTAAATTTCTACGCTTAAAACACTTATAAGTAAATAAAAATTTATTACTTTATGTTTGCTTTAATAGACACCTTTTGGTAACGTATTGTTTTGTCAGCGTTTTGCGTGTAGATTTCTAGGAAATGTATAATTTCGTTGAATTACCTGCCACGTGGGTATGTTTATCTTTCTACCTGTTTATCAAGAAAATATGCGCGAATATGTACTTTATATATATATTATATATATAATAAAGTCACAAAATTTGCATTACAAATATCTTAAGCGTCAATAGAGAATGAGTTTCACATTTAGATAATCTGTTCGTTGGTCCACATTGATGAAGCTTAACTCCTTTTCCAATTTCAATTACGCCGGTTAATGCGCCATTGCAAATCATGATGACGATAGTCGATTGTTAAAGGTAACAAGTTCCTTCTGTCCTGGAATTTCCTCAATTAACGAAAATAAGTATGTCTTCGTACTCAATGCATTATTTTAGTACTACATAGACCAATTGTTCGTTAATAAAAGGAATTAAAAGTATTGCTCGTATATAAGTCCAAATTGAATGCCTACTGCAAGATGTGCAGATGTACCATGATCTCATCAAAATAAAAGCACATATCACGTTTTACAATAAATTAAAAAATGCTGCTGATCAACAGTTCGATGACGACTACTGGGTTGATTTCATAAAAATCTTCCCAAAAAAATAAATGGAATGGTCACTCGTACTTCTTTTATACGTTGCAAAAAAATAATTCTGGCAATTCTTGAAAGTATTACTATTGTAAAAGCTCAACGCAGTGAAGCGGAGGTTCTGCTGCTTTACAGCAATAGGTTAATTTTATAGAAAACACCATTACAAATGTCGTTTTAGAAACGTACTTATTTGCTCAGTTTTCTTGATCGTAGCTGAAGTTACCAGATCTTCTGTTAGAACTCATCTAGGTACCGATAATGACATTAAGGAACACTATTCTTGAAAGTGTAATTTTGAAACGTAAACACCACAGATTGATTACAGTTAATCGAAGGTAAGACACTATACATAACAAAATGTGAATGTTTTCTTTTTATCTTCCTCGCAATGCGTGATTATTTAGTTCTTACGAGCGTAACACATATAACATTTTATACGATACACCATTACTGCTGTTGATGCAGCAATAATTATTAGCATCCTGTGTAACCGGTGCGTTTATCATAAAATTCTACTTAGATACACTTAATTGCGTAACGGTAACAGAATTTGTTCAAATTATCCTTTTTGCATGCGTTTTAAATTGATGTCCAGTTTCGATTTCTACATTTAAGAATTTGAAATAATTACAGTTGCAGAATATTTTCATGCTAAAAGCATGGAACATTCTAATCAAACGTTAGCGGATAGTAAATTATTGAAATATGTTTCGAATGGAAGCTAGGGATGTATGCAAATGTCTTGTTTATTACTAGTCTACACACGGTAGCAAGCTAAAAGTAGATATAAATGATTTATGACTTAGCCAATGAATATATTGCAGAGTCTTCAATAGCATCATTTTTACGCTTAGCTTTTATAGCTTTGCTAAACTTAATATCATAACCATAATAGCAACTATTCATAGATAATTATTCGACAATTTCTCCTACTTTGGAGATTACTTTAATTGAGACACATCTTTCTCTGCTGATTTTTAGTGAAAAGCTCGTAAAATCTTTTAATAATTTAGCTAATTTGTTCTTGTGGAGGTTATGTTTTTAATTCGAACGACATACTTTTGTAATGTATCTTAATTTTAACTAATTAATATTTCATATTGCACTAGGTAGTCGGGTTTTCTTTTTTCATTAATATTAAATAAGTAATTTTTTCCTTGCATGTTAACACGTACTTGAGACATTGCAACTCGCTCGTTGCAATATCTCTGTACATGAAATAAAATGCATTGTTTACAAAGCCCAAGAGACAACAACTAGGCACACATAGGCTATCTTAAACTTTTGTTTGTAGGAAGGTCAAAATATTCAAACGAATACAATGGGCATCTTTAAACCACATTTCCGTCTACATAGGGCGATCGATAAATAGCGAATGAGATAGTTACTTTAAACAGATCGTCCTATATATAATTTTGTATTTTCCATCTAGAAATAAACCAATGCAATATACCTGTTTCAAACAGATGTCAAGATAATTATAATTCCGTCCGCAATTGCCGGAGCTTAGACTCATGTTTTCTTTAAACAGCCCGAAATAATCAATGTAAGTTTTTTCAAAAATGAGAACTGGTAGGTTGGAGCGTGTCCCTAAATAAACGACGTCCGTCCAAGAGAGGGCTCGTTTTAAAGGGACTTCGAAGTCAATTCTTTTGTGATGGGATTTGATTCTGATTGTGTTGAAGAAAGAGTTTTTCTTCACTAACATAACTATCAAGATCTCCTTTAACCATAAATCAATACATATATCTACGTCCGTTTTTTAGCATTAGTTATTTACTTAGAGTTTGTAGCCTTGTAAATTTTCTGAATCGAAAATCCAAATTATTTTGTCATTTCAGATTGTTCTTGCTTAATTAGAATAATAAACAATATACCATGGACCGGTCCATAACCTACAATCGACATAGCATCCCTATTACTGCGTATTTTTTAAATTGATTCGTAACGGTACGTATCGAGGAACAAAAAGTATTTTATTTCACTGAATAAGGCATGAAAAAAGGAATAGAGGCAACGGAATCCAAGGGCACCTACACATTGTAACAAGGCATGCATTCGTGCAAAAGTCAATAAGCGATGCTGAATTGGTTTTGGCTTCGAGATTGATCACCTGTAAGGACGTCACGATTTGTGATTGTCGACACTCTCGCGATGGCAATTTTTCTCTTCTATCTTCGCCGCCCCTTATATAAAAGGTGCGTTCGGTAGAGACGAAAACAATTTTAACGATAGTTATTGATTACGGTGGATGATGAAGCTATTACGTTCGTTCTTTTTGCCTTCTTTCTCCGTCGGGAGCATCAGGAAAACATAATCAATTCTGATCACGTATTGTATAGTTGGTGTACGGTGTACCTGTTAGCACAAATCTCGCTACGAGGGAAGACGTAGAACAAAAGCTAACATAATCCCATCCCGGCAAGAATTAATTTTTATTGAATGTGATCGTGATAGATTTTTTCTTCCCATTACCCTTAATTTGAAAGATATGTTGTTTCGACCTTATACTTTGTCTTTGTTCTTACTCTGGTTTCTTATTTGTGCTCTACGTCGGAGGCAATGCAGCACTTATTTGACCTTACTCGTTCGCTTCTACTTACTAACCTTATTATCATTGTATGGATGTCTCACCTATACATTAAATAAGAGAATTAGTTCCTATACAAAGGATCTACCTAGTGTGTGCGTAGAAATTAGTCCCCCCCTGAGTGATTTAGAGGAATAGTTTTCGAATGTATGAAAATATGTGCAAATATATACAGGATGTTCAATTTTCTCAGTACATTCTTCAATTCATATCAACCTTCATGAATGTTAGTTTTTGGGAAAATTACGTAATTTAAGATTTCTGCAAATTGCCACTGCTTCTTTAACTGTTGACCTTTGACGACAGACGAAATATTCGATTTTATATTTTTCCGAGTTTTTACATGGAAACGTAATCAACTAGCGTTTACAAAATGGCCATGGGAGTCGTTGCCACGTTTGATGTACATCTAATTCTTTTAATGAAGTACCCTGTATATTTCATCAGGATTTGTGTCGTTCCTTAGAACATATCTTAGAAGATTTTGATAACATATCTTGAAGATAGACGTCTTTTCTACTGTGTTGCAATTCCCTCCACACCATCACTGCCTTCTACATGATGATTGAACTACTGTAACGTATGGCGTTGCAGGAATTGATACTTGAGGTAATTACATTATAAAAACCGTCATATTGGACTGTAACTTTTTAATGTTAAAAAGGTAACGGATGCAAGTTTTACAGGGAAGGTGGTTTATGTGTATGGGACCGATAATGGGGTTTAACCGGCTCCTTAACAGAAGGATGACTCGAGTCATTGGTCCTCTTTCATGCAGTGGTATCATGTCCCGCCAATGGCGAGTATTATTTATTCTTTAGCAAACTAGTATGAAGACGCGATGACTGTTAAAGTCCTACTCCGCCGTGACTTCAGAGCTTCCAGTTGATGCTTCATTATCGTACACTACGCTAGGAATATATAAGCAAGTATCGGTTGTACGGTAGAACTTTTTGACTTCCCCTCGCACCACATTATTCTCTTGTTGACGACTAGGTCCAGACATTTAACTTGATTCGCTTCCCTGACGACAGACGAGTGTCATCTATAAAGATCTTAAATGGTCTCGTATAAGATCCTGACTATCACGCGTTTGGCTGGCTTGATATTCAGCTTCCAGTTCATGGTCCATTTAATAAATTTGCCTGTCGCAATGATCTGCGCGTGAGTGTTTCTAATAGATGCAACGCCGAAATTGTTCGTGTTCGGAAGAAATATATATCTTTACAAGTATTTGGACAGTTAATTGTTATGGTGGTCGTGTTTGTGCTTTCTTATTTGACAATTTAATTGCGTTAATAAGTTAGAAATTAATGGGTGCTTCATAGCGAAGTCTTTTGATAAATAAAAGATTTTGGACTAACTGTTGTCTTATATAACAATTAAAATGATCAGTACTTACATATAAACCCCGAAGGTGCAGTTTATCTACTTTTACTCTTAAATTGAATACGATAAAATCTATTTGGTTTTATTGCAGGTGTTTTCGATTTTGTGTTAACTGTATCAACCGTCGATAAGAATACAAATCGAGAGATTATTATCACAATGCATGTCCTCGAAATAATAAAAACGTTCACCTTCTGTTTAAATTATACAATCATACTACGCAACTAATGTTATTCGACGCAGCATTCTCGTCTATGACGTTCTTCGAACAGTTTGTATGTAAACACACCTCGATGCAAATACACTGCACTACCGCGGTTCAGGTTCAACGATCCAATCTAGTTTGACAAGTGGATAGCTAATGTCCGCAATCCTGTACCGTGGTGTAAATACGAACGCTTTCGAAGGTTGGTAGCCCGATGACACGGAGAGTGTTATAGTTTGTTTCGCCGTAAGTGTGCTGGAGAGTAACTTTAGCAACAATAATCAGTAGAATACGAAGCATCGTCCGCTAACATTAAAGTTTGAAGATGGATAATGTATTCATTATAATCTGTTCGCGCTCTCAAAACACGATGTAAAAGACAGCCCGTTCGTATAAAATTATATACGATTTATATAAGTGCGCACGTTATGACAGGTACACAACACACCAAGCAAGTGAATAAGAATAAAGGAAATGCTTCTAAATATCCGGAAAGCACTCATTACATACTATCAACCTTTTCTTGAAATGTTTCCCTTATCTCCTTAAGTTACAATGAAATATAATGGCGTCACAAGTTTCTTTTTTCCACTGTATAATTTAAACGAAGTATGTAACAATTGAAATACTTTATCCAACCTCAGAGAGTATATCTACTAAAGAAAATATCAATGGCTATAGATGGAAATATAATTTCTTCGAGCAAGTCTCAGATACAATAAGTTTTCTGTATTTTCTTTTTTTTTTTTTAGAAAACACATTTTTATTTTTAGATAATTTAGATAAAATAAGTTGTTTTTTTTTTTAGAAAACACTTATCTCTATTTTTAGATAACTTAAATAGATATATTTTTTATGGATTGTTATATCTGCTGGAAAGAAGCCACCGCTCACCATGAGTTTCAAATATTGTCAAAGTATTTTAGTTCATTCATATAAAGCTTAGACTATTTTTGGGGGTTCTTGGAAAGGTTAAATTGGTGTTTTCCTTGATTTAAAATATTGTTTAGGTTCTTTGGTCAATTCATGTAAAGTTTGGGATGGATTCATATTTGTTTATCCTACTATATTTATGGAAATTAAAATAAAGGCTGTTAGTAGCGATCGTGCTACGATTTGTGTAATCAGGACCCTGGAATACTCAATGAAGTTATTCAGGAATACTTACTTACTTAATCGCTTTTTCCTTTCTAACCCTACCGCGTGTAAGACATTGTGGAGTTAGACTGTTAGCTTATTCTGTTCTTGCATCTTCCTGATAACCCTTCCTGTCCTGTGTAATCTAATGTGTACTTTCCTAGCTTTCTTCCCACTGTTAATCTTACGTTTTGAAACCATTTCTTTCGGTTTTTAGGACTTGTCTTGCTATTCCACCATATCGCATTCTCTTCACGAAACCATATCATCTCCTATGTGCTTTTCGATGACTTCCAGTATGGATTTTACCTCCAGATTATTTCTAGTAGTTGCGTTTCTATTTAGTCTTGTTTTCAATTCTTCCTTAGGAACTCATCTCTATCGGTATTCTTCTTGCTCTTGGATCATTGTCAATTTTTGAATAAGTGAACATTAATATCTTTTGAAATTTCCATCTTTTCCAGGAACGCTTTATATTACTATAAGTTTTTCCTGTTGCTGTTACTCTTCCTGTTATTTCTTCATTCAACCTTCCATCCTATGTAATCATCGAGTACTAGGTATTTAAATGATACCAGACCGTGGAAGATTCAATGAGGAAATAACGAGAAGAGAACTACTATCGATATTGGTTATGCTTCCTTAGCAAGAAAAAAGAAATTTTACTTAAGAGAAGCTACTAAAGTATTGATTTTTATCACGTTACTGCTTTTAATATACATGTGACCTAGCATTTTTACTCGGTTCCCTATTTTTTTTAAGTTCAACATGTTATAGCGAATTATATTTTAAGAAATAGAGCATTAATCTTTAGAAATCATTCGTAATTTTAGGTAAAGTATTACTTTGAGTTGAAATTTGAAAACATAAAATATCACACTTGATATAAAGTAGAATCATATTACCAAATACAACATATTGGTTGATCATTTAGTATTGTTCTACATAAGGCGTAAGCTTGTCTATCCTAATATAAACCTGAATGTAAACCTGACCCCTAAGCTGATCTTTCCAAACCTGAATATTTGTTTCATATAACTTAGTTTGCACGTGAGATTAGATTACTATTTCATCTTTCTGAAAAGAGATTCGCCCGCGACGTAACTGACCATGAACGCCATAAACATTTTAGAAGTACAATTTAAGTAGGAAGGTGCTCCCCATATGTCGAAATGTCATCATCACGATGAAAATCATGTTAGTAGCACTGAGATCCATTTAGGCCAGAAGGTCTTTTCCTTCTGTTTTCCTTTGCTAAGAATTGCTAAAAAGAAAAATTACCATTTAGCCACAAATGTGAAAAGGCTACACATACATACGTTAAGGTATTAATGCTGATATTGTTTTGGATTTGTGAGATAACCTAATGCCTTCGTGGCAATATGTCGAAGAGAATTTTTCACTTCGTTTACTACGAGCTCTCACGTTTATTACGTAGTGTCTCATCTCGCTTAATTTCACGTAACTATTTAATCTATGGGACTTATTTGTTTTCTTTTTTTCTACTTCTCTACCTCTTAAGTTTAATATCGATAGGCTTTAGTGTTTGAAGTTTGTTCGATGCTAATAATAAGAACACCTTTGATAGCTCCATAATTACCTGAAATTGATGGCGACTCATATTAAAGAACAATGTTTTTAAGGAAACTTTAACACTCTAGTGCCTATAAAAATATTTTGTTGTAACTGTAAACGGATTTCCTGCAGTTACCGCGCTTTTAAAGGCATTAATTTCTGCAGTACTGAGCGCAATCAATAAAAGAATACCAAGTAAGTAAAAGAGTACCAAGGAACTGCTGTTATCCTTGACTAAAGTAAGTAAAATACTGATGAGAAGTAAAAGACTACCATTTAATTCGTTGAAATGAGTATTTCAATATGGTCTCTAGCAGATTTTAAGAGATTTATATACTTCGTGTTATAATAAAAAATATTATATTACAGGAAGTTTAACTAGTTTATGTTTTCTATATTTGCTGAAGGAATCGCTTGTAAATGTATCTTTCCACAGCAGACAGTCAGCAACGTAGCATAAACCAATTACGTAACAAAAAGCTATTCTGCAACGTCAAAGCGAAGAACAAACGCGCAACATGTATATAATACAGAGCTCGTGTTTAGACAAGCTCTTAATTATCTTACAGGTACGTCGTCAAACACGGCAGGTCTAATACACATTATCTTACATTTCAATTTCAAGCTAGTTCTAGCTAATATTTGATTTGAATATATAACCAGGGCACCTACAAGTTTCAGTGAGTTTGCTTAGTGCGACTACTTACTTGCAGGGTGAACAATGTACGAGTTTGCCTATAGCGTGCTCTCATATGATGTAGATTATTATAAATTAACGCAGGAATATTGTTAATTAATAATGAATGTATGGCGTATAATGAAAGTGAAATTAATGATAAATAAAACAAAAAAAAGCTTTATTTTAGTTAAAAAAAGAAAATAACAAATGCTAACGTTTTACGAAAATTAAATCGTTAGAATAAAATCTTATGGATGTGTCAAATGCATCTTTCAGTACGTATTCTTACGTATATAATAAATTAGCGTAACTCGCCTGACGACACGATTGTAAATGTTTTTGTTAGGAAAGATTGTTTACCGTTAAAAATTATTATGAGGCATGTAAGACCTTCAGATAAACTAGAGAATTTACTATTATTATTATTATTATTATGCTGCGGCTCCTTTAATTAATATTTCATGTTAAAACGCGACCATTACTAAAATTTACATAATGCTTTATATTGAAACTTACTACTCGTAATTTGAATATATTACTTTTACCAAAAGAGAATAAGAAAGGAATATCATGGATATGGTCTCTCATTGTGAACTGTATTTATTCGTACTACTCGAGTGGCTATGTTATAACCTTAAATTAACTTAATTAAAATGTAACACGTACGCATTAAGGATAATATAATCGTTGTCGGTTAGCCGTAATTAGAATCCGTTCTAAAACACTCTCGAAAACGGATTCAGTGTAAATTTTCTGCTATATCATGCACCCGTAATATTCGTTATTGGAGCTCTGACCGATGAAGTTGATTATTCCTCAGGAATTCAATTTAATTTCGCATTGCCGTAAGAGGAAGAGGTGCAAGCAACTTTGAATTTGACGTGTGTTATAATGTAAATAATCGTAAGTAACAGCTGTAACAATAATAAGATATTACAAACGGCGTCGATACAAAGTAGGTATACGTATGTGTAAATAAATAAAAGTCACACGTGTTAAATTTGTATCATACCAAATAAACATACAATAGAAAACAATAAGAAGAAGAGAGTGAGAATCATACAAAAAGTAAATGGAACAATTAAATAGTTAATAAACACGAAGTAATTAGTGCCCACGCATACTAAGGAACCGTAACATAAATCAAGGAAACAATTAACTGATGACAACTTTAAAATAACTTGTAACTATTCAAAGGTAAATTAAAGAAAATAAGAGAGTGTAAAAATCAAGAGACAAATGAATTTTTGATGGCTAAGCAACTAAAGTGTACCTGTCAACGGTAGCAAGTATAAACAAACACCTCATTGTGCCTAACCAAGTTCGTGTATAAATGTATTAATTATAAATTAGACGAACTGTATGCGTTAATATATGATGTTTTCAGTTTATTCTTCAGCTGATGTATCGAAGACGATTGACGAAGTTCCTGAGGCAGTTGATTAACATCTTAGGTAGAAATATTTTCAATGTTCTAGCTTCGTATTTATTGGTATATTGATGCGTCTTAAATGCACCACCCACGTATATCAAAGAACCGTAACATAAATCAATGAAGCAATTATTAATTATTACAGATCAACCTATAATTACAATAATAAGGCCTTTATTTTGATAACATTGTGATTAACGTATAAGTAAATAAATATATACATAAAAATAAATTATTGCCACAAGTCATCAAAACCTTGCGGATCTGATATCAGAAGAGCGGTTCAAAGGAATCGTTAGCTGCTCTTCCTGCGCCTTTTATGAATTTTTTCAAGTGATAGGGTCGCATATTTTTATCGGCAGGTTCAAGTAAAGTGTACATCCAGTAATCGAGCCTCTTTCGCGAACAGCTGAGTTTAGGGTACATTGTCCTTAACACATCTTGATTTCGTGAAGTATATTGGTGATTCAAGCCATTCATTGTTTATTTGTTGTCCCTTTGCTATAGACAAGGAGTAGCACATCTAAAATGTACGATATCAGGGCCCAAGAATCTTGCATATAGCAGCGCATTGGTTTGAGTCTTTTTTTCTTAAATGGGGAATATTATAGTGATTTTCAATTGTGAAGGACTCCCCGTTCTGGCTATAGTATTAAGTAGTGTAGTATTTTACGAGAGAAAAATTGAGGAAAATTTAATAATCATTATTTTTCGGAAATTATGAGATATATGGTCGTTGAATTGAGAGTGTCTCTAAAATACGCCTTTACCAATTTAGATTTGATTTGATTCGATGAAATGAATTTTTGAATTTGTGAAATTTAAATGAGAACTAACCTCGTACAGCGAAGCTCATTAATTATTACAATTCACACTTTGAATTCCAATTTGAATTCTTCAACTTAACACCTTTCAATTTTAAATTTCCTCGGGCACAAATTATAAGAATGAGGTAGACAGCAAGTCAATTATCATTTCTCACCATTGTTTTATCGTTTTATCACAGTCACTTACACCTTTATTTGAATAGGTCGATCAACTAAAGTCACTAGATGAGATGCGTGGTGCTGACAAATTACGTCTGACACAAAAGATTTAATATTGTATTAGATATAATTAGAGAGGACAAAGGCGGGTATTATTGCTGTTTTGCGGCGACTAAACAGACTCGTATCTGTTCGTCTCATGAAAAAAGGTTCGTGTGCCTATTGGTTTCCCTGACAGTTGACAAAATACGAGTCTGCTTGGTCGCTACAAAAGAGTGGTGGTTCCACCCGCTTTTGTCCCGTCTACTCACAACTCACCAACTTCGGTGCTTAGTGGTGAGCAGTGATATACATATGTGTCTAGTGTTCCCTTGGATCTCCAAAATTCTGTGGTGTTTACTATTTCTTGAGGCGTCATAAAGAGAATAAGAACGAGCTTTTAGTTTTCAGGATCAAGCTATTCACGAAAGCCACCCACAAAGCTGAGACTTGTACGCACCAGTTAACCAACTGCAGATTCATACTAGTTGATATGGGTTTCTTTAGAAAGGTCACTTGTCCTTAGTTTCGTCATGTATAAGGTTCCACATAGCTCCTACTGTATTTTTTGATCCTTTTATATATTCTCTATTAGTGATCTGTATATACTCTGCGATTTTTTCGTACGCTTGCTTCAATTCACTATACAATGTATAGCATTCACAAGCTCAGGCGCCAAGATTACTTTTAAGGGCAATAGTGTTATAATCAATGTTGCTTGTTATGTAGACTAATTCTCGCTAAAGTTATGTGCTTTTCCGGAAAGCACTTGTGGTGTGTACATATCTAGTCATGGAAGTCGTACTGCGTTGGTATTATTAGAACGTAACCGCGATTCCATAGATAGTAGGCTTTTAAGTAAGTGTATATTATTTTATGATACTTTTTTAATTTGCTTGTATAGACCAAACATGCGAACACAAATATGTTAACATTGAGTTATGTACATTCCTCGCTACTAGCAAAGTATGTGCTATTACAGCTATTCATTTAAATCAACGTTGTAATTTTCATTACACTAAAGAGCCGAGCAATATTAATGAACAATTCGCAGATAAGTTAATTAGTAATAAATCAGTGATATCCAGAGTACTTTCATTTGGATTCTTGAACCGTGAATGCCTTGAACGCAGTATCTAATAGCAAGAGATGCCCATTTCTACATAGCGGATAGGTATTTTATTTGCACGATCGTTGATTAAAACGACTTTCTGGCCGGATTTCGTTCGAAAATAACGTACTTAATTACTAGGCATTCAGAATTCGTTTTCATTAAAGAAAGTTTCCACTCGATTAACTAGAAATGAATTAGTGTATTACTGGATGGTTATCCGGCCGACGTTTGAAAGATGTACCGTGCCTTATCTTTCCTAATTTACTTTGCTTGCTATTGAGCCTTAAATTGTAATTTGCTTATCGTATTATAATTAATTGATTTGCAGAAAACTATAATGTATTAACTTATATACAATTTGAAAATTATCATTTAATTTTTTGTAATAACTGGACGTGTACGACACTATTATAAGTACAAATCACACTTAAAAACACTGTGCAGGACATACTTATACTATAGTGTAGAAGTGGCTACGTCGCTATGATATAGCTTAAAGAGGCACAGATACGTAAATTACAATAATTATGCCCATTAGATAAATGTGACCTTTGGCGCCTAGATGAAGCAATTAAGTACATAATACATAATATACATTTTATTGTCTTAAGTTGGTATGATTTTGTTTAAAAGCATTTTTTAAATAGAACATCCTGTATATTCTCTTGAAAAAATAACACGTTATTTTCAAAGTTAGCCATTTTCCCGTTACAGCAATTTTTTTAACAAGTTCGTGATTGTTGTATTAACCAAGTTTGTTTTGCACAAAGTATTGCAAAATAAAATCGTGTATGTTTCCAATTCGACTCGTGCTGCGTAAGCTGCGAAAAAAACAGGTAGATTTGATGTTATAGTTATAAGCCATAAATTAGTTAATAGCATTATAAGGAACTTGAATGGATAAAGTGATTTCGCTATAATATAATATTTTAACATTAAATATTATTGTATTCAATAATTTTCATGGAGCACTGATAAAATTAATATTGATATTGGTTTAGTTTAAAAAATGGCCATAAGGAGCAAAGTGAAATTGTGCCACTGTAATAGTCATATTTTTTCCCAGAATTTTGCCAAAAATATACAAAATATTCAAATACATTCCAAATATAACTTTAGTAGAAATATATCATCATATACCAACTTAACGCAATACGCCCCGCATTTAATTAGCAATGGAGAACATAAATACCCTTCTATACCTGATTTAATTACCAAGATACAGTGATTCCTGCAAACATTGGTTTTTTCAAAAGAAACAGTGGTAACTTTTGTAAGACAAGTACATCTTTGCATCTTGCCTTGGAATTTACCGGGAATTCCAGAAATACAATAATATATAGAGCGTTCCATTAAAAATGCAACTTTGAGTAGTCACAGATTTATAAAATGCTCTGTAGGTTTCATTATAATTTTAAACCATGCAGATTTAGAACAGAAAAAAATTGTTTTGAAAAATCTCGATTCATAAAAGTACAAACTTACAAGCTCGCAGACATAATACGCAGATATCAGATAAGCTCCGATTGAGATCTTTTAGATTACAATATATAGAATCTAGCATTCTAGTACATTTTTGTATTAACAGAGTTAGACTCCTTCAACTTTCTGATTCTCAGTACATAACTTGGTATCAAAGTGAATATCGATTTACCATGCATGAATATAATAGTGACGCTTTAAGAAGGGATTGGTGGGAAGTGTTTGGACGTTTTCTACGGAAAACTGTCGAAGATCTATTAAGAATCTTTTCCAAAAAAGAATTTTAAGGAGAAACTTTAAGGTGTGAAACGTGTCAATATTTGACCAGAAACGAAAAAAAAAACTTAATTCAATATTCTAAAAAAGTAGTTGAGAGATTTGTTATCCATGGAGTAAACAAATGATAAGCAATATCATTACATATAGCAAAAAATAGATAAATTTCTGTCCATTACAGTTTTCTGTTGTAAGATATTAAATGAAAGGGTAAACGTAAACGGAATCACGAAATTTCTGGGAAAGAAGCGTGTAAAATATCGAAAGGGGAAGTCACTGTTTTTTCGAACTATGCCTTTCAGTTCGCTGCGAATAACACTGTTGATATCTCACTCGGTGGTATTTTCTATTGTTCCTGCAATTTTTAAATGTATCCTATTTAAAAATTGCCAGCGACTCAAACATGATCTGATAACAATGAGACTTGGTTCAAGGTTTGACAAGGAGCTCTCCCTGTCTCACCCTGAACCAAGTCTCATGGAAGTTATGCCTACGGACTAGCTCCTCAGTAAATTGTTAGGTACCCAGCTGCGATAACGAAAGACCCACGCATGGCACAACTTTCTTCACGTATTGACAAATTTATTAAAAAAGTACTCTTAGCTCTAATTTTGAGAATCCTTTCGCAAAAAAGAGGACCGCATAGAAGAAACTTTCCCCTTCATTATCGTGGAAAATAAGATTGTATTATTCTTTTGGTCAAAATAAGAAAATAGAATGGAATATGATACTTTAGGTTAATCATACTACGTGCAGAAGAAATTTTAGTTCACGTCCTATATCACATTGGGTTCCTTGTGTACTGTAGTGTGACCAGACATAATATAAATGAATTTCTAGGGGCAAATTTATTGATTTAACGAAAATAAATTTAATTTAAACCCTGGCGAAACTTCAACCAATACAATAATACGTTAACGCTGCTGAACGAACTGTAAATTATTGGGTATAACGTTTCACAACATATTCAAATTATAAGAAAATTAAAAAGGTAATTTGAAGCCATCGCTAATTTTACAGAACTAACTTCAAACTCATCCCATCATTAATAAAGCAAATGATTTATGCAGAGGTTGTTTTATAAATCAGAGCATTCATCCAATTATACTCGAACAGATATCGAGATGCGCATCATTATTATTTTACAATGGATTATTATCCACGCCAGAGTTTTTGTATTAATTAATATTTGCTTGTTGTATTTACATTTTATTGTTTCGCCATTTCGCTCACGTTTCTTTGCGATGTTCAACATCATTGGTGCTTCCTAAATATTCATCATATAGATCTTACTAACTTGCCTTAATTCTCCTTAACACCATGTATTTTGACCAATTAAATTATTTGTTTTCGTTTAGACGACGATGACTGGATTCTACAGATTTTATATTGCTAGAGTGTAATTATCTGGAATGCTAATTTATAACACCTAAAAATAGCGCATGAAATGTATATTTACAAAGACAGCAACCGACATTGTACTTCGGAAACTTGCTAATGGATATAAGGGAATTCTTTATGACCTACCTGGGTTAATGCGACCTCCAGTTACATCATGTACGTGCGTTTAAAAGGTAAGTGGATTTTTCCTTGCATTTTTTTTTTCAGTGCATTTTAGCCTAGAATACACGGTAAGTTCACAAATTTGTTGAAATTTCATTTTTCTGCTTCATCGTTCTTAAGTAACAATAGGAACGATTTCTCTATCTGTGTAGTGGTACTTGTCTTCCATTGCAGGCGGATACTTTAACCAGTTTTTAGGGAGAACGAATCATAATACGAAAACTAAATAAAAAGGTTTTTAAAATTTTCTACTAAAACCCGACTCCATTACCGTTTTATTCGTCGTCTCGTTATTGGAATTTCCTTCGTTATAGCATTACGGACAAAATAAAAATCCCTAGTCGTCCATAAACGAACAGTTTTATTGGTGTGTAACTTGAAATCGATGCTTCCGCCGGAATAATTCTGAGAATGTAATTCCAGTATAATGAGGGTCAAACGATTTCGTACTTATTAAAAGTAAAGCGAAGTAGTTTAAAGTGTGCTTATATTCTTCCTGTTGTTTAGTTTTTCTTGCAAAAGAAATACTTTCATTATTAATTATCAATTAATAAAAATAACGAACGAATAACACGTTTATCGTTATGTTTGGCAAAAAGAACGATATTGAGTTTGTCTTCAACAATTCTGCAATCAATACCGAAGGTGGTAACCCACCAATTAGCGTATTCGCAAGAAATTTAAGGTTACATATTGACCGTGATCTTAAGTACAATGGCCACATCACACAAATAAAGAAGAATCGTATTACAACAGAAATGATTTATCTTTCTCTATGTTATTACATTTCGGTTACTTTGCCGTAGCATGTGCCTCTTGTATTCATATCCTCACTTTTGAAGAATGCAAAGAGCTTAAAACTGAATCACCAGTTTTATTTATGATCTCAGAAGATTCCAACATGCTAAGCATTGCGACTTTCCTCAATGTTGTTAAACATGGAGGAAAGTCGCCGGTTTCGTCAATATCTTTTATTATAAAATTTAAACCGCGAAAACCAAGCCATACCTCCGCTCTAGAATTACCTGCGAAAACGATGTACTCAATATCAACATACGTTATTATATTACTCCATCATATTGCGCGCTTGTATAACACATTGTCATCTTGTACATTCGCCATGTCTCTAAATGGTTTTGAGATCCATCTACGGTATGTATGTAACTTGGTAACACATACAGTTCAGAAAAGTGTATTCATGTCTTAATATCGGCACCATTACTTTTTGTGTATATGTACGATTATTAAGTTGGCCAAATATTTGAAAAAACAGACTTTGTGTCAAGTCTGATCGAAACCAGTTATTTTTGCACCGATATTTCTTTTATTCAACCAAGCTATAGCATAGAAGTATGCAGAATATATATTTCTATGTTTTTGTGATGTAGATGTAACAATAATAAAGTTATTATGGTAACAAGAAGAAACACGATATACAAAATTATAAACAAAAACAAATTGTAAATAAATACAATATTTAATTAATTAAATTAAAAAAATGTAAATAAATACGACATTTAATTAATTAAATATCATATTTGTTTACAATAGTAACTTGGGAGGATCGAACAGTCGTCGAACACCCTCTTGGCGAAGCTGGTCGAGCCGGAGGACCGTCCTCCGCCGAGAAGCAGAGTGGTTCGAATCACCGAAGGAATTCTCTGATGAAGTGACCACCAGGAAAAGATAAGCCGTCCACTGGAACAGAACACTACGAGCAACCCAGAAGCGCGGAAAAAGCCGCCGAAAAGTGATAAGAGCGACTAAGGGCCTAGGCCTGGCCCTAGGAAGAGGAATAGACCCCAACAATATCGTATTTATTTTTAATTAAATTGTTTATTTAAGTACCTTGCTAAACAAACAATGTTATAATATCAAAGAATACAAATATTAAATACAGTAATTATTAATTACTGTAACCATAAGAACCAAATAATGTTAACACCAGAAATTTCTTCGATGAGATATCCAAATGCAGGGGTTGCGACATTTAACTTCGGCAAAAGATGGGCAGTATAAAATTTTATTTCGCTTTTTAGTTATTCTTTATCGCCACTGCAAGAAGTGCTTGTGCACAAGGAAATAACAGTTATGAATTATTAAGAGCAAGAATATAAGTTTGTATGTATATATACGCGTTTATCCTTTCTTGTATTTACTTAGCGACTTGAACAGCAGAGTACATCAAAAAGTACCCAGAAAATATAATAAAATTAACAACAGAAAGCAAGTAATTCTCATGTTTTCTGAAAGTTGTCCACAAACATTTCCATCTCTTCGTAAGTATTCTCTGTTAAGATAAAATGTCAATGTGAAGTAATACATTTAGTACAGAATTAGGTATCTACAATACTTTAATCAAGAATATGTATTTTGACATATTCGTTATTTTACATTAAGCTTGTTATTCCAAAGAAAAGTAATCATAATCCCGGGCATCTACTCATAATTATTTATATGTCAGATAATATTGATTATTTATCACTTATTTATTTATTTACTTTATTATTATGTTCGTTGTTACCCGGAATTCTGGAAAACAACCGAAGCCCGACGTTTGACGCACGGAAGAGACAAGTCATTTTGTTAACTGTACAATGGGCATCTTAATGCATTGTAATGCAATATTGAAAAGAGATGCAGTGTACCTCGCGTACATTAAAAGAAACATAAACTGTCCCTATTCTATATGCTAATCGTTAACTCGCAACTTGGCAATTGCTGTATTCGATGTACTAAGCTACAATAGCAAACAATTCGGCACTCATTAAAGTTGGAACCAATCTATAAAACAACAGCGACGACTTTACTAATGGAAGTTGCAATGATTGATGATACTTGTACTATGAATTGTGAATAAAATGAGGGTATTAAATATTCCACAATAGTCATTTCTGCCAGGCGAATCTACTCCACAACAAAGCTAATTAATCAAATATAGAATTCTACTAGCTTTTCTGCCATGCAATGAAACTCTGTGTCTATCGGAAAGCTTTAATGCACATATTTTGTGTTCGTTTTTACATTGCAATATCTATAAACAAAAATGAAGCAAGTGGTATCTCCATCTAATAGGCAATTCATCTTATCTGATTCCGTTCGAAGAAAATATGTTCTTTAATTAGCGCATTCAGCATCCAAACATGTTACATGAAAGAATAATATAAATAACGAAATTATCGTAGTGGGGCAAGATGAGCAATAAGACGACGAGAAGATAGATTTATGTTTTGAGTTCTTTTTTATCTGCTTGAAAGTTTAATTTAGGGGAAAATAAATGGCTTATGAATGCAAATTATGATAAAAGACATAAAATTACGTGTCGGCAACTTAAACGTATCTCTTTTAATTAACTTGCTAATAGTACAAGCTGTTGTTTATTACCTGTGTAAGCGTATTTCATGTGTCTATCTTTCGGCGCTTATTAACCTCACCGCAGCTACAAATTACTCCATTCCGCGCGATGTAAGATTACCGCCGTTCTTGTAAATTGATCATGCTAAATTTACAGGTTATAATTTTTTTACATTGAGTTGATAATTCCTCGGGAGATTCCCTTAACAGCTATCTTATTATGCTGAGTATAGTAATGATATGTTTGTATATATGTAATGAGTATGTGACTTAATTTGACAGGCATCACTTAAATGGCGTTCACAGGGGAAAGCGCGAAATTCATATAACACGAAGCTATACGTACGCCGAACTTTGATATTATTAAATCGAAATTCGGTATGAGTTCATAGCAATTAGGAAAAGTCTAATAAAAAGAGTAAATATTTAATTTAATGTTAGCTACCGGCTTCGTACGGTCCCCCTACACCTTGTTACGTTTAAAATAATGTTCTCCTTATTTCTATTGCAGTCTTGGCCTGAGGACGTGAATATAGAAGAAAACGCACGAAACCGATATCTATTTTCTGCATTTTTGTCATTTTATGTCAAAGAAACTAACAAACAACAATGTAAAGTTTCTCCACAATCTTTTGCATTACAAAAGGAACATTAAATCTAAACTGGTTTATGGATCGGGAGAGTTATTTCTCCTTAAAATAATATTAAAAATATGTTAGCTCATATTTACATATGACTATACTTCAGTCCAATTTATTTATTTACTCATTGAACAACAGAAACCACAGGATAAGATTCCTGTTGACTTATAACAAAACATATGAAGTAACAATAGCTTACTTGAGGGTTTTGTAGCATTTGGAATTTTTATGAAAGGATTTAAAGAAAACATGTTCTGGAATTTAAGGTGGATGAACAAGACTTTAACAAACTTGTTATAGTTATAGGATTAAGTAACAATTGCACAATATACACTTAATCACATTCAACCTATCTTCGACGACAACTAATCGTTACATTTAATGTGTTAGTAGTAAATATTCAATGAATCCGCTCCACTTTCACTGCTCTGCAAATGATGAATTGGGTCTCATTTACCTTTTAATACAAGGTAGTGAATTTGAAAAGAACAGTAGGCTTAATAAAGCTCGCAAAAAAGTTAGGTTTATGGATCACGACAACGAGAACCTCAACCTTTATATTATGCATTTTCTCTATACTAGAAAGTTCTTTATTACTGGCGATGGTCATTACTTTGGGATGCTCAGAAGAATCGCAATACTAGTAATAACAATTAAATACAGGGAGATTTGAATGTTACCAGATTAATCACGTCACACAACAATGAACCTGGCATTACAGGAATAACTTGGCGTCTTTCTCTTCTCAACAAACTAAGCACAAGATTTCTGAACATCTTCATCATACAACTTTTATTTAAGAAAATTTGCAAATCAACCCTTCTTAATATCACATCCATCAAAAGATGTTATTCTTTAAAATTCGAATGTCATTGATGGCTAATTCTTAAATTTAAAATGACCAACAAAACAGTGGTCTTCATAACAATGTTGAGTAGAATTAAACGCACACCATCGAACAGTTTCAAAGTTATGGAAAGATTTGCGGCATCAGTAAATAAATTCAGTACATGGAAAACACGTCAGGCTTTACGGTAACAGATCTTTTAACGAAATTAAAATAACTGGAATTTCTACAAAATAGTAATAATAGTCACTACTTTACTTATGTATATTGATAGTCATTTTAGATGATTTTAGATAGAATTAAACATTAAACATTAAACATTAAACAGAGTATAACCTTTGAGAAAACGTTGTAGTCTGTAAGTTGTAAATTTTAAAGTATTATAGCAATATAGCACTTCTAAAGCTAGCAGCAAGAGAGCAAACTAAGCAAAGCCTTTCTGGATGTTATTTTGACCACTAGAAATGAAAACATTGAAAAAATATCACATTTTCCTAAAATAATGAAATTGTAAAAAGAGAACTAGAAAGACACACTGTAAAAACCAAACGACATTCTAATTAAGCTGATTGATTAATCCGGGACAGCTGTTTCCAGAATCATCAACCGAAGACCAAATGATGCCGGAAGAAGATCTAATCCCAACACGTATGCTCTATCCCTACTCTTGAGAAATGTTCCTGTTTTTATCGCCGGCATTTGTAAAACTCCCCTTTCACGCACTTAATTGGATTAAGTTAAATTTAGAGAAGTATCTGGGGTGCTATCTTATCTATTCTGCGAGTAAACACATAATTGCTTTTATGAAGTTTATAACTTATATCTTCAATTAAGTTTCAGATTTTAAAGACTAAATAATAACTGACATGGTTGGTAATTTCGTCCAATATCATAGAGCGCTTACAGACAGATATATATGGCAAATAGTGGCAGCGTTGTTTCTACAGCTGCTATTTCCTCTTACCCTTGGTTGTAAAATTTCTACGTCACTCTTTGACGCTAATAATCGAATCGAAACAATTCCAAGTGCAAAAATATGTTCCTGTTAAATAGTATATAAGCAAATCTTCGTCTGAACACCTTGCACCCGATTCCACCTTCCACATTTAACGCTGTACAATAATTTAGTAGATACGAACTAATATGAAAATTTAATATCTTTCAGAATCGTTCTTCAACTGCGAACGAAATGTAGTATTTAGGTTTTCAGTACGGAGTATCGCACACAATAGATTTAAAAGGTTAAACGTTTCACGAGTTCAGGATTTGATGTTCGCCTGAAGGATGATGAAGGTAAATTGCAAATGATATGGTAGAAAATAACCTAAGGCGTAATTAAAAAAAATGAAGCTGTATTTTTGGAATCATCAAATGTATTAGAATTGCTTCGGTATAAATTGAATTTGTAAAATTTAAATTTCTAGTGCTGTCATGTAGGTGTGTAAATTGGAAGAGGTATACGTGGGAGATATTTTAAAATGTTAACTTCAAAGCAACAAAGATAGACGTTTGAAGCATAGCAAGTTTAAGCTACTTACAAATAATCATTGGAAACCTTTCTGGTATGGCTTTCCCATCGGTAATACTTACTTAGTAATTGTTAAAACATAAATACACTCCGCCAAAAAAGTATCGCATAAACTAAAAAACGGCATTTATAAACTTTTATAAATTTTGTCTCGTGTATGTGAACTATAAAAACACTAACAAAATCATGGAACATAACTTTTTTACTTTTTCTTTTTTCTAAAAGAACACATTTAGAAAAATGCATATGTGTAAGGTTTGTTCAGTTGTTTATTGAAAGTCTTCCTATACGGACAAATTTTAAAGTGCGAAGTCAGAGTTCTGTACCGACGCCTTTAAAACTAAAACGAGCAATTTAATTTCAGAACAAGTGGCTGCTATAGTTGCTTTAATCGAAGATGGACGATCTCAAGCATACGTTGCTAATTTGATGAACATCAATCAGTCAAGTGTTTCTAGAGTCGTAGCCAGATATAGGGAAACAGGCAATTACAGTAGAAGACCTGTACCAGGTCGTCCAAGATGTTCTACTCGCCAAGATGGCCGCTATTTACTACTACAAGCATTACGTCGAAGACATGTAACTGCGAGACAATTGCAGAACGACTTGGCTAGAGTCAGAAATACTCGTGTGAGTACTCAAACTATTCGGAATAGGTTACGACAGAGTGGATTAAGAGCTAGAGTAGCTGCAACAGCCCCTCGTCTCACTAGGAACCACCGAGTGGCTCGCTTAAGGTTTGCCAGAGAACATGTGAATTGGAACACTAATGACTGGGCCAATATACTCTTCACAGATGAGTCAAGATTTGGTCTTTACACCTCAGATAGGCGTATCTCAGTGTACAGACGAGACGGTGAGCGCTATTCGCAGTGTAATATCAGACTTAGACCTAATTTCGCTGGTGGCTCTATTATGGTTTGGGGAGGCATCTGTTTAACAGGTCGTACAGAGTTAGTACCAGTAGACAGAGGTACACTGACTGCCTATAGGTATATAACGGACATTTTAGAAGAACATGTAGTACCATATGCGCCAATTATAGGAAACGAATTCATGTTAATGCACGATAATGCACGAGCGCATGTTGCAATAATCGTCCAGGAATACCTTAACGATGTTGGTATGCCAGTTTTAGATTGGCCTGCGGTAAGTCCGAACATGAACCCTATCGAGCACGTGTGGGAGAGACGGACCTGCATGGACTAGAAAATGCTCTCCGTGACGAGTGGGAGAATTTGGATCGGGCTTATATACGGAGGTTAATCGAATCTCTGCCAAACCGTATGCGAGCGGTCATAAGAGCCAGAGGTGGCAATACTCAGTATTAAAAGCTACTGTTATGACATTTTTCTTTCCAAAATGATAATTTCTTGTTTTAATAAAAATCTCAAGTATGAGTTCTTGTTTTTATTTGGCCTGTATTTTATTTAAACAATCATAGAAATTATATCTTAGAGCGCATTAAAGTATATTTACAACTTTATGCTACAAACAAAGATTATGCGATACTTTTATGATTCAAAACTAAATTATGCGATACTTTTTTGGCGGAGTGTATTTAAAATGTAACATTTAATTCGCAGAGCGTTTGGTCTTTATTTCAAAAGTAAATTCAAGCAGAAGTATATGAAATTTTTCTCCTGTTAAAAAATCTGTTTGTCTCTGGAGATATAAATAACGTCTAACTAATAAATAGTGATTTTGCCGGATTAAGAAAGCAAAACCGTTGGTCTCGTGTCAAAACGATATTTGGCGCATTAAGGATCCCTACTGAAGGCTGGGAGCTCTCTATTCGGCAAAATTCTAATAGGGTAATGATCACCGTAATCGATGTGAAGAAGTGCGAGGAATAGCCCGTGCCCTGACGCTTCTCCCAATAATACAACAACGACAACAAACACGAAAGGCATAGCAAAATATGGAAGTTTCCACAGTTCATATAGATATTCTTTGATATTGTTCTATAATATCTATAAAACCTATTTATTATAAAAGTTCCGTAGAGCCTATTATCCGATCAATAATATTTTTATAAAATTTTCAACAGGATTGCACATGCGGAGAAGTGTTCTCTTTACAAATAATAAAATCACCGATAATATAATATTAGTTCGGCTACATTAACTTAACGCTTGTCGAATATGCAGTTGCAAAGGTAATAAGACTACGGTTCGTAGCACGCGAATGTTTGTCTGCCTCTAATAGGCGACGAAAATTTTCAATTGTAAAACCACCATCGGATTAAAGTTTGATTTATCGCTTCCCGTTAAAATTGTATCCAAAATTTCGCCACACCAGAGGGTCTTCCGCGTCGCTGTTCGTGTGCATTCAAGAGTATTTTTTCAGCAGTCGTGAATAGATGTACGGAAAAGAGGCAAATTCAATATCGAGGGTAACGCGAAAAGTTTTATAAAATTTGAATTCCATTACTCTTAGCCGTGCTCTTTCAACTTCGGTGCGGAACGAAGAAGTTGTGATTAGTAATTAATTTAAAACGAAGGAGTCCTGAATTATAGAAGTGTAAAAGGTCCTGAAAGAGTGACTATATCACAAATGCTTGAGGAACTCGATCGTTCGTGCTCTGTTACGTGCTTTAACTTTATCTTAATAATAGGATGCGCGTTATAGCTGGATAATAGACTAATCAAATGAATGGTTAGCTCCAACGTGATTTTCTGAAACAGTTGTAAGTTCAAATTATCATTCAATCCTCGAAAAGCGTTACTTACCATTTTCTACATTATTTGTTCTTGTAACCACTTATTAAGTGCGCTTCCACCAATTGTATTCTAGTTTTTCCTCAGTGTTTTAGTTTTTGATACTGTCGTTGTTATTAAAGCAAATCATTGTTTCTCTACTGTAAACGATTCAAAAGGATGTAGCAAAATTTGTTGCCCTATTCATCATAACGAACGGCGGCTCCTTAAATCCCATAAATAGAGAAAATCCTTACTTGGATTTGTATTGTATCTAAGAGAAATTCAAAATAGAATGAAGTGTAACGAACTTAATCAATTGCTTTTAAGAGGAAATAAGAGAAATAGAGGGTATCTGAAATTCTAATTGTGGTGTTATACTTTAAGGAAGAGCAGTTACAACACTTCGCAGAATCAGAAGTGATCACTGTAATGCGAAAATTTTATTCCAATTGTTCCTAATTTAAAACGATATAAATGATGTCGTAATATAAGCAAGCTTCCGCAGTTTTCAATAACTTGTCTTAGTTTCCAAGATGGAAAATATCTATGTGACATCTCCAGCACTAGTGTTACTGCTCTATATTTACTTTACTTCGTTTTTCTTGTGTAACTTGAGCCCATTGGACAGCATTGCAACAATGTTCTGCGAAATAAGAGGGTATTCGCCCTCATAATAACATTGTTATTACATTTTATTATCAAAGGACTGCGTGACGATCCTTTCATTTTAAGTCTATTTCGAGAATTGTAAGGTAATAGTCATTACTGATCCTTCACGAATAAATTGACGAAGACAAAATTTGGAACGGTACAATTTATTCTCCTATTGGACAGTATTTAATTCAAATACAACGTTAAGTAATCTATTGGACAAAAAGTCTAAAAGTAGTGGAAGATGCAAAAGACTTTACACTCGCGAAGAAACGAGAAAAAAAAGACTGGCATCTGAAAATAATACATTAAGAGTATATTAGCGTGCTATAGGATAGGTTAGATCTGTCGGCACCAGATACGAGGTTGTTTTACCAAGCAACATGTGGAAATGTTGTGATTGCAGGAAAAATAATCTGAGCTTAGTAAGTTACTGCTTTGCTGAGATTCCGGATATCTGATTGACCGATTTCCAGCCACACTTAAACCAAGCCACAAAAAGAACGTGAGAATTGCAATTTTCTGATTATCTGATATAGAAATGAATTTGATTGAAATTGTAACTGGAGGATTTGTATAGCAATAACAATAATAATGAGCACGATATACTCGTTCTGCGTTATATATGTGTATTTTTCGAAAATAATTGACATCATCCTTGAGGCTGTACGAAACACTTCAAATAATGTCCTAACAAGAAGTGTATTGCATTACTTTACGAAATATTTCCTGCAAATTTCTTGAGAGAGCTGTAGTCCGAAGTTGGGCGATTCAGCCGCTAAAAGAATACTTTATTATTTTACCATTATTCTTTTAGTCTTGAAATTTTCGGGTTGTCGGTATTTCCTTATTAGTTGGTAACAGGTTTTTGAAAAAGTGATTTTGAAGACTTCATTTGTGCAGGCAAGATACATACGTTACATAGTTGCGTGGGTATTATTACCATAAAAAAGAGCACACATCTGTTATCTTACCCCCAAGTAGAATATTCATATGTCTTATTTATACCTGTGCATTACAATATCGCCATCGTCATCATGATGGTAAACTAATTGCTTCATTTAATTTTCGGTTGCAGTTCGCCGGGTATATTATTGCAAACGAATGCCGTTGTAAAGTACACTTTTTCCGGAATATTAAACGAGGTAAGTGTATAAAACTGAACACACGCCAAATATAAAGGACGGAAAATTTACATATTATTACTTAGTGTAGTAACGAACGGGTGGTAAGCGCTTAGAGTGTGTAAAAAAAAATTAATAGTACTATCGTTACATTCTCTTATACTTAAGAGAAAAATTATTACAGCAAGAAAGAATGCATTAGCATACTGAATAGCTTTAAACCGGTAACTAAGGGTCCTAAATATAAATTGAATTAATGGACAGATGCCTGCATATTTTCGCCTAAGAGTATCTATTAAAGTTTAACCATTAGCACAAAATAGGTGCTACCGAGTAAAAATTTATAGTATGCGCCTTATAATCTAAAATTTAAAAGAGTAAATATTTATGCATTTAGAGCGTTGGAATCCCTATAACATTAAATAACAATATTGCATAAATCTACCCTGCAAGTTGCTGAACTAATTCTAGGAGCGTATATACATTCGTAATGCGTTTATACGATCGCGCAGCCAAGTATTTCCTTACAGCAAGTGCTTAGTTTCTCCAAGTTAAATATGTGTATGTATTTACTGGTATAATGTACGAGTAGAAGTAGCTTTATAGTAAGTACGAACATTGCAAATAAGTTCCACTGCGGACATAGTTACACATCTACATACGAAGTTGGTTAAGTATGGACAATTCCGCCAGAACCGCATGTTGTTTTTTGCTTTAATTGCGCACCATGTATCAAGTCTTACGTCTCGTGTGACAACAAAGAATGTTAATATCACGTTGTTTTCACTTGTAAAACCATAATTTAATGTCAGAATGAAATCACATCACAAATTGAAATTTAAACTTGAACAATTTAAGGAAGGATAGTTTTCACATCACAGGAAATTTAATTATGCCACTTCCTTTCACCGCACTTAAATCTAGCAACCATATATTTTTCGTGATGCTTTGAAAAAGATACTGAATAGGGAAGAGCTTTATAAGGTAATGAAAGGTTGATCGGCTTTTTTTAAGTATTGTATTTACATGTCTATGATGCATTTTTACATGTTTATGAGCCTTCTTTCCTTTGTATTACTGTATTTATATGGATTTCATTTATTTATGTATTTCACTATTTTACTATATTGTTATATCGTTACATTGACAACGTCTCACCGAAGCTTACGACTGAAGTAAATTATTATTATCATTATTATTAAACAATTCACAATATACTCTTCTTGCTTTGAGATTTGGCAATTGTTATGTTTATCTGGCAACGGTTTTTTTTTGGATCTACCTGCTGTCGCGTAAGATTTTTCTTAGACGATTAGCGTAACAACAAGAACAGTTTGTTAAAACCTTTATTTCTACATAACCTACTATTTCTTAAACTAAAGTAGAACCTATGTATGTGGCGTCGTTGGTGTCGCCGTTCACTTACCTGTCTTAAAATTTCAATGATTCTTATTGCGCAAATTATTACAATGTTCATATTCCTAATTTTAAGGACAATCTGAGCCATTCATTGTGTAATAATTACGTATATTGTTGCGCAGACCCTATTGCTTGCTTTAATTTAAAAATTGTTTTTTTTTCAAAAGAAAATCTGGTTGTAAATTATATTAATGGGTCCTATATTTCTCATAGGTAGTCTCTATCTTTCTGGGTGCACGATTGAAATATAGACGTTGCCTAAAAGGTGTTGCTATAGGGAATAAGAATTTTGGAGAAGTTACAAACGAAGCAGGATTTCACAGTAAATAATTGGCTCTGATCAATTTGTGATTTCTACTGGCGTAGAGCTATAAATATTTCTCCAAAGCTGTTTGATATAATAGACCTTCGTAGGCCTCTGGTATATTTCATCCATGGAATTAATTGAAATGGAATTAATAAATATTGGGCAACATCTTGAATTGTTTAATGCAATTTTTTGTAGTGAATTCAAATTATTATTCAAATTATTAATATACGTTCCTTTCATTTACAACAAAGAATGATTGATCCAGTGAGTGTGCAGTATTTACTCATTTACCCTATCCTATTGTAAACAACATATAAGTATCGGCATCCTAGGCAAACGGCCGTCCAGGACTAATTATTATATGATTATATAATAAATTAAACTTGTGCGGTGCAGAGGGTACCGATGTTATTTACCATATTACGCCACAGACCTTGCTATCATTTTTGATCACATCCTATTGTTGATTTAATATTCTCTTGCATTAAATGTTGACATATTAAAAAATATAAGCTCAAATAGTGCTTTTTTACTTGTGTTTCATGATTAATAAAATCCTTGATAGGAATCATTAACTACCAATAAAAAGAAAATAGAAATATATACATAGGTAAACTGCGCCCGAGTTGTTTACAGAAAACTCTTTCGCACCAGCTTCAGTTTAGTCCCGAAAATTTTTAGATGCCATGACTTATACTCAAAAATTTACATTAGTATTTCTTAATTTCAACAAAAAGGAATTCTTTAGACTAATGAAGGTGTGCTAAATGTTATAATTTGCATGCATTGGTTTGTATCTCTTTTATATATTTACTATAATAAATTACAGGTTACAGTGCTTGTTTGTATTATAAATAAAAAAGATAAGCAGACTAGGCAATAGATCTTTAGAAGGCTCCGCGTTTGAAGCCAGGAAGAATTCTCTATTCGATAAATAATAACAACTATTAATCAAATAAATAGATATCCGACCAAACTGAAGTCTAAGAATTGATAAGTGATGTACAATAACTTTTTTTCTTAAATTAATAATAATAGCAATCAATAATCGGTAGGTAATAAGAATAAATAAAACGAAATAACATTGTTATTCTATATGTGTACGTACCAAGATAGTTTGTAAAGTCCATCCAAAGTCAGAGACGACACCACCGGCGCATATCAATATTCCTGTTAGTTAGTAGCATCTTATGAAAAATTTACACCAAATTCTAGCTAAATGTTTTCATAACTCTAAAGAAACCTTTGAAACATTACCTGCTCCTCCGATCGGAACGGTTTGTAAGCGGTTTTAAAATTTCCAATGTGGTCACATGAGCCTAAGCGGAGCTAAACGTTCTGATCGCTCATGTTGAAGCCACTACCACAGAAATGATTGTTAAAACTTGTGACTCGGTGATGTGATGAATGATTGAGGAGTAAAAGTGTGTAAGATTGCTTTTGTTGTAGAATGCACTTTTGTTTCCTGAGTGAATGGGTTAAACATGCCGAGACTATTCGTAAATTGTGTACCCATTGCTCAAAGTTGAGCTGAAACATGAAATTCGCGAATATTTCAGCAAGATCCACGAGACCTTATTCATCATTATATCATTACGAATGAAGCATGGATATACCGCCACACGCCCGCGACGAACGACCACTTTAAACAATAGCTTGCCAACGGAAAATCTCCACTAAAGGAGGCAAAAGCCTTGCTTCTTCAGACGAGTAGGTCATGGAAACTGCTTTTGGAATCGTCGACTGTTGTGAAAGAATAATACTGGGGCATATTCTGGATTATTATTGGACCATTTGGAATCCGAGTTGCGGGAAGAACGTTCATGATTCGCCCACAAAAAAGTACTTTTTTAAAGTACCGGCTCATTTCTCTGGACATGTGATCGCGAAGTCATTACTTCTTCCCCAATATAAAAAAATAGCTAGCGCGAAAGAGAGTTTATTCGAACGAACGCTGAAAATAAAATTAATTTATCCTGAAAATGTACGTACTTTTCATATTTGTAGCTTCTTTCATGTGTAACGTTAACTTCAGATTCATATTGAATTTTGATAATCTCATGACCGAGGGAATTTACTACAGGTTTGCGCATATTATTGGTATCTAGGCAAGTAATTGTATAAAATTATATATTAAGATAAAATAATGAATATACTTAATGAACGTTATAATGAATCCACCTATGGAACCATCTCAAACAAAAACACTCGCTTATTTGCTGTTGATTTTATACATGGTTTATGTACGCAATTAAATAGAAACAAAAACATAGCAGTTATTGTATTATATGTTTAAATATATAGTCATTATCAATACAGATAATAATACATTAATTTTATAGCTTATTTTAAAGAAGAATACAAAGTAGTAAATAAAAGTTAGCAATCACTGTTAAATATTGAGTTAAGGACATGTACTGGAAAGAACGCATTTTACACATACACGTCCGTATTTTAATAGACTATCGGTATTCTTTGTCAATAAGGGAGTGTTTATAACTATATTCAATTTGCGATCAATAGAGTATTTAATAGTAAAAAATGTACCTGCAATTAATTAGGTATATTGGATAAGGGTAATCATTAACGTTGTATCAAGGTTAACTTCATCGGTCGGTCTTTTTATGTGTAGCTGTAAGGAGTAAAGTTGATGTAATTGATGATATGTTAGCACGAGGCTTAAGTACTATATGCAATTATTAATATACTACTTTACATACTAATGAAAATACATTAAATGAACTCATAATTACAAGTAATGGTGCTAATGTTACCTGTTCTTGTTTTTTTTTTTTTTCAAAGGTTTTCAAAGAAGTAATAAAAATGGTAAATATAGAACTAATTACTCTCGTACAAAGATAATTTGTTCTTGTAAGCATTCTGTATGAAACAGTAAAGAGATGTTATATTTTACATATATTTATTTCTCCATGAACTTAATAATTAATTCTGTAAGCCTTGCTTTCAGTGAATTAGTGAAGTAAGGACTAATTGTAAGTTAACGATCGTGCGTTTGATCATAGAAGTGCTTCAACAACAGCGTGAGTAAAATAAATTGAACGCTTAAAGTTTTAATGAGTTTAAATTCGATGTATATGGACAGCAAGAAACATATGGAACATTCATTAGTGATTGCAGTCCGAAAACGCTATGGATTCAAATCGGCGAATTGCTGACCGTATTGATCTGTGTTTTATTCGTAACTAAATCTACAGAAGATATATTTTTAAAGAGAACAATCCTCATCAATCAAACCGAAATACTTGTAATCAACATATACTGAGCTTATATTTTATTTCTGTGTCTTTAAACATATAGAAGTTAAAAGATTTTCTACTTCGATAAATCCTTTGGGAAGCAATCCTTGCCGAAAAGCAAAGTTAAAGGAAATTCTAGTATATTTTTATAAATTGTTTCTTCCTTCTTTGCGATTTGTTCAATGCAAAAGTTTAACTGAAATATAATTTAAGATAAAGCATTCTCTTAAAGACTGCTACTCTTCGGTTGACCTACATTCTTTTGTGAGAAACTGTAAGAATTACGTTAAATAAAGGTCAATCAGCAGCCTATGAAGAAGCTGGATCCACATAAATAAAAATCACTGGATGCAAGGTCTGCATTGTAAAAAAGATGTAACTAAACAATCTGTTTGTGCAGAAACATGCGACGTTGCATTGTCACGAAGCAACTTCGCGATGAGAGGCAGCAGCCCACGCCGCTTATTTTGTACAGCATGATGGAGTTCTCTACTGAATTTCCGTTGCTGTCAAGATTTTTGTACTCAAGAATCGAATTACGGAGAGCATCTGGCAGTCAACAGGCGACTCAACTTCCTTAAACGTTATGAACTTCGGTGCTCACGCGTCATTCTCACTCTCGTTCAAAAACGGGCCTTATTAAAAGATATTTACCTAATAAGAACTGTACACTTAAATGCCGATAAATTCACACACCTTTACTACTGTCAACTAGCAAGAGAGGAACGCTGTGTTGTATCAGGAATGGGAATCTACATCATCTATGTACAGACTCGACAGAATTTCCGCGTGACTTGTGTCCACACCAGAAGGAAATAGCGGCATATAACGTAAGGGAATCGATTGTATGGTCGTCGTATTGCTTTGCGTCTGACATTAATTTATCTATTGACACTTCGTTTACACTCTTTCATGTTGTGAAATCTTTTTTTCTCCGAATCACAAAACCAAAAGCTCCACAATCACTAAAAACAGCTTTTTATTTGTCACGTCGCTAACATCGCAACATAAACAAGAAAACCAGACAAAACAATATATCTGTTCGTGAGGAATTCTACACACAAGAATCGAATCCTTTTGTGGAGCTCTACAAGAAAGGCGTATCTTAACAATGAAAAATTCTCATATTTCGTAAGTGAAAGACTTCGAAATATTGTACCAGAAGTCATAATTGAATGCATTAAAATATAAAATAAATCAAAAAATCGTGGCTCAATTAAGAGTACATTTGTAACAAGGAGTGTTTCTTACGTTAAAATTTAGTTTTCCTCAAATCTCAAATGCTATTCAACCATCTTTGCTTATAGTAAAATTCCTGAACTTCTTTACAGTGTACATCAAATATTGTTAAAACATTATTTATATTCGTGCATTTGCAATCCTCTAAACAAGAAGATTATAAATACATGATATTCAAGAGGAATATTGAAAGCTATAGTGATCATTTTTCTTGGCACTGTATCATTGTACAAAAAAAAAATTAAAATACTGCTGACCTGATGCAGGTTTCTTTTCTGGTAATTTTCGAAAAATGTTCTTATTTTGTAATTGTCTACCCTCCCTAAACCTTTCCCGCACAACCTTTTTCTCTACGACACTATTCATCTTCGATTCTTTCAAGCTACCTATCACAATCAACATTTAGGATTATTGCCCAATATCTATAGTGTGTACCTTTTTAATCGGTGCATTTGTTGACACGATATCGCTAAACTGTTGCTTGCGTAACAACAACTCCATGACGTAAACCGCATGGGTATGAGGTATTTATAACGATGGATTATTGTTATTCCAACCTTTCACAACATTCTATCTGAGCGGACATACTAATTATGTTGAATACCAAGCTTTTCAGTTAGGTTTTTATCTGTCTCTATCAGACCACGTACCGCAGGCTTTGTTTCTGGACCACTCTTTTTTATTACCTTCATACTACTGCAGATTGTTACATTTTACAAAGCGACTTGCTATATGTTCATTTTCGATACTTGGAAAATCAGTTACGGCTAAATGTTGCTAAGCTCAAAACAATGACGTTCGCTAGTAGAATAGATACAAGTTCTATGTTGACCGTGAATCTTTAACACGTTCTGAGGAGCTCAGAGATCTTCGCATATTTCTTCATGTCAAGTTAACATTTAATTAATAAACATAATCGTAACGGCCTCTTAAAACACCACGTTTTCCATTTCTATTTCGTTGTAGTTGTGTATTAAAGCCCATGTTGCTACGTATAATATATTTGTTCGAGCGAGGTTAGAGTATTGTGTAGACTATTGTGTGGAGTCCGAGATAACTTGAATATGATGGTACAATGAAACTTTTACAAAAACTTATATAGCCGTAAACACCCTGTTTTTTCGCAACACGGTTATCCTTATACTAATGTTTTGAACGAATTTGCGTTTATTTCAATGGTTGATCGTGTTGATCGTGTAGAACACCCTTCATTTGAGCAATCCGCATTAATAATCCTTAAATAAGAAATGTTTATACTTTCGTTTGTTCTTATTTTCTTTCGATATTACATATTTATTCTCGTAAATAATGATCATTATAACGTTAGATATTATCGTTACTATCACTGCAAGATAGACAGAAAGGATCAGATAACTAAAACTGCGAATGCGAGGTAGGTACGATTTATCTTACACGATTTTCTAAGCTTTTAAAATGAAATTTTAAGTAAATACAAGGGATTTTATCTGGATAGAACTAAAGTACCTATGTTACGAACAGAAGCGGTGTAGCTGTCGAAATGGAAAGGAAGCCGAATCTACCTCGAATAGAAAGTCGGTTTTTATTGCAATGCAATACTGGTGGCGTTGTAGGTTTGACAAATCAAAGCTCGACTTAAAAAGGGCTTCATGAATAATAAATGACGCCACTATTGGAAAGTTAGTACGTTCGCCGCGATTATGCACATCCCACAGTTGGTAAAAGTAACCAGTAACTTAACTAAATGGAAACCGCAGATCATCGTAGTAAAAATTAACTATGTAAAGTAGCAAATGGAAGAGAGCGTACCTAGAATATATATTAATAATCAGAAGTAATAAAGGTAATACGAGGGATATCTTTGAAGCTTTTACAAAAACAACGAAAGAAAAAGAAAATAGTACGAATCGTTTTATTATTTTTCAAAATATTTGTTAGTAAGCTCTATGTACTTTTATAAGCGTTCAAATGTGGTGGTAAAAATCGCTAACCACATATTTTTGTTTGATATATGGGAAGGCTTATATGACAAATTAGGTGTACATAGGTAATGGGAGATTAATTCGATGTTTTTCTCCTTCAAATAATGAATCTTTTAGCATGTTATGTGAGAGGTGAGATTATCGTTATGAAGGATGTCGATTGGTTTACTCGATTTCATTGATTATTTCTGACAAACAAATTCTTGTATATTATTCAACATTAACTGTTCTTCGATTTTCCAAAGCAATGCTTGTGGCATATACGGTACAACGAAGAAACAAGTATTCGGTTTATCTGGAATGCAAATACATCCAAGTATCGTCAGCCGTTAGTATGCTATACATCTTGATTTTAATGATTAACATGAGCAAACACCAATGGGAACAGATCCTTTTCACATCTAAGTGTCTATGCAAAATCGAATGTACTGAAGTCTTCGATATGACTATTTCACTTGGCATTGATGCTTTTTTGGAAATTCATAACGAAATTCTGACCGGAACATAATAAATGCGAAACTTCTTTGATGGTGCTTTATTACTAAAAGCTGAACGAAATAATTCGAAGCATTATTGTTGTATTAGGTCCTTACCCCCTAGCTTTAGCCTTTAGCTATTTTTCACAAAATTAAAAATATGTAACTACCATATTTTGCGTATCAGAGGAAGCAGAAGTCGATTAAAATAGTAATATTTGTAATCATTAGAGTTTGCTTCACATAATTAGCAAAGATTAGCCAGACTCGCGTATATTCGTCTGATGAGAATGAAATCGCGTTGCCTACTGGTTTCTTCGACACCCGACAAAACTCGAGTCTATCTAGTCTCTATTGATTATGTGAATTGCGCGGAAAGTGATGAACTTTAGTGATCACTTTATAATATTGCTTTAGTTCGTAAGTATAGATTTTTCTTGGTTTCCTTGGATTAACAAAGGTCTGACTGTAGATGCAATTGATAAAATAGGGAAGTAGATGAGAGGTCGTACAGGCAGTATATATTAGACAACAATGTACTAAATGACACAATGTAAACAAACGTTGTTGATTACAAACTTACTAGTAGAACAGTAGAAGCTTTGACATAATTTTGATTCCGTTACCTTATAAAGTAGGCTAATATACGATGCTCGCACTTGGATTGCAAGATTTCTCCAAAGACTAAAGGTTTTCTGTATTATGAAAACCACTTTCCTTTAATACCAATTGCAGACGTCTTCCTTGTTGATCAACATCTTAAAATTATTTCTTAATATTAATAAGTAATGCACTATACCCATGAATAAAAAAGGTCCCGCGTGATTTATAAATTTACATAATAGGAAACCATTAATCAAAAATTACGGCGCCTCGGAGTGCTGCTGCTGATACCGTTTGTTATACATATGTAAATACGTACCTGGTTTCCATTTTTAAACGTTTAATAAAAGCGTTATAACATACAGCCCGTCGGAGAGTGAAAAAGGTCACCTGTAAACTGCATTGCATTTTTAATTAAAATACTAATTACCCTACGCTCAATGAAGGATACATGTGCTATTAAAGACATCGTTATAGCACTACACATTTATATCAACGCTATACAAGTTTAGTACAAACTTTAAATTTAGTGTGATTGGCTAATGCTGTTTACAAAACAAGAATTACTGTACGGTGCTATTCGCACTATTTCACAGATGTTGATATTTATTATACAAACTATGCTTCGATCGAAATATGAGTGTATCTGTTAATTAGCAAACATTTCAGCTGCAATGTGTGTAAACGGCATTTGATTAAACATTCGGTACTGATCTGTACTTATGAAACAATGGGCTAATTTTCATTTAAACGCTGGGCTATGACGGCCTATTTGACGGCCCGGATATTTCACGAAACTCGTTAAATGTTTTAATGAATGGAAATTTTGAAGTAGTAGTACCGGTCCTATTAATTTCAAGTATTTTCGTTTTCGAAAAAATTCCCTTTTTATCGGAAGTAGGAAGAAGGCAAAACGTTCCTAACCAAGTTTTTTTTTATTCTTATTAAAATTTTTATTATAATTTAACACAAAATATTTTTTTAACGAAAACTTTCTTGAAACAACATCATGTTATAACTATACTTTTAGCGTGCTTCATAACTTTACGCAGTATTATTGCTGGAATATACGGATTTTTTTCATGAATATTTGCCTTCAAGACTTCTAAGATTTGCGTGCGATTAATGAAGACTTTACTTTTCAAGTATCCTCACAAAAATCCGTTGGCATCAAATCAGGGTAATGGGGTTGTCGCTCAATATCTCAGTTCCTTGAAGGGAGCCTTGGAAAGAAAATGTCTAAGAAGAGTGACCGTTCCACGCGTTCTATACCATGTAGCGTCTCTTGATGAAATCAAAAGTTTTCTACGCCAATCGTAATACCTTTGGCTTCTTCAAGAATGAAGGTTTCAGTGATTCGTTTGAGCGTATTGCGCACCAAACAATGACTTTAGCGTAGTCTTTGATCAAACTACACGTTTTTTTGAGCGAGACGAAAGTTTTCTGTTCTCAAACATTTCGTATGTATAAGGACACTTTGCTTTTAAATTCAATTAGTTTTGATATAGTTACAATTATGCAAAAATTTTAGTGTACTCATTCCTCACAGAGGGCCACACGTACCACATCGTTATCGTTATTAAATTATGTACATACAATAGTTTATGAAGATAAACTATTTCATGTATATTTACAAGAAAAACTGCTCCTTTCGAAAGTTCCACGCCATTGTTAACTACACTAAAACAAGCGAAATGCTGCAGGTTTGATATACTTATGAATATCAGGATGTCCAAATTCTGAACATGTTCTATAAGCGTGGCGAATGTAACAAATATGCAGGAATAACTTTTCAGGTTTTTAATGAGAAATGGTCACTTATCACGAATAAACATCACGAAGTTTAAAAAGATTAAGTCGAACTTTGTATGTTGCGGATTTAGCTTAGATCACATCACCAGTGCGGAATTAGTCTATTAGCATATTTTAATGTTTATCCAAATAGTCCTATAGAATTTTGAAAATCATTAATATTTCTTCAGTTCTTCAAAAGAATTATATGTTGGTAGTACATTTTAGCAAAAATATTAGAAGACGAAACAAGACAAAAGAAGAAACAAGTTCGCAAGACAACATTTATGCTCGTGTAATAGCATCACGCTTATAAAATAAAAAATTATATAGGTACATTTGAAACATAATGCCCTCAAATGAGCGACAATTAACGAGTTTGAATGAAAGCTTTTTGTATTATAGGTCTTTTCTATTAAATTTAAGGGTTAATTGTTGTTTTGAAGAATAATTTTGGGATTGGGATGCACATCTTATCTAAATTCGGGTTACTGATCTTGCTGCTCTATTTATTAAGATTGAAATAACATCGAGGAAAGGAGTGAGCAGAGAGAAAATTTAGAGACGGACCGGTGAAAGAGGGTTTGTGATATAATTTTGTTAATGTTTTGTTTTGTCTACATCGATGTTAGACCTGAAAAGTTTCCAGCATTATTTTCTTTAAAGCGCTCTTTTAGACTCTAGGTGGAACCTGTAAGATTTTCAGTAAATTATTTTATTTTATCCATGCTAAATTGTTATCTTTTACGAAGGAATAAGTTACGAATGAAATTTAGGGCGTCAATAATTTGTTTCTTTAAATTTTCCAGGAAACGTTGTGGTATTGTATTTGAAAATTGAAAATACGCAGTGCGCAGTATAAGTCTGAGGGCATTCGGAAATTCCTGTAATAGTAGGCACATGTGTTTTAGAATAATCCAGTTCTTTTCAACAATCCCTGAGGCATAACTTCTTGTACATAGACATTATAAACAGGGTTAAAGAAGTTAACTATGAAGATACAATTAGAAATGATCGAACTAAATAAACGCAAAAATTATGTCAATGATAAAATAGGAATTGGGGGATTACATGTCCCGTGATTTCGAACTTGTAAACATTTCAAAATATAAAAAACTGTTACCCATACGATACATTCATATAAAGAAACCTGGACTTTAAGGTATCGCTAGGAATGAACACTTCCACATTACTCCCATTCATTGAAAGCGTCACAATGATTCGTCTCTTAAGTTTCAGTAAAACTACAAAAAACATAGAAAATTAACTCAAAATTATCCAGATGTTTCCAGATGTTTTTTTTCTATTAATATCTAACAAATTTGGAAAAAGGGAAAGGAGAAGTACTTTGAATTCCTGATAAAAGCAATAAATATGATGCCGCAACGTAATTTTAGTGTTTTCTATTTTTAATAACTTTCTTCTGAGTCACGAAAGCCGCACTACCAAGAAGATTTTAATTGAAAAGTTATACATGTAACCATTTAAGGCTACACAAGTATAATTTTGATGCGAACATGTCATGGCATTATAAATGTAATTAACCCATTGGATTTATGGCCTGTCAGATTGCGATGGTTGCAGTTTTGATACGTTTATTTGTCGGAACAGGAAAAAAGGGCTTTGTCGCCTGAACAGAACGTTTCGCCTTTATACATATTCAATCTTCTTGGTATATGCTGCACACATGGCTCACATTAACGTATTATACACAGTTTAATGAAAGAACCCTTAACACCTTTATATATTAAAGGTGTTTATTAAAGGTAACTATATCACTATTATTACATACTATTAAAAGTGGCTACTATTAAAGGTAACTACTATTAAAAGCAGCGATATCAAACCCTTACATAAATCGATATGTCACAAAGGAGCTTCTTCAGTTTGAAAATATCTACATTTGCAATTAGTTTATAAGCACGCTGTATAAAATATGTGTAACTTGTAACCTTCCATTTCGTTTCACAAAAATAAATACTTTAATCTTCATTACTTTTGCAAATTCATTTCACTTCATTTCAGCAAGCAGTGCAAATGCTAAAATGTTGCCACTCAAACAAAAATTAAGCCAACGATGAAACGTTTTAGTTTAATTTTCGCATCTCTGACGAGTATTTAGTAGCAACCTAATGTTAAAGATCTTAACTTATCCCAACCTAAGTATGATAAGAGTTTCGACAACAGACTTGTTTTGCGTTAACCTATTACATGCTATTTATGATTAATGTGTTATTACGCTATGCATAATCAATCAATACCTATAGACAATCTAAATTCCATTATCGCGAAGCGTTCTAACTATGCAGAAAAGATACAAAATAAATCTTTCAGTAATTATAGCACAATGCTTTGACACTTTAATTAAAGCTTAGAAAATTATTACAACACTTATTTCATTATAGGCGTAAATTGAAGAATGAATCAGAAGAAAACGGTATCCTTAATTTATTGTTATTCGCTGTATGTATGTATATACACAGCTTGTCTACTTTGTGCGTGGACGGAAGGGTAATTTAGAGAAAAAGCTTTCAAAATAAAAAATTGGGACATAAATACTATTTATCGAAATATACAATATACAGAGTGTTCACTATCGGCAGCACTTAGATTTTTTAATTTGGAACATCCTATATACTAATACGAATTTAGGTTAATTTTATACTTGTGCAATTTAATTCATTGCTGAATCTGCTGAAACTAAAAAACGACTTTCATTTAGCGTGAAAAACATTGATAGCATGTAAGTTGCCTCGGATTATCTTAAGTAACGCCTCAGCTTTTTAACGGTGTCATTTCATCACAGAATAAAACATTTCGGTCTCTGGCAAAGCACAACTTGACAACTCCGCTTTTCCTCGCGTAAACATTATTGCTCACATTACTTTACTTTCAGACTTCATACTATCCTAATTGATTATCAAAAGGAAACAAACGACGACAAACTCATTAAATTCAAAGAAAAGCAATAGATAAACTCAATTTCTAACAGTTTTTAGAATCGTGCAAAGCATATTATAAACATTCTTTCTAGACAAGCGTTTCCACGTTGATAAACTCGTAAGCACCACAACGATAACGATGCCGGTAGTCATCAAATCTCGTATGAACTAAGAGGATCCTTTTCTTATCGACGTGTTGTTCTCGTCCGTGTTTTCTCCAAACTTGGCCATTACTTCATCTTATGCAGCTCAAGCAGATAATTGGTTATAGCACTAAAGGTAATTGCGTTTAAATATGAAGTTATTACATAAATAGAGAAGTAGTACCTTTGGGATAAAATCCGCGCAAGTAAAATTCCCATTGAAATCGGCCTATGATGTATAAGTACATGTAAATGATGCCATATTAGTATCGTTGCTGAGTCGGTAAATGTAAAAGTACCGTTACACACGAATTAAGTTATAACGGTGCGTTATCTTTTCCAGAAGTATAACTTGTGCTTCAACACATATTTAAAAATCTGTCGGATCGCCCCGACTTCAACGATTTGTTCATATCAATCTATGCGCAATAAGGTAAGAGTAATTGAATGCGAAATAATCAGTACAACAAACTTATTGTTAGACAGTTCATGGTGTTTAGGGTAACAAAGAGAAAATTAGCTTACTATACCGCCTGAAGCATAAAGCTAATTAAATTCCGTATTTTCAGTTTTGCTGGTTCGGCTTTTACTTCTCTGTAGGTTTAAGGTAAGTGCCTTTCACACCAATTAAATAATGCTTAATATTTTACAAGTATGAGCTTGAAGTAAACCAATACAAGCAGCCTTTTGTTAATAGATGGAATTAAAACGTATGTACATTGTGTTATATTAACTCATTTATTCCACATAGTACATATTTCATAGAGTTATACGAAATTTAATTGATAATTTAATAAACCCTTTGTATAATATAACTTAATACTTATATAATCCTTTCATCAAGGATAAATTATAAAAATAAAATTAAATTATGTTACTTATTAATTTATTTTTAGCAGAATTATATCATTGTTATTAAATTATTTACTTTTCTAAGTTTGTAGATAGATGGTAAATAAATTAAGGAATTATTTTTTGGTCGATCACCTATGTTACAAAAATATACCAGTAACCGTAAAAAGGAAACCTACTTCTTAAGAACGTTTTCTTTTTACCATTTAAACTTTAAGTAACGCAAATGTATTTGAAATGTAATATTTAAAGAGGTTGTATGTACAAGTGACAGTGGCGTACTTGAAATTTTGTCTGAAATATCGCTTTTCCAGCATACTAAGGCATGTCTGCACGTGCCAGATATTAGTAGCTTGTATTATTATTATTAATTACTTTTAGTGTGATGCAACTATTCGAGGCTTGCTACCTTCGTAGAAAATGACGAGGCGAATTAACAGTACCAACTCGCTCATTTCTGTAGAAGTCGATAAAATCATTAATTTTAACATTTTCATTGATTAGAGTGATGCTCTCATTCGTATATCAGCCTTAAAATTTCACTCTTTGAGTACTTGATTTGGCGAAAAAGCCCCTTAAATTCTAGAGTGACATCCGTTAAATATTAAGTTATGCGCTGGCAATCTTTAAATCCGTATAGGAAGAGGCTCCAATGGAATATGATGTGACTTAATATTGTCTCTAAAATAGAATCTAGATTCCGGTTGGAGATCTATACCATCCGTGAGATGGTTAGACGACGAAATGAACCAATACGTCTACTTCAATTTCCTTTTAAATGGGCTGATCACTGGGGTGGTGAAGTAATGAAGTTGAGTTAAAAAGTTAAAAAGCCTTTAGCTGTGAAAAAACGTGCCCTCCAGTGATCTTTAGAAAAATGTTGATCATTTATCAACGGGATTATTGAACTTCACAATTTTCCTTTTCTAAAGGCGCTGGTGGATTTTTGAATAGGACAATGCGCTTTGCCAAATAATTTGTTCAAAACTTACTTGAAGATGCTTATACATATTTGTCTTCCGTTATGATGTTCGAAACTTTGGAGATATTGATAATTTATTAGAAACTATACCATTACATGTCGCAGGTGACTAAAGTGACCTTTTTTTATATTAAAAAACAATAGGGGGAGTCTTTCTTCTATTGCACATGTTATAATCTCCTTCCTACCAATGCATCTATGTCTTTCCAAATAATCATTAAAATATGCAGTGAACCCACTCAACAATATATCGCTGAGATGTATGCATCAATAATTAAAATTTCAGGTATCTTTTGGATGACAAGTGAGTCAAAATCGAAAACAGACAATGTCAAAGTGTGGAAAGTGACCCGTAAGGTGTATTTGGCCAGCTTGAGAAACTGCAGGCAATGTTTGAGCACTTGACTTCTGATGCCTCCGCAGACAGAAGCTGGCTTCTTTACCGCTAAATTACATTAAATAAGATTAAGCTGCAACTCCAAAATGTGATTGCGTGTATTTATATGTACGCTGTATATGCCAATTGTTTAATTAGTTAATTAGTAGTTTTGGAAGTCATAGTAATGGATTACATGTACTAGTACTGAAACTATTTAAATGGAAATAAATTTTGAATAAAATTAATTCAATACATCGTGTTTGTTTTGTTAAAGCAATATTAGCTGATAAATTTATTACAACGATGAACTACGTTTATCAAATTGAAACCTGTACATCAATTAATCAATCAAATGAAACTTACTTTGTGGCAAGCGAAATAAATTTCAGTGAGTTTCCATTAGATATTAATTAATACATTCATTATATATCAATCAATTTGTATATAATGTGTTCAGCATACAATAAACAAACATTTAATAAAAAGATAAACAAGTATATTGGACTAATTTTAACCAAAAGATGCTTACATTCAGATACTTATTTTATTGTATTTACGTGCTTTCTTTGTTCTCTGCACTTCCATCACATTATATCGTTTTAGTTGACTTTGCATAATTTAATGCTTTGCTCGATTTGAAAGCATTATAAAGACGAGATATTTTAACATAAAATTATTTGCAAAATTTGAATTTCTCGATTTTAAGAAGAAATGAAAGGATACGGACGTAGCCAAGGATCGATTTCAGGTTTCTTGAGAGATGATTAATAATACACATTTCACAACAACTACCTTCCAAATAAACCAGCATTGTGGAAATCCAATAGCTTCGAATTGCATTAGAACAAATGCTCACGCGATAAACTCTAATGTATTCATTATATCATTAAACCAACACCATCTAGATATGTAATAGTATTAACACGACTCGAAAACTACGTAGTCAACATTAAGGGAAATTTGTGTAGCCATTGGTCAAATTTTATTATCATGTTGTCTTGTTCGGCATGTTTGTTACTGCGCCTATTATAAACACCACTCAGCGTCTTAGTATGCGTGTCTCTCATGCCTGACATGATAATAATTGTTAAAGAATAATTTACATAACGTCTTAGATTTTAAAATTATATGGTTTAGCGTAGCTTTGAAGTGTAAGCGATAGAAGCGGAGGGGTGTTAGAGCATTTAATATTGCAATGACAGGGCCTGGTTTTATTCGACACGTAGCGTACAATTAAGGTATTAGAATATTACAGGCGGATGACCACTTCATAAAAATTAGAGGGTGGTAAGCGCCAGTCGTGTTTCGAAGTTCGTAATGATCTGTTAAGAATAATTTATGAAGATATGCGTTGATTTGTGAGATAAGTTCTCAACACTGTGTATATTCAATAGATAACCCGAAGAATAAACATCAATGGCAAAATAAAGATATTCGTTTGAACAATCTGACCCGACATTTATTATTTAAGACGTTTTAGACAAGCTTTCCGACAATCTTAGCTGTGCAAACAAACTTGCTTATTTAATCGACCCAAACTGTAAGGTTGAAGGTTATTCATACGCTGTTGTTTCTTCAAACTTACGTATAATCACAAATACACAAGTGTACGCACAAATGTACGCTAATTTCATAACGTTATAAATGGAGCATTATATGCGGGTACTCTGTTATAATTTGACCTCAAAGCAGGCGTTTCTCATGATCTAGCGAAGGAAATATTTCCATATTTGGCGACATTAATAAATTAGCGGGCGAAGCAGTATTCAACGTTGTAACGTTATAGTAGAAAAATTAATTAGAGGCTTAAATCATTTGGAAAATGGGGAGCCAGGAAATGACCTTTTATTAATTTTAGGTTGTGGTCGATGAATACAAGTAATAAACGTGCGCCTTAATTAGTAAAATTTAATCAAAATTTGACAATTATTTAATACCATTATGTGTGACCCGGGTTATGTATTTTAAATAATCCAGCTTGGATAGGACGGTATTGAGAGAATAAATAAATAAATTCATTGATTAGGGAAGACGCTAAGATTATGGTTACTGATCGGATTAAATTTTGGGGGATTTGTGAAATTCTTGGTGTATTGTAAAAAACAGTTTCCCGTTTGGGCATACTCTAAAGATTTTTGGACATCTGAAATTTAAACCAATTTAAAAGTAATAAAATCTCTGTCTCCATGTCTCTAAATGCGTCTTCTATGGCTCTATCAAACTAGCGCAGGCGAGATTTTTATTGCTATCATTACCATCATCCCCTTAGCTTTCCGGAGTAGGAGTTTAGCGAAAAAGAACGAAATATACACACAGTGATCCCTTGGAAACACTATTCACGCCCCTATACATACATACTTGTGACCCGTACCATCAAAAGATAACTGGTACCTCTTGTTCTTCACACTTCGGGATCAATGTTCAGTATTAAGAGATCACATTGCTACTTCCAGCTTTCTGAAAAAAGTTCACAACCTGGCTTGTTGGGATTTAACAGCATTATTAGGTATAACAGCGGCAAACGCTTCAGTTGACGTTCGCTTAACTCTACATAGCGCTGTATTTACGTAATACCGTATAGTAAATGAAGTTCAGTGATTTACTGGTCTTTGATTTTATTCCATCTGTTATTCATCATTTTCAGAATAGCAAAATATCTGTTTTGCATCACAAGGCAAATCTTTGAGTCATTGCTTTTTTATAGATAACAAATCTATGCTGTAACTGTTAAAAGGGATTCACAGTTTTATTCTAGTAATATTGTATTGATTCTTCAAGAAATCTTATATAATGTCGTTAAGTAACGTAGGTCTAACAAACCTGACGTCGGTTGCTAAACATCCTACGTTCAGTTGGTGTGCATTCTCGATTACGTTTCCTAAGTTTCTGCCTCGCAATATATATTGTTGTTAGTTGTTGTGTTTCACGTTAAAAATCTTCCAACCATTTCTCTTTTTGGATAGTTTTTCAAGACGGCTCTTAACATCACTTCTACTTCTCCATTTCGTTCCTTCCTTGGTCTTCCTCTTTGTGAATCATCAGGTTTCTTTGCTCCCCACACCTTTTGACTTGATTTTTGGGTATTCTATTCGGGACTTCCCACCATTGGTACACGTGATTCGTAAATATAAAACTGAATAGTTAGATTCTTTCATAAACGTCTGGTACTTACCTCCTTCTTTTTCCAATGAAACCTTTTTCGCACTTCTGTCCATAAGTGTTCCTTCTGCATCTATTAAAATTGATATGTAAACTTATTAATGAATAACTGATACTATTAGTATCCACAAGTGGCGGATAAAAGGCCAACCGGAAACTCACAGGTCCATTTGAATTTGTTGTAGCGTCATGGTGTGGCCCAGAAGGACGTTATGCTCGATGTAGTAAATCTGTATTGAATAGGATAGATTATTTACATCTTTTAAAGAATATAACCAAATTCAGTACATAGATAAACGTGCGTTAACGGATATCTCAACAACGAACGCCTCTGTTTAAAGAATAGCTTCTGATTTCACATATAAAGTACCCTTCAGACAACGGATCCCCTCTAGAACGATTGGGACTTCAAAATCAAACAAATAATTCTGTATTTGCTTTAAAACTGAGTTGCAATTTACTTTCACTGGTTATTTATTCTTAAACCTTTTATATACATATCTCCGTATCATTGAAGCTGTGCATTTGTCCAAAAAATAAACGAAGCTTTAACTCTAAAAGAAAAAATCATCATAATAGAGTACTTTCAAAAAACAAATACAGTCTTCGGCAGTTGAACTGAAGAATTTTAAGTAGAAAAGGTGTCCATTAAAAAGTAAAGTACATATTCGAAAATTGTATGTAGAATTGTAAGTTATACAAAAAAGTATAAAGTTATTTCATTATCTGACCAATTATTAAAGGATAAGTTCTGGGAGCCGTAAAAGAATTGGACGTGAAATTTCAAACAGCGAATGGATAGCTAGAAAAATTCTGTCAGAAGCACAACATTACGTCTAAATCTATTCGTTAAGTGTCAGCGAAAACGAATTTAGCGATTGGATAAAAAAATTGCCGGTTATAATAAGCGGTTATTCATCACAAAACTTGTTTCATATCGGCAAAACAGGTCTTTCTTATAGCGACCCTACAAATAAGATTTTTACATAGAAAAGTGAAACGTGCACGATCGGCAAAGCTGCAAAAAAGCTTCCAACATTTTTGTTTTGTGCAAATATGAATGGTGAAGCAGAACGACTTTTAGTCATTAATATACATACAATCATTTAGTAATTAAACAAGAATCCTGGATGTCTTAAAGGTTTCCTTGTAGAAAAGTTAGAGATACAATGGCATTGTAACAAAGGTTACATGACTAGGATAATTAGGACCGAATGGTAATAGAAAATATAAAAATAAAAAAGAAAATATGATAGCACACTACTTTGGACTTTGGATCAACGAATATACAAATGTTAAAAGCATTTACAAGCGCTTATTAATTAAGATGCTTTTGTCGGCTAGTAGATTCAATTGAACAACTACATAGCATACTAATTATAAATGCTCTAATTTGAATCGTAGTCGTTTGGAGAAATGTAAAACCGAAGACTGTTAATAAGTACTTTTTAGAAGCTTTTTTGTTTGTTTGGTTGTGTTATGTAAGCAGTTCGAGTAAAGCTCTGCGGAATACATCTTGTTTTATTTTTGGTAATTTATCAATTCGTAAGGTTACCTACTAAAAAGTTATAAAGGCTGTTATAACGCCGTAGACCCTGCAAGCGAAATTTTTAAATTGAACCGTTGTAAGTAAAATAATACAGCGATTGAGTCATCAATTTCGCAGCACCGTAGTTAAGCTTCGCATTGTTCCTTAGAGTTTGAAAACACCTGCGTAGCTAAGAGGTATAATTTATACGAAGCCTATCACGTTAATGCAATTTTTAATAAATTCGCTAATTTTCGTAGCCAAACGCATACCGAGGAAGCACATAAGCGGTAAGCGAAGCCATATGTAGAACGTAGCCCACCCAAAATGACAATAATAAAGTCGTTAATGTTTTTAAGACAGAAAAGAATATCTTAAGAAATATAGCCGTCGTCATGTACGGCTCGCGTTCCTCTTCAGTCTCCTTTTATTTTACTCGACGGCGATCATTCTTGCTCACTTCACTCTCCGTTTCGTGAAACAGTAAATGGTCAATGTTCAGTTCAATGCTTCGCTCTCCTAGACACTCTTCTGGACGACCCGACAAACTGGCCCGCGGCGTTACCACATCCGGGCACATGTTTTTGCTCCAATCCGACGGTCAACTGTCATCTCTCTTCTCCCTTACCATCATCATGGACCGCGCGCGGTTGTTCGTTTGTTTCTGTACTGGTTTCTCCTACCAGGTTTATGCCCGGCAGCCGGCCGATGTGTTTTTCTACCGTGCTCGGCCGTTGTTTCTAGTGCTTCTTTCTTCTTCTATTTGCTACACTTATATTGTTGTTATTGCTGTTGTCGTTAATGGTGTTGTATTATGAACAAGTTGGAAAAAAGAGCGAGACTATAACCTACGACCTTGCACGTTTACAATTGTACTAGTTCGTTTGTTCTTTTTTGTTCTTACCTTTAATATGCTGTACAAATAAAAATAAGGTTGCTAAAATCTTTTTGCCTGCCGTAAACGTAGCCACAATTTGGATGGATTGCAGATACATAGGTACATGTATTTTCAAGAACGCAGGTGAACACATTAACGATTTTGGCGTTAATATCATTCTACCTTGATCTTTTGCGTATCATTTTGATATTTGTAGGTTTTTTAGTTGTACTTGAAGGTACTTTAACTACGCTATTAATACGATATACACTAATAGGAAGAGTTGAAGTAATATTGATGATTATTTCCTGTTTTAGTGATAAGTATTGGTCGGACAAAGTGAAATACCAAAGCAAAATTTTGTGAAGAAATATCACTGGTCCCTTTTCATTGATGGTTCATTAATAGCAACCAAACAGTTCTGCACACTTTTTTGCACATTCAACAAATTTTTCTAATCATGCAATAACCTGTGTCGAATCAATTATGTGGTGCCCCGATGTCGTGGCCTAATTTTCTTAGACCTCCTCTGTTAAGACGTAACATAGAATATGTATTGTCTTAGGCCCGACCGAGCTAGCAACTTTAAGAATTACAATAACAATGTAGCATCCGAAATTCTTTTCAATACATCATTTTCGATCATCGAGTCGAGTCATTGTCGGATTAGGCTCTGACATTTAAGATAATTTATTTCTGTTAATAGTTATAATGATAGCAGACAAATTTTCATAATATTGAAGTTTTAATAGGTAAATTTGGTATCGCTATACCACATATTTGACCTGAATCAACCCTGTTATTAATAATAATAATTGCGCACATATTCCCAAGCAATATTTTGCGGAACTTTTGTAGCAAAATCTTGTAGTGTTGCAAATATATCAATGGATTAATGCCAGTTAAAAATTGTTCATCCTTTTATGTAAATTTTATTGCAAAAATGTTATATCGCTACAATAAATATCTTCATTTATATCGGCTGTAATATTCCGTTGGATGTAAGTCAACAGATCTTCTTCAGTCGACATTTTACTTAATACCATCTTTCTCTTTGGACCACGTAAAAGATACGTGTTGCGCAATAATTGTTTTTCTGACGCCTTATTCTAGAATTTGTTCTTCTGCATTCGTTGATGCCATTCCCATACAGGCACGTCGCTGTAAATGCCGTCGTATTTATGTTTGTTGCAACGAAGCTCGTAAGAAAGAGCACCAGCTTCCACGGCGGACACGCAATAGATAAGAACCGCAATTATATTTGTTTTTATCGCGTAATGTGTGGGAATATGCTTGTCAGCATCTACCAAATTCTAATATCGTCTTCTAAGGAGTAGATTTTAGGTATAAGATAATTGACCTTACATTATTGATAAAAACTAGTACTGTTATAAAAGAAAGGAATAGAATACACTTAACTTTGAATATAAATTGTATGACTAAGATTACGAAAATTTACAAGGCGATATTTTCAATTTGATTACACAATGCGAAGATTTGTTTAAATTAAAAGGTTCATTTTAAAATCAGTATTCGTTAAAAATGTTTTTTTTTTGCAATTGGTTATATCTTCCACTAGATACTGAGATGTTTGAATGAAGGATAGAATCAATGCTAACCACAAGTCCCTTTATTTTAGATAATTTGTCCGCAAAAATATTGTAAAATTTTAGTTATTATTCAAGTCCTCTTGTTATGAACGTTGTGAATCCTTTTGGAGCAATTCTCCGATGTAAAGTTCTCTTTAGGTTGGCTTTGGCTACTCTTCGATTTTCCTTTCCTTTACCCTAACTTCCTATAATTTTAAACCACTTTTAATATCCATTAATGGTAGAAACGAATAATAAATAATGATCGCAAGTACAGTGGCGTAATAGGGTAAGCAATACATTGTATCGGCACACTCCGTACCGCACAAGTTTAATGACGAGGACCATTCCTGTCCTCGAAATGGCCGTCCCGGACTAATTATTTTATGACAATAAAATAAATCAAACTTATGTGGTGCGGGGGGTGCCGATACTTATATGTTGTTTACCATTTTAAAACTTACTTTCATCCAAAGAATGTATCCTATCAAAAGTATTTCTATTTTGTTTTAATCGCACCGTTCTTTTTATAACACCTTTCGATTAAAATAGCGATTAGATGTACCTCAATAATAGTTTTTTAGTGTAAACTAATATTACAATTTGGATTAATCAAAAATGGCACTTACGAAAGAGCAAAAAACCAACCAACCAAAACACATAATCATTGGCAATCTCTAACTTCGTTCCTTAAAATGTCTCTGTGAAACACGACATTTTTCAGATGACAGTATTTCGTTACCGATGGCAACTCTTTCTGACAAGTGTTGTCTTCGAAGAATACCTTAAAATCCCAGAACAATCCTTGGTTTCTAAACACATGCTTGTGTATGATAATTGCATATTTTTCGTTTAAATTTGCTTCAGAAGCGAGATTGCATTCATGTCTACCAATTCCAGGATTTCACCATCTTGTGGTATCCTCCTAATAGTTTGCAACCTATCGCAGGTGTAAATCTTGTGATGCTAGGTAGATGCAAATTTGTCAGTTTTAGTTGGGTATAGAAGCATCTAGAATTTTTTTAACAGTTTCTGAATAATAAAGAAGGAAGTTCATGTACAGTCCGCGTCATCACTTTCGTAACTGATGTTAGTAGCTATATTTCGACACATATACGAGAAAAAAAACTAAAAGATGTCATCGCGCTGTATTTTTTTTACATTGTTCAACATTGCATGTACTAATCCTTATGTAATACATAATTACCATAAGTCTGGGAAATTCAAGCTGTTTTTTTTTTTTTTTCGAAAAATGGATTTACAATTGGCACGTGAGCACTGGTATCGCTACCATGATTGATAAAAAGAAAACTGCAAAAATTTATCTTTGCCGAGATTGGAAAACCAATACTTTTGACATTAGTTACCCTTTAGGACGGGTTCGCTCTCTGCCCTAGAACAAAGAACATAAGTGTACAAAAACTGTAATTAATGTGCGTAATAGGTATGTACAGAATGGCAAACAAAATACTTAGCTCAGTGATAGAATTATTATTATATATATAAAAAAAGCAAAACAAGAAAGAGTAATGAAGTTACTTCACTTAAGCAATTATATAATTGAGATGCACTAAAAAAATGAATTAATTGAATTGTGCTCGTCGACTTCCGTTTGTTAAAGCAACCTTGTTTATCAATAAAATAAGCACGTATTTAGTAACTTACATTGTGTGAAACGTAACCAGTAGATATCCATTTTGTAGGAAGCGTAACAAAACATATGGATCCTTTTCTAGATATTAATATTTCAATAAATCTGTTTATTTATATACCGTATATTCTATATAGTATAGAATATTTGTGTTCATTGATATAATAAATAGTCATTTTTTAAATAGATAGTCTCTTTCGTTGGGCAGAGAGCAATCTGTTTAATTATCTGTTGATTCAGTTTTAAACACTTAAGCTTGGCGATCTTTTACATGTTTAACTTTTATAGCCTTTCACCAAAACTGAACGGACATCCAATAAATCTAAATAAATAAACCATACACGGTTCCACGAATATTATATTGACAATTAATTGATTATAGGACTATAACTTGCTAATCTGTTAATAGCAAAAGATTTAAAGATTCTTAGAATTTAAATTAACAATGACTGGATAACATAGTGTTTTCTTTGTAACTACCAATTGCAGGTAGTTGTAAGTACGAACGAACTCGAATTCAATTTCGTATCGAACTAGAAATCTTCACAACTGTTTCTTCTGTATCCTTTTACCGTTGAAGTTTGGAATTTTAATAGTTTCCTGTATGTACATATATTCGAAAACCGGATTTCGACTCTCAAATGAAGAGAATATTGCCGGCTAACATTTTTGTTTATATTACCTGCTTCTCTTTAACCAATAGTGAATAATTACTGAAGAATGACGGTTTTAATAGTATGGAAGGACACTTCCATATGTAATATGTAGTGTCAATAAATATGAAATATCCGCAGGCAATAGGCATTTATTGCCGAAACGTAAAAGGAAATTTTGAAATTTTATAATATATAATATATACACTCCGCCAAAAAAGTATCGCATAAACTAAAAAAGGGCATTTATAAACCAAGATATTTTTATACGTTCACAAAAAGTTTGCCTCGTGTATGCAAACTATAAAAACACTAACAAAATCATGGAACATAGCTTTTTACTTTTTTTTTTCTAAAAGAACACATTTAGAAAAATGCGTATGTGTAAGGTTTGTTCAGTTGTTTATTTAAAGTCTTTCTATACGGACAAATGTTACAGTGCGAAGTCAGAGTTCTGTACCAACGCATTTAAAACTAAAATGAGCAATTTAACTTCAGAACAAGTGGCTGCTATAGTTTCTTTAATCGAAGATGGACGATCTCAAGCATACGTTGCTAATTCGATGAACACCAATCAGTCAAGTGTCTCTAGAGCCGTAGCCAGATATAGGGAAACAGGCAATTACAGTAGAAGACCTGTACTAGGTCGTCCAAGATGTTCTACTCGCCAAGATGACCGCTATTTACTACTACAACCATTACGTCGAAGACATGTAACTGCGAGACAATTGCAGAACGACTTGGCTAGAGTCAGAAATACTCGTGTGAGTACTCAAACTATTCGGAATAGGTTACGACAGAGTGGATTAAGGGCTAGAGTAGCTGTAACAGCCCCTCGTCTCACTAGTAACTACCGAGTGGCTCGCTTAAGGTTTGCCAGAGAACATGTAAATTGGAACATTAACGACTGGGCCAATATACTCTTCACAGATGAGTCAAGATTTGGTCTTTACACCTCAGATAGGCGTATCTCAGTGTACAGACGAGACGGTGAGCGCTATTCGCAGTGTAATATCAGACCTAGACCTAATTTCGCTGGTGGCTCTATTATGGTTTGAGGAGGCATCTGTTTAACAGGTCGTACAGAGTTAGTACCAGTAGACAGAGGTACACTGACTGCCCACAGGTATATAACGGACATTTTAGAAGAACATGTAGTACCATATGCGCCAATTATAGGAAACGAATTCATATTAATGCACGATAATGCACGACCGCATCTTGCGATAATCGTCCAGGAATACCTTAACGATGTTGGTATTCCAGTTTTAGATTGGCCTGCGGTAAGTCCGGACATGAACCCAAAATGTTGCCCCAGCGGACCTGCAGGAACTAGAAAATGCTCTCCGTGACGAGTGGGAGAATTTGGATCAGGCTTAAATACGGAGGTTAATCGAATCTCTGCCAAACCGTATGCGAGCGGTCATAAGAGCCAGAGGTGGCAATACTCAGTATTAAAAGCTACTGTTGTGACATTTTTCTTTCCAGAATTATAATTTCTTGTTTTAATAAAAATCTCAAGTATGAGTTCTTGTTTTTTTTGGCCTGTATTTTATTTAAACAATCATAGAAATTATATCTTAGAGCGCATTAAAGTATATTTACAACTTTACAAACTGCAAACTACAAACAAAGATTATGCGATACTTTTATGATTCAAAACTAAATTATGCGATACTTTTTTGGCGGAGTGTATTTTATAATATATATAATTTAAGAATTATGATAATAATTATAGAAGGGCTAAGAAGTATCACCATCAAAACGGACAATGTTAAATAATTTAAAGACTAAATAAAGACTTGGCAATAAACAACAAAGAAAAATGGAGTACTATGAGTACTTATACAACTAATGTTCAATGTAGACTAACTTCAAGGCTGCGATTGGCTAAACATTGCATTACTTTTCATGTCATGCCCTTTTACGTCTTCCCATTTTTTAAATAAAATCAGCAAAATAACATCATTACAAAGGCATATCTTTTTCGTGACGGTTTATTTTGCATAAATTATTTATGTGTTATACACATAGATAATTTGTATTACCGTTACTGCTTTTTTAATTGGAAAATTACAGTTGCTTTTATCAATGAACATTAATAGAATGTGATTTCAGCATAACGGCACATACGCAATATTTCATCATATCTAATTATTCACGCAGTTCTTTTACTAATATGCAAATTTTGGTATTTAACACCGTTTAATCTTTGATTAGCTATAAAGTGAAAGGATAATTTTATTACGCATATATTTCCACTAACTGTGGAATCTATTGTATACAAAATATACCGCGTAATACGAATAATGTAGAGTAAAGTACTTTTCCTTTAACTTCATTTAATTGTTTTGGAAGAAACGGATGCTTAAAGTTGCATCAATTTGTAGTTTATTTATTTTAATATTTATTTTATTAGGTTCTTTTTTTTTGAGTTTCCACGTATGTGTTTGCAATATTCACTAGAAGAGTAAAAATAATTTAGCCCCTCCAATTACGCCCTCCAAAGTAAGAGCTTTATCTAAATCCATGTCAATATCTTACCATAGTCACCCAGATTTTCCTTTCGTCCTCTCGCCAATCGAACACGTATTGGAAGAAAACTAACTTTCCGCAAACATTGAATAATTCTCTGACACGACGCGCAATGCCATAATGAATGTAGAAGCTTTGTTGACCTTTTGTTATTTTTTTTACTTATATTACAAACAGCTGATTAGTTTCGCACTTCACAGCATGGAGTAGGCGCATCTAGCCTGAATCATCAAAGAAATTTAGGTTTTTTTTTGAAGAATGTGCATCTCAGCTGCATAAAATAGAAAAATAATTGTAATATTATTGTTATCTCGTTGATAGAGACACGGAACAAAATCGGATGTAAGTAAAATTCTTGTGTAGCTATTACGACAATACTTTCTTATAAATAACGTTTAATAATGTACTAACAAAGGTTGCGAACAAAAAGAAAGATATACACAAAGCTGGTTTTATTTACTACGGTTAATAGCATACAAAATTATTAAATTGGTCACCGATACGTTTAATTAATCAACGGGAAGAAAGAAATTAAACAAAATATATAAATTGTGCAAAATATTGATTCGATTGCGGAAAGGTTAATTAAATTAAAGGAAATGTCCGAAATTTATAATTTGTGTGACCTTAAGATTTAATGCATCCTGCTCAAAACAGATAACAACATTTCTTGGTGTTATCCGGTGTTCGTAATATCTATAAGAGTAGAAAGTATATCGCAGCTTCCACCCAGCGCTAATTTAAAACTTTCATACCGAAGAGCACGTTTGTGTACTAGCTTGCAACTGCTTCTGGTTGTCACGGGGACTTTCGATCACCGAGTTAAAAATACGACAGCAATTTACTAATGATTCGAATTCTTGTACGGAAGAGACAATTATAACTACACGTTGAAAGCCAGCACAGTGAAATCTCGACGACAAACATGTCAAATTTTATTTAAGCTACGCTCTGTCTTTTTTGCATAATGTTTTACTATTCTCATCCTGCCTCCAACGAGTTCCAAGAAATTCTATTTTAAAATCGGGAGGAAACGGACTCCGAATAAGCCTACAAGCATCTGAAAACAACTGTTGCACTGTTATAGAATAAACTAGACGTGTTTCTTTTCGCGAATTATTGTTATAAACTTATCTACGAGGCTTGGAACCGTGAAAAGTGCGTCTGGTTTGTGGTTCGATTTAATTTGAGTGAAATTTTAAATCCTTTGGCTCGATTAAAATCAATTGCTTCTGGAGTAATGCAATTAAGAGGTAATAGTAAGTCATTTTCATACATTAACATTTAAAAAATCATAATGTTCTTTAAACATTTATCAATTAATAGTGTTTTAAGTGAGTTAATAGGAACAGTAGATTCAGGATTGTTGTGGAGAAGTTTGTTATCCGCTGCTGATTTTTCGCAGTGATTGGAACTATATTCAGAATAGGTATGATGCAATGAATTCTTAAATTTTAAACCACTCGTAATTCTTCTGGGCTTTTGCATGCTGCATCGCTGCTGCATGAAGAATGTTCCTAAGGAATTCTTCGTACAGCAGTCACGCGTCATACAACAGGCCAAAGGAAGCTCCATGAAATTGAGAACGAAATGTCGGAGTTCTCAAACGGTTTCAACTCGGAAACTCAATTTTATTTTAAAGAAAGTAACGACCGTGGAAGTCTACAACAACATACCTTTTGACAAATATGGCACATCTATGTACATAAGTTCAGGCAAAGGTCAATATTTTGCTTGTAAAGAGTCGCGTAGCCGCAAATCAAATACAAGACCGAATATTCTTTTCTGAAGCATAAATGCTGTCTTTCAATCTTTCGTTGGATCCCATACATTTGTTAAATGAGGATACGCGAGCATGTAGTACACCTGAGGAGGTTCCATACTGATTTGATTTTAATTTTAATATTGCAAAGAACATAGAATTCCGTTTTTGCAAAAAGAATCTACCTGAGCTCACGTAATCTGGTCCACGCAACGTCTAGAATAGATCCTTAGGCAATATCGAAGTTAATTTCATATGCTGGAGAGTAGGCACCATCGCACGTAACACATATTCGGCGATTGGATAGGGAGATATCCAGTTCAAAATCGAATCGCGTATGTCAAGAACACGGAGTTTCCGGCACACAAGCATTATCGATACGGTATTGGCCGCACGCGAAAGATCGAAGAACAATCCCGTCATGCATCCTTTACGTTCGTACGTATTGAAAACATTGAGATATAACTGTTTCGGCGCATCAGACCGCCCCAAAGCAATGCACCATCCGCTATTAAGTTGAGTTTGTCTAAATAGTCCACAATACGAGCGTACATTATATTTTCACAGATCTTAGAAAGCATTTAATATGCTTATAGGTGTGCAATTACTGATTTTAGTCGGATTGCCTTTTTGGGTGGACCGGGGTAACTAGAGCTTGTTTGAATTCTGAGGCCATCCGTAAATGAGAAATGTAGGTGATTCCGATACTTTGGTGTAAATGGTCTTTAAAAAAACGTATTGTTAGGTCGTCTACATCCGCAGCTTTAGCATCCTCAACACTTACAACTGAAGCAATCAGTGCGACTGATTGGAAGTTAGTACGGATGTGCCCATATAGAATAATGCGAAATTAATGCAAGAATTTGATAACTGCGACAAATGATTAGCTCTATCATAATCTAACCTAAATTTATCTGTTTAAGTTATCAATTGCTCTTGTAATGTAAGGAATTAAACAGAAACGTTATAAGATAACATGTTTATTAACAGCTTTGGCAGCAATCATTACATATTAGTTCAAAAACGAAAGTAAAGATAATGTTTAAGTTTGATGCGTTGATAGTTTAGCATTGCATTAATTTTGCACTACCCAATATGAACACCACCTTATGCACTACCCGACAACACAATTGTGGATCCGTATCATGTCGTCGCACAACATATTTGTTTTGTTTCAAAGCTCGATGTTGTTGCTTTTAGAACAAGAGGTACTTTTCATTCAGTTTTATTCAAGAAAATTGATGAGTTGTGCCGGAATCTATTAAATATTGCAGCCTTTGGTAGAAGATAAATTTCCTCTAATTGAAGTCGTGAAAGAGGAAAGGTGCCTAATATCGGACATTTTTTTGTTTATTAGATCCCAATTAAGTTTTACATAAATGTGAACATTTCTTGCTGCGAGGATAAACTTTAATTTAAAATAAGAAAATTAACACATTTTTTTGAGATTTTTAGATTCTCTTACTGGTGATCCTTCTCGTTGATGTTTGAAAATAAAATTGTGTTTCTTAAAAACAGTCCTAACGCATGAAAATATTTCACTCTTCTCAAAACAATGTCCTGCAAATTCTTCAACTTTGCGTTTAAATATACCGGAGCCATTAACTGAGATACATACTTGATAAGCTGTAATATCTCGTCCAGAATTCAGCCTTAACCAATCTTGAATTGCCTCAGAACGATAGGTTAAAAGATAATATGAACATTAAGTCCAAAAGGTTGCATCTTACGCGATGTATGCGGTGGTAGGCAAATCCCTTTGCCTAGCGATTTGTATTGCATCTACACTTCGGATATGTGAATAATAGCCGTCAAAAGTAAATATGATCGGATCAGTAGCAGTCGATTTAACATGTTAAATGAAATTCTTTAGCCACTGCACGAACAAATGTTGCCGAATCCATCCTGAATAGTGACAGGCTCCAATAGCTCCATGAGGCGCTGCATCTATCAATTCTGCCTTCTTATTTATGCGTGGTTGGAATTATGCAATAAAACATACGAGCAGAAAAGAGAGGTGTGTTAATAGCTGGAATATGCAGGAGCAGTTAGAAAGAAATTTAGGGAAACGTGCAGAATTTAGCCCAATGAGACCTACATTTATCAGGAAATAGGCATAGTAATCGTAACTATTCATTTCCATAATTGCTATTAAAAGCTCTCAGAAACGTTGAGAAATGGACAATGTTTCTTAACATTTCTGAAATTTCAAGTATACATGTCCAAAGTTGTTGGTTCTCTTCGAGTTATTAGGTGACGCCAGTAGTGCGTGTAATAATAACATATTTTGACAACGATGCATAGCAGCGGAGACACGATAATATAAACTGTTTTAAAACGAGTAGATAACGTGTAACTACCACTAATTGTATTTTCATTTCTATTTAGATATGATCGTAGCTGCTGCGGTAAATATTTGAAATAGTTAACATAATGTTTCTCTCGGTTAACGGAATATTTTGGAAGGAGCCACTTCTAGACAAGATTTATCGACCGTGAAGCTAATAAATTAACAGTTTAATTAAGGCACATTCTAACAAACTCACTTTTTTCCCGCATAATAATATTTTATTCTTCGATGTCCACACGCATTTTTCCCATCGTTAAAATCGTAAAACATAAATCCAGAAGAAAATTAGACATTTCGTTTGTGAGATTGTTGGAATACGTTCGGCTCGATTAACATGCGTATAATAGCAGAACAAAAGTAAAACGGAAAAAAAAGTTATAGCCATTGCAAAGAGGAGAAGATGAAATAAATGTGGGGCGTCGAAAACACGTTGCATCCGAACAGTGATGATATAACAATTCGCTAACAAAGCAATAAAACCAAACGTAATAAACGTATGAAATGGATGTTTAGACAAAAAGCTTTGTAGACTTTTCCATTTATATTAATTAATTCTTTTGTATTTTATCACAATGCAAATCGATTTTTTTCTGTATGGTTTGAATACAATAAATTGTATTGTCGTTAGCAGTGTTTTTAAAAAATTTTCTAAAAGTATACCTCTGCAGACTACTTTTCGTTACTACAGTGCGATGGTACGTCGTATATCTTAACCCCATTGCTTTTATCTGACTGAAAGGTTAAGAAAGACACTAAAGATAAATACAATAGACACGATAAACAATAAAGGCGGACATTAGATTACTCTCGGTAATTTCACGGAGAATAGGATAATTGATAAACCTGAGTAATGGTGTTCTCCGATGTAAGGACCATTTTCATTGTGTACTACTAGAGAATATATATGCATCCTTATTCAAATAGAAACAGTGTCGTCGTCTTTACAGAATGACGCTTTAACAACTAAAAGGTTTCCACCTTTTCTCTAGCTTTATGTCTTTTTGCAAGGTTTTAGTTGGTGAGCTTTTTTAATCCTGCTGCAGTGTTGGTTAAATTATATTTTGGTTAAAGTGAAACTGATTGATTTTCGCGACTTGAAACAAACTAGCTGCTGTTCGAACTAACAAAAAAACTTTTCGTAATGGAATTGCGATTTGAATAAAACTCGGCAGCCTTATAGTCTGCTATGCCTATTTTAAGACACCAACTCTTAGGGTAACAATCTTATCTAACAATGCTCTTTACGCCAATACAAACACAGTAGTTTTTAAACTGCATTGATTTTATGTTCTTTTTTTTACTATTTTCAGACTTTAACCAACGCAGATATATTCATAGCTGTTTGGATTAGTGGTCTACAGTTCCTTTTCGTTGTCTGCATATCTACTGACGAAGATGACATGACTGGAGAACGCTCAATATACCTTTATACAAAGAAAGCCAATTTTTGCTGCTTTGACGCAAAACTTTTAACTTGAAGGTAAGCAAAAAATTATATTCCTACAGAAGTTCTATAGCGAGTATTGGCAATTTTAACAGCTGGGGCAGAGAATCAATAGGAATTTTCAAACTTCCAAACAATGTTAATAAGGGTGGTCTTACAATAAGGTACCATATTGTGTAGCTGCTCCTTCCTAAACCAGTTACTTTTCGTTTGCGATGAGTTATCTTACTATTTAGTTTTCCCTTCTTCTGAAGACCTTAACTGAACTTAATATTTCATGATCGCGCAGGAAATGTTAAGTTCATCCTTTTTTTAATCTTATTGTATACAAATCTGAAAGACGTTCGTAATATTAATTTGATAAGGTTTCAGTAAAAATTTAATAAAGAAATCTTAGTAAACGACGCAAACAAAGGAATCGGCACATTATGAAATGCTCACATTTGCGTCAACTCATCGAAAACCATCTTGCTTTTGTATGTAACTGAGTATTCTATGTATTCAATAGACGGAGAACACAACTAATGAAGCTAATTTGCAAAAGAAGTGGCGGCACTGAGAACGAAGCACAGAGAACACACAGCCATTGAAGAACAGCAGCAAGCTCAACAAATCGTATACAGAGAAATACATGTAAGTCGAGACGACAATAACTGATTCTGTATATGCTGATGACATCAGTTGATAGAAGATATATCCTAGATTACAATGTAAGGAAGGTAATGGCGATAGTATATTTAGGAATTACCATCTCAAATCATGGTAAAATAGAGCTGGAAATAGCTATGCTCAAAATAAAGTAATTTTCGAAAAAAAGAGAATTATATGAGAAAAAATATATTAATAATCCATAGTAGCTTCAATGATGCTCTACTTCTGTGAAATACGGTACTAGCAACGTAACTACAAATCCAAATTAAGATAATTGCGAGTAAGATCAAATATAACCATGTAAGGAATGAAGGCATCCAATCTATGCTGCACTAAAATTCAATTAGAGTAGTTTCACTACCTCGACAGAGTACAAGGGGTAGATTGCTTAGAAGAATGGCGGAGACAAAGCAAACGAAAGGAAGGGAAAGAGATAGACCGAAATTGACTTGGGAAGACGAAAAATCTCAAGAATAGGATAAAAGAAATAAAGAACCACGCCAAGGATCAGAAGAAATTGAAGGTATAGATAGAGAAATCAACAGAGAAACGCCGCAACTGGGGATAATAAGTCAATTAAAGAAGAAGAAGACGAAAAACTCCCATTATTTTTTCAAAAAGCTTTCGCATACGGACAAGGAACAACGATAAATTTTAATGTTAATAATTATTTCTAAATTTATAAAAATAGTGCGAGAAAAGTAATTTTCAACTCGGCGTACTGGCGGGCTTAAAATTGGAAAACGTGCACTCGCGTAATAACGAACTATTCATTGAAAAGTAATATTTGAATGCGAAAACCTAGATAATTCGGTAAAGGCTGAAGCAACCAGGCAAAATTGCTTCGTTTTGAGGGAAGTCTTATTTCTAAATCTAAAGGCGTAGTTTATAATTCTAAAAATGAATTTTGTATCGATTTAATAAGGACAAGTAGATTTGCTCGAATTAGTCAAGTCCTCCTGGCTTAATCCTGCCCATGATAAACGACGTGGCTGCGATTCAAACATATTCTATGTCATTCCGTTAGATTTTTATCGAAACTCTACAGTAAATATGTTTTCCTCTTTCTCTCAATTTTGGCAGCAAGGAAAAGTAATAACATCGTCAGTGAAAAATCCCTTACCTAATGACCCGCGAACAGTATGGGGGTTCTTTGCTTTTCTTTCGTTTAAAGTTTTGCCAACAATCATACCGTAAATAACAAAACAAATCTCGGATTTTAATATCAGCGCTACGGAGAAGATCTCGCGGAGGGCATTCAATTTGTTCGAACCGAATTCGCGGAAGAAAGCGTTCCAGCCAAAAACAAATTACAGGTCACGACGCTGTTATGTATGCGTGGTATATTACTGAATAACGGAGGAATAAAGCCGGAGTTAGGACGATACGCCGGAAACCTAGTGATACATAAAGGATGCAGAAAAATTCACGCGCCAAATAAGAGTAAGAAGATTGCTTCGTTTCCGTTGGTGGCGAAGGCGCGCTAGAAAGTTTTCACATGAAATGAAAAAGGGTATCCGGTTAAGACTTATGAAACATACTTTACTGCTTTCACCTACTTCACCATGAAAGATAGGTTTACATAGCGCAAGATATTTTCTATGATTTTGGAGTAACATTGTTGAAAAGAATAATTGACGTGTTATGTTTAGCAGCAGCAGTAAATCAAAAAAAGTTAACTTTTAGGGAGAATTAAATGAAACGGTTTCCCTACCAGCATTAAATATTTACTTAGACGGCATATGGCGAAATAGCTATCATTGAACGAATGTTACTCCGCACACAATGGCGCTCTCTTGGTCCAAGTAAATGTACTTTTTATACTTTTTTTAAAATATGTTTACTTACGTTAAACATATTTTTTTCATGACAACGATGATTAGATTTAGTCTATTTGTGCTATGTTCCTGTTTTGTGTGTGAAATTTTGGCGTTATAATTCATCCCACATTTGGTTGTTTATATACCCGTTAGATCAGTTTTATGTGAAAAGAAATGTAACAGAAAAATTCGCCATCACCACAAACACGGATGCTAACCGGGAATGTTATTGTCTCTTCCATTGTGATACTACTTCGGATCTTATGCCAAACACGATTTCCGCAATTAATCAGTAGTATTCTCGTAATTCAATAAGATAAATAGAGTTACACTTGTTAGCGATTTGGGAATAATTTTTGATGAGCAATTAACCTGAAAGTTTCATATTCGTAACGTCGTTTCCCAGTCTTCCAGCAACTTGCAAACTCTTCATTCTTAGACGTTGTAAAAATTTTAAATTTATTAGTGGAATCCATCCATCCAATGCAAGTTTATCTCTGATTTGTCTAAAATTAGCGCAAGTGCACTATTCATAATATATGAGCTCAACCTTATTTAAACTGAGCTTCTTATGTGCTCATAAGAAAGTATTTCATTCTTTCATACTTCATAAAATATTTTTGCGACGAATGTGTCAAAGATACAATTTGCCAAACGAAACATCTCTAATAATAATAGTTCATACAAATTTGGTTACGGATAATCTTGGCTAATTCTGCGAACATTTTACGATTTGTTTTATCTCTCTCTATGTTGTACGTCATTGCTTCAAAATCGATTCATGAATCAAAGCACGATCTCCTTATTAGTAGTAGTAGAAATGGTACTAATTTTATAGTGTATTTACACAGATTCATTCTTCTTCACCTTCATCATGTGTTATGGAAGAAGTAAGGTAGATTTAAATTTGACCAGGTTACAAAATTTTGTATCTGCTACGAACCCAATGGACCTGCGATAAATGACGTTCGAAATTTAAAAAGAAAAGTCTAAAAATGGGAGAATTATATTTTCTCCTTTTATCCGTAGCACCTTTATCTTGTCTTGCAGAGAAAAACTAAAATAATCTTCTCAATCCATGTTTTGCTGATCATTTGTATATTTTAAATTTTTATATCATTATAAACTTTCTTTCTTCTTGTCGGCGTCATATTAGATGTTAATATTGTCAAAAAGCTTCTTTATCTAATTTCAACCACGTATAACATATTGACAAAATATTTTGATAGCGTCCTTTAATTGACCAAAAACGTTTTAATTGACTAAAATAATTGCGAAACTTCAGGTTATTAAATACTTGTCATTATTCAATATTCCTAGAAAAGTGTCGTACACAACCGAGGGAACACGAGATATACTAAGTATCTTTCATTAAAACGAACAACAATAGCGAGTACAAGATATCTACGACTGCATCCAGAATTACAACAGCCAAATTTTACGATCCTCTTAAATCTTTTAGAATGTATCGTTTATCGAGCCACATAATGTTTATGTTTAGAGAAATTTTAGTGAAAACCAACAGGATACTCAATTAATGAAACATTAAAGGTGTATTTTTATAAAGTTTATGCTAATCTTGTACTTTACAATCCATCAATATCTACACGCGAAATTAATTTTATTCAGACTAGAATACATCAGAAAATGGCTAGAAACAATAACCAAAAATATAAAATGCTAAGATAGCTTAGCTTCCTCATGGTATTGATGGAATAATTCACAGCGAACACAACAAAAGGAGAGAAAAGAGTACACTAACACGCGGACATGTTTCTGCCTACTTGGCGTCATCAACGCGGTTTCGAGAGTACTTTTATCTCTGACATATTGCTATCTCAGCAATTTGTTAGTTGCGGAATCTCTAACAGAAGATTGGGAAGTACAGAATTCCAGACAACATAGGGCGTGGAGTGGGAATAGCTTACAGGACCAGTTATGTACAAAGAAAGATCAAATAGGGAAAGTTTCTAAAATTTTCTTCTTAGATAATAATGATTAATTCAATCAACTAGAGCATTTAAGATGGCCCAAACTGTTAGATTAACTATTTTTTTTATAGAAAGTTGTTAGAGATAAAATTTATAAGATTAATGTCCCTTAAAACATTGAAGAAATTCGAGGAAAGTTCCTGAATGTACTTCCTGGAAGAACCATACAGAGGGCAGTTCGAAATAACAGAAAGCGCGCATTAACGAAAAACATTTACTGTATACAACTACAAACATCGTACTCGTTATTATTTCATTTCGGTCCAATGAATAAAAAATGCTTGACATACCTCATTTCTCTTCGTTGATGATTGACATTTCTTGGCTACCTCATCTAATCTTAAAATACATTGTTCGTCAATTACAATAACCGTTGTCGACATGTTATATCAGAAGAAAAAGCTCTTTTTGAGGGTGCTGGCTAAGAAATAAGAAAGTTGATGATGGCCAAAAAGAGCCGATATGTCACATAAAAGTTTCAACTAAAGCATTAGATTGAAGATTAAAGGTGGCGTTAAAAATGTGTTCTTAGATTTTCTCTGAAAGGTCGAATAAATGTACTACAGATAAAAGAAGAAACGGGCTTTTCTTCGCTTCTTTTTAATTCCAAACGTTACTTGTTTAGCAAAAATTTAGCAACTTTGCCTGTTGCATTGTAAACCTACAATAATAAGCAAGAATTCCACGGTAAGGATCGAAAATGGATCAGCCTGTACATATAGGTACTTACGTTTTCATCTATTTCTATCAATACCACTTGTATTTATTCATACAGCTTACTATTTTCGCATGCGTAAAATCGTCTCGTATATTTTATCTGGTATATCGTCTATAGTTCAATGTGTTCCGCGCTAATACTTTATTCGATCTTGTCTTGCTGAATTTATCAATCACTTCCATAGATTTCATTGGTCGTTCGTAACACTCCCAAAAAAGGGGTAATATCGACGATGGAATTTAATTTAAACTTGTACGGAGTGTTATCGATAAAGATATTAAATTTTCTCGATGCATTGTTTGCATTATCGGAATGCTGATAATCTTTCCCAATCTCGTGTTTGCGACGTTTCTGTGTATGTATACATGCAGAGGTATACAACTTAAAACACTGTAAAACAATTTTTTCAATGATAATATATAAGCGAAACACTTCTGACTTTCGAAATAAATGAATTTCTTCCAATTGTAAAGAATCTACTAAATTAAAGTGGACGTTTTGTTTGATATAAAGCCGACATTATTCTATATCGAAACTCAATCATGGAAATTAAAAGTCGGTGATAACTACAGTTATTAAAATTGCTTCTGGTGATAATTTTACCCAGTTCTAATATCAAAGAGAAATGTATAGATGTTCAACCCGTTGAAAGTACTTGCGAAGATATTAAAGTTATTCGCAATTTAATTAGAACAAAGATGGAACAACGCAAACGTAACAAAGACATTTCTACTACTAATTATCCTTTACATTCTTTGACATTCTCCTTTATTCTAACCGTTGCCTTAGTAAAGTATATCGAATTTGTTTTAAATTGTGAATTTAATCTTGATGGTTGTTAAACTCACTTCTTTAGATAGTTATAAAACTTGTAAAAAGAAAAATTCAACATTTCGGACAAACTTAATCAAACAACTCATAGATCTTAAATCGGTGGTAGTTACACTAACTGTTTTTCAGTTATACTTCAGCATCTTCACGAAACATTGCAATAATGTTAAACCAATGAATTGATCCTGTACAACATGCTTTTTTAAAATAAAAGCGTAGGCTTCCACGGTCAGGGTCAGTTGAAACTAAATATGTTCTCGCTTTGAACCGTGTCATGTCGTTGATTAAAATTGAAAGTCGACGTTTCTTCCACAATCGTCTGGGGCTTATTCAGGAGAGCGATAAGCAACAGTTAGGGCGGTACCTCAACGTGTAAACCACGTCAGAGGCGAAACTAACTGAGCGGGAAGCAGTTGATCGTGGTAACTCAGTATGTGAACCATGCCAGAGGCGAAAACCAATTGCTTTTCTATTTTATTTATTTAATTAAAAAAGATTTATTTAGTTGCAAAATGATGAACTTATTATATAATTATAATAAATGGTAATCCAATGTATTTTTAATTAATTAATTAATCTCCTCAAATAATTTGAAATAAACACACTATGGTTATGGAAACACTACAGAGAGCATTATATTAATTTTAGGAGCGATTCCCATTCCGGGATGGATATCCGTTATAGCTCAGGGCAAATATTCGGAATATGTGGTAATTAATTATATTCGTTATAATTTAGCGAGTTATCTAAACGTACGAATATATAGAATGCTTCATATGTATGTTACTACCCACACAATACCGGTATTTTTTTTGCGTAGGTGGTTAAGCATTGCAAAAAAATCCTTGTATTGTACTCGACGCTAACAAAATCGCCTACGTCGTATAAAAAATCGTTAGCCAGACGTATGAAAATAACGCTAGGACATGTCAAACCAGGCGCCACTTAATTATCAATAATTTCTTATGCGTCATATAACAATTCTACTGGGTGCCACATATGGTATCGGATGGTTTACTTATTAGGTAGTCACATATTAGGTAAGTGACTATCTGAGAATTTCGGTACAAATGTTCTTGCGCGTGGTTTTAAATATTTCATGAAAGGAGAATCGATAGCGTATGTCTTTCTAGATAATAGTAAAGGATGACGTTCTACTCTGCTGCTAGTTGTGTTGCGTTATTGAATTGATCCACCTAAATACATTTTTTTTCAATAAAACAAATTACATGAAGGATTCATCGAATTTTAGGTAGTATCGAAATACTTAGTTTTTGGTCACTAATTAGATTAAGTAAAATATGAGCTGCATTTGTTTATGCTTGAGATTAAAAATAATTAAATTTAAATGCGTGCATCACTTAGGACCAACTTTTCAGCAGCGAACTTGATTCGAAAAATACACTCCGCCAAAAAAGTGTCGCATAAACTAAAAAAGGGCATTTATAAATAAGATACGTTCACAAGAACGTATTTATACGTTTTTATACGTTCACAAAAAGTTTGCCGCGTGCATGTGAACTATAAAAACACTAACAAAATCATGGAACATAGCTTTTACACTTTTTTTATTCTAAAAGAACACATTTAGAAAAATGCATATGTGTAAGGTTTGTTCAGTTGTTTATTGAAAGTCTTTCTATACGGACAAATTTTAAAGTGCGAAGTCAGAGTTCTGTACCAACGCTTTTAAAACTAAAATGAGCAATCTAACTTCAGAACAAGTGGCTGCTATAGTTGCTTTAATCGAAGATGGACGATCTCAAGTATACGTTGCTAATTTGATGATTGATGATTTGTTCTACTCGCCAAGATGACCGGTATTTACTACTACAAGCATTACGTCGAAGACATGTAACTGCGAGACAATTGCAGAACGACTTGGCTAGAGTCAGAAATACTCGTGTGAGTACTCAAACTATTCGGAATAGGTTACGACAGAGTGGATTAAGAGCTAAAGCAGCTGTAACAGCCCCTCCTCTCACTAGGAACCACCGAGTGGCTCGCTTAAGGTTTGCCAGAGAACATGTAAATTGGAACATTAATGACTGGGCCGATATACTCTTCACAGATGAGTCAAGATTTGGTCTTTACACCTCAGATAGGCGTATCTCAGTGTACAGACGAGACGGTGAGAGCTACTCGCAGTGTAATATCAGACCTAGACCTAATTTCGCTGGTGGCTCTATTATGGTTTGGGGAGGCATCTGTTTAACAGGTCGTACAGAGTTAGTACCAGTAGACAGAGGTACACTGACTGCCCACAGGTATATAACGGACATTTTAGAAGAACATGTAGTACCATATGCGCCAATTATAGGAAACGAATTCATGTTAATGCACGATAATGCACGACCGCATGTTGCAATGATCGTCCAGAAATACCTTAACGATGTTGGTTTTCCAGTTTTAGATTGGCCTGCGGTAAGTCCGGACATGAACCCAAAATGTTGCCCCAGCGGACCTGCATGGACTAGAAAATGCTCTCCGTGACGAGTGGGAGAATTTGGATCAGGCTTATATACGGAGGTTAATCGAATCTCTGCCAAACCGTATGCGAGCGATCATAAGAGCCAGAGATGGCAATACTCAGTATTAAAAGCTACTGTTATGACGTTTTTCTTTCCAAAATTATAATTTCTTGTTTTAATAAAAATCTCAAGTATGAGTTCTTGTTTTTATTTGGCCTGTATTTTATTTAAACAATCATAGAAATTATATCTTAGAGCGCATTAAAGTATATTTACAACTTAACAAACCACAAACAAAGATTATGCGATACTTTTATGATTCAAAACTAAATTATGCGATACTTTTTTGGCGGAGTGTATATGATATGTATACCGAAAATGCCCACAATTTCATGCCGCATGTCAATTGCAGCATTGAAATGAATAGATTGCTTTGCTCATTTTAAAAGAAGTTCGGTACTAAACTTTGATTTCCTTCAAAATATACAGCTTCACTTCTATAACAACTGAAACTGCCATAAAATTGGAAATATTTTCAATAAAATAGACAAAACCGTCCAACAAATTTTTCATATTAACATTTTCCACATACTTCAATCGACAACCATCTTATGTATTAGCTTGTGTATAGCTGCCAAAATTCCCATAGCAAGTTTAAAGAATGGCAAAGATATATTAATATGAAGCGTGTAGTGCAATCGCATGTTACCTAGTTGCGCATATTTTCGCAACTGTTTGAGTTTTGCAATAATTTTGTGTACTTTATGTATGTATTTCTTTTTTGACTTTGACCATTGACGCTAGAACTTATTATCTTATCTCAGCTTATTACATTCCGCAATAATTATTTTCTCAATTCACGTGTATATCTTGCACAGTTATCTGGGTAAATTTTATATATGTCCAGGGGCGTCCGGCCACCAGCGTCGTCTCCTACCCGGGGAAATCCATCTGGGTTGCCAACGGAAACAAATTCGACCTTATCTATTTGTATAGTGTTTGGTATTGGAAGTTTAGCCGTCCAAGAGGGTCATATAATGTTCCTATGTCAGAGTGAACCCAACATGAAAAGTATATACGTTATCATTAGCTGCGCGAAGAAAATATGCCAGCGGCGTCGGTAATTTAAATTAATTGAGGTGCATGAATGAAAAATATCAGGCATGGGTGTGGCCAGAGAGGGCAGGGAGGCGCCATACCAGCCATTATAAAATTCTCTTCTTTTCATAAAATACTCACAACGAAGGTGATTCAACATTTTTGGATGTTTTATTGCTTTAGGATTATTTTAAAGTGGTTATAAAGGTATATTTATTTTTCTTTATTTATACATATTTCTTCACGCTGTTACCGAATATGGACATTTATTAGAATAATAAATATGGAAAAAATAAAAATGGAACTAGAAAATAATAATAATAGTTGTTTAAATGCAATATAAATGCCAAATATTTTTAGATGGTGAAAAATATAGAAGAAAGACATATGTATTTAGCTTAAGCATCATCGCCATCATCTTCATCATCGTCATGATCAAAATCTTCGTTGGTTAGTCTTTGATATTGGATTTTCTTCTACTTTGACGTTAATCTATCTAATAATCGGTTGTGATGATACTGTAAAGGTAATATAAACATTTTCATATTACTTTTATCTCTATTGTCTTTTAACTAATTCTAACTATTACAGAAGTAATAAAGTGGTACCTGAACGAAATGACAATAATACGTTAGGTATAAAACTTATTTTGTCAACAGCATGGAGCATAATTAAGCAACTTTCCTTTGAAATCGATGCTTTTAACCTTTTACTTTTGTATCAGTGCAATCTAAAAATATTTGTGCCACGCTTATTTAATAGCTTTAGCGTTCTTACTTAAATCCCATTTTCTTCATCACCGTTACTAATGCTGCTACTATACGCAGTGTATGCTAGATTAATATCTTAATGAATTGTCTTCTACGGAATGCAGTTTGAATATAGTACCATTCCAGCTACAACATGCGATTTTTAATTATCAGTTAATGCAAACTTTACTTGAATGAGTAATGTATGATAAAAGGAAAATATTTTGAAATACTCTTCAAAATGAAACGTCTCACTTACTGAATACAAAAGTTATTTTTAAATAATTGATCGAATTTTCAGTATTTTTTTCATACCTTGTATACAGACTGTACTCTTGGGAATTTTGTATGATCTCGTCTCACCAGGAGTACAAAAAGAAGTGCCTTTCCTCCAATCCATATTCTCACAATCTTCCGCGATACTTCGGTATACTTTTTCAGAGATACCTGTCGGAACGAGCAATCGAGTCTTGGAGAATTTAAGGGAATACTGGGTTTATCGCCTTCAGCTTCTTCTTTCATGAATTTAAAACTTGGCGGTGATTTCTCTGTCTTGGCTGTAGCTAACACTTCTTTTAACGCCAACTTCGTTCGATGCCGAAATTAAGCATTCAGAATTTTTTACAACAAAATCTCCCAAAATGGGCAAATTACATCTGGAAATCCTGCATTGCGGGAAGCGCAAACATCAAGAAAGATTACCGTTCCCTTGCTATAAGAAAATGGCTGTACTTATTGAACTATGCTGCAGCATTAGTACATATTCAATACGGCACCTTTAGGTTTCCTCTAAAGCTAGCGTAATTAGTAATACATGAAACTGATTTGATTTAAATGTTAAAACACAATTTGCCAGCGAATTGAAGAATAAAATTTTCATTTAATAAATAAAACAAATCCTCTAGGATTTTTGCAGCACACTCTGAAATGAATGATAAAATGCCAACGCAAATCAAATAGATATGTTAAACCAATGGAATGCTGAGTTACGAACAATTTTAACGAGTTTTGTTGCGTTTAATGGCTTTTATGTAGTTTTTTAAATCTTTGTAATAACGCCGCCAATCGAATGTATTAATGTCACGTTACCATTCAAACATACAGAAAGAGGATCGAATTTACATATTTATGCTATCTAGACGTGGTTATGGGAAAAGACTAATAGCACTAAATTACACCTTTCCTAATAACGTGTAGATACTCCAATTAAATACGTCCACTGGAAACATTTGTCGTTATGTTCGAAAATAATTTCGTTAGAGAGCCACGAGTGCGTATTTATTGATTATAAATTGTCTGAAAAGACACTTATTATGCTAATAGTTGAGAAGATTACCCGTACTTTGTGGAATTAGAGAATACAGCGAATAAACCGGTGATCATGTACTAAGTTGCAGTTATCTTCATTCAGTCTAATGATACAGAATATAGTAATGCTTCGCTAGAATAATATTTAAGGAGAAGATAACTTTTTTGCCTTCAAACTACGTAGGAATATTCCAATCACTTCTGTTTGCATCTGGCCTATTGAATTAAGTAGAACAAGAAGGTTAAACTTTCTGAAATTATACGCGATATATTTACTGCACTCTCTGTTAATTTCGGTAACTTCGTTCCCGTTTTAATTAATTGCATACTTGCTTTGACGACCAAATATATAGGGTATAGAGATTCAACCGATAGCAAAGTCAAAAATATGTACGGGTGCTGGTATCAAACTCGAAGAAAAAGTTTTGCCTAGTAATACCTTCTCTTCACTGAAAAGCCGAAAATAAATACATTTTGTTGAAGGGAATTTGCTTGTGGCAATTATTCACTTTCTTAGTCTAACTGTGGAATGCTCTGGTACAATAAAAAATGTATTTTAATTATGCACGATCACGGTTATAAGGGACACGTTTTGTGGAAATTGTCGAACAAACGGCCAGAGTGATTACAATGTATTACATTCTGTTATTCGATAATTACCACTAGTACAATAACTTTCCGCGCGCTTCACGAAATCAGCAGAGACTAGACGGACTCGAGTTTGGTTTCTCCGAAAGTCGACAAAGCACGAGTCTGTCTAGTCTCTGCCAATTTCGTGAATCGTACGGAAAGTGAAGACCTTTAGTAATTACACTGGCCAACAAATCTCAACTTTCGATTTTGTCATAAAATGATTTATACTAATTTCAATAGAAAACATATAAACATTTATTTTAATAAAAGGTAGAAGGTCAAGTTAGCTCGATCTTTTTTTATATGTCAATGAAAAGGTTTCTTTTAAATTAGATTATAATTTAATGTTTACTTCAAATTATTATAATTAGAAATGTGAAGTAATACTGCTCCGTCTCTTATAAACAATATCCTACAGCATCTCTTCTTAACATCCAACAGTAATCTGCTCACATAACAGGATTCCATTTCCCCTGATACCGTTTTTCCATTGCCATGATGTCTTGGTGGAAGCGCTCGCCGTATTCATCGCCAACGTAGCCCATATTTTCCGGACAAAAATCCAAGTGAGAATGTAGAATGTGCACTTTAAGGGACACATTACAGCTAGCAGCGTGAAATGCTTGTGACATATCTATTACTAAAGTTTTGTAGTTGTCAGCGTTTTTGCCAAGCCAAGCCAATATTGCCGCTTTTCGATTCATTTTTACTTTATATATGCTGTGTAAATTTCATCAGTTACTAACTTAGGGTAAAAACCTTGTTGGTCAATGTTATTCATCACATGAATAATAAAGAAATAGTTGTAGAACTTACAAAGTCCACTGAACTTAACCCATAAGCCGAACTTTTCCTTTAACGAGTTTGCCCATTCATTGCATGCATGCCCATTTCCACTATCCACTGTTATATGTATAAAGTATTATATGCTATATGTTATGTATTATATGTTAAGGTATATACTATACGTATATACTTTAACATATTGGTAGTAACTACTAATTACGGTTCGCAAAACCGGTGTCAAAACATGGGCTTGCAAAAAATCGAATGATTTTCCGGTAATGCCCTCTTCCTGCAAACCTTGTCAATAACCAAGTCAAGAATAAACGTAAAGGTGCATACTTTAAGTTAAAAATTCTGGAATTTTATGCGTCTATGCGTCGGTCTTCGGTTGAAGACGAGGATTGACGGATCCTCGCTGTCCTGGATTAATCAAATAAACTTGTGTGTGGTACGAAGTATGCCGATACTTTTGTGTTGTTTAGTATACGTTAAATTAGAAATGTCTGTTGATTAAAGGCGCTATCGATAAGCAACGATATTTCGGAACAAACAAATCATTGTTCCCAGTATTATCCACAGGAATTAGCAAAGAAGGGTGTGCGAGGAATTCGGGACAACCGTCGGGTCAATAGTATTGACAGTTTTTGCAATTGAATATCTGTTGTTCGGGTTAGGTTAAACAGACAAGAGTAGTTGGTCTATCGTTGCATGCAATCCTTCATCGACCATTACCTTATAAGAAAATACGTTTTCGTTGACATTAGTGTTGCTGACACCTATTACTATTTACCCAATACAAATATACGCAATGCATTGGTGTGATTATTTCAAAATTCAAAATGGAGGTAAATTGCAATGAACGTCTGAACAAATATCTCATTAGGGATGTGCTAACCTACTTAAACATACTTTACCTGATAAACGATACATTGGTTGATCGCTTTGTTTAATTTGCACGTATGTACATGTGCTAAGATATAGATATCAATTGTTGCAAAATTAAATTCTTACACGTACTTAGGAAAAATAATAAATGTCAAAATAGATTAGTTGTATGTATTTGTTTCGCATTGTGAGTTTAATTAAAGACACTTCACCGATACATTGGGTATATAGTTTTACACCTATCAATACATTCCAATTTTTAATAGATTTTAAGTGGCATCAATGAGAAACCATACTTGATTTGACGCCGATGTACTTTAATAACAATGTACTATCAGCAACAATTAATCAATCAATAAATTAATATGCAACGTGTAATATTTATTAAGCCGAATATTTAAAAATTATAAATAAATGATTAACTGTAGAAAATAAACGCATGTAGCAGTAGTAATATAATACATGAAATATTAAGTGCTGTAACAGGTAGGTAGTACTTATCCAGCGGTGCAGCCAGCGCTTGCCGGCCAATCACAAACATTTAGCGTTGGATTGAAATGAAGACCGGCGGGACAATCCATCTTCACAGGTGATCCCCAGACGCACATGTAGAATATGGTGCAATATTTGGAGTCTGTCAGAAAGTCAACATACTCTCCGTTTAGTGGAGGACAGTTACCAACTGGACCACCGTTTCCATTAGGATCTTTCGTGGTAGTTGTTGGCTGTGTAGTGGTTGTCGTAGGTTTGGGGGTGGTTGTGGTTGTGGTCGTAGTTGTAGTTGTTGGTGTGGTTGTGGGTGTCGTAGTTGTAGTTGTTGCTGACGTAGTTGTGGTTGTGTCGGGTGTCGTGACAGAGGTTGTAGTGGAAGCAACGCATCCGGCATTATCTGGAAAGTCGCAAAAGCCTGTAGCCATGTTGAAGTGAAGACCTTCGATGCAATCAATCACCATGTAAACCCCATAGTTGCATTCAACGAATTTGGCACAATCTAACGGATATGGATAGAAATGTTGACCCTCGGCCGGACACCTTTCATCGCCTATACGTTGCGACATAAAGAAATTAAGTAATCCGTATATTGAAACAAAAGATTCTATTTCGCAAAACTCCGCTCTCGGTTTCGAGCTTCGAAAACTTTTTTACCATTTCGACAACTTCGATCTGAATTACAATAGCTTTCGCCTAACGATGAGAGCTTCTGAAGCTCGAAACCGGTAGCTTACTTCATTAAAGGATTTGTGAGAGAAATTAATCAAATTTAATTTGACAATCATTAACAAACATTTTTACCTTCATCTTCTATGTTACAATCGACATTTTCTGGGAAGTCACACCAAGATAATATTGGATTGTAATACAGTCCGTCAATACAGTCAAGAACTTTAGATTCCCCGCGATTGCATTCAATAAATTTAGAACAGCTTGTTGGATGTGGATAAAACGATTGGCCGCTCTCCGGACATACTATAGACACTACATTCATTCATTAGAAATACTGTTTATGAAAACCGTACAAATGGAAATACCTTTCTCGTTGACTTCTACTACTTGCTTTTTAATATCCTTCGTCCCGGCCATAAAGGACCCTTCGTGAAAATCATTGTTTTTAATATGAATATATTTTGGAAGGAAGGTAAGTATCGAATGCGATGAAAAATTTACCTGTAGCGAGTCCAATTGTGACGAAAATAAGCGCAACCTTTAAGTGAAACATACTGATCAAATTGTATGCAGTTGCAATTAATAACTTTATATATATGTTTACGTGGCACTTCACTTATAACCCTTAAAACGTCTTGTCCGTATTAACTTTACATATTACCGATTAACTATTCCTTGTTTCAAAGCAAACTCCGCAGAACTGCTCGTACTGCACCATTCACGATTTATATACAGCGGCATTTTTTGATTATTTGATGTTATTATTTGACTATCAGTACAACCCGATTACAACGAGTATGCTACTGCATAATTCTGATACACATCCGATAATATTTTGAATAAGAATCGGAGATCGCGATGTTTTCAGGAAACATTCTGTGCAGATAACGAATTAGCATATAAATTAAACTTGTATCGGCAAATCTACAGCGAGGTGTTGATATTGATACCCGACTCGGTATTTTTAGCAGTTACAAAAATCATCCAAAAAGGTATCGATACAATTATAGTTTGCGTGCGAGCAAAAATCTTAGCAATTAGTGATTAAGTACATATGTTATTGTGGTTTCACTTGAATGTTTTATTGATATATGGATTCTAGATAAGAACATTTTGAGTAACAAGGGTTGCTATACAGATAGTTTTATTAATTTGATTTTGGGTGTTGCAATTTTATGCTTTAGTATATCACATCAATATTAGTATATCGCATCAATGTGACAGCTGTCCTGAACAAAGTAGAAACATTTGTCTGTCGTCTAATAAGATAGAGGTATTTGAAAAAAAAATATTTTATTTTGATGCCAATACAATTTAAGTAACTGACAGCAAAGACAGGTGACAATATTTATTATCTTTACTTGATAATTTTGTTGATTCTTGTATGAGAAAAGTTAGTTTTAAAATCGTAAATAAAACTCACAATTTGATATTATCTTTTTTGATAATATATACATAGGTTACTGAGATAATGTAAAAAATTACGAAATGATCACACATCGTGGAATTAGGGCTTGGGATGTTTGTATTGCGCTATGGCAAACCTCTCGTCTTATTTATAAATTTGAGAGAAAAAAAAAGTAAATACACGCCTGTCCTGGCAACTCATTTGATACACTTGAAAGATACAAAATTGACAATATCGAGCATGAATGGAAGAGTTACGATCATCCAGGAATACCGGGTATACAATTTAGCAATCTTATGTAATGTTCTCTTTATGATAATGATACAGCAGAGCTAGTGCTTTACATCGAATGAAAGCTCATTAGTTAGCAGCGCACCCTTAACGTTGGAGTAAAAGATTGTAGTACGTCGCGGCTTGTGTAACGATTGAGTATATCTTATTATCTCCATCGCAAAGAAATTCTGATTCTTACGCATCAAGAGTCGAAACTTCTAAAGCTTGCGGTTCTGCTAGAAATAACGCCGCTTCAAACAGACTATGTCTAACACCGTCACATGAATCCGAATGAAGTGGTTAAAGCATGAAAATCCTTCTACTAAAGACTCCATAATACATAGCTTTGATCAGCCTTATATGATGGTCTTTGAAAGCCGTACTGAAAGGACCTGCGGCGAATCTCAATGCAAAAGGGAAGTGCCCTGGCAGGTAGAGACTAGCAGTACAACACATATACTGCACTGCTTGTAATATCGGCTGCAGGAAAACTTGTATCACCTCAGCAAATAGTATTCAAGGTGGCTTGAAGCACATTTGCTCCACGAGCTGGTGAAATCTTATTCCAGGTTATTATTTTTCATATCCTACATTTGTTAGGCATCAAATGTTAAGATTGGGGCTTCCACGTTAGGCAAATTATCATTCGAAATATTTAAGAAATGGCTGACGGGTGTGTTTTTGTACTGAAGAACGGGTGAGATTCTAACAACTTTGCTACGCAATTCTTTGAGTGGTCACTATACTGCCAAGTTGCCAAAAACACATAACCTAACCATTCCTAAGAGCAAGTGCTATGGTGCAGCCGCTAAATGTACGGTTTAAGTGTAGGGAAAACATGAAATGCAATGGGCGTGCTATATATCAATTCAGATTCTCCCACTGCGAGCTCTGCCGTCTTCTGAAATTCAGCTTAAGATTCCTTTATTGTTTACTTATAATATATAAAGTATTTGACAAGAGACTATCGTATAATATTTGTGACATATCCCGAAAGATTAAAGTAAACAAAAGCTGGCAAAAATAATTATCCAGCTCTGCATACTTTAAAATGGTGGCCAAGGTGTTAAGCAGAATAATACGACTTTCCTTTGAACGGCAAGTAGTTTTTTTACAATGCATGTATTAATGTATAAAAATAGAAAGATGTAACTCTTAAGCAGTATGTGTACATTTTCTACGGGAAGTCATTTCGACGATCTGAATGTTTAACGGGAATTGCCCGTCACGTCCATGTTGTTTATAAAATCGTACGTAAATAAATCAAGACGCCCACCGTAAAATCGTAATTTCATTCATCGACGACTGCCGTTCTGCAAAATAAAAACGTTGAAATGTTGAAAGGTATGTTAGACATAGATCATAATCCCGATATTTCCGAACATGTTTAGAAAACGAACCTTATTGACTGGTAGTTACAATTTCTGACGATATATTTAGTGCTCATATAAATCACGTTGTTGACTGCCGTCACAAATCACCGGTTCGTGAGTTTCGAGTGAAAACTAGAAATGGTTGGTACTGTATTTTGTATGTTTGTTCAATTAATTTAATTGCTAGGCACCGTATATCATTTAAATATTTGAACGGGGTAATAAATCTCTTACATTTTCTCGATATTATTTACCTTAACAGAAACGTATACGTAGTAAGCATGGATGTTTGGCTAGATCAACTGTTCATCCTTATACATTGTTAGAAATGGTTTTAGTAACGTATGTGAATATGTTATTAAAAAAAATTGAAAGTAGGATATATTATATAAAATATAAAGCACATTTTTGGCACCAGCATGTTCCATATTTGATGGCGGGTGTTTACATTTGAGACCTTTCTGTGTAAGGTTTTGATAAATCATGTAAAAATTATAAATAGCATTACTATAGACTACTAGCCTAGAGTACTAGAATACATTTGCTTTACAATTTGCTGGGTTTCTTGATTATAATACATTCAGGAAAATATTTATTGAGATATGAATAGTTCCTTGACTTTATTGTTGAAATTAGATTTAGTTCAAATACTAATGGCGTTTAATGAGGTGGTTTTCATTAATTAAATTTGATTTAATTACACTAATTAAATTTTATTTAATTACATTAATTAAATCCAGGAAATATCGATTTTTCGGTACTCATAGGTGGAAGCCAAATATGTTATTTGTTAAGGTCTTCGAGTTATTTCTAAATATCTAAAATTAGAAAATATATAGGCAACAGTTAAATGGTGTAACAACAAAAAATTTGAATTATTTCTACTGCTCATTCCCAAATGTGAAAATATGATAAAACAATAAGTGCAAACTAGAAATTAAAGAATAATAGATTATTTAATAATAATAAATTATAGAATAATAGAAATTAAAGAATAAATAATCTACATTACGTCTACGGATTTTCTGCAAAAGCCGTATACATAAGCTGCGTTGATTTCAGTATTTTTGTCTTTTACTTTTAAAGTAAAGCAAGAAACTTAATTTGTCTTATCTTTTTTGTGTATGTATTAAATGTTATATACCGTATCATGTTAACCAATGCCTCAGTCTAAAAACTATATTTTGATAGTAACCAGGTATATTGAAACTAGTCGAAGATTATCAAATTTTGTACTTTATGCTTTATATAACGCGCAATTTGATGTCATTCCTAAATAACTGAAAACAAGTAAACGCCTTCATAAGAAATTTTGTTTTTTTAGTACTTTTGTAAAACGGAATAAAAAGATAAATGGTTGCGGTTCCACTAAAAAAGCATTTAAAACAATTACAAATAATCATAAACAAAAAGAAGACGTAACATTACTGTACTCACAATTTTCATCATATATTTTAGTGAGAAAAGCTTTCTACTGTATATAGACGCCGTTAAAGGTAAAAAGCGAGCGTTTTAATCTAGCGAGTTCCAAAATTACCGGATACATCCTTCAGTTTCTTTAAGGTATTGCTTTTTGCAGCATTTATTCCTTCAGCCAAATCTGCAAGTATTCATAAAGCTAGGATTAACCTCTGGAGATCTGTGGGATCTGATAAAACGATTTTACATTTGACTATACATTGTGTATTCCTGGCATTTGTCAAATTTGCCCAACTTAGTGCGACGCACGCTCACAATGGCTGTTCCTTTTCCGCTGAAAACACAATAACGTCCACGGGCAATAAATTCCTTGTGAAATTACCAAATTCTGTTGTAACGTTAACATTAAGTGCTTGTGAATATTGGTGAATGCGCACAGTTTTGCGAATGGGAGTGTTCGTAAAATTAAACTTTTTGTGGAAAAGCATTGCACAATATACAAGTAGCCTATTGCCAAAAAACATGAAATAAACTTGTATATTTGCCACAAATACCATCACAAAGAAGCGAAACATTATTCTGTTAACTGTATCATCTCATCATCCGATTGCGTCTAAAATGACACACGTTAAGAAATGTTAAGATTAAGTAATCAATCTTGCGCGGATAAGTCGCAAATGAATCCCTTTGATTTGACACATCTCAATGCATTTTAGATGCGCTCTTAGACGACATGTGGTGCAATCCATCTTTCCTTTGATCGGCGGCCGTGGGTGACATAACTCAGGGCTGAGCGCGACAATTCGATTTCCTCGTGTACACAATACGCAAGGAAAATACACGAGGAAGTTGAATCGCGCGCGGGCCTCCGCTACATCACTACATCACCGCGTATTGAATAACGGTGCGTATCGTTATTAAGCTGGCAGAAACGAGGGCGTACTCATTGGCGTCGTTGATGTATTTCGAAAGTTATGTTTTCGAAAGTTAACGTATGACATGTTAATAGCAAACAGAACCCGTAAGGTGCGCGCAATATTGTTTTAAATGTGGTTAAGGCTGAAAAGTCACTAAAGCAATCTCATCCTCAATTGCTAAATGTAACCCGTTTGCTCTATGCGTGTCATCACAGTTATTCACACGTAACTAAATTAATAAATCTTCGAAATGCATTCCGTGAGTTTAAACAGGCTTGTCCGAGCGTTCCTCGGCCGCTATTGACGAGATGTTTTGTATTATAAGAAAGTTTTGTATACTATTAAACAGTGTATCTTAAATTTAAATACAAAATTGACTACACCATACTGAAATAGAGTATTCGCGAACATCACATCATTAAATGCAAAACGCTCATTTTCCAAAGGACGCCAACATATTTTCGCCTCGATGTAGGAGTACGACTGAGTCATCAATGGAAGCCATTCTAATGATGCAATAATACAGTGAATTTTTGCGTCAATCTACATCAACAACACAACCAAACTAAAGTAGTAAGTAATTTCTGCAGGTTTACATAGGACAGCATAAAGCAAGCCACCTGCGCAGGTGTAAGCCTGCAGAAACGAGTGGGTAGTACGCATCTGTTTCTGCGGGCTTTCGATAGTTGTCGTGGTTATCTTCATATTAGAAGCTTTTCAATATCATTGGTATTTCCCTTTTTTACGAAACGTAATTCGGCTTAGATTGAAGAAATTGGCTTCTTGTGAGGAATCATTTTTGAGCAAGGATTTTCTCAAACTCTACACTTCTCGCGCAAACTTCTCTTACTGTCATCTATATTCTTTAGTTAATTCTAGCTCATGCAGCAGACGATGGTTCAAGGCTATAGCAAAAGTACATGTTTCTTTTTTTTTACGAAATCCTTTTATTCAATCCTTATAGACAATTTTATTTCCATGGGTGAATTTATGTTCTGTATTTTTTTTTTTTTCTATGAACTGATCTGATTCTCATTTCTATTGTCGAGAAGTGGAGCAATATAAATATAGGTTTTTGGCTGGTTTTAACTATTAATATTAATAGTAAAAAGTAAACGTTTAATTGTTAAAAGTAGTATGAAAATTTATAAATTTTCTTGTTACAATATATTTCCTTTTTTTTAAGTTTTGTAAGTCGATTGGGACATTGTCAAGTTAGCATTGGAGGACAATTTCAATTACTTTAATTTGATTGGTTATTAATTTGTAATGTTTTGCAAATAATCTTGTCTCTCAGCGATTAACCACTAACACTAGCACTGAAATACTTGATCCGGTTTTCTTGTAAAAATTATTAAAAAATAAAATAAGATAATAAATAATTGCTGGAACGAGTACAAACATCTCCGTTAATTGGTACAGTAAAATTTAATGTTCCCATTTTAAATAACTGCGTCGACAATCAAAACTTAAAAACAATTGAAGAGAAAAAATTCAAATATAGATAAAAATTCCAAAATTCCCAAATTTTATATTAAACAAAATATGAATATTTAATATAACAATCAATTGCGTCTCTGTTATATTTATTTCTGACTAAAATAATTCCCGCTTTATACCGAAAAAAGTGACTGGTTTTTAGTTGGACACGGTCCGCCTTCCGTTCCTTGTATACGTTTAATTCTAAAAGCTTCTCAGATCACTATGAAATATTGTATAATGGGTAATGTAAAGTTATCTTAACTAAGGAATTAAACGAATTCAATTACGCTTAACCTAATTAAACGGGAAATCAAAAGCGGCTGCTTATTAAAAGCTATTACATATTGCGAGATATTGACTGATATTTGTATAAGTTACGATTTTTGCAAGGCTATTGTGAAGGGTGAGAATTCGTTTTCAATAAGCAGAAGAAGCTACTTCGGTTTGAGGTAACTAACACCACCATACAAAAAACTAGAACGTTCAATTAACAGTATAGAAACGCCATGTTATTACAATCCGCACCTCTACGTAGTCTAAAATTAAATTCTGTAGTTTCCACTCCGTACGTAATTACTAAAGTTTGTTAACTTGTGGGAAAATAAGCCGGTTGTTGGCAATATTTCATTTTGTAATTTGTTAAATAACTACTTTATCGTATTGAATACGAACTTAGCGGGAAACTGCCGCCGCTTTTCCGGTAATTAACGAATTCAATGTCTTCTTCCCCTCTCTGTCTTTTTCTCCTAAGATCCGTTTCGAAACTAGACACTCCCGCGGCGGAATTTTCCATCAAGAGTTTACGAAACATGATCTGATATACGGAAACGTGCTGAAACATTTACACGTACATCTGATTTTCCAAATCGTGTTACAGTTGTAATGTTTAAGACGGCAGCGTCGTGGAAACCGCTTAGCAAGCGAAATATATAACTTTCCTCAGTTTTAGTTGAAAATTGATTAATAATAAGAATTAAATGGGAAATATGTTCTCAGCAGTAAAATAGCTTGTTGATTATCCCTCTTCATCCAAGAATCAAAATCGATATTAATTAAAATCATTGTAAAGTTCTCCGCTTTTCGTGCGATTCACCAAATTAACAGACTCGTATTTCCTCGTCTCGTGAAAATGAGTTCGCCTAGGTTGCCTACTGGTTTCTTTGAGAGTCGACAAAACACGACATCAATGCTCAAGAATATCTACATGGAGAGTGTCCATGTTTAGCCTTGTAGGTAATACTTGTTGTAAAATTTGAATTACGCAATATTTGAAGATATGATTCGTTTGAGAACAAAAGTTTAAAAATTCAGTAAAGAATTACCGAGATTAAGAAACCAATCTTTGAATTTTTCAAAACTATGTTAGGTGCATTTCTACTTAATGTAATGTGTTCATTGTTGTGTCTGATCTGATCTAAAAAAATTCTCTTAACTTGATAAAAGAATAACGAAGAATTGTAACATTTCTTAAACCCAAAGAAATAAATATTAGGTTAGAAGTTTAACCTTGAATTCAATAAGTAATATTTAGAGAGAAGAAGTAAATAAAGCATGAACGAATCTATAATAAAACTTTGTGAGAGTTTGCCGGCGATCCACATCTTAGTAATTACTTCAACATTTGACAAAATAGATCATAAACACTTTATTATTAACGTCTTAGAATTATAACGAAATATTGGAAAAATTGATATAAATCTAATTTTTACATTCTATCTTTGGATATGGACGCTTGGTTGTTTAAATCATTTTTTTTTTGCAATGAAGTATGAATTTATTTTGTTACTTACTAGCTTCTTATGCGATATAACATATAACAAGTTTAGTCGTTACAGTTAAAGTTGCTTCTCTATCACTTTCTTTTTTATTGAAGTTAAAGAAAGAATAAGCGTGAAATGAAAATTGCAGCAGTTAATTCACAACAATTATCAGCAGCAAAATTTGTAACTGTATCTATAATAAACTGAAAACAAATATTAATCATTGATTATAGAGATTGTCAGAAGTAATATTGATTCACATCAATCAATGTGTCATGATTGCATTATAATACTTCTAAAAAGTAATCCCGAATTGCACATGAGACTATCGAAATGTCATTCTCCTTTTTTTTAATTAACTTTCCGTTTACTCGAGTAGCATCTTCATATAAGCGGAAAACACGTCAATTATTGTCTGTACAATGTGACGAAGTTCCTGGAAATAATCTCATTTGATAACATTACTGATAAGAACTCATATTATTTTGTTATAGATAGGTATCAACCTGTATAAATTAGGAAATTAATTTTTCTAGAAGAATTTTTGTTTGTTCATATTCAAGATGCACTGTTTGGCGGTTTACTTACTAACATAGCTGACCAGATAAACAAGTTAACTGCTCTAGTAAACAAGCTGGAAACAAGCGCAGTACATTTTTTTAATCAAACTTCATGATTTTTACTTTTGTTGGATCGAACGGCTGCTTATCAATGATGATGCTCTTACCATTTCGAGATGCCACTTCTAATATTGAAATAGGTATGTACCGTATGAACAGCTGAACCGATACACACACACTTACATAATCTTTTCAATCGGGTACTGCATAACCTTTGCATGGTAACTAAGAAAGGTGATAACTCTATTTTTGGAGTAATAGTTATTGTAGCTAATTTTTTATTGGTTCCTCTAAATACCGGGCAATAAAATTTACTATAACATATGAAGGTGGCCGTAATTAAGAGATTAAAAGAAAGATTATCCGACATGTGTATTCGTTTGTAGCCGATAGTAGTGACCATTTTCAATCGACTTAAATAAATGTTACATATGTATAATACTTATGTTATTTGCTTTGAAAAAAGTTTAGTGTGTCTGCTTTACCAAACGTATATGTATGCATACATGTATGTATGTATACATACTTTTAAAAGAAGTAGCCGTCGTACTACACAATTGCATTTTTTGATATATTTCAAATTTTGAATTGATCAATTCTTCGTTTAAATTTTTAAGCTTTGTAAAATATGCAATTTACATTTTATTATAATTTGAACAACTTCTGTAGCTACTTAATTTTTATTATTCGAAAATAATAAAGTCAGCATGGCTCCTAGTCTTTCGCACACTTCCCTCATACCTTTTATGTTTGACGTACAAAGCTCAGATTCTTCAACGTCACTTTCACTATCTGAAATCACAGTCTTTATTATCAATTAGATCATTGATTTAATTCATGCACGTTTGAATTGAGATTTTGTCAGTCAAGGCATTGTCAGTTCGTCTTTTTCAAAGAATTTCGTCTTCTTAATCTTCTCCTTTTTGAGCCTTTTCCAAGAATCTTGCGTTCGCGAAATATTTCGAAATCGTAGATTGTGAAACTTTTCCGGACTGCAAATACCACATGTCAAAATTAATGTTTTTTGCTTGTTTTTGTATTTTCGGGAGGACTTTCGTTATTTGTGACCGTTAAAAGTATTTTAATAAGAAATTTTCTGTGAATCATGGATAATTTCTTGATTTAATAACATGCAATAGGATGTGTTTGATGGCACAGATGCAAATTTTGGAACATAATTATATGTGTCTTCAGATTGAAGTTGATAACATTAATGCATGCATGATGGTAAGTTTTTAGTAACAACAATGAAAATAACGTAAATACTGTCACCTATTATTACTGCCCTCTTTGTGAGCTAATTCTTACTATCAGCATTCCTCCTATTTAGTTTCCTTTGATCTTTATATTTTGTCGTTTATCTTCATCTTTTATACGTCATATTCAGCTTTCGTGAACTTGCAAGTGTAATCATTTCAACTGATAAGGCAAAAATAACTCCAAAAAAATCAGGAAAGATAAAAAATTATGAAAAAATAATCGAAAATAGTGACGGAAAGACAGATCCCTGTGATGTGCATGGTTTTCAAACAACAAACTATTTTCAAATAATTACAACATCAAATATATGATTTACAGATAGATACATAAAATAAAATGATAGCACATGTTACTGGAATAAATTGTTGAGGCATATATAACGGCGAAACGCTTTTCAGCAGCGCTTATTGCAGAAGGCTAGTTGGTAATGTTAATAACAAGTTAATTCATGGTATAATTGTCTGAGAACCATCACCTGGCAGTAGAACTGTATTTCTAATACAAAGGCGTGTTGCACGATATGGCGCTGGAATCAATATTAGAAGATGAAATGTCTGCGATCTGGTTCGTTAACCGGATGCAGTATTCCTCTTTCCTTCTTTCTTCTTCGTCGTTGCTGTACCGAAAGTGCTAATTCTGGATAAATCTCCAAACTGATTAAATCTTCAGCTGCACTAATGTCGTTAGCTGCTGTCAGCCATCTAAGTTGTCCGTCCATTTCTAAGTTTCTCGATTAATTTTGCAAGACTCACTTTACTAACTCGTCTGGTCGTTTGTTTCGTCTATGTATGCCTTCTTTCATTTAATATTGTATAATGCAAACTTCGGCAGGGAAGCCACTAGCCACAGTATCAATTTCAACATGATTAGATTCATAACTATCAACGAGAACTATATCTATGAGACCCTTAATAATTAGAAAGTCGCGATATATGCGGATGACGTGTTTGAAAAGATTGAAAATACAGTCAATATCTTCACTGTTGGGAGTAAAAGATGGCAGCTACATATATATTCTGCTAAATTTATAATCTATACAAGGCAGTGAGGTACATACGCACGACTATGGGAGCGTAAAATCATGGAAATACATTGCGTTGAACAAAAGGCGAACATGAGAGACCATGAACATCCAGAAACATACTATATCCTTTGCCTGGAAAACGCAGTGCCACGGACTATTTGCAGTTGTTACTTGTTTGTTACTTTCTTATATATAATGCTTTCAGTTTATTATTATCCATCAATAATAAAATACGAACAATAATTCTTGGCATACCAACATTCCTTTTTTTATGGGAACAGCGTCACAGATGTCGCCCAAACAACGTAAAACAGGTAATAATTCAATAATACTCCAACTATCAGTTCCATTATAGCTTAGGAGGAAGGTTCGCTACTTTCCGTATGCTTCGCGAAATTATCGGAGACTCGTGTTTATTCATCTCATGAGAACGGGTTCGTATTGTTTACTGGTTTCCCTAAGAGTCGGCAAAACACGAGTCTATCTAGTCTCTGTTAATTTCGTGAAGCGCACCGAAAGTGGAGAACTTTCCTTATGAGCCGCTAGCAAGGTGCATGACAGCTAAAAACCATCTCTGAAAAATGAAATTTCCGCCATTTCAGAACCACCTAAGAACTAGCGAGAAAATTGTTGATAGAGCAAGAGTCCAATCATCCACCGGTACACGAGGTAATCGAGCCAACAAACCGGCCGCCTTCACCAAGGACGTACATCAGATGAAAGTTTGCAGGTTTAGACCAAGTTTAGAGGGAGCACTACAACTGACGTGAGTAGAGAAATGTGAGGTTTCCACTGATAGGTCACGTCACGAAAAGAAATTTTTCGAAGTACCGGTAGTCAGAACGAAGCTACCAACTAGAAGAAAAAAGGGAACATAGATCCTTGTAGAAGAAGATGGAAGATCGCAGTTACAAAGAGACGGATAGTTTTATTACACGGAGTAACAAATGATTGATAATCATTTCCTCGTTCTTAATACTTTAAAAATTCAAGGATCTCTTTAATACTCTCAGGATGAGAGATACTTGCATTACTAAGCATGTTTCATATGGAGAAGGTTCTGTTATAGTGATCAGTATATGCTCCAAAACACGTACGATTTATAGAAAGAAACGTTCTAAATGCCAACTTCTATATACACAACGAAGTTGTTACATCATTTACTTCGTTGGTTGGAAAAAAATTGCCGTTATTACATGATTATCTTGACAAGCTCGGTAGTCAGCGGTTTACTTGATCTGCATCTAGTCTCGATTTTAATCCCTTTAAATATCTTTCGGATCAACTGCAGAGACCCATTCGACGACGGCCTATCTTACTAGATACCCTATTAGATCTATGTATCGTATTTTAAGAAGAATTTGCATATATCCTTTAAGAAAAGATTTCAAATTTAACCAACTCAATGCCTCATAGACTAGGTGTTGTAATTGGGGTAAGAGATACTGGGGATTTATTAATAATCCTTAGCGACAATTGGACAATAATTGGAAAGATTTCTTGCTGTTTTATACCCGTTGTATTGACGTTAACTTGTTCATGAATTAAATTCATATTGACATCGCATTTACTTATTTTAATGTGAATTTTGCTGTAATCTCAATACTACTGCATAAAAAACCAATAACAACTTTCAACTTTTACGGCTCCGATGGTCCAGTGGTAAGACGGCCAGCGTTTGACTAGGACTGAGTTAAGCGCAATGTGTTCGAGTCCCGCTAGAATCAACAAACTTTCTCATTGGGTCCGGTACACTTCTGAGTCACCATTCGCAGTTAGGGTACAATTAATTGCGCTTCACCCTTTATGGCGAGGGGGTGATAGTAACAAGGCCATCGAACACTTTACATACACAACCTACACACTAAAAGGCTCATCAGGTTACGATAAGCTTGAAAAAAGCTTATGCACCCCGTTGGGCTGCTACCACACAAAAAAAAATACCATTTGTTCAAAAATCAGTGTTTATGATTCATCAAAAATATTTGATTAAAAATAATTAGGGGGTTGTGTTTATAGAAGCGAGTATACGTTTCTTCGCTGTATAATAGCCTCTATTGCCTTACAAATACAAAATAAGGATAACTGACGAGGCTGGAAGGGGAGAAAACCTATGTCAAAAGAATTTATAAACCACATTGACTAAAAAGTATGCAGATTCACATACTGCATGGTAACATACAATATTGGAATAAGGTGTTCTGTCTTATTAAGAATGAGTATAGAGAACTTACGAGAAGGGAAAATTTAAAAATATCATAATCGCGGATTAGATTTGGCTGAAAATTCAGATAGAATACGAAAAATAAGACATGCGAGCAGTTCACTGGCGATTGTTTGATTATTTAACAATTTAAAAGATAAAGTTAGAACAACTTTCTCGTCGTACGTCGTACTTCATGTGATGTTGCAGAAAATTCGGCAAGTAGGGCGTTATAGGAAAATGCTCTACACGAATAAGTGTTTATATCTTTTATACCAAAGTATTTTAGAAAACTTTGAACTTTTTCAAACATACTTGTCTACGTATGAAAGATTACCATAAGACGGATGCGTAATCGAGTTGTGAACACGTGAATATAAAAAAAGGGATCTTGTAGGGGATGTATTAACATACGATGGACTATTATGAAGTACAAATCCTAACATTCAGCTAGCAGACGCTGCAATAACTTACATGGCCATTAACATTAAAACATGGTCGAAGTATACACCAAATCGTACATGCCAACACTTCGTGTTATTATATTCGAAACCAAAATATAATAATAAACATATTTGTTGTCTTTTCATTGTGAGTGATGCAACTCTATACTTAGTTACATTTAAGTTTAATCTATTTGAAAAACACAATTAGCAATAGATGTTAAATTCGCTTGTAGTCCATTCAACAAGCTTTAAGGCGTTGCTACTAAAACCAAAATCCGGGAATTTTCTCAAAATAATGAGATATGTACAATAATATGATTTATTTACTTTTAAAAGCTTTGATAAATAAAGTAGCAGTTAAACAATTTGCAATTAAATATGTAAAGTTAATAGCTATTGTTAGATTGTTTCGTTAATATACAAATTAAACGGATTTCATCGATTAGTGATAAATATCATTATTAATACCTCTAGTATATTACAAAATGTATTTTTAGATCGTGTCTCCAACAGAGAGAAAACAGTGTTATCTACAACCAATTTTCAAAAATGTCTAGTAGATGGGTGTCATACATCATCACTATTTTTATAATGAAAGCTACTTAAGAGGCTACTTCCCTTCTTAAGTAGTTGTCAAAGGTAATTGGCTGGTATTCGGAAAATGTTAGTAATGAGTGTAATTTTTCTAAGGAGAACACCGAGGGTATACCGCCGTTTTATGTCTATACATAAAGTATGATATACCGCCATTACAATCCAGACACTGGTTGTAAGTACTGCCGTTATATTACCGTGTGCATTTACATCTCCCCTTTTGGTGGATTCATCGCAATGATATTCGGGTATGGTGGCAATAAACACTGCGTACATACGTACGCGGAGGTTAGCGTAAATTATTAAACACGGGAAATGCTACGTGTGTGGCGTTTTTGAAACTATATTTCGTAATGGCGCTAAGTTTAAAACGTAATTTATGTCCAGGGCGGGTCAGGTTTAATGGTAGGAATTAGTGCAGCCACCTATTCGATTGCCGTATATAAATATCTTCAATATATTCTGTGATGGCATCGTCATGAAGCATTTGACCCTCAGTACTCGTCCGTTTGAGAGCGGTAATTTGATAATTATCAGATACGTAAGGTTTTATTATACGTTATATAGATATCAACCTAATATAGAAATGAAAGAGATTAATAGGTTTAGCATTTGATAGTGTGATATCGAAGCTTCTTTCTTATAATGTACATATATAGAGGTACATAACCACATAATAATTTTTCACTATCAAAAAAAACAACAGTGCCATATTTCTAAGTTAACTGCGAGTTAAAAACGAAACAGGATATCTTTATTGGTGATGGTGTTAAGGCTTTGTTTGATGCTATTGTAACCATTAGCATAAAATTAACACAGCCAGTATTGTATTTGGTGAATGTCGTGGAACGTTGGGAAGTATCCTGTTTTTTCTCTTTTTTCCCAGGAAAGACTTAGTAATTACCAAAGCACTAATGCAGATCTTGTCCAAGTTTTACAGGCGCATTAGGATCTGCACCAACAGCAATAATGAAGATCTTGTTCGATGCCAGTTAACTAACGAAGGCACAACAATCAGGACAGTTTATATCTTGTCGGTTCAAGAACAAGCGTATATTCTTCTTTAAAAAGAATCGTATCCATGAGGGACAAAGGTCACCATTTGGCAAGTGAATCGATCCATGGCGTCTCCCAAACGACTTTAAAATTATAAGCGGAACTCTCCAACCGTTTGAATCTGTTTCTCGACTGCTAGACAGCTTCATATTTAGTAAAAATATGCGGCTGATCGTAACAACGGAGATTTTGGTAATGAAGATGAGCTCAGTCTCCTATTCGACCACCTAAGTCGGCTATTTATGAAAACCTTTCTTGATAATACGGAGTGAAATTAATTCTTGCGGTTTCGTTAAAGTCACTTTGACATCTGTTAACAAATAGATAACATTAAGATACCCGAGGCTGTCCGGAAGGGACTTCTCGTATTGTTTTTAAGATTCTAAATGGATATTGCCATCTAGAGAATCTCCTGTACAAGATGGGGTTAATTAAATATCTGTCATGCAGGAGCTATCCAACAGGAAGACTGCTAAGCTATGCCAGGCTAGTGGATTAGTTGGCGTACTATAAGACTCCTCGATATAAGGAAGATGTATTTTAGCCTGTCATTTAGAAAGCTGTGACATAAACCAGGTACTGTTTTCCAGGACATCCCAGGAACAGCTCTTGGACAATTACCGAGAGATGGCGTGCTCGAGAAGTACTTTGTGTAACTGCACATGTATATTCCCACAGGCTTATCACAATATATATCACAGAATACATATTTCTCTCATTGCATTGCATTTGCCGTTAATGGTTCCATCAGTACCATAAGAAAACTGTTTCATCATCTTTTTTTGGTTATTGTTCCAGACATTTTTGGATGTTTTCTGTTAAATTACATCATGGTAAGCCTGTACGAATCTTTACATGTGCAGCTTCCAAAGTACTTGAGCGCGTCATCTCGTTGTAGCCAAGAACTTCTCAACAAATGTCTAAGTGAACAATACTCGGTTTATGTCGCTGCTTTTTAAACAAGCAGGCATAAGTGTTTTTGCATTGGAGGGCGTTAAGGAATACCTAGCTCGTCGTTTCGAAATGTTGTGAAGCTAACTGTGAAGCAGCAGCGATAGAATGTAGAACTAAAGTAGTCTCGAAACCATATTGATGACGCCGAGTAGGCAGAAATATGTCCGTGGGAGATTGAGACTTGCATTGCCTTTGCCATAAGTGATTTCGTCGATACCATGAGGAAGTTACCTTAGTATTATTTGTAGAAAATATGCATACAGAAATAATAAAATAGTATAAAGATATAATGATAACATTTAAGCAAACCATGATACCTTTTACAAATATTTTATTGTACTATTACATCTATTGTACAAACCTATTTATCTGTAAGACTAATTTACTTTACATCGTATATCAATTTAAAGTTGTCGACCTAAATTGACTATACTCTCATCGTAAACTCATCTACTTGGTAAATACGTAATAACGACATTTCTGTGTACTTCAAGTCAAAGTAATACTCATTGCTTTTCTCAACATCTTTGTACTTCATACATATCGCCTACATTTATCAAACATGCGATTACAATATTCAAAATGTATCCGGCATATGATTGTTGGTTAGATTACCAAGAAAACATTTACCTATAGCATCTTGATGATGTAATTGACATTCATGTTAAAAAATTATTTGCTATCAATCAAAATCGATTTCATTCCAGGTACTCAGTATCGGTATCATCTACCACAAGTTGGTTGGTGCAATATTTATCAATTTATTTGACTTTGGCCTTTCCTTCCACATCTTCAAAGTTGATATCGATGTGCCAGCTGCGAAAAACACTAATGTTGTTTTACTTTATCGATTATAAAGATGTCTCTGTAGAATCTTCCATCTTCTGCTTAAGCAATCTATTGTCCATTCAAATGTATCGAATGTTCTAGTAAATGAAGAGTAATAACAAAAAGTCCCTCGATTTATTTACAAATATTTTTACAAAAATATTACAGAAAATTACTTAGTGATAGGTGTTTTGTCATGTTTGCTATGTAACTTGCTCCTTGAAACTTTGTCTTCCTCTCCTTTTCCGATAATATTCCAATTCTTTTCTTTCAAATGCCTCTGGTGCTTTTTCTTCTTGTTTGAGCTTACGTTCTCTTTAGGGTATTTGTTTGATTGTTTTTCTTTTATAGTTGAATACTTCATATGTGTTCCAAACGTTAGCCCGTTGTCTATGATTACGCCTAGGTATCTTTTTGGGGGTAATTTGCTTTCCCAGCACGGTAAACTCGATTTCAGCATGCTTACGTGGCTCCTTGAGAATAGATATTGCAGCTTTTCGGGAGCTATCTAACGTTCGTTCTGCTCCATCCACCCTACAATCCTTTCTGAGTATTCATTCTCTTTGAATATGAGATCCTGCGGGTCTTGTATCTTTATGAGTAATACTGGGTCATCCAGATAGGCACTCGTAGTGACTCCTTCCATTAGCTGCGTGCGAAATACCTGATCGTACGTAACATTCCAAAGGGTTGGCCCCAACACCGAACCCTGCGGTAGCCTAGCGGTTAGCCTTGCTGAAGAGCAAGACTCCTCTCATGCAGGAACAGTCCTTAACGATGTTAACAAGATACTCTGGTATCTTCCCTCTCTTCATCTCGACAATTATTCAGCTGCAAGATGCGGAAATAAATGCGTTCCTAATGCCTAACATTATCATCGTTAACCATTTCTTTGGAGACTTTTTTACTATTCTGGTAACTAGCTTAACTGCATAGATTGTTGACTTTCCTCCAACGAAGCCGAAGTGATTCTGCGACAGACCCTCTGTATGTATAATAATACTTCATCGCTGAGTCTTACTTGAAAAAGTATTCGATTCTCTTTAATATTTCGCTAATGGCAAGGGCTAACAGGGATGGTGTTAATGAATGAAGTTTGTGTCGCCCTGGCCAATTCTTACAAAATATGCAAATCCACATATGCATTAATAAAATCAAAAGGGTGCAAACTTTGTGTGTAGGTCTTTAATTATTTAGGATAACATCGCCATCGAATAAGAAATTATTAATTGTCCATGACTAGGTTCAAGTAAAAGTACGTAGTAAGTAGTAAGAAAGAAGTAAGTTGATTTCACCCTTTTCAGTACCAATCCACATATTTATATAGCGCTTCAGTGGCGTACAAATAAAAAAGTTCAATTGTATCAGTGAGTATTTGCTTAATTCTTTTTGGAGAGGTAGTATTTAATAGTTTATATTATCCAAGTATAAAGAAGCAATAATTTAAAGGTAGTGGCGCATAATACAGCTTCCTTTACTTTTAATAGTTAATTCGCTACTAAGAGTCATATATGTTTAAATAAACTCTCGGAACTTCCAAGAAATATTTATAGCTGATAGATAATAGCATTAGCATAAAGAAAACATTAAGAATAAAACACTGCTATGCGTGAGCACGCTAGTTACATTAAACGATTAACAATTTTTACTAACGACAATCGAACGGCGTTTGCCGACAGCTCGATGCACTGCAGTCGGCGGCATAAATCAATAAGATATACAAGGTGAAACCGGTGCATGTGTTATATAAATGTTATAATTATTATTATAGGAATTTTTGTGACCTCGTCAGTAACGGTAACGTGTATTGCATAGAATGAGTCGGGCGCTTGGGGCGATTTTTCAAACAGACCGCGGCTAACCAATTAAAGAAAAGACATAGCGACCATGAATTGGAATAAGAATTCTTTCCGCCAACGCTCTAATAAATTTATTTAAGTAATGCTAAAAGTATGTGCTTTGAATTTTAAACGAAATGAGAGGAAAATAGCAGGCGTATTTATAAAATAAAGCAGCATGCAATAAGAAGCAATTAATAGCACGACAAATTTAATTTGCATTCACATTCGTTCGATATAATTACGCTTTAAAAGTTTTGGTAATGTTCAGCATCAAACTACGAGGGGAATTCGATAATTACCTTATTATAATTAGCGCTAGAATTAAAATGCGTATAAGTAACTTTTAGCAGGGATCCTGTCACAGATGCTTCAGTTGGTTTATGAATGAATTTCGTTTCAATCGAACAACTTTTACGATTTATCAACAATGGAAGGAATCAACTATCGAAGTGATTAGATACTTGTTTTCGAAAAAGAAAACGAATGATGTGAAAAAAGTGAAATTCAGTGAAGTTTATGGAGATTCTGTAGTTTGGACCATAAAATATTGGCGGCTTAATTTAAATACGGTCTTACGAGTATTTTTGATGAAGAACGTTCAGGTCGTTCAAAAACCATATTTTTTCCTAATTTTGTTTCATTGTTTTTGTAGAAGTTAAAAGTTATCCCTCGTATTCCTCTATACAACCAATTAAGAGTGAATAATTTTGTAATTTGGAAAGAAAGTTTGGAAATTTCTAGCATTTTATCAAAATTCCTAAAGTTAGCAATGCAAATAAAAAAAAGCTTAAATAATATATAGCCAAACATTTTCTTTTCTTGTATCTCAGGTTTGCACTGGTTACCTACTACAAAATTCCTAATTATTTGTATTTTGATCTTGCGCCATTGGAAATACAATGAAGTCAAAGATAGATCATGTATGTTAAGTAAACAATCTTGTACGTTCTTTTCCTGTAAAAAAATCAAAGTCCCGTGAATTCCATCTCATATCTTGATATACAGCACTGTTCACGCCTTTACATAAATATTGAAAATGCATCGGAGATGCTCCCAACCGTATTCCCCGTTTCACATACTTACGTAGCAGCTTAAGTAGTTCGGTACGTGGCAATGGTACTAATGCGCAGCAAATACGCAAGCTGGATTCAGAAGGCCGAATCTATATACTGCAAAAAATTGCAACAATAAAGTTTCAAATTTACAGCGAGAAGTCGTGCAAGTTTTGGCTTGTTTGGATTTTAAGGTGTTCTTCGCTTAAATAAAAAAAAGAACTTTTAAAGCGTTTGTGTGTACTTGAAGAATTTTTCTGAAGAAAGTATCTAATATTCCAGTGAATTGTACAATATTTATTGACAACGGGTAATATTGCAACTATTATAATACCGGTACGTGGTGCATATCTCACAGCAAACGCCAAATTAAACTGTAAATTGAATATCATGCATGTGTTTACTATAGAATAATTAAATACGCATTATTATTTAATGCGCGTCTAATTTTCATGAGTCCTATTTATTAAAATTATTAAATTTGCAAGAGCCCACGTATTTTACTTTGCTATTAGTAAAATTACATATAAAATCGTAACGAAGTTGCCAAAGTTGATTTTACATATAATTTTACCGAAACCTTTTTTGAAGTGTTTACGCGTAAGGCAAGCTAACCTTTGACCAAATGCCCTATCCCTATTACTCTTAAAAATAGGAGCTTTTCAGCAATTCGAAGTGAGAGAGATAGCAGTACGTTTGATTAAAGGACTGCTATTATTCTTTCACCAAATCAGCCTGCAAACTCGTAAAGTTTCGGTTACATCTGAACTATTGAGTTATTTGATCTAAGCAATTGCATGCTTGCTTCGACATATGTAAGTTTAATACTAGCCTTAGGTTTCATTAAGTTGTTAAAGGCGCGATCAATACAGTCAATAGCAATTTTCTGTTGTTTCTTTTTCAATAATATATAATCCATGTTTACTCTCGTTGTTATACAGCTTTGTTTCTATTCTTGGTGCTTCCTATACTAGCTAACTCGAAATCAATGTAAGCGGCAGGTAATTACGCAAAGTAAATATGTAAATATACAAGAGCTGACCTGAATGTCGCTATTTGTCTAGTAAATCACCTTTTTATCAAAAATTATTCTAGGTCCAGAAGAGTACATTTTGTAGTTCTTTACATCAAATTAGGGTCACATATTATGTTTGGAGTAATGTATAAATATTATCGGTTTCATAGTGCTCTTCTTTTCCAAATCTATAGAACGTATGTACATATATATCTTCCACTTCAAAATTGATTTGTTCAAAGAAAAAAGATATAGGAAAAACATTAATGGTAATGTTCAAGCCTTTCGTGACCAGCCTCCTTAGCCGCTAATAGCAACTAATTCCATGTAACAGATGAATCTAATTTGTATTGAAGGAATGAGTCACAAGACACCGTTAAAGTGTTAATTTACATATGTTTACAAATAGATACCTTGTATTGGAAAATTATAAACAACCGCATTATGTTAATTGTACATAGAATAACTATATACACGGTCTATTGTAATCTTATAGCATATATGGAAGCAATTAATTAACAATAACCCTCAACACTTAAGCAATTAGACACTGTGTTTCACAGATAATAGAAATTAATTTATGCGTTTAATTAAGGATTATTAACATATTTACTTATGAATTAAACATACGCGTTTCTATTCTATGTTTGATATTTTCTTTCTTAGCTTTACTTGTTGGTCTCCCTCAACTATAATCAATAATCAAATAAAAAAGAAATTGAAAAAAAATGCGAAATTAAATGCGTCGGTTTTTACTAATCATGAAAATTCATAAAGATAATGTCCATTACTTTCGTATCCAATATTGTTTAACTACAGTTACCTATCTTTACAATATTGGGAGCTCGTTATTACATTCAATGTGATGTGATTGCTGGAGAATATCTAAGAAATCAATCATCCTAAAAATCGGCCCGGGTATTATAAGCTTACGCTAATAGCGGAAAAGGATGCTTATAATCATTTGCTCATGTTAGCTCATGTCAAAAATAGCATCAATGCAGTTGATAATAGATCTTCGAAGTTATAATTATTTTAAATCAATGGAAATATATTCTAAGATACCTATCAAGGTTTACTCTAACTGCATTAGATAAGCAGAATAGTTTCTACAATTTCCTATGACCGAATTTTTCATAAACTTTTCAGGTATTCCCAATTGCCACGGTATTAACATAGATGAAAAAAGAAATACTAGATATTTATGTAAATTTCATTTACCGTACAATGAAAGGAATAGCAGACTGTACTGATCCAGTGCAGTGGGAGGAAAGACTATCTCTCGTAGCAAACTAGGGCCGTTAGCAGCCTTTTTGGCGGGTGTAAAGTAATAAGGCTATACAACAGGTTTATAAATTATTGCGGGGCATGGAGGTGAAGCCTGCGTGCTTGCATTTTAATTCTTTGATATTCATTATTTAGTTTAAATGTTCCTGAACTAACAACTAACACTTTGGTTAGTATTCTAATTCTGACATCGTTCTATATTTTAAAAAAGGACTTCATTAACATTACTTTGTAAAGGATAATCAATAAGTATCCAATTATTTTCAATAAATTATAGCCTGAATATATATTTTTGGGAAAATACTCAAAAATCAAACACATTATTTAAAATTCAGAATTCCAAATTTACATTAATCCACAACATCGGAAATAATTGTCGTTAGGCCAAGCATTAAATGTATCAAATTAGATTGGCATTCCTGGGAAAACAAATAAACAAGACAGGAAAATAAATATATTTCAAATAATAGCCATTTTTTCGAAAAAGAAAAAAAACTATAGAGAATTTTAGTTTCAGAAAAGCAAAAGAAAGGAACTCGAAAGGATTTGGAAAAAAAAGATTTAGAACATTAACGTAAAAAGAGAGGCAAACGGGATTCTGAAACAACGCACTTACAAGTACATTAAAAGCATATTGAAACAATTTCTGTAGAAAGCGTTGAAAATAAAAACATTGGTTATCATTTAATTCCATTGTTTATCTAAAATATATCAATATAAACGCACTAAATTCCTGCGGTAGTTATACATCTAACACTTTACAATCCTCTTGAACGGTGCATACAATTCTCTAATCCAACTAGCGTTCTAGTATTCCTTCCTAGTTGCTACTACAAACCCTCTAGATGCAAATATACATTGGCAATTGTGCTAGACAATAAAAATGCGCGCCCGAAGTTTTATTGGATCAAAGACCATGCAGATATTGTACTTAAGGAAAAAATAGTAAACGATCTTGCTAAAAGAATCTGTAACGATGATAGGTATCCTCATATACGCCTATTACCATATCTTCCATTACTAGGTGGCGTTGGGAAATATTTCAGCGCTATTTTAGGAGATTAGTAACATAAATTGAGAGAGATAAACAACAATCTGAATAGGAAAGAAAAGCACTCGTAGCAATACTAATTGGCAGAAACAAGTCCGTTGACTTTCCCCTTCGCACATTGTTTTTGTTACGAGGGATTCCCAGTTAAATCAGCATTATTTTGGTAACTGTTTCTACACACTCGTTTCACGTGCCTTTACAATAGTTTGCATTAAATTCAGACACCGTACATCTGTATAGATTGGGCACACAGTTCAGGCAGTGATTAATGCCCAGTTCTACCTGGTTACTTCAACGTCCAATTAAACAAGCTAAAGTAGCTATGGTGGTGCTAATAGGGATGCCAAACAAGCGCAATCTTTATATGTTAACGGTCATCTCCAAGCACGCTTGGTTTACAATTTCTCGTTTTTACGCAATGATTTTTACGAATCAAATATTCCTTTTACTGCTGACGATGAATTCAAATTCAAACATCCGGTACGTTCTCTAATGTACATTTGATTAGGCGCTTTGAGTTTGAGGTTACTAGGTCCGATTGTTTTACCAAACCAATTACTAGGCGTTCTTCAGCGGCAACAAATAAGGTTCTAGCGCAATGGTGCTCTGACGTATTTTCTCCAATTGCCGTTAAAAAGCATTTACATGAAACTTTTGGGTAGGAATATGGGTAAGAAATACTGGAACTGTATCATACGTCTGAGAAATCGCTTGGTTTAGATTTCTGTGACTTCTTTCTTTCGGAAAATTTGAAAACTTTAATGTACTCCTCTAAATAACGCCGAACAAGTTGATCAAGGGTGTCACCGAATGGAGTGAAGTGGATCTGATTAGAGCTGTTGTCATTGCTGTTTACTAGGAAACTATATTGTTTATTTGTTGTTGTTTAGTTTGTTGTGGCGACAGAAATCTGCTGGCGGCGAATATCAGATCAATTAATCAAGTTTTTAAAAACTCACAAATAAAATTTGAATTTCAAATATTTTGAAGAGGTTTTCTCGCTAATAGTGAAGGTGGAATAGGCATTTTCTTGAAAATTATATGTATTTCCAAATAATCATTACATACGATCGGTGAAACAAACAAAATTTAATGCAATTTCTCTATTGAGAAGCTGTAACGCATGTAATTTTTGTAATTTTCGGTCAGTAACATTACTGATGCAATCAACTACTAGGTACTACTGTAATTTACAGTTAATTCATAGTGTGCACTTGAATGGTTCGTACAATCGTTGTATATTTATTGGGAACGCGTTACTTAAACGGTAAAAAATTTATAGTGGCTTAAAACGAACTAATTTTTCAGGATCCATAACTTACACAGTCGTGTTTAAGGTTAATAAATCAATTAATCCGTCCATTATATAAAATATCTCGGCGGTTAGCATTTTGTATATCTAATAAATTATGGGGCACAATGGTGTTATTGATAGCTGACAGGTCACGAAACTAGTCCATACTTTCCCTCGTAAATCACTGAAATCTTCACCAATGGTACTACTGTACTCATCAGCCTCTAATTTGTTTGGATGTGGTGTTTGTAATTAGAAAATCGTGGTATATTGTATTGTTTTTGCGTAGGGACAAATAGAGATGCTTAGAAAATGTTACGTTTTTCGGAAGTTATTTCGATGACATTGGGAGTCGTGAAATTCGGGAGGATCTCTAAAACGCTCTTTCGGCAACTTGGATTTTTATTTGAATTGATGAACGATCCTTTGCATGACATAAAAATTTAAACGACGACTAACTTCATTTATCGAAATTCCATTTTTTTTAATGTTTGGTAAAGTTGAGATTCTAAGACTTTAAAAGACATTTTACACCGTTTGCAACACTACACCGTAAAACTGGAGCATTTTAACAAAGACGAACTCAACGATTTTTAATTGTTGAATTTACATTTTTGAAATGCTAAAATTTATATTCCGGTCCGTAATCCGTTTTTACCACATCGTCCTTGTTGAATTTATAATAATCTCCAACCACCCACGCTACTAAGATAATAGGCCAGAAAAGGAATTTTCTTTCAAACATCGAACTTTCTACTTCCGGTACTTTCGATAGGTGGATAAACTGACTCACTAAATAAGATGTGTAGTTGACGCTAATGATAAGACGTTAGTTTGTAACATTATAACATATATGTATCTTGCAAACGACTACGCAAAAGTTATAAACAACGTAAAGGTGGCGCGTAACTAGAGTTAACTCTACCAAAATATACCTGTAGAATGCAATCTATGTACTTAGCTGCATCTCGTGCGTGATATGATACAATATGCAGCAACTGAATAAATCAATCCGGTCGGTAATTATCTCCTTTGAATCAAGGCATTTTACTACACACAAAATACATGCTTCGCCTAGCTCGTATGAGCCTGTGAAATACATTTCGGGGGGTATGTTCAACTGAGTGAACACTGCAACAGTCGCTTTCATCTCATTGATTAGTAACTATGATGGCTTTATTACCAGATCTTACCTATCCGGTAACCATCACACATTTTGCGGTTTAGAAACTATATGAAACTTGTTATTCCAAATGTTTGTTAATGAAGAAATTATAGCGGCGATACATTTTAACGCATTTTAAATATAAAAGGAGAATTTCTCCAGCTTTTGGACGAATTCGATTGCAAATGTGGTTACTATCAAGAGTTCTACTAAAATGTAGAATTTCATGGCCGCTCACAATAGAACTTATTGGTTGACAACGTTTTTATAAAATGATACAACACTTTGCGAATGCGTTGGATCCTCAGCATGTACAACGTGTGCGTATTGTATATTATTTGAAATAGGTATATCTTTGGCGCAAAATAGCGAGTTTCCATAAAGCTTTATGAAAACTCGCTCGAAATGTATCGGATGTGCTTCATAAAAGGAATTCATCTAGTATTCTGTTTTATGCTGAAAGCTCTGTAATAGTTTGATGTAACAAGCGATACATATATTTTTAGATATTTTATCCTAAGTAGAAAAAGGTGAACGTACATATATATTTTAATCAAACAAAACAAGTTACTTCTACTTCTATATATTCCTCACATATACTGGCCGCAATTGAAACCGTACCACCTAAACATTTTAGAGGCTATAATTGGCGTCCGATGATGTTCTAAATGTGTTCTATTAACGGAAGAACTGGCGATTTCGGAGGCTACAGAAGCAGCTATACATTATTTTCGGTCAAGAAATGCATATAATTAGTCGCGCTGTATGAGGATATTATCTTTTTGGAATGTTCCGTTCGCAATGGTCTACAAATGCTCCAGGACATCATGTGTGTAACTGAAACCATTGAGCTGCCAATAAAGTTATTCTTCGTTGACCCTTTCTCCAAATCTTCGAAGCATCCAAATCCTACCATGGTGGTCATGGTGCCATAAAGATAGTCGGCATTCTGCACTAAAAACACTTCTGAATTGCTTTAATCCAGCCATGCCGCTTTAATCCATGCGGAGCATAATTTAAGGTGGTGCATTTTTGGATCTTCTCCAGAAGACCAGTCGATGTCGGCTACTATTGAAGTACTATTACGCCCTCACCTGTAAATTGTCTTAAAATGTTTTCTGTTAGCATTCGTCAAATTTGGAGTACGGAAAACTACGGAAAGCTTGCTTTGAAAGTTGTGAACTCGGGATTCGAACCCGGTATCCTAATACTTACCCTATTCGTAATTTTAGCTGAAGAATGAGAAGAAGTACGCCTTATATAAGTAAATGTTTGTTTCTCGTTTTAGGATTCGTTTCAGGTTTCTCGTTTCTCGTTTGTCTAGGAGGATTACGTTGTATAGACGTATGTGCAATGACGAAATTATTTGTATATTGTTATATTAATAACACAGGATGGAAAGAAACCTATTCCTGTATCAGAAATTCCAGGCTGTATTCTCGGACTTGCCCATAACACAAGGAGGCATTCTGTGGCTTCCCTATATATAGTGGAATTGTTCGTCGGTTCTTAGTCAATTTTGTTCCAGTGTACAGCCTCTTTTCTTGTAGCAAAAGTCTTAGTGGGTAACAGTTTGTAATTCCAACATGTCTCAAAATTGTTCGAGTATCAAGTCATTATCTTCAAGTTTTTCAAATTTAAAAGCATCTACTGTTGCTTCGTCAGCTGAAAGTTTCTCTGCCGAGATCGCAACGCGATAAATATCATGACGATTTTGCCAACGATGGAGCCATCCTCGATACCCCGTAAAATATTCACTCTCTCATGTCAACTTTCTATGCATAACATTATTGCCTTTTCTTTAGTAATAAGGCCATGCAGTGGAACTTCTTTTATATATTTAAATGCTTCCTTCCCTTCCACTGTCACACTCTTAAATGGTTTTGTAAGTCTTTCCTATTTTGTCTCCAGTCTTTGATAGTCAATGAGTCATGGCCCCTAGTTCAGTAGAGACCTTGTGAAGAGATTCATTTTTGTCAAGACGTTCCAGCACTTTTAACTAACTTCTACTCCAATATACGGACAATACGTTTTCGTTTCAGTGCCGCCATGATAAGGTGAATTTACAACGTTAATAATCTTATTAGAAATTAATATTACCGCAGTCACGTTAATAACTATGAACTACACATAGCAACTTGAGCTACTGGCTGAAACAAAAATATACAAAACATCCATTCATTCGCAGATAAATTGGAACACTCACGATCGCTTAATAAAACGCAAAAAGGCGTCGGCAAGCATGTGGAGTTGGGTAATACGGAGAGTCGGTTAATCAGAGGTCGAATAATTCCAAATTTATTGTATAAGGTTGTGTATAATAATTTTTGAGTTCTATCTTACCTATTTGAGCTAAAGCTGAACTGAATATTACATGTAACATTACAAAATGTAACTGTAACAAATATTGAATATGAAGTTTAATATTGGTTTTGCAACAAAGCGATACGCATTTAAATGCAAATGTTGGCACGTGCGTTTCCTCTTAAGGCACAAATGTGTAACTCATTAATTTTCTAATAATAGCAAAAAACATGTCCTACTTATGCAACTACATAACCTGCAAGATTGAATATTACATTACTGATTCATTTACATAAATGTATTTATTGCTACTTGAGATTGTGCATATATAAATGTATTGCATTATACCTCGCCTTACCGTGCCTTGTGGCGGTGTCAATATTGTCAAAAAGAACTAATTTTTATTTGCTAAACCGCTTGTATATTCTAAAAACCTTTAAAAAAGGAAAATAGCGATGGATGGTATGTAATTTACCGGTTAGTTTGCTATACATTCTTAGATTATTGCCTATACTCATTGCAATAGCTATGCTTACTTTTTCGTGCCACACGATTCCAATTAACGCAAAGTTTCCGCAGAGATGGGATACCACACGAAGTAATTGTTCCATCAAGGTCGATATAGTTTTATATAAGATACGCTCAAGAAAGGAGATACCTATTGATGACCTCGGAAGCGTGATCATTTGCTTTCTTCGCGGTTTACTTTAGATTTTATAGGTAAGCGTATCGTTAATGTATCACAATGCATCAAACAAGAACAGCATGATGCATCATCGATATTATTGTCTTACTCTTCCCTTCCATTACGTTGCGTTATTTGAAATGCAAACCAAAGAAAACAAACCAAAAAGGTAACACCAGACGCGATGGTAATCTGTTACATAAAAAGGGAACATTATAACAGCAAATATTTAGAAAAATTGCCACATCGGCGATGTTTCCGCAATCATTCCGCTTCGAAGAAGCTTTGCATCTCGATACAATTAATTGTGGGAACGCCAGACGAAAACTCATGTACAGCTAGGAATAACCGATTAAAATCTTTTCAAAATAAAAATTTTAAGGAAAAGTCGTGAAATAAAAGGTTGAATTAAAATTGCTAGTTGAGTAGACGACCAAAATTTCATCAACTTAATCAACAAAAAAGGTGCCCTTCACGGGAACTTTATGATTTTTCTGTTTCTTTTTATTGTGCGCCTCAGTAAGGGACACCTGGGTGATTGCTTTAACTTATGTTTAAAATAAGAAGAAAATCCTTATTTAAAACATAAGTTAAGGAAATTTATACCTTTCATAAGAAAGATGTGTAATTTACTTGATCTATTTTTTTTAATATCTAATTATATCAGGTAATGAAAGAACGGCGTATTAGAAAATAAAGACATTTGGAGCCCTGTAGGACGCTATTTCAGCGAGAGACTAATTTGAATAATACTTAACTTTTGGCGAGCCTGCGGTAATAATATTGTAACGTGTAAGCAGCCGCAGTGGCATAATCAAGTTTGCCACCTCGTACCACCGCAGATTACAATCTATAAAATTATATATTCAGGACATCAATTGTAATGAAAGAGAAAGATATAACGAGAGCAAACGAAGAAAGGCTGCTTTTTATGTATGCGTTAGAGGTAACGAGTTTATATGGCAAGACTGCTAACAATGGTTGGTAACTATGTTTCGGTGGATGGATATAAGAAACTGAACGCAGGGAATCTTGGAAATTAAACTAACTTACATTTTTAAGGTACAAGGATGGCGTGATAAATACTTGCGGTTAAGGAAGGCAATGCAATTATTTTGCACTTAGTAAATTTATTTCTCAACATGATCTCTTTGCGGCTCTATACACTTAGTTTAGCGATGTTCCAACTTTCCTAAGCCACCCAAATATTAGGAATTGAATCACGTCAAATCAAGGAACTGACTCCTTGATTTGAAGTGGAACTAGGTGGGGCCTGTTTAGTTCAGCGTCGAATCAGTCCAATAAATCATTCCGTGACTCTCCTCCTTCTCTAAATATTCAATCAAGATTATGACCTATTGAGTCTCAAAAAATCATCAGCATAACTTTTCCAGCTCATGGAATCATCCTCGGCATCTTATGTGCACGTTCCACTGGGAAAACCATTTCGCTGATTGACTGTTGGCTTCTGGCGTACAGTACATGTCTGATCTGCAGTTGCACAACTCTGTTCTGCTCTAAAATTTTGCCTGGAAGTCGACTAAAGAATGCTACTCACTTACTCACTTAACTAAGATTAATAACAAAGCCCTACAGTTGTGGAAAACGGCGAGTTTTCGATTAACTACCATGGCATGGACCAAACTCGGAATCCTTTAATTTGAACTAACTCTATCCGTAGAAACATAGGCTATAGGTTAACATTGTTTTTTTATCGACAATTGTTTACTTTGCTTTTGTATTTCGCAAAAGAAAATTGTTTTTGAGAAAAATGAGATGATGAGAAATGTACCGGACCCACTGAAATATCTTCGATCCTAGCGGGATTTGTACCCATAACGTCGGCGAATAATTCCACCTAATGAAATGCGGAGCCTCTTACTACCAGACCGTCGAACCGTTTATCACTAAAAAGTAGTACATTGTGGTCACAACTGATTACATTGGATAGTACATAACATCTTAAAATGTATACAAAGGACTAATTTTTATTTTATGCAACTTACGTATTTCATGCACTCGTATTTCATTTTATCCTGCATCCTGATGCTTTAGGGTAAAATTATAAAATTACAAAAGGGAAAATTTCATAATAATTTGGATGAATGTTACCTCTTCAGTGGAGGCAAAATTCCCTCAATTCTTATAGCGTACGTACTGTAATATGTAAATTTACTACGAAATTATATCACTAAGAATATATATTTAGTGTTCATTTGTCCAACAATTGCGATTTTTTGCGACTACGGCGAAACCAAATTTAAAAAGAATTTATTAATTTGATGTTTCTTAAGTACTAGTGCTGAATAAGTAAGCGAAATTTGCTCTTATCTTACCGACAAGTATCTACAAGGCTTATCTTCATGATTTTCGTCTAAATTTAGAAATGGTCGAGATATTTATACCTTTTAATGAGAAGCCATGAAACGAGTTTAATTGTACGCTATGCACTTCCACAAATTTGAGAAAATTTTCTTCTCAAAGAAGGCCTGATTTTGCGAGTAGTTCATACAAGGGAAACTGAAATTCGTTTATATTCCCGTTTAGCTGCGTTGTTTTCTATAGTTCAGTGAATGGGGATTATAACAACTATTTGTCGTTATATTCAGGCTTTAAAATGACCAGAAAAACATTAGTCAAATCATATGAAATATTGTATTAATTGCACGCCTTCATGCGAAGCAAATAGCTTTTGTATGCATAACTTTTATTGGGCGTAATACAGCGATATCAACTGAAGACGCGCCCTGATTGCGTGGTCAATTGCCTTACCGAACTTTATGGGGGTAAGATTATTTCCTCAAAACACATCTCATTTCTTAGTGGATCATCATTAAGCAGTCTAACACGGGGACGATGGACATTGTTAAAATCTTTTTAATTTTAATTAAAATGTAATGCTATTGATGCGTGCATTTTCGTCGATTCTATTGGTGTAAATAATAGCTATGTTGTTATATTAGAGTTGTGACGTTATCTTTGCGTCACTTTTAACATCACCGTCATTTAATTTTCAGCGCCGTCGACGAAAGCTTCCAGCGTACTATTACATCATGCTAACTATTTTTCAAACTAGTATCTACTTTGGATATCATTACCTTGCATAATTACGCTGTACATATCACTTAAAACAAGCATAATTTTACACACTACAAATTAGCGTTAAGAGACGCTGAAATATTCCTCCCAGGGGCGTACTATTACCTTCGGTAGTAAACTTGCGCGCGAGAAGAAGGGTCGTATATTTTGTGCGGAAAACTTTTCTCAATGTCTGCCTATATTGGCTTTTCTATGTACTTATATAATGTGAAATGCGACCATCTTATTAGTCTGTACTAAAGTTATGAAGGAGATATATATACTGCATCTGCTTAAAATAGTAAGTACGTGTGGACATCCGAGCATTATGGTACAACACTGAAGTTTATCTCCATTGTGTTATCTGATACTCAACATTTAATCTATTTGCGCTTGTGCAGTATATGTATTCTGTTGCCTTTCATAAAAAATGCTTGGATAAAACGACGATATAAGCAAGTCTTCATTAAATAATTAAGTAATCCACACAAGTATTTTTGTGGTATTTACCCAAAAAGCTCGTGCAATAACACAAAATTATTTACATCGTATGAACATTAGATACAGGTAACGTATTCTACGAAATTCACCAATTATAAGTTACGATAATTATAGATAACTTCAATTTAGTTCCATACACAATTTCACTAAAGTTTTCGTTTCAAAATTAAAACTTCCTAAGCATTTGTATCCACTCTAATTTGATAATTCGATGTCTAGACGCATGCTACATCCGTTTAGACATTCAGTAACATACTCCAACGAAATCGACGCACGCTTTCTGTTCTCTAAATGATAATTCACATGCTCGCAGGAATACTTCTTCTGTTCCAGACAGAGTAGAGTACGTTTTAATATTTAAATGGAGTTAGAACCTGCCATCATCCTTGTTCGCTCTGTTGCTTCTAGCAACCGAATTTTCCTACATACATTTTTTACGTCTGGTCTTGTGTACACATAGCAAACAACGAACACATCGGCGTATGCACGCATGCATAAAAGGATTGCTCTACCTTTCCCAGGTGGCTTCGAGTTAATTTGTTTCCGGAGAGTGCACGTTTCGCCGACGGAACAGAATTTGTTTAGGAAATCTTGCTAAGGTTATTATATGATATGCAATTTCATTACTTTATATACAAACTTAACCTGCAATGATATCGGGGTATTCATTTTAACTTTAATTGATCCGCCATTATAATTTCTAGCTTCCTGAACTGGCATAAAAGGATAATTTTCTATGAAATAAAATTAGTTGGCTTATTTTACAGTCAAACCTATCTGTTGACATGTTTAAGGGACACTACCATCAGAGACCTTAAATGAATACAAACAGAGTCATCTAAACCAAAGCCTTTCAAAATCTAAAGACATTAGAAAGTCCTTGGATAATTTCATAGAAACAAATACAATCGCATTTATAAATGTAGGAATCAATAACAATTTGGATCGACAAGCAAATGACTTTCATTGTGTACATAAGAAGAAGATTTTATCACCTAGAGAACACATTCATATTTCTCGCAAAACTCATTTTGTTATGAGGAACTTTTCAATGAAGTAAGAGAAAATATTTTATTACAGTAATTACAAGAAGTTTCATTAATGTTGCTCAATAACACAATCCCCTTGTTACATTTAATAAACCAGGCTTTCACATGAATGAAAGCTTCATAGTGATGCTACTAAAACAGCTTTTACTGCAGAAGGCGGGTTCGTCCAGTAGAGTCTAGAATTGTAGTCGCCAGATTTTATTTTTACTTTTATAAATACGTATCCGCAGATACATATGCACCTATGTGTATGCATGAACACACAGTTGTTTCTTCCAATAATGATAACTTGTATTTACAAGTTTACGTTATTGTCTTCCAATAACGTTAACTTGTATTTATAAATTAACGTTATTAGAGGCAATACAATCGTTAATGAGTAAATTCCATTAAAATATTGTAATAACTTTATCGTCGTGAAACATGCGAAACTTCGCAAAACGTAGTGCTTGAATGAACAAATATTTAATAAATTTATTCAGCAAAATTCACCGTCTTTAAACTCTCGATGCTCTCATTGTGCAAATATTTTGTTTCTTATAAATAATTTTTTCAATAATTGTGTCGGCTAATCGTTTGATATTCATCCAAACCAAAGAGGATTTCTTTATCTCCTCGCCAAGGTATGATTTTTGAAAGATCTCTGGTACGTTTACAGATTTTGTTCCTTTTTTATACTTAGGAATGCTGCCTATTCAAGATCAGATCACCAAATACAACTTTCGTCTCTGTTATCTATATATTATTTTAGGTTTTATTCTTCCATTACACTTAGATGACACGGCAAAAAAATACAAAATAAAACAAAAGTTAAGCGTATAAGGTGCATATCCCTATTCTAGGATGATTCTCTTATACACTGCTTGGATCACATTTCACCGACAAAAGGTGCGTATATGTAAGGACATCCTATAACTTTTGCAGGTCCTCATTATTACCCGGTAATTCTTATTGGGCTCGAAATGTGATTACAGCCGGTCCAAAACCCGAAACATCCAAACATTAGGTCGCAGGCTGTTACCTAGTTCTACCACCTACTTGAATAAGGGGTTTTCTCCAGCTTTTGTTCTCGCTTAGGTGTTGTTCGAGAGGGACCGAAGATATTCTCATAACGATAAAGTTTGCATGCCTCTTCTGGGGTCTTCGTTGCGAACAAACCATTACGTGTCGGCCAGGTGTAACAACTTGGCCAATATCTCCAATATCTCCAGGTTGTTCAACTGATGTTTCGCTATTGTAGAGCGTCCTTTTGACAGTATGTTGGTTGTTCTTACGAGCCGCATCCGTTGGTGTATATAGGTTGCGAATCGGAAAGAAAATCTGTCACCACGTCACAAATGACGTGGTGTCTTTAGGTTAACTTCTTATCCAGCATCAGCCCTAGTTACTTAACCGACGTGTTGTATCGCAAACTCCGTCGGTGAAGACGTTGTGTTCGTCAAGTTTCAGTTTCATATATATTCAAATTAGAATACATCGCGATCGGAAAAAAAAATATGTACTAATGTCCGATGTCCCAGTGAGTTACATTCGTATTCTAGAAAAGTTATAGTCTACCTTGTGCTGTATTATAACTACAATAAATATTAAGTAGGTGTATGCACTTATTTATTATTACTTTGCGGTAATCCGAAGTATAACTTGCTGTACTAACTTCGCATTTGTAGTATTGCAAGACGAAACGATAACCATAAATATTACATGCGAACTGATATATTACGCATTTCACTGATATGAAACCGGTAGGTAGCCTTGGTAGAAACGTAGCTGTCATCATCAGTTTTGTTGTCATGAACGCTGCTAAGGATATACGACAAGTTCGCCGGGAAATATGTTAAATACGTTTATGTAACGAATAGTTACACGTCCATAATTTAAGGTAACGCGATACTTATTTGTGGGATATTCGTAGCAATACGGAGACAAACTTTATCGATATGATTTTTTCATGTTCATATCGGGCAAACTCGATTAGAATCACGACGTTCCTTTCACGAAACATCAGTCCATGTGAATGGATTAGGGGAGCGCGCAGTGTAATTACAAGTACATTGTTTGAATTTCAGCGATCTTATTGTACTTGTGCAGGTATACGTATAGAAGTCTTTAGATGTTGCACAGCATACCTGCCTGCTGACTCCTATTAGAACGCTCCATGCCTTCATTTGAATTTCATAACGGATTAATTTAGTGTCCTTGTTTCGATTCAGAGTAATGTCGCATTCATCATACAATGTGATCTCATTTCAACCGATTATGTGCATAGCGAGTTATATGTACTATTGTATGCAAGTGTACACTTGTGTATGCGCGTTATATGGCTAGTATGTGAGGGCACCACCATAGTGCTATACGCTAGCAACGTACATGTATATGTTGAACGTTGGAAAGAATGAATGCCAACGTCGAACGTACATGAAAGAGATATATATCATTTGGAATCTGATCGTACGCGTGAATGAACAAGCAATAGCTAAAGGAGTAGTTGTTTGTGTGTTCGTTTTGGAGAAAACAGTTTATTGAATAACATGCGTATCCAATACCTGTTCGGAAATTCGTTAAAATTTAATATATAGATTTGATCTAATAGATAAATAATTAAGTTAAGTGATTGTCGCACAAGTTCCTGTCTTTAATTTCAACGCTCTTTACATTAATATAAATTAATAATTTACACAAAAATGGTTTTGTAGCTGTAATAGCTGAGTTGTGCTTGTATTTATTTTAAACTTTTTCGTGAAATCCTGTTTTCCTCCCCTCTTATATTAATATTCCAAACCCTCCCTGTTTGTTATCTTTTGCTTCTCGAGTTAATGTTCTTTATTTTATAAAATGAAATAAAGAACATTAAATGAATAAGATACTTTTATGATGAAATTACATTTCCAAATAGTTCTTTCGAGGGTACATACGTCTGTCCAGTTGGTTATTCGTTGTTAATGCGAATTCTGCGAATGTTTAGTTCGATTTCGAATTAAACGTTTCGAATATTGAAATTAAATAATAAGAAGTAACCAATCAAAGTACAAATGCACCCACTTCACCTGAATATATCTACTTAAAATATTGACAAAATGGCTTGTCTGAAAATAATTTTAAATGAAAGGCTACAATGAAAAAAGGTCCAATTCACACAAAATAGTCACATGAGGATGAAGGATTGAAATACGAGTTGAAGCTAAATTTTCTATAATTCGCTGTTAAAGAGTGGTCATTGAAACTTTAAACGTGAATCACGAAGAATAATAATTTTAGAATTTAGAAAAGATTGTGTAACAAGATGCACAATTCAGCTTTATATATATTTAATCAAGTCTTCAGATACCCTCATATTCTTGAAGCCTTTCACCTTCACCAAACGTTCAGGAAGTGTATTCAAACTAAGCTTCATACTTTTGTAAATAACGGTAAATGAATGACGGGCATGCCTACTCTAGTAAAGAATAAGAGGTATGGTTTGAAGGTTGTTACAAATTTTTCCAGTCCACGTAATAATTTTGTATAAGCAATTTCGCAATGGTCTTCAAAATATGCCTCTATTACAGTGTTATCTTCAATTTATACCTATCTTATCCGAAGATTTTCCGTATCGATTAAATACCTTTTCCAAGTACTTGTGTTTGCTTTTGGAGTTTTAAGAAAGCTGAAGTGGACAACTAACAAACATGAACATTGTCCTCTCCTGACTGTTTGTAAGAAACAATCATTATTTGTTGGATAGACCAAATTGTATCCAATCCGTTTCTGGAGATCCAAGCTTTCTTCTTATTGTTGAAGTTTCACTTAGAATTTTCGCACAATAAATATGGATAGAGCATAGAACGTTTCCGATAATCTTTAGAAAGTACATGTAGACTGATCTAATTAAAGGGAAATTATGCTACTACTTTGGCATTGCTATCGTTTCTTACTCTCTATGAACTTACACAATTTTAAAGAATCGATGGTGACTCTGTGCAAGCTATTTATCATAAGGTGGAAGGTCCCGTCTCTCGAAAATTCTTTGTTCGGTTAAAAATTCCTGCTATCAGTTCTATGCATCAGAGGAAGCACATCATCAAACAAAAAATGTTGAAGTAGTAAACCGCTCATTAAAAACGACTGACAACTTTCAGTATGGTCAACCAATGGTTGTCTTCGCTGATTTATTTCTTTTAATTATTTTTGTAACGGTATCAGCATTTTCTGCGGTGGCGTAGCTTTCTCCGATGGTGAACTTCTTTCACCTTCAAAGTTGGTAAGCGGTAGCGAAAGGCTTTCTCTTTGAAGAGTCAATCAAAATTTTACTTATATTCGTAACCGCTTAAATTTTGCTCAAATAATAATAAACCATGATTTGAAAATGCCTCTGTTTGTTTTACCTACGTTAACACCCAAGAAAAAAAAAAACAAGTAAAAACTTCGTTCTTAGCTAATGCGAATGCTATTAAGATTTATATACTTTTGCATGTGTCTAGAGTAATTCTCAAGAAATATACCTTTCTGAAGGTGGCATCTCAAAAATATTGTTTTCGAAAGCTTCAGCACTTTCTTGAGTGTGAAGGTCCCCCACCCACTTCTGATTTCGCATTTTCGAAAACAAAAACAAAAAGAAAAGAAGGTCAATAGATAACAAATTAGTTTGGCATTAGTTCCACGGCAAACTATTCAACCGAATTTTTTTTGTGCCGCCGAATTTTGTGCTGTGCTGTCCTGTGCTTGAACAACACTAATAAAATGTAAAGTCGTACGATTAAATCTCAACGGCCCCATAGTGGTCGTTTATAAAAACTTGAGGAGCTAACTTCCCACAAAAATTGACGAATAAAACGTGGGCTTGCTTTGAATGTTTACGTGCCGTAAGCGCTTACACTCAAAATTGCTATTTGTTGTCGTTTCCTTTGAACATTATGTGCTCATATGAATACCCACAGAGGTGTTCACTTTCCGTTGTAAGCGTGCAAATAACCAACAGAATTACTGACAAATGTGAATATGACGAACAGAGGGGAAATTGTTATTCACTTTGGTACCGGACGGCGGTGAAACAAGCGTCTCTTAGCTAAAGTTATAGCTTGACATAGGGGTTATAACTAAATTTATTAGCGTTCGCATCCCTAAAAGAAACGGGCAAACTTACGTTTACAAGCGCTTAAAGCGTGCAAGCGCCCAAATTAAAAGCAGCTAAAAAACTGGTCTAAATAGTAGTGTACTTTCTATTTCTCATGATCTACACGTTTTTTTAATTCTCATAAATAATAATAATGTCGGTTTGATCCTCGTAACCATTTCACAGCTCGGTGCCTTGAGAATACAATTTTCATATAACGTAAAATAAATCGATCTGATTTATTAATTTACTTATTTTTTTTAGATTCACGTAGTGCGCGTTGCGTATAGTGCTGTACTAATTAATTTGATTTGTAATGTATTTTAATTTCTTGCAATAACGTTCCCGTGATATGTTAGAAGTATTAATCATTATAAGAGGGTCGAGTATATAAGGACAAGAATTAATCATTATAAGAGGGTTGAGTGTATAAAGAAGTATTCATTAAATAAATGGGAGCACGTCTAATAAATGCTCTCCACTTTCATGTACAGAATACCATCATCATAAATTTTTAACATCTATTTAAATTTCTGGATGAATCTGTGTTGAAGCGAATAAATAATTGAAAAACGGATAAAAACATTGGAAGGGAATTATATAAACGAAATATTCTTTATTTGTCGGTTTATCGCATATATTCTGTTCAATATCGCTCGTGGTTTAAAATTACCAAAAATGTTTGCATGGCAGATAATAATGCGGACGTGTACGTCCAGAACGTAAATTTGCAGGCATATTTTTGTGAGCCACGGATGACCCAAATGATTATGTCGTTACTTCCTCATCAATTACTTCACATATATCAATTTTTTTAATCAATTGTAGCGATACTAACGAAAAATAGTTTTGCAGATACGTCATCATAACGGCGCGTATTGATACAATTTTGATAACTGGCTAAAGGACCAACAACAGGTTCAGTCCATTATCAGCACGTACTGACGCGTTACCCGCCGCGAAGTTATGACATCCCCGTTGACAACTCATCAGCGATTTATCATTGGTAATTACCGAACAACAATTACGCGCGACAAAATGGTCCACCGAAATAAAAAATCACCGCGAAAATGATTTACAGTTGAAATATTGCGATTGTAGCGGCTGTGTACGTATATACGGTAGTTATGGTAATTTACTAATTACACTGTGCTAATAACAAATACCTATACCGTTAGCATTCGCCGCATTGAGAATTATTTACGAACAGTGTCCCGGTGGTATCATATTGGAGGATATTTGTATACGTTAATTACATGCAACATTTAATATTATTTTTGTGTCTACAGGTGGAAGCGTAAATATGGAGTAATAACGCTGTGTCTGACGTAGTTTAAACTATTTATTCAATGTTTGCAGTATTAAACAGGCACTTTTTGACAATCCAAACAGGTTGCTAATCCGATGACAAGAAAATGAATTTTCTCTCCAGTAAAAGCAGAGTTAGTTGCAACCTTACGAAGAGTCAGTGATAATATTTTGATGAAGTACCATGCTTTCTTATTAGATTTGCTTCAAACTATGTCGTTGATCCTTTAACCTTTTGTCTTTACAAAACTATTTAGTTAATCGTTTCTAGCTAACAAAACATAATTTTTATTCCCAATTCGGTCCAGGAAAATCTACAGTTATCCGCAGCTCGAGCAATTTATGAAGACAACAAAAGGCAACGCGTTGTATTTTCCCATTTATCACAGACTATTATATTAGATGTTGTCGATCATCAAGTAAGCTGGAAAAGGTAAGATTGTTAGAACAGTCGTCGATAATACTGCGAGATATTTTATTCCGAAGTAATAGAACTAAGCTGTGGTGTTCTTCAATGCTCAATTTTGGCTCCAGCTCACTTCTTAATTTATGTTAATACTCCCTGTTCAGCGCCAACATAGGTCACAACCTATATTGCTTCCCCCAGGGTGGGAAAAGTAAACTTCATGTCACTTCGAAAAAGATGATGATGTGATCATTTAAGGTGTGAAACGTACCTCAAGTGATCCTGCGATTAGAAGGCGAGTGATCAATAGGTTCTTTCACCATCCGAGTTCGCAGAATTCTCAGCTTTCGTCCAAGTCTCAGTTAACATCTCGTGAAGTTGTTGCGTCACCTTGGTATTTGGAGATTCTAATGGAGTTAGCTGTTCCTTGTATACCATGCCAACGATGCTAGCATCCTTATATTCTTTATTATCTCCGGTTTATGAAGGTGTGATGTCGTTGCTGTCGATCATGCCGTACGTGCGCCCTTATATTATTAATTGTTTAACTTCTTAAGAAAGCATTTTTGGACACGTGTTTGTAAGAACTTTTTTTACAGTTTTATTCCATACATCACGTTGATAAAGTTTAGCTAAGCAATTAAGATACACCCTGTATACGTAAATACATGCACATGCCTGCCTCTAGCGTTACTACTAATTTCGGTCTAAGGATCTGTAACAAATTGTCAAATGTTGGTGCCCTTACAAAGTTATTACACGCGCGCAGTTTATTAAATTAGCTTCGTTACTGCATAAAAAAAAAGTAATACGCTTTTGATTATAGTAGCTGACGATTCAATTCAGAGGTCTAACGCGCGCGGCTCATATGTAATTTCCCACTTGACTTTCGAGTTCACCGAAGCAGAACAAATAATTCAAATTGTTTATGGTGGAACGACTTTTTGTTTTTCAGTGTCACAAAGCGGGAGTACCGTAGCATGTACAGTTGACTGGTGTTTCGATAATGATATGATCATACACGCTACGTGAAAAGAGGTATTAGAATTACTATTAGTCGCTTAGTTACAATTTGCACGGGTAACTTTTTGGAAAAGCGTAACTTTTAATTTTGCTGCAAAAAAATGCCTAGCGAATCACTTCGGGAATTAAAGTTTAAATGCTTTTAATGGAACGCGGAATTTGAACGTATCAATTCAATACGTTTTAAGATGATGTTTTAGGGGAACATAAGAGTATAAACTGTAGCAATTAATCGAATATTATTTCGTAGGTTACAATTTGATAGCAAATCCTCGAAACGAATATACTTTATATTCGTAATTTACCTAGCATCTTGCTTAACTTACTTCTACTTTTTTACCATGTAAGTAAAGCCAGATGAAATGAAGCATCTATTCATCGTCATCAATAAAGCGTCCAAACGATGTGCCCGAGCATTGGCGTTGCGTGGAGAGTTTACCAGAATAACAGTGCGCTTATTTAAAAATAAATATATTGAATCACTTTACAAAACGTTAAGAAAAAACATAAATAACTTACCTAACATGTTTACATTGTTGCAGAAATATCCGGATGTGCGCGATGAAGTAATTGCACCATCATATATGTTTCTGTATTAGTCTCGGAAAGGTTCGTACGTAGCGACGTAAATAAATGCTTATATGCTGAAAAGGATTGTTCGACGTTGAGAGATGTTATATTTGCATAGTTAAAGTGCTCTTTGTATCTGTACAACGTATCTTCAGTATTGGTAAAAAGTTGCCGTAATTTTGTAAAATCTACATTTTTATCTAATACACTATTAAATTTTTCACGAACACAAACACTTTTTTCATCATCAAGGATATGCAGCGCTAATTCTACGTGGTCAATAATTGCTAATGAGTCCGATAAGGACAGCGCACTGTTCTGTAACTTTTTTATTGCATCCACTATTGGAACGTAACTGTCGTAAATAATTTTTAAATTTGCTGCAACTTGAGGATTTTTAAATTGAACCTGACTGAGCCTTATTGCAGCCGCTTCTTTGCCGTCTAGTTGTAAAACTACTGATTTAATTTTTTCAAAATGTTTATAATAATAGAATGCTGCTTCTAACCACGTACCCCATCGTATAAGAATTGGTTGCGGCGGCTCGGGTATGTCAGGACACTGCGAATGAAATAGGCGAATACGTTTCGGAGATTTAAGAAAAACCGCTTTCGTTTGTCCTATTAGTTCATCCACATCAGGATAACTTGTACGTATAATGTTTGTTACAAGGTGTAAAGCGTGAAGCAAACATGTGACGTGCAGCAGGTTTGGTTGAATCGTTTTGAGTAATTTTACTGTGGAACACATAACCGCGGCAGCATCGGTAACTAACATTAACAGTTGCTCCGGTAAAATTTCAAATTTGTGTAGTGTTTCTATTAATACACTACGTATCGCCGTGGCAGTACAATCTTGCATTTGTTTACAGGCTAGTAAATAAGGGTCAGAAGATCGTTGTGGGCTCAACGTCCTTACGACAATGGATAGGATGGACTGTTTTTTAATATCTGTAGTTTCGTCCATTGTCAACCAAAGGTATTTATTTTTCACCGTTTTTTTCGTAAAATTTACAATTCTTTCACGCACTGATGGTGCGTAATTTTGTAGCGTATTTTTAGATGGTAATTTCCACGTAGGATTGTATTTATTCCAAAACTGGCGAAACATTGGGTGTTGGACTTTATGTATTGCTATATTGGTCGCAATTAGCATCATTGTTAAATCAACCACAAATTCATTATATGATTTGCGTCTAATCTTTTTCAATTTATGTTTGTCACTATTTATATGTCTTTGACACTGACTCGCTTTCCAAGATAATAAAGTTGTTTCACAAACTAAACATTTCACTGCTTTACCGTCATATATTAAATCGGGAAACCGATGTATAAATTTATTTACTACGGTAGCAGACAACCGATTTGACGCATTATTTTTACGACCTCGCAACATTTTCAACGTATACTTTAACACGTTAGAACGGCAACTAAATGCATCGTTTATTTTTACTACTTATGCGAGAGCGGAGTTTACCCCACTCTGCTCTCGCATCGACGCTACTGGTCGAGCACATCGTTTGGACTCTTTAGTCATCAATAATCAAAGTGCATGTTTAAATACGGTAGTGATAAACCGATGGCTCGATAGACTATGTAAAAGCGCCTGTTCTGATTTTGATAGATCTAGGTGCTGTGCGTTCGAAACCCACCAAATTCAAATAGCAGATTTTTCAGAAGAGTTCAATACAATCACCATTCGTGAGGAGTAATTTACTACGCTTCACTTTTTTCATCAAAGCGGTCAAAGAGCACTTCACATACTCGTTACACACTAAAAGAAAAGTAAGATATGGCGAGAGTGTGCTGCTGAATACCGTAGCACATATAGACCATGTAGGCCCATTCCACTACCTTCCTTACGCGATATACCGAACTGCAGCGCTCAGCTAGCTATATACGGGCTCAAGTGGACGGTTACGTAATCAATCAAAAAAAAATCAAAGGTTCGCGATTGAACCAATGGCAATTTTTTCAATTGCCGAGGTGTGCATAGTTGCGCCCATCTTACGAACGCCGCCGTTCCGTAGCAAAGAGTATTTAATGCTGAAAACTGATCAAAACGATTTACTAGTTCATTTCTAATCCATTTTATCCTGTCTTAAACATGACGGCAAGTAACAACGGTATAGTACATAAACTTTATTATAAGCTTACAGTATAGCCAGCTTTTGAATCTTGTATTTATTGTTATTTACACATAAAAAAAACTTGTTCCTCGGGATGTATGTACTTCCCCAGCAGCTGGGAGATGTTGATTTAGAAGATGAAAATTTGAAAAACGCAATTGCTTGCTTTGAAAGTTGCATAAGCTTCTTCGACTTTTGTCGGATGGAAGACGTATATGCACTCCGGCAGAATTCTGTCTATACGTCTATAAGGTTCTATAAGGTCTATAAGGTCTATAAGGACCATTGATGGATTACAAAAACCAAATGCATTCGGTCACCGGTTGATAACGAGGACCATTCGTGTCCTCGAAACAGCCGTCCCGGAATAATTATTATATATTGCCATATAATAAATAAACTTGTGTGGTGCGGAGGTGTCGATACTTATGTGTTGTTTACCATACTACGCCACAGTCCTTGCTATCATTATTCATCTTCTTCCTACAATATCAACTAGCAAGAAGAGGTATAGACAGATCTCTTTTTATTTAGAAGAATTAAGTTGTGAAGCACGTGTAATGAATGCAATAAAGACTGGTTTAAGCCGAAACAACTTGCCTTATACTAATAAAGTTACCTTTGCACAATAACATACATATATCTAGCACAAATCCAGCCGATAAGGAATTCGTTGTCTGCATAGTCATATGACATTAAACTGGGTTATATTTTAATGTAAAATATGATTTGCAATACTACGGTTGTTAATATACGTCAACTCGGAATTTTCTGCATTCCTGGCTGCGTCTTCGACGTTATAAATCGAGTTAAAGTGGGAGCAGGTGTTTTCAGAATTGCTTTGTAAACCGTGCAATAATAAAAGAAAAACACTGCCACGTAATCAAGGAATTGGTCTGAAAGTGATTTGATTTTTATTTCACAACGTATTCCACCGAGAATTGGAGGCAACGATCAATGTATTGACAAGTTGATTTATGAAAAATCTGAAAAGTTAATTGAAAAGTAATAATATATACACACACTATGATTTTAGGTTAAAGTATGACATGTTAGCCTTTTCCCGAAATTCTTAAACTTAAAAATAATTGCTGCAATATTTAGGAGAGCGGCCATAGCATCTGCGATAATGTCGCGCAAATTGCAACCGTCCATAACTGCACCAGAGCATTATAAAGGTGCTACATTAGTTTTAAAGTTGTTTTTCAGACTTCTCGGGAATGTTTCTAGAGCGAAATGTAAGAAACGCGGCTAATTCGTTCTCGAACATTCGTTTACTCTTTATGTTTAGTTACTACTAAGTACAGCGCCACCTAAATCTAACGTAAAATTAATAAATTATTACAGGAAAATATGTATAAATATAAAAATATGACACTGTACAGTATGTCCTTTGTTTAGCAACGTTGTTAAGAGAAAACAATACCTTGGAGGACGTAGGAAAGAAACAACAAACTACAGTTAACTACTCTGTCTTTTATAGGTGACCTAATGACAATTTCATATTAACTACAATAAAACCTTTACTTTCTCCTTGTGGATATAACACCCGCTTGGTGCGAAATAATTCCTTCTGGGGAAACAAAATATTATCAGGTAATTTTTTTAAATACAACTCTTTGATGAGAGGCAGTGTCCTCTTTGATGCGATAATGATCAGAGAAGGCAAAAGCAAGTGAAATCACACCTTTTTTGCAGCAACTAGACAGACTCGTGTCTACTCGTTTCATAAGAAAGAGTTCGTGTTGCCTAATGGTTTCCCCGAGAATCGACAAATCTAGTCGCTGCAAAACAAGTATGATTTCACTCGCTGTTGTCCTCTCTAGTAATGCTGTTTAATTCTTCGTCCCACAACACGCCTAAAATAATAAAATTTGTGTTTCACACGTTTTAAATGAATTCTTGTGTTAAATATCCTCAATTTTTGTATTGAAATTCCAAAATAATTTTCGGCGATTAAAAGTCTGCTTTTCTTTATCTTGACAGGCTTGCTTACGATCCTAACAATTATTCTTAGAGGAAATCCTTAATATCTTACGGATATGTACGGGTAATCACATTTAAGTTCGGCACTATTTTTCCCGTAAGAACCAACATCCTCAAAAATGACTTCATAGTTCACGTCTTTGATCGCTAATAATACAATTAAAAAGTTTCTTTTCTTATTGAAATACTTTGGTTCGCTGTTTACCAATACATTTATAACTACTTGTCTCACAAATGCAGTTCGGAAAATTCAATTTTGTCCTAAAATTAATTTCTATGTTTACACAGCTTTGTTCTCCAATATCCAGCATAATTAAAAGTTTGAGAACCCTTCATAACAGATGACAAGATTGAAGAAGTGATGATATATCTTTTTTACTCTTTTCTTTATATTTTACTTTCATGATATTTCTTCGCAAGTGTGGTTATTAAATATGAATGTCTATAGCACATAGACTAATATTGAAATGGAAAATGAAATTGAAATATCGTTAAAGAGTTCCCAGCATAAGTTTTTAGAACACGAAACGAAACGGAGCAAGCGTTAGCTACGTTTCCATAATTAGAAAATATAGAAAACAAGAGAAATACTTCTAATTACTTCGTAGATGGAACTCTAAATGATATTTTTCACTCTACGTACAAGATAGTTGCAGCATTTCGACCGTATTACAAAAACCAAAATGTTTACTCTGGCTGCTACTAAAAATAACACTCCAAGTGCGTGCACCCGAACGTGGCCAGAATATTGGGCTACATGAAGATAGTACTTATTAGTTTCTAGAAAATTAGGCGTAGACTTAATCGTATTACCATGTCAAAACTTGTGGCGAATCATCCAGCGAGAAAATTTTCTCTTGAAGCGCTCAGTCTCAGCCTGTAACGATTTTAGTGCAGCTGTGGTGGAATGCTATCCATCGTAGACCATCGTTATGGACAATTTACGGACGAACAGTGCATATGAGATTCAACGCCACCTATTTCACCTTCATATCCTAGCATTTCTATTAATTTATATTGCAAAAATGCCGAAGCGGTCGACGTTAGATGATGAGTAGGTATTTTATATTGAAATCGATTCCAAGTTTGGCCTATTGCTAAGGCAAAAAAAAGCAGTCCATCAAACGGCTTGTGATACATTACTGTCTAGTATACAGAGTAATTAAAAATGAGAAGCAATGTATCAATGTCAATGTCAATGTGTGTATTTTCAAATGTAAAATTTTTTCATTTCATTTTTTTCAAATCATTTTCATTTTGATTGAACAATCTGTAGATATCACTGGTAAGCAAACGTTAGAATCTATCCATCCACATTAACATTCTATCTAACAATTCTTAACAGATCCTTGCGATAAAAACGATTTTTTTGTTAAACAGAATGCTTTGGTTAAACCTAATGTTCTGTAGCCATGAAGTTGGCTAATGTGAAAATCATGTTATAATTTGTTTAATAGTTTTACTTCAACGTAGATATAATATACCTTTATAGCGAGAAATATAAATGATACAAATTCGAACAACGACATATTAAACTTATCCTTTGTTCATGGAAAATGCAAGGAAATCTATATTAACGCTAATTACAAACAATAAATTAGGAAAAGAGTGGAATAAGAATACGGGCATTGACGTACAGGTGTTCCATTTATTTATTTATTTATTTATTTATTTATTTATTTATTTATTTATTTATTTATCTATATATTTATTTATTTATTTATTTATTTATTTATTTATTTATTTATTTATTTATGAAAGAGTAGTGACAATCTGTAAGTAATTGTATAAACTTATTTATTTTGTTAAGACAAATGGTGATTGTTACATTACATTTTAGAATTAAATGAAGCATCATAATTTTTTTTAAAGACGAAATTGAACGTTAAATCGTCAAAATGTAACAACTTTTAATTGAAATTATATTGTTTTATTTATTAATTAACCATGGTCAAGAAAATGTACGAGGAATCTCACACATGACTCTTCCTTTTAACCAATTCATACACATATATGTAAGCAGTAAGACAGGATCGTAAATCTCACAGCGAGGATCTTGATGCGTGAGCAAAATTTACGACAAATTAAAACAGCACATAATACAATTTCATGACAGAAACGTCTTCTGTAATTTATAATTTTTATATGAGACGAGGAGAACTCTTTCCCTCGTCCTATTTTTTATACACTCTTAGTAAGTATTACCTTCGAACCATTAATTTTCAGAGTTACTCCACCAAGTATTCTTAATTGGTAGTATGTTGCAAAATGTTTATAACGTAAAAAGCAATGGCGGCGGTCATTTATCACGGAGTTATGATTAGATACAAATTAATCTACACGTTATCCTAATTACGACGTAGTAAATATATAAAGGCGTCTCAAATGAGTTTGATGTTGCATGCAGGAAGATTCTTTTCGTTTTCTTTCTTTGAAGATTTATATTCGGTTCGCTATCTGTACATCTACGTATTAATCAGGACAATTTGCGCAATCATTTTACTTCCGTGGCATGCTCTAGTTGTATAAACTGAAACAATTTATATTTCTGTTAAATTATAGAATTGATTTAGTACATGTAACTACAGTCTTTTGTATTTTTCGATGTAATTTATTACCTTTGCAGTATAATTTAAAGATAAAGAAGTTTAGAAGTTTAGTTTATCACGGGTACTATTTCATAATTCTTCTTCCAGAGAAGATGTCCGGACAATTATTTAACCGAATTGAAAAGTTTCAGTGGATTATTGTAAAATTAACGAACGGTATTTGCAGTTCAACCCAATTTTTCTCCTAATCTACGCCAAACGTAAGTAAATCTCGGAACAATACTCTGGGTAAATTGAAATTTCATAAATCATAGACTGTTGTTGCGATACCGCCTTTTCAGGTCGCCTGCTCCAAGTCTCGTGTACAAATGTCTCAATGCCTGTATAAATAATCCTGGGATGGCTACGGCACGTTGAACAGTACATATTCATTCTCTTGAAAATAGTGACGTCAACGTTACGTTACATAAATATTGAAAATACCTTTCGGCATAGAAGGCTTCCTCAAGAATTCAGTCGAATTGCTCAAGACCTACGTATTTCTGGCATAACTTATTTACACTTGAAATGTTTTAATAATGTTGATTGTATAGCATAAGCGCAGGTTCCGTATGGAGAATTTGTAAACAGAAATACTTGATTGCATATTTTCACTTCAATATGGCGAACGATGGCAACGACGTTTGCTGGTTTTAGAGAATAAGTTATTGCCTTTACTTAATGAAGAACTAGCGTGTAGAAGCCGCAGCGTTACTTTTACAGATTTGTAAATGCGCATACCGCTACGTACCACGTATTCTACATTTTTTACATTGAATCTACAGCTCATCAAACGTCTTTTTTTTTAGGAATCGTAGTTTCTATTTTGTGATTCTATTAAGTCATTTTCTAGCGAGTACCTTCTTTCATGGTTGGTCATTTATGGCTTTTAGGAAACGAAATGACGTTTTCTATAAGGTTCCTTAAAGAATATGAGAAGCGTTGCTTTGACTTATGACAATTCCGGCGTGCAAAATCAGTTGCCGTGGTGATCCAAATCTCTTTAAAATTACTGGTAAGAGACTATATCTCCGCCAAATGTAAATAAACGCGTAAGACCTAATACTCGACGAAAATGATTAAAGTGATGAATGCAGGGTAACTTGAAAACGTAGGCTTTCACGCCACCTCACACACCATCATCTAACATATAAGTTCTCAGTGATCAACTTCTTGGTTCATCGAGCGGTGACAGTCTCTTAACTCAAAAACCTTTCCACCGAACTGAATCACGTACGAGAGACCCTTCGCAACAACGGTGTTTATAACATGGATATTTTATAACAAGGATAGAGTCATCAACAAACATCTTCTTTCGACCAGTAAACCAACTGCCGAAAACACTGTCACCAATCTTGCTACCGCTTACCTTTCCTACATCCACAAGGTAACGGACAGAATCAGTAAAACTAAAAAAAAAAAACATCCAAACGATCTTCGAAAGCTAACTGTTGCCTATCACTCTCCTGAAGTAGACCCATGCGATTGTAGGCAAAATGTCGAGTTTTTCTTTTTATTTTAACAAAGACATGGCACGGTTCAAATCCGGAACACCTTTAGTTTCCAGAAAGTAACTTGTGTGCTGCCAATAATATCCGCCATTAATGATAATGTTTTATTTCCTTAAATAGTGATAGCAAGGACTGTGGCGTAGTATGTTAAACAACACATAAGTATCGGTAACCTCAGCACCACACTAGTTTAATTTATTACATAGCCATATATAATAATTAGTCTGGAACGGCCGTTTCGAGGACACGAATGGTCTTCATCATCAACTGGTGACCGAATAACACATCAGTTATTCGTGTCCTCGAAGGAGCCGTCCCGGACTGATTACTATATATGTCGCTATATAATAAGTAAACTTGTGTGGTGCGGAGGTTACCGATACTTATGTGTTGCTTTTACTTGCTTAAGCAATTATTTAAAACTTTTGCATGTCTAGAGCGAACAAAACAAAAAAAAATTAAAAGCCAATTAGAAATTTTAAGCGAAACTAACCTGATTCAGTGATATTCCACTACAAAACACTATGTTTATATGAAGGATTGTAGAATTAAGCTTTGTCTGATCACCACAACAAACCAAAACTTTGAAATAAGAATAGAATTCTTGAAATAAAATAACTTTCAATCGGAATTACAACCTGTACAAGTTACCTCGATGGAATCGAATCAAAGTCAGAAATTAAATTTAACGTCACCCTATTCTTTTATTATTATCGATAACAATTGTTTTAGGATCACAGCAAATTTTTATAATTGTCATTTCCAAAAATACATTGATGTTGAAACCCAAACGGACACCATTATTTTTGAGTGTAGTATTATGCGTACGACTGTAGCATAGATTTCATGCTGTATCATAGCGTTTTATACAGACAACAACTTTACAGCAAAGGAGGAATCTTGAGGAATACAAAATGAGTAATGATTAATTATCGAATTTATATTGAGATATGCCTAAAGTGATTATTTTAAGAAGATTTTAAATTGGATGTTTGGGTAAATGAGACGGGATATAAAAGGAAGTTACTGTTCCGTCTCCCCAATAATGCCTTTAGCTGGACTTAGTACGATTTTCTAACACCCACACTCGAGATAATAGGCCAAAAAAGGAATTACTGCCCTGGACAAGCTCACGACTATTAGGGATCTTTACTTTGGACGAAAATACAGGCTAAAATCAATGTATGATGTTATGGTGGCACTAATGGCATTTAACCTCTATGCTGACAGTAGTAAATATAAATAAAGCAGGACTGGATACTAATAAAACTAATAATATGTTAACAATTCCCGTTTAGAAAGGTATCTTAGGGATTCAAATATATACTTGTGCAACATTTATGTTAAAGTTCCTTTAAAGCACCCAAATCTCATTGAAGCACCATAATCTTGTTGCTTCGATAGATCCCATCAATATTGTTAGAACTCTAGTAAATTCACATTGTGTAACGTTTTAAATATCGCGAAAGTTAAAAAACTTGGCAATGTCTAATTGCCCACAGAAGCCTGGGTATGTGGGCCAGTTGGTCTACAAATGAAAGTTTGTATTGCCCTTCTTGTCGAACGGTATTATTTTAGCAGACCGTCTGTAAATACCTATATCTTCGGCATAGGTTTATAACCTCCGTCAACGGCATTAATTTGGCTCGGGAAACCGAAGACTAAGATTTTTGTTACATATATAGCTATAAATCCTTGCTTTGCTAAATTTGATTATAGAACCACTTACATCTATCGGCTTGAATACAGACTACATTGAATCCGATTCATTTCTTTATTATTTATAATCTTTGTAGATTACTGTATCGATCTGCTTAAAAGCTCACGGCCAACTTTATTTCGAAGCTGATGCCTTCCACACTGAGACTAAGAATAAGGCAAAATGCCAAAATTAATGTTGTGGCTCAAAGAACCCATGCGCTTCGAATTTGTTGTCTTAGATGATGAACTTAATTCAGATTATTTTCTTTATCACTTTAAAGTTAGTTATTTATAATTACAACAGGTTATTTAATGTTTAAACTTGCAATACTTTAGTCAGCCAAAAAAGAATTAATCTGAAAGTGTGGTTATGCTTAAGCGGTTCACTCCATGTGTGGATCTAATTCAAAAATAATTCAAATTCAACAGGTCGATTGTATTCTGAAGTAGTGAACGTAAAATAATTAAAACGGATAGTGATCATTAGTAAGAGCTAAGGATAATTAATGTAAATAAGCCCCAGTATGTAATAAAGTAAAGTAACGCTAAACTACAAATTAATATCTTCGAAGATAGTAAGAGACAGTATTAGTGAACATAATACAATAAACATCATATGAGAAAACTCTAAATATATGAGATAGGTGATAATTTAGTGTTACGTTTCTTTTCGAAACAAAAAGAATCACGTTCTTAAATTTTCAATTCGCAATTTTCCATATTAAAGAATATTTATTGTTTGTTAGAGCATATTCTTCTTACGATTGGAAAATTAAGTATAGTTTATAGAATAATTATCCCGGAGAATTAAGAATTCAGTATTATTCTAAGCCGCTGATTTATTAATTCATGCGGAAGATTGCAGGATACTTAACTGCGACGTAATTCTTGGATATGTTCACAACGAATAAGTAATATCCGTTTAGAACTCGATTTTGTAGTTAATTGTCTACAGTAAAACCCGCCATTAATGTCCAGCTTTTAGTTATACTACTGTAGGTAGCGTAAATCTGATTTTTTTCCGAGCTTGATGTATCGCCCAGGTGTGTTTATATAAAAATAACATTTCGTTGTGTTCCGTGACATCCCTTAGCTCAGTCGTAGTTATCGGCAATTAATCATGGTTGTTCTGCAGGAAGTCGTTATTTGATTTTCTGACAACATTCGCAACTAAAGCGTCTTTTAATTAACGACGATAAAAAGAAACACTGGGTATTATAAATTACATATTCTGTACGTACATATAGAAATATATCAGTGTAGTTGTTAGTGCATTTTTCAGAAGTATTTTATATGTATTGCAAGTTGTTTTAGAACATGTACAATCCTGAAATTCCTTTCCTACACCCCCCTCTCACATCCCCATTTTAGACTTTCGCAATTGCACATAACTGTGAAAGAGAAATAAAAAGCAATTAATCAACATGCGAAAGGAAAATATTATATATGAGATTGTTAGCCTTCCTGTAAGGCCTTGAAATTTGTAAGAAATTTTTCATTCTAAAATAAGGCGCGACAAGATTTTTATGCCACCGGCTCCGGTCAATAAATCGCATATTGTTTCACTATCATTCAATGGTGGACATAAACAAGATGAAACCAGTGCGGTGCGAACAAATTAAGTTTTACAATAGTTACCGCGATATAATTCTCTTTATATTCTATATGTGCTTACGCAAGTTGCTCCACAGTCACTGACGTTATTATTTTCGCTTCAATAATTGCGTTTATTGTAAGTTCAGTAATGTATCGGCCAAATCTTACCATACAAGGTAAGATCTATCCAGACAGAAGTCTTTCTTGGAATGTCATCCCTAGATGAGGGCATGATGACGGTTAAGTGACTGTAACGAGCACTGGATGAACTGCTGCGTTGGCTAACGGCTTGGAAAGTTAGCGTTAATTGTGGGAAAAGTACCAGATTCATCCTCCTGGTTGAGGTTGTTAGTGAAGAGATACCCTGGAGACCTGTTGCCATTATTACCATTATCATTATATACAACACGTCTGAGACCAGTTGTTTACGGGCGCGTTGGTTTGGTACACGGTTCCGAGTAATTTGTAAGAGTGGAGGCTCTTCAGAACAATGTCTTATGACTCATTGTAGGAGCAACATAGCTCCTTAAATCCAAAGTGGAGGTAGCTCAAGATCGTCGTGCATCTAGTTTCTGTTCACTTGACATTCATTCGTTCATTTTTAATGATATTTGTTATTTCTTTCCAGAATACTTTAACCTTCTAGACAGGTCCATATGCGGCCATATTGGCAGCTTCACCAGAGTGTCCATTCTTTCCTTGGGAATGATGTTAACGTATGCTTTTATCCAGGAAGACAAGATGCTCCTTGGGGATCGTAGAGTGCTTCCGTATTTTTCATTTCTAATCGTAGAGTGACTATTACAACGCCATGGCACGCAACACACTTTGCGAATGGGACATAACACATACATCCTTGATCTTAGTGACTTGAATCCAGTTGATCGCTACTAAAATTGCCTTTGCCTCCGCTGAGAAGATATAGATTAGACTTCCTATCCGAAAGACCTTCTGATTCCGAGCTTTTAATATATTCTTTATGTGCGCTAGTGTCTAGTGGCGTTAATATCCTATAACACGAAATAGTAGCAATGTATCTTTCAGGCCGTGAGGATGCGTTTGGCAGTTAGCCATTTCACGTTTCTACCATATCTGCTTCTAATTCGTTTAAATAAAGACTTATACTATATTGCCTAGACCATCTTTGTGAAGATGAAGTAAAAATAAATATTTCTTTGATTATTACAAGGTAAATTGATCGCTTTTCACCGTTCTTCCGGAATTAAACTTACGCATTGTAGAATTAGTAGAGATGGTGTCGAGATGCCTCTTTCGGTATTACAACATGAAACCAATTTCACGCAAGTGTTATCGTATTTTAAACAAATTGCGCACAAGTTTATCATCCTCGGGCAGTTAGAAATCCTACAGAACAATAAATATATACCATCATGTGCACCAGTAAACACAACGGACGTGTAAGTTTCGCGCAAAATATTAGAAGAATGAAATTTCACACGGAATGCCGTTCAATATATCACTGGTTCGCAAACGTTGGATTAATGGTAGAACCGTTTATGAGCAGCTGCTGCCGTTGCAGCGCATATTGCTGCCACTTCGCGAACGGAGAGGAAATAAAACAATGGCCTGTTACCTCCAGGCACAAATCTGCTAAGTTATGCAGTTGGATAAAAAAAAGGATACTCACGCCGATGTACTGGTAGCCTTTGTCGGTTTTTGTTCAAGTAAACATCTGAAAAAAAGGAGAACGAGCGTGTAGACAAGTACTGCTCTTTCACAGAGAAAAGTGCTACGTTTAGTGTGTTACAGGAACTGTCCTGTTCCCCAAAATAGATTAATTTTAAAACAATTCTAATTACAATCTAAAACGAACAAGTATATATATAAACCGCATAACATACTTATAACATGTAGACCTATCAATCAATAGCAAAAATATGCTCGCTGTTCATTGTAACACTCAATTACTAAAGTTTATGCTTTAGCTTGTAAGAAATGTTTAGCAATTTGCAAAGTGAACGAAAGGCAAACAGTATAAATGTCAAAATCTTTAGTACAAAGAGAGGCATAAAAGACGAAGAAAATTCAATGAATAAAAACTTTTAAAAGTGAAAGCGACCCGTTTAGAATATTATTTTGGATAAAATTGATAAACGTGATTGCAGCAACATAAATAAACCACACAAGTATTGCATTAGAGGAAATATAGTAGACTGTTTAGACCGATAGTTTGTACTTTGTTAACATTTTGCGGAAATAATATTTTGTGAAGTGTCCACATTAGACGTTGCTATCCAGAAAGTTATTTCATAAACATTGTTATGCGGGTCAGCAAACTCCATGAGTACTTTGGAGTTTCGTCCAAGGCTAGTTGAATGTAAATTTTTATTTAATTAGCTCAATAATGATCTCGATGCCGCTAGCTGTTAGCATATATTAACCTTCCTGTTTCTCGCCCTGCATCAAAACAGTTAAACCTATTCTACTATCCTACACACAGGACTCACATTGCCATCAAGGCTCCGTTACATAGGGTTTATAGTAATTTTTCTAATGTAGTTGCATGTTTTTCAGAACGAACTATTGAAAACCAACTACAAGCAAAAATGAATTAAATAACAATAAACTTACTTATAAATATGAAACCGCTTCTACACGTTATTCATATCTCCCGAAAATCAAAGTGAACGGAAGAAACAGAAGAAGACGAACGGATTGCTCTAGAACAGCTATCGTTAAAAATATTTTTTACATTAAGCATATTTGAAAAATAAAAAAAAAATGCATAAAATGGAGCTCAAATTATTGATATGGTGACGTATATTGTGAACCATGTTTTACTTAAACAAAGTTTTTGATGTTCTATCTGTAATCGATGGAATCAGTAATTTGTTCCATAATGCAATAAATAAACAACGTTTAAGACAATTCTATTACTCATCAAAAACTTTAACATCATAAAAATTGAAGACTTGAAAACCAAGAAATAAGTTACTATTTGCATAAACCTCACCATTATACTAATTCGATCTTTGAGCAACTGAAGTTGTTATTATATGAGGCTTTCCCTTTGTTTTTCTATGTCTAACCAGTATAGAGAGTGGCTTTTGTTTTTGTTTTTCCTTTCTATTATTTATTGACTCATCTGTAGAGATGACAAAGGCAGATGGAATTATTCGTTTTTTGCAGCAACTAGATATACTCGTGTCTATTCGCCTCATCGTGTTACCTACTGGTTTTCCCGACAAAAGTCGACAAAACACGACTCTGTCTAGTCTTTGCAAAAAAGGACTAATTTCATCTGCCTTTGTCCTCTTTACTCATCGGCGAACTAATACATATCATTAGATTATTGACCAATAAATTGTCATTAACCTCCAACCTAATTTAATTTCATTTCTAGTGTGGCGTAAATTTTTCTCTATGACTGAAGAATCCTGATTTAACATGTACTATTCTTCACTTTTATTTTTGTTTTGCTAATAAGTCCGATCAAAATTTCTTACATCCACATTTCTCATCAATACGGATTGTTGCCTGTGCATGGTTAACTCCTTATGGCATGCAGAGGAAACAGAATCTTTCGCATCGCAATATGTGACTTTTATGCGAAAACTTGAAACTGTAAGAACTTAATATCGCTATAAGAATATTCAAACCATATAATTTTATTCCGAAATGTTACCCAATTAGTAAACGCAAATAATATATTCTATTCTAAGGCATTTATAATCGCTATAAATATTTTAGAACTGGCGCCAAGTTAATATTTTTCCATGTATTGCTTTTAATTCATATGCTACGTACTATTTTAATGACAACGCGAGCTTAACAACTATATGCTTCAACTTACATATGCAAATGTACGGCACCGAACACGCATTCATGTTAAGGACTTTAATTATTACAGCATAAATTTAATATGGATGTTCTTCCAATGTTCGTAAAGCTGCTTAGTAGCATTAAGCACCTGTATTACTATTTACTATACGTCGTAAGTAATGCGTACAAACTGGCTTATAACTAGTCCGCTACAATCTACTAGGAGGATTAATAAATTTTATTAATGCAGGTAGCTTCATTAGGGTTTTTTCAAGATAAGACGTTCATGTATTCTGAAATGAGAATGTATATCTAGAGACATGCAGACGTGCAATTTGCCTCAACGGGTTGCAAAGTTTGATCACTGGACAATTTCAAACATTTTGCGGGCAATAAAATAACTTAAGATAATTTCTACGAAATTTATAACACTATGTATTAGTAAAACTATAGCACCATATTTTATCATATCTAACACTAAAAAGACTATACAGGGTGAATCGGAAGAAACACACCAACCTCCATGAGCATGCAGTACCCGCTCTTGTAAAATACATGTTGCTATATATTAAATATCCTTCCATTGATCACCCATGTAAAAAAATTATTCCCCATTAAAAGCTCATTTGTTTCCTCGTCACATAGAATGCTTTCAAATCTCTCTACATAAAGAAATTACAAGGTGTGCAGATCTAGCGACGAAAGTGGCCAAGTTATTGCAGCGCCCTTGCCAATCCATTGATCAGGGAAAATATTGTCAAGTAATTCAATACAATTCGTACAAAGTGGGCGTCTACTCCGTCGTGCATGAAAGTCATATTTTTCTGGAGATTTGAAGCTGTCGCTGTTATGGCTGCAAAAAATCTAAATAATCCTCTATATTTGGAAAACAATTAAAGCAGTTGCAAAAACAAGTTTTGGCGTAACCTTACCAATGGTCTGCCCAGTAAACCACTCCAAACATTTAAACCAAAGCGATATTGGCGATTTCCAGGCATCATTAAATGTGGGTTCTCATAACTCAGGTAATATCGAATTTTTATATTGAAAACCATTTTGGGTAAATAAATATCTTTAAACCTGACAATCTTCAATTTTGCAAAAGTGGACCTTCAATATCCTTCAAATGCTAAAGTCTTGTGAAGTCATATGGATATTGTCGATTGCTCCTCAGAGGACGCAATACGCGAACTTGATTAGTATTTCTTAAAGAATCGTTTCTTATCAAATCAATGACTGCATCATCAGTGATTGTAGTGTGACGTCGCAAGTGAAGACAATTCTGTCCTCTGGTTTTCTAAAGATATTAGCATCCTGCAAACTACGCCCGCACAATCGCATCGCATACGACCGCATTGCTTGACCTGCGTTATTATTTGAAGCACCAAGAGCGGTAAACATGTCGTAATACTTACAATTTAAGCAGCTTTGAGCCATCAAACGATCAAATACAAAACCGGTATTCTTTAACTGACAAGAGTAGAAATGTTAAAATCCCTTAAATTTGGCTATTAAAAATTGAACCCGTATCAATTTTTAATAGCCGGTAATCAAGGTTGCTTAGATAAATAATTACTACGGTAGTCACATTCACACAAATACTGGTTCAGTTGTACAACTTTCTTAGCAAACAAGAATTATAGTAAATATCAGGTTATTCACAGAACCAAATTTGGACCCGTTTGTTTGAAGGCATAAGTTACGTAATGGTAAAGTTTCCAGGTGAATAATAAAAGCACTTCCACGTACTCCACGAAGTGCAGGAACGAGCTAATTTAGCGACTTTCCTCCAAGATAATGGGATACCAATGCAACAACAAGGAGTCCAAAGGCGTATTGATTTATTGTCAGCTTGATTTAATGAAGAACTTTATCCGTAAACTTTAGACAAGTTTCTCCAATTCGGAAGTACATCTTAAATTGTAATTACTTCGTGCATATTTACTGGATGGCGAGTGCTTCTAATGTTAGGCAGGGGGATATGAATCAGGCCGGCGTCTTCGTATTTCACGCCGACTTTATTAAAGGCAGCTTCTGTCACCGTTGAAACATTTCGTACTTTTTCCAAAGAGCTATGGCGCCCTTTCGGATGTCAAACGGAGTCGAATGACTCTCACTTGAAGTGAATTAGGTCGTTTGGTGAGTTAGTACCATTTTCTGAAACACTCTATTGCGGTAAAGCTTTCCGAAATGTTTTGAAATTACCGATAGTGAAGGAACTACTTAAAAGCTCAAATAAACCTAAAACCATACGTAGAATGCTTTCCTTAGTTATACTTGAGACTAATATAAAAAAAAGACAATAGTACCTACTAGCTTTGTCACCACTATTAAATAATTACTTTAATGGTAGTTGTTGCAGTGAAGGAAAACTTCATTACAATTACAAGCAACGTTACATTCTTGCTGTTTTAAATGTAATTTTTAAGCGAAGGTGACGACGCTACATCAATTGATTTTGAATTTATTTGAGTTATTAACCATATACGTGGTAGTTTCAATAAATATACGTTCAAGCGGTGGTACATACAAGCAGTTTAATTAACTGCTTCACAAGACGCTGTATACCGGTAGCGTACCACTCCTCTGGCTGTGGACGGAACCATGTCAAAACTGCCTCCTGGACTTCGGAGCGTCCGACTGGAATCGCCGTCCCTTGAGTGCCTTCTTCAATGGTCCAAAGAAGTGGAAGTTACAGGGTGACAGATCCGGGCTGTAAAGGAGTGCTCTAATACTTCCCACCTCATCCGCGCTATGTATGACGTGATGATATTAGCGATATGCGGACGGGAGTTATCGTGAAGGAGAATCACGCCTCCTTTAAGCATCCCAGGACATTTGTTCTTCATGGTTGTACGTAAACGAGTCAAAGTTTCACTGTATCAGACAGCATTGATGTTAACATGAAGGTCTTTATATTCAAGAAGTAATGGTCCGCGGTGATCGAAAAAGCAGGTAAGCATAACCTTGCCAGCGGAAGGTTGAGATTTGAATTTCTGGTGCCTTGGAGACGACGGATGTTTGCACTGCATACTGTCACGTTTCAACTCAGGCTTATAATGGTGACACCAACTTTCGTCACCGGCAACAATGCGGTGCAAGAAGGAATCTCCTTCTTCACAGTACCGCAGAAGATGATGCAGTGAAAGACTCATGCGGTTGGCTTTGTGTTCTATAGCCAGTTGACGAGGTATCCATTGTACACCATCCATCCTCATGAATTACAGCATAGACTTTCCCGACACTGATATCAAAACGATCTGCCAATTCTCTAACACGAACCCGCCTATTCTCCACAACGGCTGCTCGCACAACAGCGACATTGGCATCATTCTTCACGCGTCGAGGTGCGTCCGACCTTGCAAATCCGCTGACGATTGTTGTCCATTACTGAACTTCATCATCATTCATTGATTGTGGTTTTCTAACGACACTGTTTGTTGTCCTCGGCGTTTAAAAACGGTATTAGTGCTCGATGATCGTTCTTGGATGCTCCAACGATACGACCTACCATACTGATAGGCGCGCAACGACTACATAATGTACGAAAATCACGAGTCAACTGTTACAATGGACCAGCGGGCGTCCTATGCAACTTTTGCGGTTATAGCAAAAGTAACAGTCGTGCTACAGCGCTCGTATATTTATTGAAGTTGCCTTGTATATTGCTAGTTACTCATTATGGACAAGAATTAGATAATATAGGTTTTCTTTCGCTTTACAAAGCTGGCTCGGCGAGAGGACTCGAAAAACTCGTTGACCCAGTTCGTGATTCAAGTTCAAAGTTCAGCTGACCTTATATTTCAACTAATACTGATGAAAGCGAGAGAGCTCCACTAAAAAAATTAATTCAATAAACCATTGTTTCTGAAAAAATAAAATCAATAAACCATGTTGACTTCCTTTTATTAAACCAACAAAGGAAATTATACTAACTAATAAGTTTATTACAACAAACTATATCATCTTTCATTAGACATTGATAAATGTATTCATTACATCAAAAATTCGTTTATTGTATATCTACGAAAGTATGTGCTCATCGATTAATAAACAGCTATTTATTAAAATAATTAAGTCATTTGTTGGATCGATTTGCTAAAAACTTATCGAAATTGTTACAATAACGCTTTTTTCAAGTATTTCAAATAACGCAATAATATTTCTTACATTTAACAAATCTTCTGATTAAAGAATGAAGTAAGAATGCAATAGAATAATTTATTATACTGAAAGCAATTTAACCTGGCACCATTGAAAAGAGAGATTTTATTAAATTTATACATATTTCTTGGTTCAAAGACATTTTTCTATCTAGTTTTGTAGCGCATTGTATGTCCTGCACCATTAGTTTGTCTGCAGGGGAAGATGATAACATGCAACATGCAATAGTTTTGACGTACAGCTGAGCTACACCATACCTCCTGAACCTACAAGGAACATGCAAGGATCTAGAATATGCCCCATGCTAATATATAGCGGTAACTATAATATATCTACAAACATATATATATATATATATATATGACGGTTCATTATCTAGTAACAGGCGTTGGGGTGTGATGCATTTATCGTGTTAGTAATTAACAAGGTAGTTCGCAGGTACAAGGCGCTTAAACGCTAGAAGACGACCTTTGACGGTGCACTGATGAACTCGGAGAAATCGAACACATTTCCGTTAAATAATACGCGACGTATACTAATTTGTCTATCATGGCTCTAATTAATGCTCCAATGGTATAAATAGCCTACAATCATGCATCGGCGACTTTGTTTAGTGTGGAATTTTACAGACATCCATTAATGCAACGCAGCTGCTGTCAATGAGATTATACAGACTACCAATCAAGCAAAATTGTTACCGATAGCGTTCCTAATGGTTTGCTGTAAGAGAATTATTGTCAATACTTGTTTTGCTACATTAATTAACTAAATTTTCTCTAGTATTAACGTTCAATAGTGAATTATATTATATAATATAAAGCTAATAATGTTATTAACGAATTAAAGTTTTGATTGTGAATAACGACGTTCATTCTGTTTTGCAACCATCCTAACCATTCTGAGGCCTTCTCTACGGTGGAATAACATTAATATAAACTGCCAATCAGTAGCATGTACATTATAACTTAATATATTCTACAGTGCACCTAAAAAAAGTAGCGAAAGTAAAGATAAGTAACGAAAAAGTACTAATTTTCTCTTAGTACAATTATCCAACATGCTCCGATTGTAATCCGCAAGTTTACCAATATTATTCTACAATTTAAGATTAATAATGCAACTGCGTGACAATGCAAAAAGCAAATTTCGTAAGGCTTATTCACTGAAATTTTTATAAGTCGTTGAAGAACCGATTTAGTTCTACTATCCTGCTCAAGGGACAATAGCCAGTTGAATTCAGTCGGTTCAAAAACTAGAAAACCAGATATTCCTCCTAGTAGTTCAAGATGTTAAAAGAACTAAATGATTACTACTACTGCATCATTTCAGTAGTAAGCGATTTTTTTACTACATTTCCTCTCGTCAATGATAGGGAAATCGTTAATACTATTAACAGACTTATATTTAGTGCTATTAGCTATGGCGATATCAATATCCGTACAACGTATTTCGTCTGTCATATAGTAGAATAGTTATTCTAGAAGGCAGCTGGAGGTATACCACTCCTTAAGAGAAAAAATAAGACATATACGTGTGTATATCATCAGTAGAAAGGACAAAAGCGAGTGAAATCATACCTATTTTGCAGAGGTTAGACAGATTCGTGTTTTGTCGACTCTCGTGGAAGCCAGTAGGCGACACAAACCCTTTCTTATAAGACGAATAAACACGATTCTGTCTAGTTGCTGCAAAAAAGGTATGATTTCACTTACTTTTGTCCGCTCTACTAATAAAGAACTGCACAAGTGCAATGCGCTGGAGGACGTGTTTGTTTACTTAAATGATTTAGATCAAATTGTTAAGAAATAAATATGTTTGCATAAAGATGAAATTGCATACTTAACAACAATAAATAAAAACAGTGTTGTTGATTTCAATCATTTTCGCGCACGGTTGCTCCCAATTTAGCGCCATTGAATGAATAATATTTGCGCTGGGAATACGATTATCGGCATGGTTTAACCACAAATAAATCCGCGGAATTACATATCGCCGTAAGACTGCGACTTTACCATGAACGGTTTTTGCTCGGACGTGTAGAATTTTAAGAAATTACACTGAAGTATCCGCCCGTTAATATTTCATTAACTCCGAAGAATCGCTATGAGAAATCGAGAATTTTTGTTCTCAATCGTAAAACCGAATGATACAACAAAACGATTTTAATTTTCACAAACTTTGTCTGTTCTCTGTCTTCCTAACTCTAATAAGTATACAGCATTTGCACCTTAAAATATACGAAATATACGGAACTGCAACGAAAAGTTCTTGCCTGTAGAACAAAACGGAAACCCGCGCAGTTCCATCAGAATTTTACACGACACGATCACGACAATTACCGCGGAACCTTTTGTTGCGGCACGGCATCGTTAATTGGAATTTACGATTGTTTCGTTTCGTTGTATGGATATGATATGCTTTCGAAGCGTTTTCATCTAAATATTGCGTCATCTTTTGGTGTAACACTGTTTCAAGTTGAGAACGTCTTACATAGTGATATCTCAATTTGTTTAGTAGCCTGTTGCATGTTTGATAAGTTTTGTTGGATTTTTTCAATCGATTTGTAAATTATTCACTGTTACACATCCACCAGGGACGAAATTTATCAAGGATGTCGGAAAGGAGCAAGTACTACCGTATCCCGGTACTGAAACAAAGCTCGCACTCGTAAATGTTGAAAACCGAGGTTGTTCGATCTACCTATAGAAAATCCATAGCGTCTGACAAGAAATGTATTTTTATTTGTCCCATAAATGTATTTGTCCCATGATGGTTAGGATGTGTCTGTGTATTAGATAAAGATGAAGTAAGCCATTCATTCGGCTGTATCCATATAGTATAATAGCGCTTTCTGCTCTAACAAAGTGAAACATCTAAGCCATTTCTTTTACTCCTTCGCTACGTTCGTCCTAGAAACAAACACAAGCTATCGGTATACATCGTGCGCGTTTAGGTAAATTGTTGGATAATTTTTTTTTTTATATTCGCCTACTGTGCACCCTTTCTAATAAATATTAGGTCTAAGCAGCTAATTAAAGTTGGTTAAAACTGTTAATAACAAAAAGTCGATTCAAAGACAAACACATTGAAGTTGTATTATCTTCCAGTATCTCCCAAAAATTTTTAGAGCTATCAAATTCGTGGAACTGTTTAAGAGGATGATATAATTAATAAACACTTACGTTTTCTCCGTTTACACAAAGTAGAAAGCATAGAGTTGCTGTTACACCGGTCTGGGAAACGGGAAATAAGGAAGAACGGAAGAGAATGTTAATTTTTTACGAATTTCCGACAGCAGAAGTATATACGAGTAAAATGGAGAATACCGCCCTTCGAACACGAACCGGTGATCGGTACGGAAGAAATGAAATTTGGCACGAACGATACCTTCTATCCCTCGTCAAAACAATAAGGGACAAACGACCGCTGATAAGGGAGCTCCCTTTCTCGATAACCGCGGGAAAATACGACTGAAATAAATAATCAACGTACCGATAAATGGATAGCCGATATATATTGAGTACCTATAATCCGGTATTCGTCGATGTTTATCAGGGAAGGATTCTCGAACCTGAAATAGTTCGTCGTGCATTCTACCGTAAAAAACGAAACGAGTGGGCAATTTTTATTAAATTGTCAGCCGCTTGACCGAACAGTGTTTATATATGGTTTGACTGCTATGGATCAATACCAACGTTATTTTTTCGAAGAGCTGTCGAGAGATGTTTCGTTTTTCATAAATCCAATAACTAATTTACATAGTTATAAAATATGTATAGTTATTATGCAATAATTCCAAAGGTATTTAAGATAAAATATATAAGAAAACCATTCCTTAGTCAAGCATTTCAAATAGCAAAAAATATGCTTTTTGCATTGTAATAATAAAAATATTTGATAATGCTAATGATATAAATTTATCAAAACAGCTGCTCATTCTTTATGAGTAGTATAGGCAAATTCGAATGCGCACCATCGGCGCAAGTAATGAATGGACCCTCGCCTGCGAAGCACTAGTTAGTATCTAGAGTGCTGCCGCCTGGAGCGCCCGTAAGTACCCTGTGTTCTGCTATTATTATTATTTGAAGGTATCTAGATTGAGAAAACAGCTATCATTAAAGACACTGAATAGGTTAATTAGCAATTATCCAGATTTGACTTACGATGGCGTAAAAATTTAATGTTTAGTATTCGATATATACACTCCGCCAAAAAGGTATCGCATAATTTAGTTTTGAATCATAAAAGTATCGCATAATCTTTGTTTGTAGCATAAAGTTGTAAATATACTTTAATGCGCTCTAAGATATAATTTCTATGATTGTTTAAATAAAATACAGGCCAAATAAAAACAAGAACTCATACTTGAGATTTTTATTAAAACAAGAAATTATAATTTTGGAAAGAAAAATGTCATAACAGTAGCTTTTAATACTGAGTATCGCCACCTCTGGCTCTTATGACCGCTCGCATACGGTTTGGCAGAGATTCGATTAACCTCCGTATATAAGCCTGATCCAAATTCTCGCACTCGTCACGGAGAGCATTTTCTAGTCCATGCAGGTCCGCTGGGGCAACATTTTGGGTTCGTATCCGTCTGTGAAGGAGGTGCCACACGTGCTCGATAGGGTTCATGTCCGGACTTACCGCAGGCCAATCTAAAACTGGAATACCAACATCGTTAAGGTATTCCTGGACGATTATTGCAACATGCGGTCGTGCATTATCGTGCATTAACATGAATTCGTTTTCTATAATTAGCCAAGTCGTTCTGCAATTGTCTCGCAGTTACATGTCTTCGACGTAATGCTTGTAGTAGTAAATAGCGGTCATCTTGGCGAGTAGAACATCTTGGACGACCTGGTACAGGTCTTCTACTGTAATTGCCTGTTTCCCTATATCTGGCTGCGGCTCTAGAAACACTTGACTGATTGATGTTCATCAAATTAGCAACGTATGCTTGAGATCGTCCATCTTCGATTAAAGCAACTATAGCAGCCACTTGTTCTGAAGTTAAATTGCTCATTTTAGTTTGAAAAGCGTTGGTACAGAACTCTGACTTCGCACTTTAAAATTTGTCCGTATAGGAAGACTTTCAATAAACAACTGAACAAACCTTGCACATATGCATTTTTCTAAATGTGTTCTTTTAGAAAAAAAAAAAGTAAAAAAGCTATGTTCCATGATTTTGCTAGTGTTTTTATAGTTCACATACACGAGGCAAAGTTTTTGTGAACGTATAAAAATATCTTGGTTTATAAATGCCCTTTTTTAGTTTATGCGATACTTTTTTGGCGGAGTGTATATCTAACGTGTTGATCACAAGCGCATTCTTAACGGCATGTTCAAATCATAATAATATAAAAACCGGTGTCGCCGCAAAATAAAAACAATTCTTGTTTGATTTATATATGATGATGATTCAGTGTAATCTGACGTTTACTTTATTAAACAACGATTCACTTATTTCCTTTTTGGAATAAATGTGCCAATAATACATCACCGAGTAGGACAACATTTCGAAATCATTTAATATCTGTACGTCTACATTTAGGAAATAAAACCAAGGCTGAAGTTAAAAATGAAAAAGTGTGCTTGTGTGTGGACGAACCAAATGATTGCTAAATAAGGATCTGCACTTAATGTTATGGTACGCAAAGTGGAACCATATCAATCGTCATTTAGGTTCTAGATGAATAAGGGAATTTACTACTCAAGTAATTTGAAAAATGGTGTTAAGCACATTGGAAAAATTTGAAATATTCAGAGATCTTAAAGTCTTAATATGTCTTAATGTTTTAATTATGAAAGGTGGGGCCGCAACCTTGCTTTCTATAACGCGGTCTCTTCAGGAACAGCATGCTAATATTTTATATGTTAAGTGTAAAATTCATGCTCCACATCTTGCGGCAGAGATAATTCCTAGATGTTATGTTCATGAATTTCGCAGATTGTGTCCTCACACTCCTAAACCATCATAATCTATCCTTACACATTGCAGAACATGGTTACAAGCGGCATTTTCTATCATAAATAATTTGAGTGGTTCTATTATTCAATGCGAAAGAATGACTATGTCTATACTATGTACTATACGAAATGCAACTATGAAAGTAAGAAAAAATTTGAAGATAATCAGGTTAAAAGTGATTTACAAACCATTCACTACAATTAATCGGAGTACTACAAGCAATACAAGAATAAGAAAATTCTTCACTATCATTAAAGGAATCATTGCAAAATTAAAAATGTACGCACACAGGTGTGTTCGATAAAAGACGCAAAAAGTGAGTGTCAATGTTTTAGACAAAGGTTTGTCTACAGATGCATTAAGTTGTTTCAAAGATTTTTTTAGATTATGCAAGTATAACATCACTAGATGTAGAATGATTGTTTTGTGTGTACAAGAATATATTTTCGAAAGACGCTCAAGACCGTAAGTTTTATTTTAATTAATCGAATTACATACAATTTCGATTTTATTTTTTATACATAAGAGTACAGATTTCAGGCAATTTCCCATGATCACTTAGTAACATAGAGATAATTTATCGAGACTGATTTATACTCTACAAAAGCCACCTTAAAAACTTCTTTGTATCTAACACCGGAAGCGGCAATATATCGCTTGCAAAAGTCCATTCGTTAGCTACGCCGATGGTGCGCCCATGAATTTACCCACACTACTTATGAGTTCCGATTGGATCAAATTACGCTGAAAGCTACAGGTGTATTATACGAGTGTATTTCCTGGACCAAGCATTTTTTTTTATATCAAGTAATTTCTTCATCCTATTTCATTTTCTTTAATGAGAAATAAAGGTACTATTCCAGAATTGTTTTCATAAACATTCTAACACATTTAAAATGTGTTGATCCTTCGTAAATTCATTATGAAACTATGCAGATAGCTTTTTGGTTTCAAAACGTAATATTATAAAGAAACGCTGCAAACTAAAGATATTCGCCCAATAATCCAAAGGAGGAAAAGATTATCCAAGTTTTATTCTTTAATATTTTATTGTATTCCCGGCGGTTAATGTTACAATATTTTACAATTTTAATATACTATTTTATTATGTCGACGGTTTTTATCTGCTTTATGATTTATGACGGTAGATATTTACTTATTAAAGTTCTAGAGGTAATCTCACAAGAAATATTTTTCCAACCATATTGCTACATTTTATGAATTGCTATAATTGCTTGTAATTTCTTTTAGAATTAGTTCTCATTATTTACATTTACCATCTTGTCGATTATATATACCTTAAAAAAGAAAAAAATCTAACTTAACAATCTTGTTCTAGTGACTATAGGATGCCTCATATGATTATGCGCAAAATATCGAGTTTTCCATTAAACATGACACGGTCCAAAACCGGAACACGTTTAGTTTTAACTGACTCTGGCCGTGGAAGCCCACGTTACTATTTAAAGCAAATAAATATCGATTACTGTACAGTATAAAGCGAACAGGTTAACATAAAGCATTGCATACAAGTTTTTTCAGCTGTAAACGACGTACCGAAAGTTGTTTAAAAGATGTTGCAATTTAATTAAATGGAAATTTTTATGAAAAAATGTCTGGGTGAATTTTTTAAAGCAATGCGTAGCGTTGACGTTAGTTACAGAAAGTATTATTCCTGAAATGTTGATAAATGTTCAACAAAATATATGGAATCGCATTATAGTTTGTATAGAAGAAAGTAGTGATCACAATATTTCGCGATATATTATATTTCCCAATGCATCATTTTGTGTGTAGGTGAATAAAAAATATACAGAGCACTCCTCTCAAAAAAATAATTGGCCCGGATCAAATCAGACACTAGTTGAAGTTGATATGGGCATATTGACAAAAAAGAAAGTTGACATTAATTTAATAGAAACATCCGAAAACATATACAGCGCGGTCCTTTCCAAAAACCAAACTCGTATCGCGTGCTGCGGAAACTAAGCACTCTGTGTACTTGAGCATCGTTTTGTGGAGTGCGTCACTTATGTTCGAATATCTTTTACTTTGAAACTGTTTTTAATTACTCAGGAAAAGAATTATTTTCCAGCTAGTGCGTGGCTGGATGGACGGGCTGTAAATTATTATAAATTTGGATCCTCCGGTAAATGCTATAGTTGAAGGCAATAAGGTATTATAATTCTAAAATTAAAGGTTTCAGGAGTTACTGAAGTACTTTTTTGAAAAACTTGAAACTTGATAAAGTGGAAATAACGACATTACTGGTGCAAACGGTATAGAGGTCATCGAGTTGTTGCTCATTAATCAGACAGCCGAGTAGTGTTCAATTTACTGGACTCCACACAAGCAAAACGGCAACAGACTTGGTAACCGGGTTAATGTTATCCTGATTTGGGGCCAAGGACAATAAGGGCCGCCGAAGTATACGCTCGTCGACGGGTGATAAGTATTAAGTATTCTCATGACAATAATAATATTTTTTTAAATAGTTTAAGGTACTCTACTCCGGAACAATAAGAAGCTACTTCTCAGAAAAGAATTTTCGGTCAACTGACCAATTTAACGTTAGTCTAACTCACAATTAATATAGTTAATAATTCGCTTACTACAAACTTTCTTTTTCTTGACAGAAACATTAAATAATTTATTAGTCTAAAAGTCTTTACTGACGCTTCATTACTGCCGTTTCCTTCTGGTTACCCCAATTCTACAAATTCACAAACGCATGAGCGGTAAAATAAGTATCCGTACTTAAAAGCGCTTGTTTGTAACGCAAGAGAGAATATCTCATACGTTACGTTGTGCCGCCAGTAATATTCTTTCCTCTGTTATATTATAAATAGTTACTAAATTATATTAGCTTTATTAGTAAAGGAGTGAAATCATACAATTTTTGCAGCGACTAGCCAGACTCGTGTTTATTCGTCTCATAAGAAAGGGTTTGTGTTGCCTACTGGTTTCCCCGAAAGTCAACGAAACGCGAGTCTGTCTAGTCGCTGCGAAACAGGTATGATTACACTCGCTTTTGTCTTCTGTATTTATCACATTGCATATTACTTCATTTCATCGTAAACTCTTTCTGTTGAAAGAATTCAAGTGCATTTAGTATCTATAAAATAATTTTAAGTTATTATAACGTTAAAAGATATTACTATTACTGTATTCAATCAAAGGACAATTTCGACACCTTTTGTTCAATAAAACTTTCTTGCATAATTGACATTTGTGCAATACATTTTCTTCTAACTTTATATCAAACTTTACTCAAATCTCACAGAGTTCCACTTCCCTTTCATAAACCTGGGCGAAAATGGCAACTACTGGTGAGCAACAGAATTAGATCAATCCGAGATTTTAATAAGGAAAGGTTGACCGCAAAGTTAACAAGAACGTTGCTCAAGTGTCAAACTTAAATTACGGCCTTTTAAAATTATCCCGCAGCGGCTCGGAAAGAAGCAAACTTTTCTCGTCTGAAGCGTGCAAGTGTAACGGTGCAAGTCCATACCACCGACAATACGTAAAATGCTGTTTTATGGCCCTTCCCAGTGCATCTTACGAATTTTACGAAAGCCACCTGAATAGTCTCCAATTGCGGAAGAAACAAGTCGTAAATATACTATGAATTCATCCTGAGTTTTGTACGCTGGAGACTTGATGCTTTGCTTTTCCTGTTAACTAATTTTAACTTCTAAAGAATGCATCGCAATCGAAGGATGATTTTTACATCATCATGTATTTCTTTCGTTATTAAAAAGTAATCGTGAAGGCGAGCTTGTTTACTTTTACCTACTACCGCTTTATCTAATACAGTCGGAAAGTTACATTCGGGGAAATGTTTGATAAGGAAATTTGATATTGATCGCGTGCTTTACCTATGTGCAATTACTACCAAAGCGAAGACATATAAGGAAACTTATACCATAAATCTGCTAACTTAATATTACTGTTGCTGTACTTTCCTTAAATGGAAGTTACTGTTACTGCCCTTTATTCTAACCTTCTTGTAATCGTGACATTTAGAGTTTTGATAGGCGTGTAGTTGCAAGGCGTTAGGACTGGTTTTATTTAGAATGTTTATCTAGGTATTTTCGGGACACATTTGGTTGGTGCAACAGTTTCACCAAATGATTGAGTTTCTTTTAACTTATTGATGAAGTTGACCATTGCTTTTTTTTTGCTAAGGTAATTATTGCAGAGACTATAATACAAGGAAAACCAACATAGATTCTCCGATTCTAACACTTTTCGCGTTTTCCGTTAATTGCATGTCTGTATGTAATGAAGTATTATAGATTACTCAACCTCGTTTTAAGAAATCTGTTTTTCTAACTTTATGTAAACTCCCTTTTGAATGCGTTGCAAGGATTTTATTATTCAGAAGTGTATTCCATTTGGGTTTTCCACATTTAGTTGTTTATAACTATAAGTTTACGAAGGGAGCAATGCTAGTGTCCTCTTCCCTTGACTTTGCCTAGTTGCTCTAGTTAAACTTCTTAAGAAAGATTCAGTCACATTCTTTATGCGGAAATTTAAATTCAGTCTCGTAAGATGTATTTGCCCCCCAAATGAAAATATCTAAAACAAATGAAAAGTAAGCTTACAATTTTGCAAAAGATAGCAGTAAGCAAAAAAAAACGAAAATGACAAAAATACTTATTTATAAAAATTAATTATCTCAAATTTTTATAACTTTCTAAAATACTGGCTGAGGTTCATTACTTAAGCCGGCAAATAAGGAGGGTAGTTTGAGAAGTTTTAAGCTTCAGCATGAAGATTATTGAGTTAACAGAAAACACTTTTGAAAATTCCAGCAATGATGGACGCTATGTTGCTGCTTTACAATAATTTGCGTTAGTCGATGTTGGTGCTTGTGTAAAAACTTAAAAAATCGATAATCGAGCTGTCCTTAGATCATTATACTTTAAATACAATACGCATACGCAAACTAAAACCAACATAAGCAATGGTTACGGAACCTTTGCGCTTTATCATTTTTTACAGTGAAATCTTGTGCAGTTGCATCTAAACGTAGTCTTATCAGATTGGTTGATAGTGAACGTTCAAGATGACCAAACACTGCAACCAGCACCGATACACAAACATTGTTATATTAACAAGGAAGGATTTTTCGAACATTATTAATCACTGCTGAAATAAAAATGTGGATAATTTGCATTTCATGTTTTCTATTGCTATGCTGCTTTGAAAATATTTCCTTTAATTCTCAAATGCGGGGTATTACATTAATCCATAATCGTTCAGAAACTTATTTCAAAATTGGTTTTCCTCTTATCCCGATATTGAAGTTTACGGAAACAATAAGAGTATGCGTTCGATGTCTTCCCCGGAAATTCCGGTTATTCTAATGCAGGAGCAATAAAATTCCGAAGCGTCGTAGACAAATAAACGGCGCACGAAGCGAATGAAAACTGCAGGAATGGAGGAACAAGTTTGGATCGTCGGAAAAGACGTGAAGCGAAGAGAAATCAATAATATCGCGTGAGTTTTTGGGCAAGATCAAAGTATTTCTTATTATCAGTACGTTTCCGTATGAAATGAACCGTAAAGTCTATAGAGGATATGGAATGTGACATTTTGAAAGATAGTCTTTGACAAACGTGCAGTTAGCTGCTCTTCGAAATTGCCCATGAGGCAAATTGATTCGAGCGCCTCTTGTGGGTCGCTTCTTTTTTTAAGACTCGAGAGACGTAAAATTTTCCAACTCTCTCGCAGCGACAAATATTTGTATTAGTTAAATAATCGTATTACGAGCAAACGCTTCGAGTTTAGTAAATAATACCGCGATATTTTTGTGGAATTTCATTGGGTTTTCCGAAGGCAGAGATCAAACCGTAGTGACAAAATCGAATTTAAACTTCTTCTAACACACTTAAGAAGACTACTAAAAAAAAGTAATACGAAAAACGTGTTGAAGAATGAAATACTTCGGTGATACCCAGGATCATTAGTTAGCCTGTAACATGGGGCTCTAATTTGATGTACTTGCAACTTAGCGTTACATAAGATAATACAGCTAAAACAAATGTTTATTGTAAATAGAGATATTGCAAATGATACATTTTATAAAAGCGATTTACATATATGTACAGCCGCGCCGTCATAGTTTACTAGTCATCAAGTAGCAAAATTCTGCCAGTAATCTCTTTGAAACCGAACAGTAATCAAACGAATGAGGCCGCCGTTCAATTTAGAAGTTCTTCTTGCTGCGAATCCAGGAGTTTCCGGCATTCACGGCTAGCCCTTTTTTCATGGCATTTGCGTAAGGGAGTAGACTATTTAGAAAACACCGAACTTTTGGTAGAGACGAAATCAGAGATACACAAAATCAAATGTTTGTAGATATTTTCTGTTACGTACGTTTTTTGAAATTATTTAATGAGAATTCAGCAGTACAAGCAGATATCAGAAACATCTGGGATGGCGTTGTGCTTCTATAGTACGTGCTCTTATTGCCAATATCTGCAAGCAGATGAGTATGGCTGATGGCAAGAAGCAAATCTATGGAAGCACAAGACGGCATTAATTTATGGACATCAAATTATTAACGAAGAATCATCGCGCTAATGTATCTTATGTATGTTACAGGTTACTATATTCGCAACCACCATTTTGGTCTTAGGAGGGGTGTACCAATCAATCGTGCTGATGTCTGTAGTGGATTAGGAAAAGAATATTTGCCGGAAGTAGCACTTTATACGCTCATTCCATTTGAAGGAATATACGACAAAGATCCCACCAATTTAATGTAAAATTTTAAATTTAATTGAATTTAAATTTTAAGTTAAATCAAAATCGTTTCGATCGTGTCGTATCTCGCATACATAAATAATACAACATAAGCTAACTTTAATGATACGGTCAAGAGGATTTCCGAGAAAGAAGGCAAGAAACACTAACAACCAAGTTTCAATGGAAAAAACTAGAAAAAACAGGACCAAAGATCAAAAGCATTCGCTTTTGCCGCTAATACGAGAAAACGATGTAAAAGACAGTTGACTATGAATTACACGATACCAATTTAACATTTTCCTCTTGAAATTCCGAATGGATTAGATATGACGAAGTAAAATGAAACAGAAAATCCTTCGAATAACAACCGATATTGCCAAGGCGGCCTAAATGCGCGTGACTTAGCTTTTTCGGAGCTGAATCGCGTATGTGTAACGGCGAATTCGTATTTCTGGGATGCTGAAAATCCATTCAGTTGACGGTAAGCTGTAAGTTTAGATCCAAGTATGTGATAAGCAAGGCCCCTGCGATCAATATGTACTCAATCCGCTTTCGGGACCTGCATTTGTAATGTAGAACAGTGGACGGAATTGCGGCTAGAATATAATAGAGTTGACCTACCACCTTACAAGTATACAAAAATTTCAGACATAACATTTTTTCATTTTTATTAGCTATTCAATCACGTTGACAAATACGCCCAACATTTCGAAATATTATTTCTTATGCATATATTCAAACTGAAAAAAGTTCTTTTGTCTTATGTGAGTGGTTTTACACATACAGAAACGTCAATTTATTATTCACGAATTGGCCCCAAATGCGTATTTTTTAACGAATAAATAATAGAATTGCTTTCTGTTCTTTCTGGAGTGGGGAATTTTCCTAAACATTACCAAGATATATACGTAAACATAAAAGAACCCATATCCTCGGAATAAATTAACGTATAATGTTTGCGTGTGAGGACTAGTTTTTTAATGGAATTGCTTTCTAAATTTCTTACAGAGAGAAACATTTAGAAAGAAATAATTACTGGCACTTTAAACAGCGAGTTAAAAGATATTTAAATCAGCTTTGCTTCGATTATAGTCATTGGGAATTAAGGTACCATTTCCTAGAAACGTAAATAACAGAACGTAGTCTACAAAACCAAAGCTTCTTTCTAAGTCCATCTATATTTACAGACGATTTGGACTATCCATATCATAAAGAAGTAGCATTCATCAGAATGCGTTGTAACTACCTTCAAGTTTATTATCAATCGCTTCTTTTCTTTCTCGCCGATAATTTCTGTAAGTAAGAAGAAGACAGCCAAAAAAAGCGAGAATTCGTGTCAAGAATACGCACAAATAGTAAGTTAATAATATCGTCCGAAAATGTCACATAGTCTCTAATTGAAAGTGTTATAACCAGAGACCTACTAGCGCACATCGCAAGCAATTAATTCATCATTAGAATCACGTACGTAAAAATAGTGTTATATACGGTGTCCCAACTTTCTGTAATTTTAAAGTTGTAGCTATTGTGTAAACAGTAGGAAGCTAACATCATCTGAGGATCACAAAGAGTCTTTTGTATTTCCATATGTAGAAATTGATTGATAAGTAGAAAGGACAAAAACTAGTGAAATCATACCTGTTTTGCAGCGACTAGACAGACTCGTGTCTATTCGTCTCACAAGAAAGTATTCGTGTTGCCTACTGGTTTCCCTGAGAGTCGGCAAAACACGAGTCTGTTTAGGCACTGCAAAACATGTATGATCTCACTCGTTTTTGTCCTCTCTACTGATAAGACTCTTACATTGTTACTTTAAACGAAGCAGCCCGTATACTTTACTACTAATCTGTCTCCTTGCCTTTCGTAGCTGTACCTACATGAAATAAATTCGAGGAGTTATTCCTAATCGATGTCCCTCTCTATCCCACTATTTCTGTATATCCTTCTCAGTGTGCCCTATCATCTTCTTCTAGGTGTCTGTGGTTATTTGTTTCAAGAGGATCTATCTTTCTAGACGATCTGAACAAACTAATTGTACGTATTTCATAACTTAACATAACTTTTCATAACTTGGCGTATTTCATACCTGAGTTTGTAATTTTGATACATAATGTTCTTATAGCGCAGCAAATGTTGATAGCGAGCAAATCTATAATTTCACAAACACTTCAACGTAATGTTAAGTCAACAATCTGTATAAAATTGTTTGCAGAATGCTGAATGCTGGTGATTACATACATTTATTATACAATGATGCCACAATCACTAGCTTTCTTGAAAAGTAAATTAAAAACGTATCCTAACGCAGATGATTCGTTATCACATGTTACTACTTCACAGAGAGTTATTCCTATATTTAAGGGATACTGTTTACTTTTGAAATTAGTGCCTTGTTTCATTTCATATTTACTGTGTGTAACGAGACTACTTTACACAGGAAACTGCAAACGGGTAGTAGCAAAACTATACAGGCAGTTTTGCTCCGCCAACAAGGGCGAGAAAGAAATCTAGCAGAGGTAAACTTAGCGAAACATCTGCATTCAACCGCAGTTTGCGATAAGTCGCATAATAATATTGTATAAATAGTTAGTTTGAGCACGGCAAGCAAGTAAACCCGTTGCATTGTTTGTTGCCGGTAAATTTGTGTTTCAGTGTAGTATTAAATGGGTACGTAGAACCACGTATCCTTATACGTATCCAGTCGTGCAATTCGATTTCGTTGGTATTCGTTGGTGTCCCATTATTATTATTGGCGACTACGACGAACGTTACGAACATCCCATTTACTCGTCGAATGTTGCTTCTTTCGATAATATATATCTTTTTAATAACAAACAATCCAATCTAGTAAATTCAATTCAGCAAATGTACAGCAAGCACAAAATTATTATATTATCGACATATTTAAAGATGTTGATATATTACCGTTTTTTTCCCTAGTTGCTTAATAAAATTCATTCGAACAAAAAAAATTATTTTATCTTCTTTCCTACCTTCTACCGTTAGCAATTTCAAAAATTCATCTCACTCACACACAGTGTTTTCCCCTAGAAAAAAATGCGTACCCAAATTTTCCCGAGTTTTCCCGTCCGAAATCGTCACTTGTTAGACTCATGTAAAAAATTGCATTAATTTCGACTTCGTTGCTCAGTACAAGTAAGTAATGCTTAACTAAGAGTGATCAAGTCAAGTGATTTTACAAAACTGGTTCTCCCATGAAGTTAATTATTGAATTTCGACAAACTATGTAAGAGTGCCACGAAAGGCATCCCGTCATAAGATGTAATATCACATAAACATAGCGCGGCAAATATAATTTCAGGATCTTCAAGATGAACGAAGTGGATGAGTTGTAAACTAAGGCTAACAGAAGGTATCACACGATATTGAAAGTTGTATTGAGCACGAAGGCAGGGAAACAACATCGAAACAAAATTGAGATAAATATAGAAACAAAATAGATTGAGGCTGGTGATGCTTTCCCAAATTTGCTTGTTTTCGCCCGTCTCCCATCTCTCTCGGCCCATAAACGATCAACTTGCTAAGAAAGGATGCAACTAGACTACATGCGGGTGTCGATCAGCTATTATTTATGTACACTAATAATAGAAATTGAGTTGATCGCCAAAGATATTATTTCTTAGTGAAGTACAAGTATTAATAGAAAATAAAGTATGTTGTAACTGCACGCGTTGTCAGATGAGAAGTGTTTTAAATTTTATGCGATCGCACGTATAAATATGTGTGTTACTGTTCAGAATTTCTTAAATTGTTTGGCTATTTGAATTTTTCCACAGCGTACGAGTTTGTTAAGTAAATATATTCAATAATCATAGAATTGCCTGCAGTTAATAGCCGCGTCAAATTTGCATACGTTTAACTTGTTAATACAAATAATCAGTCAAAAATGTATTGTGATAAAAAGTATCACGTGCTCGCTTTAAATTTGCTTGGCACGCCAAGAAAATTTAAAGCTGAAGGGTTAAAAAGGAAAATCAATATATGCATTGAGATGACTAGTAACACAACGTAAAATTAAGAAAACCTAGACAGCACTAAAACCTTCAAAAATTACAATTGAGAATCTAAAAGGGAGAAGCAACGAGATCGTACTTTGTTATTGCAGTTGTACATTTATCATCGGAATACGTATCAAGGTAAATAAATAGAAAACACTCAAAACATAAGACAGTAACGCAATTGATAACTACAACGTCGTGATGGTGATAAAACCCTGCAAGAACGTCGCCAAGAAACTCTGCTCCTAACAAGCATTTCTGTTATTAAGTTGTTGATCATGCACAAGGGTATCTAGTCTGGAAAGTTCCGAACATCAACATAAAGATAACGTTATTTGTCGTCTGGCAACACAATTGCGCATTGGTAAAAAGAGGTCAGCATTTGAATCACGATGAATGCTCAGTTCTCTAACTGTCGTATTTATTAGTTGATCATTGTCGAAAGAAGGCAAGAGAGATAGCAAAGGCTGTAAGTATCTCAAAGGAACGTATTGATTGAGAAAGCTAACCGCGCTTTCGATGGCACACTTGCTCGTTCCGAATTAAAAACGCATTCGGAAGAACATTCCCAAAGTTATGTTGAAGCAGTTTTAGCGAAATAAGTTCGAGATTTGGCATCGATTAGAAACTATAGATGAAGCTTGAATATACTCGTAAAGTCAAGATACAGTTGGAACAATAGACCGCGAATATTTTTTTTTGGGAGGAGCCGGTTTTATTGGTTGACTATCTTGGGCAAACAAAAACAGTAACAAACGTATAGTATACATAAATACTTTGCAAGCTGAAGCCAAAAATTGATTGACCATTCACACTATTCGTTAAATCTGACCCACAACGACTTCTTTCTGTTTTCTCAATTCAGAGCTTTATTCCGAGAACAGATTTTCAAAGAATGAGGAGACCATCACATTCGTAAACGCCTATTTTGCAGAACAAGATGCTAACTACTATTTAAACGACTTAAAGAGGTGGAAACATCGATGACAAACTTGATAGATTTACGATGACAAATAAAGCTGAAGCTAACAGAAAAGGTACTTGCTTCTGGAAAGCTTCCAGACTATTCAGAACTTAAATTTACGTAATAAGAAGGTAGACTTTCAGATAATGAAAGCTTGTAAATTATTGCAGGAAGGATCATCAAAAAATAATTGCATTGTTCTAAGTTACCAAAGCATACATTTCCTGGCAATGCATTTCCTATAATTGAGTAGTCATCTTCAGTCACTATAATAATCATGAAATTATCTAACCTAACTCTTTAAACTGTTAACCTGGTACTTCTCCATCTACCAATAAACACCCTATTTTTGGGCTGTATTGTATACTTCCACACTCGGTAATTCCTTTAATGTCTTATATGGGATTACACATGTTCCTGAAAATGCAGATCAGTTCAATTCGAATGTCGGATTATACGGCTGTCATCATCGCGGGTACATCCATCCAATTATGGATGATGCACATATCCCAGCATATTTGCGCAGACATGCCGTATAAGGAGAGTATTTTCGGAATGCATCTTACTGACATATGCATTTTATAAGCGACTCGGGAATATTTATCCCGGAAATTCCCGAGGAGTAAGAAAGTCTCTTCCACTAAGCCGAATACGTGTATGTCTCGTCCTAGAAATATTACGCCGTAGTTTCCCCTAAACGGAAGTTGTTTTTATTTGGCATTTAAGTGTATGCAACATTAATGCCCTTTGTTCGTAATGCTCGCCTTCTTTTTTTTTCTGTCTAGCTCTCTGCAGCTCTCTGCACGAAACACATGCAGGGCATCAAATTGTTAGACTCAGAGACATTTTTACGAACGCTTTATTAAACGAACAAAAAGGGATCCGATGAAAATTGTTTTTAAAACAAGAAGTAAGCCATCGACTACTTGATCAAGACCTTGTGGAAACTCTATAGTTAAGCTGAACGTCCGTGAATTTGATATTGAAGATTAAGAATTGTGATTCCTACTTGGTGTTAGAATACGAAGTCCACTTGCATTAATCATGAGATTGTTTGTATCTTCCCTCGATCGATAAGATGTGTATGTTTAAGCAGTCTTCCATCAAACATGTGGAAATAGTTTAGATGAATTTATTTATTTCATTGTCCGTCAAATTTTTAATAAGTCCATATGCCATATGCGGCAAAGTTACTTACAGGAAAGACAGATAAATGGATAAATGCAAATCTTTTTTTCAATAGCTAGATCCCTTAAACAAATACTATTTATCATAGAAAGTAGCATACCGTGACGAACCATTTATTACGAATGTCTGATTAATTTGTAGCATAAAAAAAAATACCAGAAATCCGAGAATCGGTTACGAGCTGCTCGCTAATTAAGAGATTAATATTTCCCAGACGATACGCTTTCTCATCGCATACAAATTACATGCATATTACGCTACATAGATTTATATAAAAGAATCACGTATGTTTTCTACGTGATATAATTGCTGGGGGCTAGTACATTTTTCCTCGTATTGTGTCCAATTCCAACTATATATAAAATTAATTTGTTGTGTAGATAAAGTTTCCCGTCAATCTAGTTGCAAGGTCCAAAGTAATTTAAATTTATATGCATATTAAAAAATTAGCTTCTTCTTTTCATGTACTACTGTTGCGGTAATAATAATTTGCATTTTTTCGCGTGCAGTAGACGTTCGTGCCAAGGGTACATATTCCAGAGTCACGATTAGTTGGAAAATCACATTGACCTTGTCTGTTGAACTCACATCAGCGCGAAATACTCACGGCACAGTATTAATACACTCGTAGAGATGCAAGTACTTACGACACACAACTCTACCATGAATAATTTACAAAGTACCACTAATTTATCCGTTAACACGTGTACCACTTCATATTAACTGCTGTGGAGTCGCGTTGCAGTAGTAGCGTAAAAACTGAAAAAACAACAACCCAATGATAAAATAACCATTGCAGCTGTTTCGGATGTGACACCCTGTGACTGAAATGACACCTAATGTTACTTTTATGTGAATGATTTCTTTCAGGAATGAAAAATGTGAAAATACAGGCGGTACGTGAATTGCTTAGCGAAAGTTTATCAACGTCATATATGAAGCTGTAAAAAAGTTGCTATATAAATGCATTCTTAAAAAGTTACCCTCAAATGTCAAAATTGAAACATAAATGTTTCCTCAGCCTCCGACATGGTGTGTTCCAAATAATACGACTTTATGGCCTGCTAAATTAATACTGCAATATCACTTTAACAATTAGGCTTTTACTCGTTGCATTTTTAATATTTCAATAATAATTACATTACTCCATCGGAACACGCTAAATTAATTGGTACGTTTGGAGCATCGGCAATCACGGTAATCCTTGTTCTTCATGTTCATAGATAATAACCGATATTTTTGTGTGAACAAATCCTGCGCTGTTGTTAATGGCCTTCCTTATTGCGAAGATGATTCGATAAATACCTACATCTGACGATAAGGGTGGCGCTACTGAAGAATTTTGACATTATATTATCCACTCCTTCAATAGAATCGTAGAAAATTACAGATAAGTAGCCTTATATATACAAAGCGTTTAGTATCTGTAGAAAATGGAACAGGAACAATATCGTCCACTAACTTGCTTTCGGATTCTAATGGAAAAAATACGAAGAAAATAAAGTCAAATTGGATGGGGATCCTTCATCGTCTATGATGAATTCAAACGTAGCCGTACAACTGAAAGTGGAATAGAAGCCTCATTTACCAATAGAAGAAAATATTGTTGGCTAGCTCACACATCCAAAGTTGCTCTGCGAATTACTGATCCTATCTCATCCACCTTACTCCTCTCTTCTCTTTGTTCCAGAATACAAGAACGTGGTTTGCAGGGAAAAAACTAATTCAAACAAAGAGACCGTTACAAAGATAAGATTTTATTTTGAGGTGTTTGAAGTAACGTATTTTTTGAAGGGACTCAAGCAGTGGCAGGAGCGTTAGAAAGAGTGTATTTTTTTAAGGAGATTATGTAGAAAAATAAATAGGAATAAAAAGGATAAATCACTCTTAACACGGGTATTTATTGATCCAGTCTCGTACGTAGATTGGGAGCTTTAAAAGCTCTTGCCGCAGTTGCAAGCGAAACGTTAAAACGAGATATCTTACATGGACTACAACTTAATAACCGAAAAAAAAAACTAAGTACTTTAAACCTCTCTCCTGCCAATCAAAGATATGTTGCGAGGAACCGTTTAAGGGTAAGTACCACTCAATTTATTTATTAATCGTACAGTGTTATTGTTTTCTAATATCTTCTTGATCGCATTTGCGTTTGTTGCGTTGTTTGGTTTGTTGCGTTAAACGCTAAATAATAGTCTTTCGCATTAGACAGAAATCCACTGGGGTATGGGGAACTACGCATACATAAGGTGAATTGGAGTAATCTAATTATACAACGTTTCTAGGTGTAACTGTTGAGGACCTTGTTTACAATGGAACTCGTTGCACATTGTCCATTAGATTATACGGTAGTTGTTACGTATTTCGCTATTAAATCACAGTCAACAATGCTGTGCTTTCTAACGTTATATTATGAGAAAATTTATTCCAGACTGTTGCTATATTCTTATAGAGACCTTCGGATGTAAGCAATAAAGCATTTTTAGTCCTTTTCGCCCAGTCTTGTAAACCTCTATTTATTGCTACCTGTTTGAGAAGGAGGGAGAAGGGAGGGAGAAGGAGCTTTACACAGTGTTTGAAACACACTCGCTGTTACTAGATTGGAATCAAGAAGTACGAATACTTAGCCATTTGCCCAAAACCACTAATTACAACCACGTCATTTATACTTTCCGCAATAACGGCAAGGACCTTCTCCAAAGTAATTGTTTTTAATGTAGGCAAGTATTTCACTTTGAAATCATCAAGTATTTTTTCTGGCAATGAAGCTAATATAAGTAGGTATTTCATTCCGCTCATTCAAATTTCGACTTTCCTCTAATTACATCTTTTGACTATTACGTATCTATTAACCAAATATATTATTACTATTATTAACCAAATCAACTACTTTAAGTGTGCCTACAATCTGGGGAAGCCTCTCAAATCTAAGTATCATAAAAATACGTACTTTCGGAACTAGACAAATAGTTTGGCAACTAAAGAAATAATCGATTTAATATTGCGATGCAGATGATACGAAATATATTCATCAGTAAATAAAATTTTTAAAAGGGTCGTTCCCTCAGGTTTTCCTCGCCAAGACTAGTATCTACTTTGACTTAGAAACATTTAAGTAACGCTCACATTCGCAAAATTATGGTGTTAGGAGCTACAATAATTTCGAAATCCTTTAAAAATGGAATAAACGTAAATCAAGAAATATGATTAAGTGAACCAATAATTGAAAAACACCATCTACAGTCTTCGCATATTTCTGAGCAACATCTCCATCGGCGAAGCTATATCTTCAATTAACGCTTATAATTAGCACGAAGTAAAGCACACTTTCGCCGCAAATATTAGATTTCGCGCTTAAGCATTTAATTTCTTTGTGTGCCGTCGTAATTGATATCTATTTCAACTTTAATTGAAAAACATCTGAGAACGTTCAAATCCCCAATGAAATAGGTTAAGGCCCGCAACTTCCCAAACCTCGTCATTATATCTGCGCTCCGCTTCCAATATAAAAGTGAGTCTCCGAGGAGCCACACCAGATAGAATAGTGGTACGAAGAATGTGATAAATGGAGCGCTATTAAAAATTTATTCCATCTGGGAGTCATAATAAAATCTAGGAGCGTTTTTCTTCGGATAAAAGTCTGTGTAGCTCGCTACCTCTGGCAAATATCGTCTACAACGAAATAAAGAAATCAATTGAAAATAACAGGATTTCGTAAGTTGAGTTTGAGAACAATTTGTCTAGTAATGAATTTATAAAACTAGTAAAACGTCAACTCTATGTTACCACAAACACCGTAACTGTGATTCAGCGACATAATATGTAACTGCCCGATTGATGGCCAAAGATTATCGTGGCGTCAAGTATTGAATTTGCACTTGTAATACAACTTTATTCAAAATACTACTTTTCTAGGCATTTATATTGAGAGAGCCTCATTAGGTTCAAGATGTAGAAACTACATAACTGATTTAAATTAAGTAAACGAATAGTTGTACGTCTACAAAATATCATCTTGTATACAAGGCGATTGCCTTTACAGTTTTAACAGAATTTTATGTATACAGCTTACTTACAGAGACGTATTTTAAGTATGCTCCAGTTAATTGAAGATACCACGAATCAACTTATGTGAATGGTTGTAATATTGAGTGACACAACTTACGGATAGATCTTCAAAGACTAATTTTGAAATATCTCCAAAATAAGCAATAAATAAATACATATTTGGCTTCATTCACAAAATTGTGGAGTCCCTTACCTAAACTGAACAAGATTAGCAGGAATATGGACATACATAAGTATAATTTGTTTTTTCCACGTTAATTGTATATATTTATATGTATGATGACTAGGAAAGAAAAGGCGGATGGAATTATTCCTTTTTTGCAGCGACTAGACAGATTCGTGTTTTGTTTTGGTTTTTCGATTCTCGGGGACACCAGTAGGCAGCACGAATCCATTTTCATGAGGCGAATAGACACACGAGTCTATGTAATCGCTGCAAAAAAGGAATAATTTCACCTGCTTTTGTCATCTCTAATGATGACATTTCTAATAGTGAAATCCATAATGATCCGTAGCGAATAATATTCCATGAATCTCAGTAAGCTTCCCATCGTTAGCATTATTTCAACAATACAGCTATGCATTCTTTGGCATTGAATCAAAATTTTGTACCGTATTTTAATAAAAACTAAATCTTTTATATTTTTTCATTTACAAACTGATTACGTTTTAAGGAGATTGCTGGCAATATAGAGATCGTTATCGATATAGAGATATCGAAAAATAGTAATCTGTATCGATCTGAATCGATGTCCTTTTTTTAGTTATACGTGATTCCATCAATTTGCATCGTAGAAGCAACTAAATTCAAATCATACAGTTGTTTCAAATATCGAAAAGAACATCAACCATTCTACAATTATCAGAAGGAAAGTTTAGAAAGTAGTGGTACAAAAGAGATAGAATTAGAAAACACAATATTCTGATCTTACATCAGCATTAAGCTGTATATGTTGTATAGAAAAAGGAAGAGAATACACCTTTCAAATTACGAATGTAAAATATATAGAAAACGCGATAATAATTATTAATGCCGCATAACGTTTACATTTACACATTTTACGTTTGTTATTAATGAACGTTAAGAAAGACGTTTACATAACGTACATGGGAATAAGACATCAACTGAAACGGATTACGTTCTGTAAAATGTAATGTTTGCAAACTTAGTGGTTTATGGACAATAGGATTGCATATCATATTGCAGCGAAACAGCGAGAAAATTAGACAAATGAAACACTATACCGGACTTACCTGGCAGAATTTATACTTACGTTGTTTGTAATATTCCGAACCATATTATGGAGCAAGCGGCGTTTTATTCATTTTTGCCGAGCAGAAGCTAGCTGCGAAGGCATTTTTCGTGCGTGAAATTACAAGTTACAAATGCCACACAGAATGTTGTTAAAAAATGAGAAAATATGGATATACGCGGGAAAACAAACGCAAAAATTGCATAATAAATGTTATAGTGCACAGCTAGTCCGTTGACACAGTTTTCCTCGTATAGCAAACGTCCCCAAAAATAAGAAAGTGGAAATTTTGGTGGGGGAGATAAAAGATGCTATCTTTTATCTCCCGCAATATCCAACACTATCCACATCCACATCATCCCTTTAGCATACAATGAAATCAAGAATATTTGTCACCTACGCTGAAAGTTCAGATAGTACTAAACACAGACTCTTCATGACTTCCCTAAATAGTAATATGTTTAATAGACACGTTACATTTCGCGGCAAATACCATTAAATTCGGCTAATCATCGACTTGAAGTAGATATAATGGAGATATAATAATGAAGACTTACGAAAAGTATTCTGTTGTAGTAGAATCACTTGAACACTTGCAAAACAGTGCATTATCTTCACCGGAATCGCTAAGAAAACGTTTAGCTAGCTAACTGGAAGGAAAATATAGGAAATCACGTAGTCCAAAAATTTACTAGCGTTGTAAACGAAAGTCCAGATTTATAGGAAATGCGATTCATAAGCCAATGGATAAATGAGACGCCCGAGTCCGAAGGATGAGAAGAATTTCGAATACGCAAATATTGCTTCAGTAAATGTAGAGGTCTCCAACTTCAAGCACATATTTTCATCGCGTCGCAGAAGATTAAATGAATTTTCAACAGAGGCAGTGCTAGCAATGCAATAATTGTCCACGGTATGATATACCTGTCGGAAATGATTACAACGGTTGCATTAAATTCGATTAGTATATATCAATTCTGTACATTAATGAATATAAATATTTCTTCACTTCATATGCCCTTTGCAAATTAAATGTACACCGTACACATTTTACTACACACCCAATAATAGCAATACATACTCAGCAAGCCCGACAGTGAAGTAATTTACCGCCCGTCGAACTTGTACAGCCGCGCTACTACGACGAAAAACGATCCACATCCAGTCGGCAATAACGAATGAAATGGTCAGTTTGACAATTTCATGACAACCAATTTTTTATAGTCTCTATTACAAAAACAAAGAAACCACTAAGGTATCCGACTTACAAGTAAACAGACAAAAACAATTTAACATACACCAACTACATACGTAAGTCTTAAGCTTGATATCCAAGATGGACACAAACATCCCGTACATGAGAGAAAAACATCGTTAACCGGATTTCGAAATGATTTGTGGTGAGCTTTGCAGACACCGAAACATTTACGGTCATTTACTCAGTCGTAATAACCGAGTCACACGAGGCCCAAACGCATTCGTAGATTCCTTCGATACCAAAAATAATCGTGAAAATAAACGTTTTTCTGCAGAAAAAGTTAATAAATTTGTGAAATCATGTATGGTAGAGTGCAAAGATTGTACGTATATAGCTAAATTAGCTCCACTCTCATTGGTGTCGCAATATTATGTATTACACCATGTCCTACTTTAAGCATGTCCAATTTCTTATTTAACTTTTAGACTTCACTGTCATCATCAATCCTATTTACAAATTTTGAAATTCTTCTTCCCGACTATATAACTTTCAATTGTTTTATTTTCATGCGATTTTAGATTTTTGTGTGCGTCTTTAGTGTTACACGCATTTGTATTTTTTTCTTATATTTATATTTTAATTCAGTTATTTGACACAACTTTTCAAGTAAAAGTTAATCAAAATATTTGCAAGCTGATAGATGTATTTGAGAAGGCCGACAAAAATGCTCACAACGAATCGTTCCAAGATGAAATAAATAAATCCAAGGAAAAGAAAGCTTTTGAAAAAAAAAAGGAAAATAAACCACTGGAAAATTACAAATTTGAGGTAAAACCAACAAACGGACGAAAAAAGTTTCAAGGAAATGAAATCGCTCATATGGTACAGCGATTTCATTTTCTTTGAAACTATTTATCACGCTTTGGACAGAACGTTGCGTGTTTCTTTTCATTTTATTTTATTTATCCAATATCTTACAGATTTAATTTTACAATCTAAGGCGTACTTCTCCAGGATCATGTACAGTAGCTTCAAACTTACCCTAACTCTTTGCTACATCTTCCAAACAAATCGTGCTTCATGCGGTTCTTTTGATCGTTCAAGACCCAACTATATTATATATTCAACAGAAAATATGTTTTCTTGTTGAGCACTTAAAATCGTATATTTTAAGACATCATGCCACTCGATTACTTGAGACTTCAAATGAGTTATTGCGATGTTGGAAAATTGTAACGTTACATGCTCAACACATTAAATGTATCAGTCGCTGGTGTTGTGCCAAACCACAAATCTACACTGGAAGGAGTACTTCTAATTTATTAATTAATTCGGCTAGGTTTTCAATGACAGAATGAATGGTTTTATTGCTTGACTCTCTACAATTTTTTATACAGCACCGTGCTCTACATAAAAGCCACTAGATTTTTTCGTTACTAAGAAAAAAATTTGTGTACGGCGTACTCGATTCCCCGTTACATATTCTTTTCGAAAGCAACTTACATCGTCCTCGAATCTATGTAATATACTTCAAATTATGTTCTGAAAACATAATTTGTTATGGTCTCCGAGATATTTACAGATATGTTAAAAATCACGCGTTTTCTGAGGAACGTATACCCCAAACCCGGGCAATTCAATCGCTAAAGAGAATATATTGTCACTTTTTCAGTCCCTATTCATCCAGTTGAGTTGAAATCTGAATTTTCGCGTTGTCAGCGTTACCTTGTCCGTGAGGTATTTTGCACTAATTGTAAATTACCATATATCTTACAGAAATAGGTAAACGAATGAGTTTTTCGGAATATTTTGTTGAACTTAACGTATTAGCCCGATGAAAACCCGTAAAGCGTTCTCCTGCAAAATTAACTATCTTGTATTACGATGCAGCTGTGGTGCTAAAGACAAATTCCTAAGTTTGACAATATATTCTTAGACAGAATTACGCCCTCTTAGCTATCTTATCATCATCTGACAGAGCGTGCACGCTTTCTTTACTTCAATGCAATATTTTATGGGTATCCTGGTAATAACATGAACTGATCCAATAAAAATGTAACTACGCGAACCGAATCTAATATAGATTTATATTAATTGTAAGTTGGTCGTAGCATTAAATCATTTAACAAGGAATAATGTATAATACTAAACAATTTCGTACTCTAAAAATGAATTGTTGAAAGTATCAAAGTACATACGTGCATGATATATCTATTTTATTTTGATGTATGTATAATTGCCTTCTAAACATCGAAATAAACGTACGCTCTTTATTTATTTACAGAATCAGACTTGCTAATTGAAATAAAACAATGACAAAGTGTAACAATGAATATTTACCGAAAAAGAAAAATATCTGCTGGCCACTGTTGATAGCGCGTGATAAATCAAAATATTTACGAGTGTATTTTCCCTGTTGACATTCGTATAGTGTAAATAAACGTTCAGAAAGTGGTTTGGAAAATTTTACAGTTGTTTCGAGCTATATTTACCTCGGAAATATTTAAATTTATATCTGAAACGTTTATTAAGCAAATAAATAATTCACTGGAAATAATACAAAAAAATAGCGGAGAACCAAATAAAGCATTAATGTCCGATGATGGAGTGTAATAGAATTCTTGCTTTAATTTGAAGTAGCATAAACCCATTTTTACTTACCTCATAACTACTTTAAGTATCGCCATTATCGATATAATTACAACAAGTAACAAGCAAACATAGTTCATTTATGAAATGAACGTGCCAGATAAAACACGTATTCAGGCTTTGATGAAAAGGGCCCGCAATGTCTACATGCTTCAAATGGAGTTTCATAAACTACGCTCTTTTGATAACCCTACAGAAGGAAGATACAAGAGGTTAAGATCTGGCGAACAAACTGGTCAGAATATCGGACCATCGCTTTCTATCCATCCAAGAGAGGGTAGGTGAAATCAAAAAAGTCGCGTGGGAGGTTGCTAATACGAGCAAATGTGACCGTCCTTCATAAATTAGAACTCTTGCCTAAGTTGTCGGCCGATTTTCGCTTCGATTTTCTTGTGTATTTTGATGTTAAGTACCATATTTGAATTGAACTTATTCATATTTGAAGATAGCTCATAATTTATACACCAACGAGACAGTATTCTTTGCAAAGGCAAAGAATGAGTGCTAAAATTAATTTCTCCCGTATCCCAACCTTAGTCATCCGCAAAAAGCAAGCACTTTGAATTTATTTGAATTAACTACAGCTGCAGCGCCGTTTAGAATTACTTCCCACAGAAATACTGGATTCATTCAAAACTGAGGCAGAATATACATCTTCATTTACAAGCGTAAGAATGGAAGAACATTAATAATTTTTAGGAAAAATCAGAATTCTTTAAATGACAATACTAAGGACAAAACAATATTGAGTGCATATCTAAGGTGAATAGTGAACACAAAAAACAAACAAAAAAAAATTAAAATAAGTTAATGTTGAAAACTACTCAACCTTCTGCAAAATAGATTTTCTGTTACAACTTCATGTACATTAAGTAGCGCACTCACTGTATAAAAAATGTTTAGCACAAACACATTTGGTAGCGTGCCAAAAGCTAATAGATTGTTTTACAACCTATTGTTTTTGTCCAGATTTATTGGATAATTTAAAGCATTTATGTATGTATGTATATGTTGGAAACAGTTAAAAGTGTGTACTGATTATTCTTTATATTGATCCTGATTAATGTTAGCTGATCTAAAGCTGTTATTCATGGTGAAAGTTGGAATTTTAATTACAGTACAGCGTCTTTGAATAATAAATCAGGTCTTGTTTCAGACACTTAAAAATGATTTGCTAAAATTTGCATTCATATGCATACACGTAACTCCTTTAAATAAACCTTGGTAGATTTATAACGGTAAGGTTTTAATTTCATAACGATAAAATCGTGTCCGTTTCTGCATGGCGGAAGCACTAGTCGCTTATGGCACGTAAATTGGCAAAATCTATATTTCTAGTATCGTCGTCGATGGAAAAGTAGAAATACTGAAATAGATAAGTGCCGTCTTTTAGTAAATTAAGTTATTGCTTTTAAAAGATAAGAAATGCTATCTTATCCACATTTACGAATACCTACTAGTTATATTCATACTAAAATACTCAAAGCATTTACACCATTTTTATTTTTACTAAACGAATTGTAATTAACTTAATATTTATATGAAAGGATTCGGTAAATTATTCTTTCCAGGCGATTGGTTCTAATTGCTCGCATTCCGACATTCTTTTCCTTTTTTTCTTAATATTGATTATGGATGCTTCTCTTCATGTGTTTTCTAAAGGTACTTAAGTTTTGAAACCACTGATCACAATTAGCTTCAAAACATCTACATATGATTTTGTGGTAAGATCATGATTACGATGGATGGAATATAAATAATTTAAGAGATTTAATAATATTTATCTTGAAAATAAAACATAACATTGTTTCAACTTTACTTAAAAATCCTAATATCTAAATTAATTTTACATACGTTTCATATGGTTTCCTTTTTCCTGCAAATGCAACATAGAAATAATTCAAATGTAAATCTACATGTAATAGTGCTATAAATACTTTTACCTTTTCCTTAATGAGAAATAAAAAACTAACTATAACTGCCACAGACCATAGTAAACTTCTAAATGCAGGATAACAGCGCTCAACAAATATGCTCCTGTTTTAAATATATTGCATCGTTGCGCATTAAATATCATCTCTACTTAACTCTTTCTAAATAGAAGGGATAAAGGGGTTCGTCGATTTAATAAATGAGTTGGCTAACGCAGTATGGACCTTTCATCAAGAGATATTCTCCGTCCGTTTCAGCCATAAAGTATAAACCTTTAAAACAACCGACCAAACATCATTTAATACTCTATTTGGCTCCTATTACGAAAAAATGTATGAAAGTTGTACGTAAAATATAATAAACATATTCATGTTATCAACAAAATTGTTTATTAAGGTTGTTAAATATATAAATGTTACGCACTGATATTGTAAAAGTATTTATTACTACATTGATAACGAACTTGCTTTAATAATGAATCTTGCTGTTTCGTTTGTGACAAATACCCGACAACACAAAGTGTATTGGTATCACATTCTAAAAGAAATGGTAGATTTTTACATATGACAGATCTATTTTGCACATACCGATGTACATCGTCCATTAACTCTCTGGCGGGAACATCTGCCTAAGTAAGTTCCCCTTTTCCGAAACTTACGACGCCTTCCAAATACATAGATATTCCTACCGAGCTATGTATGTCTTGATATCTGCTTCGCATGCAACAACTCTCGCAGCTGTATGTTTTAATATATGATTCTCGGGGGACGTCCTCCCTACAAGCGCACTAAATGCATTTTTTCACTTTTATCGTGTTACTTGTGTTGTCCTAATTTTTATTCTTGAAATAATTTCACATTCGTTCTTTCTTGTTCTTCACTTTTCCTTTTCTTAGTTTCCTACATTTGTTTCACATTCGTTTCCGTCCATATTTTTTCTATTTCCTAGTTGATATGGTTATGAAAACACCTACAAACATTTCTAGTCGAACCAAGGAAATTCTGAACCTAGCCGACGTTAGTCTCAATTAATCGGATGAAGACCTTTCTTCTGGTGGGTTATGTCTACTGTATGAAACAGAAATAAGATTAAATTGAAATTTTCGTTTCATATAGCTATTTTAAATTGAAAGTAATGAGATTAAAGTTGTTTTTATAGGCGCATGCGTGAAAAAATAAGAAAGGTTTTGAATCTGTTGATTTCGAGTTGAGTTGTTAATTCTCTTTGCGAGTCTACCTTTGAGGCATATATTTCTACTAAAATTAGAAGAGGTCGCCTTCGTATCAGACGGTTGCTTGAGTTTAAAATCCCCACATCAAATAAAACTATTTGCACAAAAAAATAACATTAATTTACGAGATGTTACATGTTGAGACATATTGCGACCATAGCACTTATAGCGTAGCAAATGAACAGTAAAAGAACCTGTAGCGAATACGAGTCATTACATCACGCTTCGGATATCATTTTAACCCGCATAAGGTGGCTCCCTCAAATTTTAAAAAAGCTTGCGCACCTTATATACCGTATTTTTTCTTTTTAATGCTACTAACTGATTTTTATTAATACTTAACTTACAGCGAAGTGAGACAATGAACTACTTTCACGTATTTAAATTCCGCAACTACTCTACATTCAGCGTATTGATCAAATACAACAAAAACTTTTTTTATTACGTTAGTCGAGTCCCGTACTACAGCACGTCAATATTGTGCTCGGGACTCGTCGATAGCTGAGTTCAACTTCGAATCAATCTTTGTTCGTCGTGAATTATGATAGAAAGTTTTCAAATTTTATATGCGGAAATATGAAATTGACAATTTTTACTTACCCATAGTTGTTAAAGTAAAAATTTTGATTGAATTTAGTTTTACGGGAAAGAAGTAACGATGTACATATGTATGTACCTACGTATATATATATGTGTTGATATGTTCAAATGCATCGTTCTAAATGAAATTCTTATCGTAAAATTAATATTCTTTATATGATACGTATGCGCCTAGTTGTTGAACATATTTTATTGTAAATTGATTCAAAATATTTGTTGTAACAATTTCCAGTGGTACAAACCGCAATGAACAGACTATAAATATAAATTACATTGCAAATTGCGAGTCACATTCAACAAAATTCCGCTCAGTCGGCTTCTGGTAGATTTAAGCCGTCCTGTTTCAGCATTCCCATTTGGATATGTAGTCGTAAGGGCCCCTCTTTCCGAATCCAACGCTCTATTACAATTCGCGCCGTAAATGTTTTCAGCTTTTTCCAACAAATACGTACAAAATAAATTCTAGTTTACCTAAATAGGAATTTGTTGTCAAATCCGTTTAGAAGTGACCACACCGATACTCGCCAATGTTAAATAGTTAGTCATTAGATCACGAAGTCCTGTGATACATTTGAAGCTCTAATAAGATATTTTTAAAGAAAAGAAGATGCAAAGCTTACTTGAAACGTGCATTGCAATTGACTAGTCGTGATTTTTTACCAATTTCATCGAAAACAAATGCATCAAGAGACGCCACGATAATCCGATTCTTACGTTGGTCCTATATGGAAGTACTTTAATTTCTAATTCTTCTTTCCGTTCAATGCAACATATTCTTTGTAAGGCTTTTGCGTTTAAATGTTACATATAAATATTCTTCAAATCTGCTGCATAATGAAGGTAGAACCTTTTACCTAGGTTTGGCAGGGTGCTCTTTGTGATGAATCATCACTGATGATTGACGTTACCAGTTATCCCAAGCGACGAACATTGGTAATTAGAAACAACCCATAACACAGAAAAAAAAAATCCGGCAAATTTAAAACATAAAGCGATAAAAGTAAACAAAAATTAAGCATTTTGGGTATATTTGTCTTTTATGGCAAAACGAAATAAGTTGTTCCAATGAACTAAACTAACACCATGAAAAGCATGCGCAAAGGTTGCGTTGTTAAACTAAAATGTTCCGCCAATTGGTTTAGACGAAAAGCAAATTTAATATTTATGTAACGTTCACAGAACTGCTCCAATTAATTCCAGCATGTTTAGTAGCTGCACTTAGAGACCGCTTTATCTTCTGTCCTTATATTCACTCTATTCAAATTGGCGATATGAATAGTCTAGTGCGCTAATTACTCAAGCGTTATGGTTGTTTGAAAGATTTAACCAACGTCTCTAATTCTCCGCTTGTCCAGCTCTCCAACAGAACATACGCTGGACATATGTAGATATTAATATATTGCATATAATGAGCGTAATTTCATACACATATATACACACGTAAACTAGGTAACACATTACGACTAAAAGCTGTCATGCTAGTCATAAATTCCACAGCATGCGCTTGTTATGTCCTTGCCGGTACGTAGAGTCCTGAGTATTAATGTCATTATTGTTAGATACACACGTCATGGAACTAGTTGCACGTGCATTTTTCTTATTTGAAAATTGAAAAATATCACAATTTCTTTAAGATAAACATAGTCACCGAGATCGTAAGTAACCTTTCGGCCAACGATCTCTTTGGCTTTAACTTTAACTTTAACTTTAAAATGTAATGTAAAATAATTAAAATGTAAAATGTAAAATGTGAATGTTAGCCTTATTCTTAGGAAAAATTACTTCGGCAGTTTAATAGTTAAGATTAGTCAAGCAATTACCATAAAACTAAGGGATTTAGTCCTAAAAATTCGATATTTAGAGATTTCTCCGGGGACATCCACTGACAAATGCACTTATGCTAGTTACAAAATAACCGAATCTACACCCAAGTTAGATAGTAGATTCAACACCCAAATAAAGAAGCTGCAACAGCAAATTATTTTCTTGAGGCCTAAGTGCCTAACAATTCTCCCCCAAAATCTTTGAATACGTAATAATTAATAATATTAATAATATTTTTTATGGTCAACCTAATCGGCATCAGCATATTCAACTAGCTTTGTTTCATCGGCGCTTTTAAAAACAGTTTATGATGGAAGTTTGAACAGTTTGAAAATGTGGAAGATGTAACAAAAGATAAAGAACATAGTTTCGTAAATATGAAAGAGAAAGTAGCGTTATCTATACGGTTGATAATGCCCGGATTCGACCTCCTTACACCTCTTTTATTTTGGTGTTGTCTGCCGTGCAAATGCACAGTTCTTATTATCATTATTTGCAAATAATGTTTTGAGTTTGTTACATTATATGAAATTCCTTAGAAATAGTATTTTTACATGAATCACGGAAGCTTTTACATTTATTACGTTATTACATATAAAATAAAAATAAGTCACCTAGTTCAAATGTAAAGTATTCTTGATTTGACTGATTTAAAGGACTTTTTACAGTTTACGAATACTGTGAAATGTTTGCGGTTATAAATCAAGACAATTTAATTTCTTGTTGGCATACAACGAAAAAACAATAGTGAAAAGGATACTAGAATCCTACGTGTGCAACCGAACCTCATTAAATCTCAAAGGATAATTAATTATATTCGAAAATACGATAGCTCTTAATTGTAGAGATGTTGTAACCAGAATTCTAATTTTCTGTGTTTTCGAGATCTTAATTTGCTAATTGGCAATGTTAAGGATACCGAAGATGCTGGTAGGAAGGGTGAATGAAAGCTGATAAAGCTTTTAGTTGAAATGCGCATCTACACTATTTCCCGAAATAGATTACATAAAGGTCGAATTCAAAAGCAGCATCCGCTTAGACGATCATTTCCACGCCAACTCTTATCTCCTACATCAACATGTTTAATAAGCAATAATTAGATAAAAATCAACGGCGGAGAAGTGAGCTTTGCTTTCGCAGGATGAAATCTACATCGCTTAATTAACGTAAGTATCGTTATCGCGCTTTCATTGCTTAGTTTGCCCGCTTTTACAAAACCACCAGAACAGTACCTAACATTGGAAACGTAAATATACATTGGAAGCTTTTGGTTCAGTTACATCAACATTTTATATTTTGTTTGATAGTAATTGACGTTCAAAAATATGTTATTTGTGTGATAATTAAATTTTTTAATTAAAGTTAAAGTTAATTTAACTTGCATTTTCCGCTTTTCTTTTGAATGCTTTAATGTTCTCCAAGAAAGCTTACGTTTAGGTGATAGTTATGAATTATATGAATTATACGTGATCGAAAATTAAAAAACGAGCCGAAAGCGAGTTTCATTTAGTTTTAGTTTTAGTTACAATGCTGTTGAATTTAGTCCATTTTAATAATAAGTTGCCCTGGTGTATGTACAGGCGTAAAGAATTAATTAATATCATAATAAAACACACATAGAATACAAGCTCGTAATACCGAAAACAAAGAAAAATATTTCAAATGTTTTTGCAACTACAACTAACGCATGGATTGGTTTAGTAGAAATGCACGTTGATTTACGACAAAAAATACTATTCATCGACATTTCTTTGTTATGCATCGCAATACTACATGCCCGATACTACGTGAACTAACAAATCCGGAAAATTGGCTAAACTGATTGAAATTTTTCTCAAACTACCGAATTCTGAATGAGCATTGTTTTGCCATTGCAGTGTTTCGCGTTTGTAACATAGGTAATTTTTCATCGCAATAAAGTGCAATGGAAGATAAAAGTCATTTGCGATAGCCGAAAATTACATTGATAGTTTCTCGATAAAGTAGAAAATTGCATAGACATCCTTGCCCCCGCACATACATAAAGTAGACTTTGAGTGCTTCGCAGGTCAAAATGCTAACTCCAATGTTACATAATTTTTCAATGAGAATGCAACAACGCAGTAAAACTTGATTGTATTGATAATCTGCTTGAAATAATAATAAATGCCAATGACTCCCGTAAGATTTCAGTAACGTTAATAATTATAATAATCACGTGTAATGACTTTGACAATATTAATTAATATCTGTCCACTAGAGCAGAACGAACATAACGCAACAAAGCGAGACAAAAATGTAGTGAGGACCAAAAACCAACTTTTTCTCCTAAATCTACAAATAAACAAAATCCTTTTTCTTCTGAAATCTAATCTACGCAATGTATATCATTTAGTAATTTTCGACCAATAATAATTTACTCTTTAAAGGCATTTTTTCACTCTTAAATTAAAATTACATGTAACTTTTCTTCAAAATTTACATAAATGGTTTCAAGTTCCAAATTTCTTTCCAGCCAGTAATATTCGGGTTTGCCGTCTAACGTCGCCGCGAATTGCCACCGCTACATACCTGCAATCTTAAAATGTGCGCATTCATTAGAGAACCTGAAACTGGTAAACAACGGCATTGAATTTGGAAATTAAAAAATTCGTTTCTCTTTCGTTGAAATATGTTATCCGCTGTCACAACCGAAGTGCTCTCTATGACGTAACTCAGACTGCCTTGACATATCCAAAAATGCCATTACAATTTTCAAATCAAAAAATCAAACTACTTTCTGCAAGTAAATCTGAACCAGCGAATGTCTTCCAGCGAAATACACATTGCGCTACACGAAAATAGCTTGCAGCTCAACGACTATAGACAAATCTTGTACATTTGGATTTTGCAAAATTAACATACTGAGAACTCACATGCAGCTTCACTAGAAGAACCACTTTCACTATTGCTTTTCTCAATACCTTCGAGGGTAATTTTGAGAGAATGCATAGAGATTTCCGCGCGAGACCAGCTTCCGTTACTGCTTAAAGGCGTGTTTCTAAATGTATGACAGTAGATGTGATTTCAACAAGTGGAGCCTCACGTTTCTTTCCTTTTCGTGGATTTTCCTTTTGATCTCTCTAGTCCATATTCATTGACTGGAGAGGAACTTAGCTTTCTAGTTCTGCTTTCTTCGTTTCTTATAGCAATTTCGCCAACCCTTGTATGCCTTGGATGACTTCCCATCCTCCAGATTACTTCTTCTCTTTGCTGTTCTGCCCTTTCCCGGTAGTCCTGCATACGAAACTCCTGCTTAGTACCCTCATTTCTGACGTACCAGGCGATGGCACAGCGATATCTTTTCGTTTTCTTGCTATTTGCATATCAAGTCGCTATCTTTAGCTCGTCCTTTTTATTCTGTCCAACAATTATTTGTTTATCTATTAATCACCATTTTAATGGATGGTAGCATATGCAGGATTTCTTCGACAAATTCTACGAATCAGTTGAATTTTCTTCGGTCATTACCTGGTACCTCCATCCTCGTCACATTCCGCGTAGGATGCTTAATTCCTTTTATTTTCTTCCTTCCTTCCTATTTTTTTGCTTTCCTCTATCTTTATTGAATGTGTCCGGACATTTCCTATTTACTGCATGGTGGTCCTCTACGCAGTTTGCGTATTTCGGTTTGGCATTCTTATCTTTATTTGTGTATTTAAAGGGAGAGTATTCGCCCGCGCATCTGACGCATCTATATGTTGCCGTAAATAGCTGAAGCTCTGGCTGAAATTCATAGACTTTCGTTTTAGTCCTGCCTTAATTTGCGTTTCCGCCACGTCCTTAATTCGAATTTTTTTAACGTTTTCAACTTTTTTCTGCGTTTATCAGGATCAAGGGGGATTGTTCCTTGAATCATTTCACCCTGATTATCGATGTGACTGGGTATCCGCTATCTTCAGGCTCGTTCTTTACTTCTGTCACGTCGATTTCTTTTGGAATCGCCCTTAGTACAATCTCTAGTATTGTTTCTTCCGCCAGGCTCTGGCTGTACGTAATTCTTCTGCGGTTTCTTCCTTTCTTTCGCTCTTCTGCTTCTTGACTACTTCTTGTTCTCTTCTCTGCTTATCTTTTTTTTATGCCTAACATCGACCTCCTCTTCTTTTTTCGTTCTTTCACTTCAATGTAAGCTTCGCCCTCATATTTGTCCTTTACCTTTTTGCTGCTTCTTCCACTTCTTTGTTTTCTGGCCACTGGACTTTTATACCTCCGTCGATCCCTTCCTATATGTCTTTCATAGTCCGATTTTGTCTAGCACCTCGTAGAACTATGTGCGCATTGCAGACGAATTGCGTCAGACAATTTTGGATGCAGCTCAGTCAGCCAGTCATTCCCTGGTAGCTAGCTCCTTCCTCGTCGTATTATATATTTACATATATGTAATATTTACATATTTCAAAATTTAATACAATGGTGCCAATAATATTTTTTAAGTACATTGCAGTGATTAAGCATATTAAATTATTTGAAAAGTGGATTACAACAAACAAATTGAGCTAACAATGAATAATATGGAATACATTATACGTTCACCTTTTATAATTTATTATTTTGAAATGGAATTATACAATTTAAAAAATTATATCTAATATTATCTTAAAGGTACCTATAATACACAAGACTCCGTGGCGCAACGGTAGCGCGTCTGACTCCAGATCAGAAGGTTGCGTGTTCAAATCACGTCGGGGTCAAACCGTGTTTTTTTGATATATTTCTTTTCATCTCTCAAAAAGTATTTGTAGCAGTATTTTAATCTATTTTCTTTAAAACTTCGATGAAGAAATTGTTCCCCGAAACTTGTTTGACCGTTAGTTATACAACGTAAAGCTTTTTAGAAAAAGATTTGGGAAGATTTTGTCGGTATAATTCTAGAGCAAAATAAATTATGTAAATAAATTCCAAAGCAATAGCGTGTTGTTCAATTTAAAATTTTAATGCAATTAAATATTCACTCGAGAGAAAGATTTTGCCTTCCTTAATCTCCGTTTTCCTATTGGTCTGAAGTAATGTAAGGACTTGAAAAAGAAAAGTTTTAGTAAATTAATTAGAATTTAGCGGAAATATCTCTAATTACCAATTTTAAGACCTTTTAGAAGAGAAGTTTCAAGTTTTTTGTTAGGATTTTAGTACTTATCTTTTTTTTTTATTTGCTTTTTTTTGCATTCGTGATAACGGTGTAAATTGTAAAAATCCGAAAATCGTCTTAATATTTACAAGAATGTAGACGTATCAAGATACTCTAAATCAAGCATTTTAAAAGCATTTGTCGGTAGGGTCCGCATCAGGGAGATATTATTAAAATAATGTAGTACTTATACCCAACAGTAAGGAGCCTATATTGAAAAATACATTTCCATTGTTGTTGCAATCTTTTCCTTCTTTTTCATGTCTAGTTCGGGAATCCATCGTGGAATATACACTAGTCAACACAAGTTCGTTCTTACACGGGAGAGAAACATAGAATAAGGATAATTTGGGTGATGAGGACACCCACAGAGAACGAGAAACACAGTGCCCGTAAAAAGAATCTAGGAAAGTAAAATGCCGTAGAGAGACGGAAAAGGAAAGGCAAACAAGACGTGGAACAATGTAATTGCAAACATTTTAAAGAACACCAACTGGACGGACTTGAAGAAGTTCTTTAAATAGAGACGACCAGACAAAGTTTATATTTAATTCGGGATATAGAACAATAGTACAAATGGTAACTTTCACATCCTTTGGGTAGAAATGGAGATTGTTATGATACTGTGTATTTAGGTTGGAAAGTGTTCCAAATTGCCATGTTTATCTTGTTGGTTCTTTTTAATCACTTGGCGGAATAGAGTTGATGACCCTTTCCTTCCAATTTCTTCCAGTTTGAGTTTTCATCCTTGTCTTACACATTTAGTAAGATAGGTTTTCGTAAAAATAGACTCCTTTAAACAACTTGTGCTGCAATAAATCAAAATTATTAACGCGAATCAAAATAATGTATATTTGTTTATACGAAAGCTTTTCTATTGTTTCAAATTTGGATACATGTACTACGATAGTATGGACTGTTGGGTACTATGGCAAACTGCAAGGCACTTCTAATAGCTGCTATCACATCAAGGGCGTCGTTTACCTTAATTGATACCAGTGGAGATTATAAAAACAACCGAGAAGGTAAACAAACCGACCCGGCAACGACAATATTGGCAAAACTCCTCGAAAAAATGTTTGAAATTAAATATTGCTTGGAATATTCTTCGTAATCAGATCAAGATAGTAATGTCATTTGAATCTCCTAGCCAATAAAATTTCGGCATCTGTAAATTTAGAATTTAAAAAAAAATTTTAAAGTCACAAAAACTTCACAAAAAGCCTCAAAAAGAAATCCTGAATACTTTCCTGAATACTTTACTGAATAATAATAATTATACTGCGCTAGTTTAAATAATATTGTTACACTATCTACTATTTTTATTTCTATAGTCCTGGGAAGAATAAAGCATCTAAATAGGCTGAAGTGCTACGTGCTACTTAAGTAGTAGATACTCGCTACGCACTAATTTTTTTTGTAGTGTAAATATTTCCTGCTATATAAGTACAACTTTATTTCTCATACACTCTGTATATGATAAGAATGTCAGACAGTAACTTGTCACCCACTTCTTTCTTCCATTGAACAACATAATTTATTCAAACGTGAAAATTTATAAGCGCAAGGAGTGGCATTTTGAACTGAGAAAATTCCGTTTCAGATATGTATCTGCTCTTGCACAGGAAAAAATAAAGGACTCGACTAAACAGCAGGCCGTCGTAACGCGTACATTTTTGGCGTTTCGAAAATGATTTATAGGCTACGTGTAAATCACCATCATCCAGATAGGTTCGCTGGTTCGTCACACTTTTTACATTAAGTAGTATCCGCACGTCATACACAACGTCTACATTACTCTAGATAACAATGTTTGTTTTTTGCCGACAAGAGATGCCTTTTCTGCTTGTCATCGTTTCATCGCAAATATTGGATATATCTCGACGGATCGCCTGATTAATATAAAGGAACGTCAGCGAAAGCAGTAAGACGAGCGGTACGTACCGTTCTGATGATTGTAAATTTGCTGCGTAATTGCAGAATTCCAAAGACCTGAAAGGAAGAAATCATCAAAAAATTATGGTACAGAACAACGATGTACACCTTATTTGTTAAGTTGTAAATACAGTTCTTGTGAAAATTCATTAAAACCTGAATATATTGAATATCTGAAACGTGTCAGTATATATGGTTAACAGAAAATAATGGTTATCAAGGTAATGATTATCGTGTGTCAAAGAAAATCCTGAGCTATAAATGTAGATTACGCAAGTCCGTTTTCAATGATAACCATTGAAAGGAAGATATCTTCTATCGTTGGTGTAATTTCACTGATCGCTGATTGCATTCCGACAAAACGAATATAGATAACAATGTAGGATCACTTTGGCGACCTTGACAGGCAGTAACTTCCTATTCTAATCGTCAGCGTTTTTCACATGTTATCCCCTAGCTTTAACGATAAGCTGTATTCCACAGCTTTGCTACCACACTCGCAGCGTCTACCTACAAAAACCGCTACTTTTCCAGAAAATAGGAACGTGAATGTGCTTCAACTTACACGTAGAAGACTAACCGTTTTGAAGGGTAGTAGCCGTGAAAAATGTTGTGTTGCTTGTTATACTTGGCATAACTGTATCATACAACACTCTTAACATATTGTCCAATATGTTTACTTGTTTGTCGGTATATTTCAAGAGTGAATAAACGTTTACAGATCTCGTACTTTTCAAATATTCAACAATAAAAGCCAACATCTGCGACCATTAAATTTATTCGAAGGATGTAATATTGTCGTTTGTTAAAAACTTTTAGTACTAGCTGCAAACGACCATTTTTAGGAAGGTTAGAAAGTCATCTTTTCCATTTTTAATCCCATAGCACCTCGACTTGCCCGTATATAGATTTTTTCCTCATATCTTCTTCAATTAATATGGCTTGCAATTGACTTAATTTCCAACTCAAATATTACGTAATTTCAACGGTAAGACCACTTTCTCTTCTTCTATCTAGCGCAGATGGTTTCAACACTGGTATCAATTAGCTGTAGGTAACTTCTCACACATACCATCGATTAACTCCGTGTGACGTGATGTAATGCACTCAATTTAACTTTTCGCCACGGACAAAGTCTTGCTCCGATTAAGAACCAACGAGCAGAAACAACGACATTGAATTAGGTTTTCTTCATAAGGTCTTCACAAGTAGCCAAAGTTGGGTTGGGTTTATGTGAATGATCCCGAAATCAAGTAACAATGAAAAAGTCAATTTTTACCAGGCCCAAAGAAAATCAAAAACAAAATCAAGTCTTTAAAGATCTATATTTAAGATGATTGACTAGAAAATGTTCGTAGTTTCAGGTCAGACACCCAGAGAAGTAGCAACGAGTAAACCTCCACCATGATAATGCTGTTGTCATCGTACAACAGCTTTGGACTAAAAACAACTTAGCTGTTTCACAGTAGAAACGCTGCGGTCAGTGTTTGCACTTCGAAAGGAACTACTTTGAAGATGGCGAGGATAACGATGGTGAATGAAATCTTGATATTCTTTAATTTTACATGCATTCGTCAAATTGCGTTCTCCCTATATTTATTTTTCTATTGATAAAATTGGTATTTAATATGCTAATAAGTTTCAAGTTGCCGCTGCCGGCAACTTGTTATGGCGTTATGGCAGCTGCCAACAATTCCAAAACCAAGTCGGGCAACATTTTGCTGCCACACCGAGTAACATTTCGCTGCTGAAGCATACAGCGTTTCCGCTTGCCATTGGTAACCATCAATAAAGCAACTTTTGATACAAAGATTTGAATTCTCTTTCTAAGATGAGACAGCGCTGGTAGAGCAAAATTGTAAGGAACAATTCATTGTAATGAACAATATTTTACACCGTGATAGAATTTGAAATGGAGACTTGGCCTACTGCAGCGTAAATATTTTAATATTAAACTAGACAATTACAGTATGTATCAATGATCTTAACACCAAACTGGAAGTTCTAGTTCGCAAGTGAAATGAATATTACCGAAAGAACAGCATTCTTCATCGCATTGGAAAAATTCTAGCATTGATACAGATATCTTTCTCCCTCCTATAAACAGTTTCTCATGACTGGAAAGAAACAGCGACGAATTTGTTATCTATTTATAAGTTGGAAGTTGTTGAAAATAAGGAACAATAATCAAAGAAACGTATGAAACGTTTCTTTGATTATCATGCTTAACAAGAATGTAGGTTACTTTTACGTGAATAATCTTTAAAATAGTTAGCACGTGTATATGTTCCTAGGTTACGAACGTTAGAATTTCCATCCAGACCTTCCTGTTCCTTTTGGTAAAACCATTAAAACGCCAGAAATTTGTTTTTGGCATTTGGAGATAAATTCCACTGTACTTAAGCAATATGTTGTTAATAATTACCTCAGTGTTTAAAGTTTATATATTATTATCCTATTTTCGTTTCGCTGCGCTGACTGTACCCTTGCTAATTGAAGAGCTCCCTACCCTATGGAAGTACTCAATAATTGCCAATGCTCGGCACTGTATGACCCGAGGCGCCGATAATTATCACACTTAGCCAACCTACGCTCCGACGGACTAATACTTGTCGCCTTGTGCGACCTAGACCACCAGAGGCAAAATTTGAGGCAGTATACGATTCGACACGGTGACCAAAGTCGAGCAGCTGCTCCTCCCCAATGAGGACGTGTTACCGAAAGTACGAGCAAAAGCCATATACTAACTGAAATGCCAATGAAGAGAAAGTTATATCGATCAAACAGGACGGAGTATTCAGTGCAGAGTGAAAGAACACGAGAGATACGCACGCCTTAGGCATATTGAAAAATCTGCATTAGCGAAGCACCTGCACCAACAACGAAACCACCGCATAACCGCGTTAAGGTATTAGTCAGGACCAGCCACTACTATCCGAAGATAATACGTGAATCGATAGAAATAATGAAGAATACTATCAACTTCAATCGCGAAGACGTTTACAAGATCAGCAACAGGTAGAAGTTAGCACTGCAGAGTTATATAACGAACGACGCGATTCAGCGAAACGGAACGGTTATGGATCAGCAAAGCGGCACAGAAATGGAATATATAACGAAGAGCAAGAGACAACAATACTTGTCTTTAGAAATCTTCTGAAGAAGCTGACAGCATGATCAGTGAAACGACAGGTAAAATATTAAGAACATGACAACACCCGAAAGATAAATGTACGTTCCATAGTCAATACCTTGTTGATTTGATAGTTCGATTATGTATGTAAGTAACGCAAAGCTTTTGTATTATCTTAAAATTTCAATGTTCTCATTTTTTTTTTTTGAGGTGAATAAACCGTAATGAAGGATTATACTCACGTGCAATGTTCTGTTTATAATGCTTCATCTAAATTAATAAATTTGATTAATTTGGTAACAGAAAGTAAAACAGTATTCCGTGATCTTTAGGCTCAATGCTGTGGGTATCAATACTAAATTCTCCTTTTTATTTTTTATTCTCAGAAACCTTTTATATTCGTAATGTTAACGAAATGTAATTAAAGAAAACAAAGGTCTGTAGTACTGTTTTTACCTACCCTTTTCACACTGCGAACGTAGATGGTATAAATACCTTAAATATCAACAAAATTTCATAATGGTGAATAAAATATTTGTAATCCTAATCCTTTTCCGAGGCTACTTTTGACCTTTCCACCTTACGTGTATGTAGATGAAAAAGTTAATTAGCAAACGCAATTACTTTGCCAAGGGAACATATTTCACGAGAACACAATTATTACAATAAACACATGTTGTTTATGAATATACAAGTACCTGGCATATTCAGATAAATAATTAAACATGTCAACAGTTTCATAGTCTCGAAGCTTACGCGGTGACTATATACCATTAGACATCATTCGCATTCCTGCAATTTTTATTTAAACCACGACGAGAAGAAGTGGCAAGAATAAGAGGAAGCACCCGCTTATCCTTCTTAATCTACCCTTGGAGAAGATCGGCTGTTGATTCCAAACGATTGTTTGATAAGTCCCAAACTACCCCTTCATCTCCACTTATTGAACGGCAAAAGCTAGATTCAATTTTAGTTTTTTTTTTTTTTTTTTTTTAGGGTAACCTCTGGTGTTATTTGCAGTTTAATTCCACTTTTGGTAACGCCGAATATAGGTCGCCAGATTGTCTCCTTAGGACAGCTAGAACCTACAACGTAACTCGCTGACTTAAATGAAACTTTGTGGGTTTACAGACCATTTTAGTAAAGTTATCTGCTAGTAAATTAGTTTTTTTTTTATTTTAGTCCCTCGCATTCTTCGACAACACTTTTAGAACTACGACGACTATTAAAAAATACTTTGGACAACCTTCTAACTGATTTACTAATATGAAATGATAGCGTTGATAGTTTGTATGATTCTTTTAAAATGCTATTAATATTTAATCCAGGTTAAGTACTTTGATGTTATCGCCACATTTTATTGATCGTGCTTCATTTTTAATAGATTAAATGAAAACCTTCTCTAGCTGACCTTCCAAATGCAGACAATTTAGTGTCTACTTGTAGCCGTATAAGTTCAAATATTTTAGAAACGACAACAGGTGTTAGCGTGGTAAGAATCAACGTTCCCAATATTCTTCATTTGTTAAATGCAGCATTCTTACTTGCAAACATCGACATTACATCTATTACGCGTGAAGAACAAGAGGTACAGGATGGTTTAAAAGATATTATTGTAGGCGTTCAAGAGCAGCCCCGTTTACATTTACATTACAATTTGAAGATTTTGCTGGTACGGATGTCTTGCGTATATATGCGAGTGTATGTCAAACGCAAACTGTATAATTTTGAAGGTGTGGTAGAACTATAGCATTGCTTATTGGAAACTGTGCGACATGGATTTAGAAAGGTTATGTTAAATAGTTTGCAAAGCACCGGATCATATGTGGACGTCGGCTATTATTTTTCCAAATATAATGTTTCCGTTAGAAACGACGGATCTGAAAATTTTCTACGCTTGTTGCTTGAATATTTGACTCTGTTCTTGTTAGTGTTCATTTAATAACGGGACAACTACGTACACATAACCTTTACAAATTATTTAGATCCTCCTTCAAAATTCACGTTCAATGGCGCTTATTTCACAAACATTAATTACCATTTGTGGTCGTTATAATCGTCCAAGTCGGAGAACAATTGAAAGTGATAAAATGCGAACGAACATATTTATCTTATAACGTTCTTGTGTGGATGAAACAAAGAAGAGCGAAGGGAATATTGTAGCCTTACGTTAGAGTGTCTGTGAAGATCCAAATGCATCAATTCCTCGGCAACTTCAGGCATTGAACGTTGCCGATTTCGATTTGAGGCGAATTTTCCGAAAAGATCTTAGCTTACATGCGGACAAATAGCTTTAATTTAAAAACTCATACAAACGATTATTTGTTCAAGTTAGTCAACGCTTAGCGATTTTGCAAATAAGCAAAATCGCTGCATCTGGTTTGAAACTAACTGACCAGTGCACACTCAATGTTGGAGCAATAACTAATCTTTACGTTTCTGAGAGTGGGAATCGCTATTGCTTCATGTGACTCGAAGCAAGACGGTGTCAGTTGTTCATTGCCCATGAAACAATTCTCTAATTACAACATATGCTCGGTAAATCGATAACTTTCAGAAATAGACCAGTCAAATATACATATCGGTCATGTGATTTGATATTCCTAGAATTTCAATGAGTTCAACAGATCAGCAACATTACACGACTTGCAGACCAACAATGAACATATAACTTTCGACCCAAATTATATGAAAATATAATGAAAAATTGGATTTTACCGATTTATCTCCGTTAGTGCTTACGTGAATATACAAATCTATCCTTTGCTAGGCCATTACAGGAATTCCCCGCGATATGTGTTAATGATATAATGTTCAAATTACAGCACTACTTACCATCTAGCTAGTATTTGATTACAGTGCTTCATATTAATTGAAGGTAAATACAGGAAAGCTAGTTATCGTAGATGAAACCTTTCGCACTCTTAATAAAGTGTCGAGCAGCCACATATTCCTTTCCCCGGAAATACTAGAAATCGAATGGTAGTAAAGTCTCGCAATTGCATTACTACAAGATCGCATGGGTTAAAATGGCTACGTAAACGAGTGTCTACCATGATCACTATAAAAATCATTGACGGAAGAAAATGAATGCAATAGTGTATATACCATCCTCGACGAGAATTCCTTGTAACTCAGGTGAATATTATGCTAGAGTAGTCCATCAATTAACGATTCTTTACCAGCTTAGCAGGTAATTTCAGTGAAAATTTATCAATATGAGGTAGATTACTTTAAAGAATTGAAGAGATTCATGAAATCAGATAACGGGAAAAGTAAACTATTAAAGCTCTAGAAGTAAGGTCAAGTATCTTTCAGCATAAATACAAAGTAATTTCTAATGTGAATGTATACCTTCGACCATCTGCACGAACACGTTCGGTAATGTTATAGAGTGTATATGGTAGTAATATGCATGCACCCGTCACTTTGCACAATATGGTGTTGAATATCGCCGGCATATTCATACATTAGAATTCGCCATTTCCCAAGCACATCATCATGCAAACCCAGTGGCACATTGTTAGGCAACTCTCCAGCACGGTATTCTCATCTCGCTCCACGCGCTCATCTCACGCTAACGTCAATATTTCGTTAGGAATGGATTTTATTACATCCTTCCTTTACGTTACTTCTTGTCGCTTTGGTTATTTCGTCACTTTAGCGTGAGCCTAGTCGCAGTGCACTTTATTGTTCTTACGGTTCTTCACAGCCGGCTTGATTTTAATTTATGGTCCGTACTTACCAAAGGATTAAATTTAGATCTTAGAGAATTCAACCTGAAACAACAGACGTTGTTTTTATCAAAGAGATTATTGTCTACATCTTCAAACTGTAAATAAGAAGGTATTTATGGCATCTGAAAAATGCACCCCGGCAAGCAGAATGCTTATTAAGAAAACATGAGGGTGATATATTTATTTTTAGAATATTTACTTTTCAAATAGTACGCGTTAAAAACTATACAAGTTGCGCAAATCAAGTATTCAAACTATTTTTTTGTAATTGTTTTATTACGAATTCACATTGTTTCCTTCACGCTGGAACGCAAGTCGGATTATCTACTCTCCACAACAGTGGTGGAATACTGACAGTGGAATGGCGTTCATCTGATTCGTTAATACAACTTCAATGTTTTCTAATATCCCAAAGTTGAGGTGATGTTTCTATCACGAAAATTGAGAAAAATCGCAGCGTTGAATGAGAAGCTGTGAATCCACCAAAATGTTCTTACTGGTCAAGAACGCCTTATTTCAAATTGCTTAGTGACAACATTTATTGACGAAATAGCAGCAGTTAGGTGCCCTCAATGTTCACCCTCACACGGAAGACACATTACCGAAGCCTTTCAACTTTCTTGCTAAAGTCTCGGTCTTAAAGAGGAATTTTTTCTTGGTGATCCCCTAGCTATCGAAAAAACAAGTCGTACAATACACTAAGTCAGTTAGTCAGTTTATTATATATCATCGAGAGTTTGGATAACCGCTTCTTTGATGATTTGTGATTGCGTGCATTGGAAGTTCCTAAATTTGTAGAACAAAAAAACGAGCAATATTAGTCGCTAGTATGATTAATGTAACATTAGAAATATTTAACGAAGACATCTTTGTATGCGGTGAAACAATTTTATATGGCTTCTAACGCAAGTGCAGAAAGCAATAGATGTAGTAAGAAATATTAGTGTAGTACCTTACCGTATTCCTTGTTGTAAAAAAATTATTTCTGAGTAACATCGTTGCAAACATTAATTATTGGCATAACCCATTTCATGTAATTTAACAATTTTAACGTATTAAGTATTATCAGTGGTAAAATATCTTCATGGTGGAACTTTTAACTTCATAAGATTAAGAGATAATGGAGGACATATTTTACCTGCTCTCCATTATCTTACTTTTCGAAGAGGTAGCGCTGGTTATCACTATCCAATATACGATAAACAGCGAGGTCGTAGGTGATGGGAAGCATCAGCAATCCAAGTATAACGCTGGGGTAACATTTCACTTCTTATCGTCAACAAACCCCCCAAAATTCCTCATACTGTAAGAGACCGTCAGCGATAGACACTATATTTGAAGGAGCTTTATTGGAAATAATTCAGACGGTTAAAATCCGAGACTACAGTTTTTAAGGAAAATTCGACATTAACTCCAGCTGGTCAGTATTTAACCGACCTTATTGCAGACAATGAAAACCATCTCATTTACTGACGGCAAGTAAGTGGCCCCACGATTGAACTAGTTAATAGCACAATAACTTCTAAAGCAACCAGTAACGTAATATGGCTCAGAATAGGTAATAAGAATGCCTGAAATAAAGAGATTAGTAAGGTAGGTAAGAGGGCCAGATTAGTGGGCTCTAGGATAATAGGCATATTGCTGGCATAATGTCTATGAACATGCATATTTTCCTTTTGTAATTACTTGGTATTTACTAATAAATATTTACATCAATGTAGTATGTATGCTGAAATAGCATTCATGGAATCATTTACGGCAAAAGCAATACAAAGGGAAAAAACATCATCCACGTACATGTGAACTTCCCTAAACGCTTCTACGCACGTAATAAATAAGTTCATTTTATATTACTTAGGCTGACAATTTTGCTGGAGATCAGCGCCGGGTTGCGCCTGGTGTCATCAGCATTTCTTCTTCTTCTTTTTGTCAAAGACTCCTTTTGTTATTTCAAGCGTTGGCGTCGTACATTGCGGCTTGTATTGCTTAGCCATTCTTTCCGTGTCTTCTGGTGTCTTTCCAGTTCGCTCATTTGCTTTATTGTGTTCTTATACGTTACCTATGTGTCATCCACATATGATTTTTTTCTTTTTCTTCATTCTATTCGTTGTTTCCACTTCCATTTAACCACCTGAAGTAATCGGTAACTCAATACATTCATATTGTATGTTGGTGATTTATTCTTTATAGATCAGTGTTTCTATTCTTTCAATCGTCTCTTCTTTTTGTTTTTATTATCAGAAAGCTTAGACTATTTCCCTATTCTATGCCCTTTCCTATTTCAAATTCTTCTTATCTCCTTCTATTTATTTGCACCTTTCCTTTTACTTCCTTATGTATTCCTGTCCAGCTTTTGTGATATTCCTATTTTTCTCGTAAAGTCTTTGTCTTCATTGAGTAGAAGGTTTCAGGTCTATAAATGTACATTTCGTCTCCTTATTCCATCTTCAGTTTTATGAGCCTTGTCATTATCTATATATTGTATTTAAGACACCACTGATAACAGACATATAGCTCTATAATCTCCAGATTCAACATTTTATCTTTAGTTGACTATTACTAATAACCATGTTTTTCTGTCCTGCTCTTGGTATTTGATAATTTCCGATTCTGTTATTCTGATCTTTCCAATTGCGTTTTCTATTTCTCCTTAATTTATTCCCTCAATTTCATTTGTTCCTTCATTGTGCGCTATACTTTCCCCTTGATTGTCTAGGTTTATTCCTTCTATCTTCAAGTTAAATCCTCATAGAATTCTCTCCACGTCTTACGTATATATTATATGTTGGCTTTTAGATGGTTCTCTTCGACTCTTATGTTTGCTACTTCTTTTTGTTTCTATCTGGAGATTTAATTTTGTGCTAGAAGCTTCTGTCATTATTCCCAAACCTGCTTTCTAACTCCCACCTAACCCATTCCCAGCTCCTCTTTTTATCATTGGAAAAACTTAATTGGCTTCTTCACGTTTTATTTGTATAAATTGTTTACTTTATAACGTTTCTGCTCTAATTTTCCGTAAGTTACCTCTTCATATTCATTTTCATATATTCCGAGAAGTTTCCAAATTCTCAGCATAAATTACCCAACATACGTACATAAATTTTCTATCTCAAGATCGGGCTGTAGTGCTCACAAACTAATTACCATATCAATTTATACAATTGATTAAATTCGGCAATTCGATTCGGACGTAGATTATTGATATTAACCTCAAACTAACTTGGCGATTAAAGCATTCGAAACGGAATTCTGTATAAGCTATAAAATTATTTGGTTAAACTTACAGCGGAATACACCGAGCATGCTGCTGTCGCTGTTATTGTCGGGACAATTCTATATATTACGCAATTTGAATTGTATTCCCTATTGTCGGCATAACGACGACGTCCATTTAATCGGTGGATGGGATATGGGTAGTTGAAGTAAGGTAGGATGCTTCGAAATTTAGTTTGGGGCATATAAGATTATGTATATTGGTAGGTATAAGCGAGAATGACGGTATCGACCGCTCTACAAGGAGAAAAGAACATTCACCCGTGTCTTCTTATATAACAAGCGGTAGCGAGCGTTTCCGTAACGTTATTTTACGACAGGAAGGTAGACAAAGGTTCGCTCTATTCAGAACCAAGGTCTAAACCGATCCATCGGCGCAATTTCATTCGGCATGCCTTCTAGGCCAATAGCCATTCGATAAAAATAACGCAGTTCAAACGAATTTTATATGACAGTATCCCTTGTTGGACGTTTTCTTGTTATTCATACTACACGAAGGGATACAATTTAATGCCTGTTTGACTGCAAATTGCATTTTTTACATAGCATATAAACATTTAATTGGATACCTTGGAATTCTCACAAAAAAAAGGTAACTAAAAGAATTTGCTTTTCATATCAAAGAAGTTCATCACGTCCACAAATATGAGGTGTTCCTAGTTGCCCGCAGGCGGCTGCAACTTCCTATACATGGAAAAACTTCATCCTATTTCATAGCTTCTTAATACTAATAAATCTAACTTAACCAAATATCTTGATGAGCTCATTACAACCCATTATACTGGTTGGCTTGTTTACTTTGAATAAAGCGCTGCGCTATTTTTACCAATTTAATTAAATAATTTATTTAGTGTTGCATCTGTTCAATTAGATTTGATAAAATAAAAAAGATTCTCGATATCTGTATTTAACTTCAGTTTCAAAAAAGCAAGACTTAGTCACATATTCCAATGTGGAATGGGGGTGCGTTATAGTAACAAATACAAACTACTTTAAATGGAATTTACAAGCAGAAAAATGACTAAACGTGCAACATCGGTAATTACACCTTCAAAATCTATCTAAAGACTATGTGTCGGTAGTGTAAATTTGAAGAGAACCTCGTGTTTATTCATGTACCCTAGTAACAGTGATGTAAAATAAACCGCAAATATTATTCCTTAGATGTTCATTAATAAATTCTGTCCGACAGCGCAAAGAGGTAAATTGGAGAAACGAGATAATTAAATCAAGTAAATTAAATAATAAGTCTGCCGAAAGCGTGCACTGAATTTATAATCACTAGGTCACTCGCTCACCGAACTGTAACTAGGGTAACCACAATACAGCCTACATATGGGCATTTAATTTTCTGTATATTGCCGCTTTGAACATATTAGTGAGTTTCACGTTGGTGACACGTAAATACCAATTTATCGCGGGAAAATTTATATATAAGAGGGCGGTCTGAAAAGTTAAGTAACTAATATAGACAAGACAAAGAAGACAGTTTTGTCAAGTGATTTAGCTTTAGTTTTCAATACAGAGTCCTTTTAGTTTTCTATATTTAAATCGTTTAATTCCATCATTATAAGATGATAAATTAAAAGGGTTAACGCAATTCTTTTGTTCCTGAAATCATCTCTTCATTTGAAGAAAACCTTTTACTCTACTTTTTTTATAATACTTTTTATAGTAATAAATCGACGCGCAATTGTGTTTAAAAAGGCTTAAGTGTTCATGTAGAATAACCAACAAGTTCTTTTAATACGTTAACAGTGTCGTCTATCACGCGCATCTTCAACCGTCGATCATTTGAATTATGAAAACGAGATTATGAATGTTGGTGGCCATTTCATCAGTGACAACATTTTGATCTTGATTCATCTTCGGTGCTTCTAGATCCATGCCGTCTGAGAGAAACCAATGATCGAAAATTGGTATAAATGTCGGCGTATCTTTTTCATAACCTTTCGGAAAGTTTGATATTGTAGATGTTGGTCTACAATTGAACAATAATGTGCTCGCCCTTTTTATGAATCGAAACGATCCTGACTCTTTTCCTTCTATCTGGAAACACATTAGTTGACGTATAGATATATAGGTTGATAATAACTCGAAGAGTGAAGGCAAATATGTACGTATCTACAGTTATGAACCAAGAAATCGTCTGCAGTAGATTTAATAATTACAGTAGCCATTATTTTAACCGATTCATCCACATTTACTGATGAAATAGAACGTGGTAGTGGGTTATATCATACCTCAATAAACATAAAGGTGGAATTAGAAGATGAATCTACAGATGGAAATTCCACAGTTCGATTCTAGACGATATTATAGAATTACCCTTTTTACGTAGATACGATTGGGCGTTTGAGTCTTTTGAATTTGTTAGAAAAAACTTTGTTTTTAGACCTTTTTCATCGTATATGGCAGTAGTTTTTTGTCTTAATATAAGCGATAACCACAGATAAAAACCACGACGGGTAATGAAGGTTAGATCGAGTTTTGTACATTACAAAAAAGAAGAATTGGGTACTATATAAAGCATCGGACGCCTGGTTGACGTCGGTATAATTGAGCAAATAAGTTCAACTAACATTCAACATATGTTTAAACAGAAAAAAAAAACATAATTCGTTTTGTTGAAATTATATCGAAAATTTCGAGACTCTCCTATCGAGACTAGGATGACAAACTGCAATCAATGTTAGGGAGGGAACGATCTAGATATTTTCTATCGCAGATCTTGATATTGCTATATTATCTTGCGTCAAGCACATTTGTAAAGCTAGCAAAATTGTTGTTTTCTTGCTGTGTTGATTGGTTGGCAAAAACACATTCGAACGGTTAAAATAATCGATCATGTCAAAGGAATTATTTATAAGGCCTCAAGCGCAGAAATACAGATGTTTAAATCATCAAGTTCAAATCGTCAAGTCAGGTGAAGCATAAATTAAACCTATGTGGAAGGAGACATACATGTATTTATAAAGTCGTAGGTCAACAAGAGACACCAATTGAAAATATATTGTTCTTGTAGAACTATTGATTACTTCGGATTACTTTTGATGACCAGAACGTTACACAATAGTTTAAAGACACCCTCATTAGTAGAAAGGCGTACAAGGATTGGCCACGCGCTTGGTTGTGGCCTAAGAAGTGGCAATGCCGACTTAACAGACATATAGAGATGTTTGTTACCCTACGTATTTTAAATATTAAAACTCCCTTTGATCGAGGTCACTCTGCCCGATCGACTTCACGCCGCTGGTTAACGTTATGCTGAATTGCATCTTCGTTATATTCATACAAAATGCCTTTATCTCAGAAGATTTCTGGAAGTTCGTGATTAAATGTAAAACAAACATAAAATTCAATTTAAATCTTTGCAAAGAACAATAAAATACATTTATGTGGGATATATGCGGAAAAATAGGAAATTAAATTTCTAATAGCTGTGAATGTAGTGTAATACTAGAATGTCCTGTTTTATCGACAGCTCGTGTAATAAATGTTTACACTTTCCGATAATAGCTTCATAAAGGACAATATTGGGGATACGAAAGGTTTATAATTAACTCCAAAAAATACGAAAAATATTCACGTTTGAAGCAGCTTAGAAGATCAAGAAATTATTTATTTGATTTGAGAATTTAATTTCCATAACAAGTTAATGCGCACACAAAAACTCGACTTTAAAGTTAGAGCAAATGTTTGATAATAAAATTAACAAACAACCGAATAAAACAAATGTTAGTTAACAATTACGCTTCAATCTCCAGTTTGCGAAAGTATGCACTGTATGTGTAGTACCACTAAACTTTCCGGAAAATTACATTATCACAACATATTTCTTCAATTCCATAATAACCTTGTATGAAATTGCACGAATTTATTCGTTATGATTTTAATTACTTTATCAATTTATCTTCTAATTTAATTGCTGCCGTTGTAGATTCGCAAACAACTAAGTTTGCAAGTGCAAATTACCCTAGAGATTCGACCGCGTTGCATATAAATATTCGGAAATTAGGCAATTAACCAAATTCCTGCGTCCGTCCGCATCAGATACGGTATTCTCTGCCTTCTCTTTTTTTACTTTGGACGTTGGTGGGTGCTTGAGATAAATTGTGGAGAAAACTATCGATGAGCTATCAACACTAATAGCATATCTTTTGATCGACAAAAGTTTTTTTTTTGTTTCATGTAATGTGTTATATGGTGGATAATCAATTGTGGATTAAATTGGAATTAAATTCATAATGGTTTGACCGTCGTACCGCATTCTCACCTAGAGCAATTAGAACTTAATCTGAATATTTAAATTCGCGGCAAATTTGGTTTGGGATCGCAAAGGGCGCTGTAGTGAAATCTATAGCAAAAGTGTGCCGCTTTTGAAATGTGCCCAAGAAGATTAAAAGTACAACAGGCAGAAGGAAATCTTAACAATAGCTAACATGTAAACTCTTGGAGAGATTTACGAGAGTGAAACATACAGAGCGTAGATAAAAATAAGAAACACCGCTTTTGTTTATAGTTTAAGAAAGGAAAAAAGGTGAACTATCAAAGAAATGGTGTTATACATTCTTAAATTGTACACCCTGCATATTTTTACAACATTTAATAACACATACTTCTTGTTTTAAAAAGACCAAGGTATTTAAGCTTAACAGTTTTTAATATATCCTTGAAAAAGAAAAATGTTTATATAAAAATAAAAAGTGTGCCTTGTGCACAAAATTTTATAATTTTATGTTACTTTGTGTTGTGCGATACAATAAAGTTTTGAGTAACAAAATATATTATTAATTTGTGTCAATAATGGCAGATTACTCAATTAATGAAAACGTAGATGTAATGACTATTATTTATCAATATATCAAATAATAATTCGTAGCAGCTCCTCCATTTATATCGCCAACAGTATCCGCATCGTTTTCATCCAACCCATTTTTTTTAAACTAGAAAATAAATTGCCTAGAACTGGATCGCTATCGAGGATATCCGAACTTCATGAAATTAATGAAAACTTGGAAGTTGATATGTTAGCATATTTCAATATTTATTCTAGAAATGCAATTAAAAAACCTACGCTAGAATGAAATGCAACACATACGAATGTACACATGACAAGAAAAAAAAACCAATTAGAGAGCCTAGAAAATGCAGAAAATTCGCAATATTCATTCTGGCGATGCTACGAAAATCCAATTTTTTTAAAATAAAACACTGGACGAAATCGGTTCTTTTGATGATGGTATATATTAAAAACGCACAACACAGATTATTGACAAACAAGGGACACAAAGCCGCGTGAAACATTTAACACGAATTCCCAAATACGTTTCTCCATTGATATATGATGTGGAATTATAAATAGAACTATCTTTGGTCCATATTTTTATGAGGGCATCTCGTGGAAGTGGTTCTTCTTGTTGCCACCAGCATGCAATATTGTATGGCAACATTATACCTAAAACTCCTGAAGCACTAAAACAAAATAGACTGAAGTACTCTTCCCTTTAAGATTTTGCCTTAGTTCACAAGGATTACGTTACAACTTACAATGACTGATGAGTAGAGTGCAACAAGGTTTTTTAAGTTAGTAATTGATGAAATTGAACAGCATATCTAAAGTAAAAATGATTGAAAAAGCAGCAACATTAGTTTAGCTCTGGTTACAGAGAAAATGGTCTGGCCGGTAATCTGGTCTACTGCAATGATATTTCTAAACTCTCTGAAGATTTTGGAATACATCATGATCCCAGTTCTTGGAGATTATTCATAGACTCATCAAAGACCAGCCTAAAAGCAGTTTTGTTGCATAATGGAAATCATCATCCTTCTATTTCGATAGGTCATGCTGTTTCTATGAAAGAAACTTACGAAAATCTAAACATTTTATCAGAAAAAATAAAGTACGAAGACTATTCCTGGAATATTTGCGCAGATTTTAAAGTAACTGCAATTATTTTGGGTATGCAATCTGGTTACACCAAATACTGTTGCTTTTTATGTCTTTGGGAAAAACATCATTACCATAAGCAAGAGGGGTAACTACGACAACAGTTTATACCAGGAAAAGACAATGTACAAGATCAGCCTCTAGTAGAAAAAGAAAGGATCATAAAATACCACCTCTCCACGTGAAACTTGGGCTCATAAAAAACTTTGTAAAGGCACTGGATCTCGAAGGTGAAAGTTTTAAATACCTTTATAAGGAGTTTCCAAAATTAACACATGAGAAACTGAGAGAAAGTATTTTTGTTGGAGCTCAGATACGAGAAATAGTAAATGATGAAATCTTTGAAACCAAATTAACAGCGAAGGAAAAAACAGCTTGGCTCTCCATGGTACAAGTTTCCACGAATTTCTTGGGACACAAAAAAGCTGACAACTACAGAACTTTAATAATGGATATGTTACAAGTATTTCACGCTGCTGGCTGAAATATGCCCCTTAAAGTGCACATTCTGCATTCTCACTTGGATTTTTGTCCGGAAAATATGGGCGACGTTAGCGATGAATACGGTGGGCGCTTCCACCAAGACATCATGGGAATGGAAAAACGGTATCAGGGGAAACGGAATCCTGTTATGTTAACAGATTACAGTTGGATGTTAAGAAGAGATGCTGTAGATGGTGTTTATAAGAGACGGAGCAGTATTACTTCACATTTCTAGTTATAATAATATGAAATATACATTAAATTATGATCTAATCTAAAAAACCTTTTCATTGAAATATAAAAAAAATCGAGGTAACTTGACCTTCTACCTTTTATTAAAATAAATGTTTATATGTTTTCTAGTGGAATTAGTATAAATTATTTTATGGCAAAATCAAAAATTTAATTTGTTGGCCAGTGTAATAGCTTAATATGTTGTAGATAGCGCAATATACAAATAAAAAAAAAAGGAGACCGTATAACAAAGCCAAGTCAAATGCAGTTCCAAAATCTTCAAGTTGCAGCAGATTTAAAAACTATTAACGATAATTACGTTCCAGTAGCCAACGCATTAATAAATAGTTGCAAAATACTTCGCTGTCGAGATTCACGCAAAATTGTTGACCACATACACACAAACAGTGCTACATATTTTAGATGACGAAAAACGTGTTTCAATCGGAGAAAAATTTAATAGTGCATTATGTAAGAAATTCCGATTTTTCTGCATTACGTCATCTTTTTAACAATAGTGTTGCGGAAGGTTCATTATACAAATTCAAAGATCACTTGAGTAAGCGAATATTCCATCGTACGATGTAGAACTTTCCTTTTTTCCTGCCACAACAGACAGGTCTCAAAGAAAAAACACTGTAAAAGCGTACGGAATGATACAGAGGTTGAAGCCCTCGCTTTCGAATTTCTTTTCAGCCATCAAAGCATATTCAGTAAATTGTTTGCTATATTATAATTCCATAAATTAAAATTGTTTTTTTTTATCTAAATAATGCGTATGTCTATTAAGGTTAACCCAATGCAGTGACGCTACTGCTGACTCGTTCTACTCCAGTGATGAGAATCTTTCATGTCAATACAAGAAAATCTTTAAAGGACGTCGTTCGTTATGTAAAAGAATAAACATTACTCCTTTGTTATTTCCGTTTTATGCTTTGTAAGTAATCTCCTTGTTTTGCAGAGCACAAAAAATAACAAAAGCATAATAATATTACAGGGATGTTGTAATCTTAATTTAAACTTACACCCTAGAAGACTTTTATTTTCCAAAAATTAGACGATGAAAATTTAACATAACGCGTAACATGCATGAACTTTATGAAATGTTAGCTACCTACGTATACCTTATCCTAAGTTTAATAACTACACACAAACTCTGCAATTTACTTTCGACTCCGCCGGTGAGTCTACCTGTCATTCTCCTATTCCATATATTATTAAGCGCTATTTATAGCCTAATTACTGCGCCACTTAAGAAAGCGGGCCTCGCCCAAATCTTATCGTCGTAGTTGATGTGTACATTATGATGCGACCTTCATATGAGGAAGCCATTAGCTTTTCCTACCCTGATTTTCTGCTTTCCTGAGAAATTGCCTGTATAAAATGTTTATGTACTGTGATACTGTAAAATTTTAAACGAGTGAAATCGATTTTTCTAAATGAATTAAAATTTTACCGGTCGTAAGCCTCATGAGTATTCTTAGAGACTTTACTTTACTTTTCGAAGGAATTGAAGTAAAAAACTAACTAGTGCACTTCGCCCTTTTTTCTCGGTAAGCGTTTATTTGATCATCAGTAATTTGGATATGAATACATTTTGAACTACAATGTTCAACGTACATGAAGCGAGCAAGCTGATAATGATCAACGTTCTGCGAGGGTAGTAAGCTTTGACTAGTTGCAGCACACCAAGACTAATTATGAGTGTTACCTAAGTTCTAATATAAAGTCTGGTAACTTAATATTGTAACATTATGGCGCTATCCTAAAACGAACAAAAGCTAACAATTTTGAACGAAACTGATACAAATAATAAAGTGTAACAAATCTCAATAAAGTGAAGAAATACATAGCAATTAACATAACAAATGAAAAACGGATGAACCAATAACAAGAATGGTTTTCACGTTTAAAACTGATAATAAGAAATTGGCAATTGTTGCGATTACGTTGCCGAACCGGCTTTTGAAAGTACCTGGCGTCACAGCGACGATTAACACTATTATTTGAAGAACCGGGCTTAAAAGTGAAAACAGGCCATTAAACCCTTTGTATTTCCTTTTACTTTGAGTGAGCAAACCTTCCTGTATATGCGTCAAAAGTAGTTCTCAAAGGAGACGATTATTCCTCTGTACTGGACATTCACTAAGTTACCGTAATGACACTCGTCGATTTGAATATAAATTAAAGCTTTCGTCCTTATAATTCTACATATGCATACCCTGTCCGATGCTGAAGTGAGTTATATGCGCTACGGCGGAAATTACAATTTCAAGGGTATATTTATGCCGAAGCGCTAGGCTGGTACTGGTTACATTCACGTGATGATTATAGTTTTCCGATACGAATATATCGGAAAACTGCAATCAAACCATACTACTACGTAGTAAGCATCGACTGCCAGTAAACGTTTAATAGATTACAGAGAATTACGTACATGAATATTTAAAGGTGTATAGCACTGTTACGCGAAAGTATGCTACTGGACAAAATTTTCAATGCACGTAAATAAATTAGGGAACATAAAGCAAAGTTAATTGCTTACGGCTCTAATTGGTACGTTAGCGCATTAGCATTGTTTTATAGACCTGAAATCTTTGGTTTCTGCCATAGCAGCTGAATTAGGAATAGGTATGACCAGTAAAAATATCCAAAGCACTGGGATAATAAACAGAGAAGAGCTTTTTGAATGAAAACCTGGCTGCATGTAATTGGAACCATGGTTTGGTATAAAAAATTTATACCAAAATCATTTGTAAAGTTATTGAGCTATGTATACAATCTAGTTGCGGACTTTCGCAAGTTCTTGCTTTCGAAATTTTCTTGGATTCTTATTTCCGTATGATCGCTGAATATATATTACAGCTAGCAGTTGGTGTGTATTAACGGACTTTAAACTTATAATATAAATTTCGTCCATACAGTGTAGAATTGCAGAAGAAAGGAACGAAGGCCCATTTCTGTTAAGTTAAAGTTTAGAAGTAGCGACGTTTTAAGCTCATACAATATTATTATGAAATACAACAAATAATAAAAATATATAAAACCCTGATTTTGGTAATTTTAGCAAAATATGTGGCTAAATCGTACGCCATAAATAAATCGAACCTAACTTTTTGTCCGTTTACCTGCAGATACTTAGATAATTGTAGACGAAGTAATTTTATAAGTAATTGATATAACGGGTAAATAATTGATATGGTACATATGGTCAATAAATATTTTTGGGTGTTAGGACAACCACGAAAACAATGAAAGAATGCTACAAATTGTTTTATTGCTTTTTTTCAGTTAATTAATAAATATTTGATATACGTTCGAATCAATTCTAAAACCACTTCTTCCACTTTGAAGGTGATATGTTTCCTGAAGGTTTCGATAGATTCTTGAGGTGACAAAGCTCCCTGTCCACAAATTCTCTGCTTGATATTACGTCGTTAGGCGACAAATCAAATGAATAGGGACCAAGTTCTTGCAATAGCTTATATAAAAGTGAGGCTGCCGTTCATCATCATACAACGGAAATATTTATTGGGAACAACAACCACTTTTGTTCGACCTTTACGAAATTGATCATTAGCGGCACGACTATGAAAAAATTTTGATAGTTTTGCTTGATTTTTCACAAAATTATTTTTTTCTGATACTCACTGTAAACAAACTACTCCAACGATTTTTGTATCGCTACTTCAAGGATAATACGACGAATTTTGCGAAAATACTAATGTCGAATCAATAGCACCCTCTAGTAGTCATTTCTAAAAATTGAATATCTTAAACTCGTCCGAAAAATAAACAAGTAACAATCAAGCGAATTTTGTCCACTTTGTCAACTTATTGAGAACATTCTATATAATGGCAGGCAGTTTCAACGTTGCAATGAGATGGTACTAGTTACCTATCCCAACATTCAGTTTTAATAAATGCTCATGAAGTATAAACAATATTCTTAACAGCGACAATACCAACATTGCTATTTGCAAATACATATCAACAAAACCATTAGATTGATCATGTAATAATAGTCAACAGACTTCGCCAAACGATTGACTTAACTTTAATGCGCACACCCATCCTTTATACAGTACACATACAATTAAATTTTATTTTGCTACCGGTTGTAATTACAAGATGTTCTAACTTAACAAATTTGTTTACAAGATTGAAGAGGGCGTTTTAAAGAAAGGAAAAAGGTCTGTTAAGTATAACACTGAGATACAGCAATGCAATTATAAAGAAGTAATTAATGGCAACCCGATTCTGTAACATCTATAAATTCTTATTAATGCGGATTTCATTTTATTGCATTTAATGTCTTTGTTCACCTTACTCTACAACTAAAAGCTTGGCATTAAAATAGAGGTAGATGCTATCTATACAGGTTGTCTCATCGTGAACTGTACCCATCGATATATGAAAGATTATAAATTGGAAGATTGTAAAAACTTGGTAATGCACTGAATTAAAACATTCTTAAATCAACTGACTCTTCTAGTTGTGTCTGCAATAGCTGTCAACTTAGTTATTTTAAACGGAACACACTGTACATTAGATTTTTAGATTCCTAATTTCATTTTACGGTTTGTCTGATGAAACAAGTACGTTGCTATTTCTAACCATATTTGAAATATTTGCATTTTTCACAGATGGATGTGTGCATGTGGTCTTACATAAATGGGAAAACTATGGAATATTTCATCAATGCTGGATTGTTTCCTAATGATCATGACCAACTTAAATGTACCAAATTTAGGTGATATTTAAAGAAACCAAGTACCTTACATTATTACACCGTACATTCATTGGTCCTCTTTATGCTATAATATACATTTTCATAGATATCTCAAAAGGCATAAAACTTATATACGTAAGGAATAGGTTTTTCTTTTGTATTTTTGTAGGAGCAATTTGATAAGATATAAAAACATGCAGTTTCGACACTTTCTTCCATTTCGAGGCTTAAGCATAAATTGTCGAACGTTCTGTATATTTTAGAAAAAAATATTCAGAGTGTAATCCTAAACGACCAATAGTTTTACGAATTTTAATTTTCCAAGTTAAACATTTTCACAGTTATAAATGTTCACAAATATAAATCTTCATGTAATAATGACATGGTTGTTTTATCAAACAAACTTTAAAATGGAATTAGGATTTGGAAAATGCAATCATATAAGGGATGTTCTATTATAAAAAGAAAGTTGTTGGTTATTTCCGGTATAACCAGAAGTTAGAAATTATTAAAATATGTTTACCTGTCGAAAGCATTGAAATTTTAGCCATCAAAGATCGATAATATATGCGTATTAAAGTGTGTATTCATAAAGAATTTAAAACATTATTATACATTAAATTCTTTTATCTGATTCAGCTTTAAAACGCCCGCGTGTCTCACCTGACATATTTTTTACTCCTACCTAACATAAATAAAAGCCAATGATATGTATGGGATTATAAATTAGAAGTTTAGCGCAAGATAACAGATGTGAGTAGTACTTGTGTTCTAAGGAGATTTGAAGGAGTCAGGAAGAGAACAAAATTCGTTAGAATCTGTCGCTTTTTATTAATAATGCTACAACATCGGAAAACAATACAATTTAGTCGATAACCGGTGTTACCACACAAAGATACGTGCAATTAAAGCCTTTATAGTAACTTCCTTGTATTATTCGCTTGCGTCGAAGTTATAATTTTCAACTCAAACGAACAACAAATAACAAAAAACAAAAGAAGCTACCTTAATTGATGCTTATCATGAATGTTTACGAATGACGTTTAAAGCTGGAATAACTTCAATTCAGTTGTACTGCTGAAAATGTCAAAATGTAAATCCAGCTAAAACGAATTGTTTCAGTAGTTTCCTGAAATTGTTAAGAATCTTCTTCTCAGCAGACGTGGTACTTCTTTTATACGAATTTATCAAATACCTCTAAGCTTCGTTGTAAGTTAATTGCATAAACAAATACTTTATGCAGCTTCAAGTAGTTTTTATTCTTTCGAATACGCAGAATTGAAGACTAGATTAGCCTCTTACACATTCTTAAATTTTTAGCAATACTTGGTAAAGATTTTGATTATTTTTGTGCGATGGGTAAATAATTTTTTGCAATTTCGGGCAATTTATAAGCGGTTTGGAAGCGATATTTTTGCTAAATTAACCACCAGTCAGATCAGCGTGACCGAATCCCACGACCTACTAGGTTTGGTTGAATTCTACAATTATGAAATACTGCAACTATACTTTTTAGAAATGAAGAGAAGCTATCTTTAATAATTCATATACAATGGATGACCAGTTAACGAACATATACAATTTCAAGACTGTGTTCGTCAATCAATCATCGATTTAGTTGGATGCTCTAAAATTGTGTTTTGGCTACATAATAAAGAATCTATCCAATGCTGATAATGATGACCTTAAGATGCATCGCAATAATATTTAATTATTTATTTAATAGAAAAAAAAAAGAAAAGGAGACGCTCTGTTCTCGTATCCTCCTACATTCCCGAAAAGATCGGTAATTTAAGAGATGTCGGCGCTAGATACAAATATTCATAAAAACGTCCAATTTGTTTGCAAATCAAACTGTCTGTTTGTCGATCACCAACTGCGGTTAATGTTGTGGTCGAACGAAAGGACATGTTAAAATGTTTATTTTCGCGCAATCAGAATAAAGATCCAATTCTACGTTGCATCGTTGTCTTTCTGTATTTCATAATGACACAATCCATTAAAATCCGCCGTGCAGGCGAGCGTTTTGTCGTTGTAAAACGACTCGTCAGTGCATCTTCGGAAGACGGTAGCTGTACTTGAAATTGTACATACGCGAAGATGGAGCTAACATGTACGGATGAAAGTATCTATTTAAGGATTTTTCAATCACTTTAAATTTCAAAATTAATAGCTGCATCGACCTTTGCAGAAGTGAGCAATTCAAGAATGCTTCACGTCCTACGAAGGTAGGAGGCTTCGACTTATGTCATCGCACCAAGTGCGGCAACAGCATTATTTATGTAGAAACTAATCTAACTTAGCTTTGTAATTGATTATAATAGGAATATTTTTAACTAGGCGTATTACCCAAACTTTATTCTTCGTACCTTTTGACACAAGATACGTGCTTCAAATTACTTTGGACTAATTTGTAATAGTTACCTTTGCTTTTATTAATCTGACAGGTTTTGACTTCTTTATAACCTTGTCTTGCACACAACAGGCGAATAACCAATTAAGGATACCTTTATAATAATCCACATGCGACAACATAAAGACTTTCTCAAAACTACAGATTTATAACAGTTAAAAATGACATGTTAAACATTTTTTCATCCCATATATGTAGCTTCATATACCCATAGAGCAAGTTCGCTATATATCTACATAATAGCATTTAATTCATTCATATATCAACAAATAACATCAAACCCAACAAGGTTTACGCATTATAATCTGGCCAGTTAAAGCGTATTTAACTCCGGGTCTATTACGTCAACAGTCGTATAATTCTTATTCTACACCTACACAAATACCACTTGTCATTTTCTCGTTCGAGGGCAATTAAATTTTTTTAAGAAACGATTGCTTAAGGTCACGTTTTTCCTCCACAAACACAGAAGATATACAGATACCTATACGCTAATCCAACGCCCAACACTATAAGCGTATGTATTTATCTCTTATAAATTCAACAAATACAGTTAGGTATTCTGTTTAGAGATTGGCCTATCTGATCTGCTTAGGCGAATATAAAATACTTATTACTTGGCTGGCGCCTTGAAATATGCTGGATACAGGAGGAAGGTAATACAGTCCGCAGTTTAAACCGTTAGAATAATTGCACATCAGGTTCTACATCTACGTAAAACAGGTTTTTCTCTAGATGTGGACGGAATAATATTAGCGCTTAGGTATACAGACATCTATTACACGACCGGCTTATTCGATCTATGTATGCCACAAATAGTATAACTAGACCTAATGACACTACTTGAAAATAAAATGAATGGGCTGAGTAAAAGTTATTGCACGACAGTGACACCTTGTAAAGTTAATACTACTTAGATTGTGAGGAAATACGTGAATAATAGGATGATTATTTGATGAGGTGTATCTTTTGATGTCATTACTATCTTCAGTTCGACGTGCAAACGACACCATTACGTATTCTATATCGCTTTAGCTATTCGCTTAGCTTGGTTAATATAATATCATTTTCATTTAGCTTAATACAAAAAAAAAATGCTTCTTTTAAAATGTAAAGTCCGGTGAACAATAGCAACAACACGGGATATTGCAAACCTTTATCGTGCGATTGAGTTTATTGAATTGAATTAAAAAATAAATAAATAAAAAAATAAACAATTCTCGGATATTTTAGTAACAATCAGATAATTAATTTAGCTTTTCTTAGGCAAATTACAAATATATAATATCTTCAAGCGATAATAGTACATTATTCAAAAAAACTCTCAGGATCGAATTAAATGGTTTAAAGCATATCCCTAAATATTATACTTCGTTGCTCAGGTGCTCCATATTTCCTTCAGTAACAATGCTGAAGCAGTACTCAATATTTTAGTTTTGCTTAATATTGCAAGCAACACATAAATATCGGCACCCTCCGCACCACACAAGTTTAATTTATTATATAGTCATCAGTAATTAGTCCGAGATGGCCGTTTCGAGGACACGAATGGTCCTCATCATTAAACCTGTGTGTTGCGGAGGGTCTCGATACTTATGTGTTATTTGCCCTACTACGCGACAGTTCTTGCTATACGTTATTGCTTAATATTAATAACTAGTCAAAACACTTGAAAAAATGCATAGAAACAGTAATAAAAAAAAGGAAAAGAAAATAAAGAATAAACGTAACAAATAAGTAATAAGGAATTGATAATAGTAAAAACCGGCGCTTGACTGGGCATAGTTAGGCGCTGTGTTTGAGTCCGACTAGAACCAACAAATGTTCTTAGTTGATCCGGTATACTCTCCAATACATCGTAGTTGGTGTACAATTAACTGCCCTTCATCCTTTACGTATAGGTGATAATACTAACAAGCGTGTAGAACTTTACACACACAATTTACACGCTAGAAATGATCCTGAGATTGACGACAATCTTTAAAAGCTTCTGGTTGAAAACGTTTAAAAGCTTATGCTTCTCGTTGATCTGTCACCACACTAAAACAAAAGAAAAATAACACATGGAATAGCAACATGGTTTACGTCTCTGCTTTCTAAGCGGTAAACGTATGGTTCTTGGCACTAGAGGGCGTCAAGAGATATTTGATTTATGGTTTCGAATACTGTGATATTAGCTAGTAGGCAAACAGTGACACAAGGTGGAGTGAAAACGCTCTCGGAGCTATACTGATAACGCTAAACAGTGTGTTTTTCTCTCCTTGCATTGCTTTCGACGTATACCATTCCATCAATACCACGAGAATTCAGCATTTCAGCATTATTTTTTTCGTTACTAACTAGTTCATACTTTTTGTAATAAGGCGTTTATTGCTTACCTAATCGATTTAGTCAGTCATTAGATGGAAAAGGAGCTGTCGCGGACAGCAAAAGGGACAGATGTTTTGTCGACTCTTCGGGAAGCTACTAGTTAACACGAACCCTTTATGCTACTTCTAAAAATGAGAGTTTTCATTTGTGTTTCGCCGTAGAACATTTTCAATATTTTGCGTAGAAGAACAATCAAAATTACACATTGCACATGTAAAAAAAAAGATCACGAAATTGGAAACTGAGCTTGAAAATCGCTTCAGAGATATAACTGAGAATGCCCTAAAATTCTCCGCGGTATATTCTGCATTATCGACTTAAATTATTCACCCGGTATATGCACTTTTCTAAACTTTGGGTATCATCTTTCTTCAATTTTCCATTATGCGCAAAATTACGCTCTTTGTTACCAAAATCCTAAGCGAAGTCAAAACGTTCTATTATTTTTATCAAAAAAGAAAACGCGGAGAAACAGGACGCAATTCCACCGACGGAGGGTAATAAAAGGACGTCGGTAATATATGAGTAATTCTCCTTTTCAAGTTGGAACCATAATCATATCTTACCTACCACACATGAAGAGAAACGTATCAAGGTATGCGACAATCGATTTACAAAGGCTATCGTTGAGCGAATTTCCTTTAGAACTTACTTCGCCGAAACGCCGGTATTGTATACGCGTCAGAACAATAAGTGATTCGATTTTGTTAAGGATCCATTCATTTTGAGAGCATAGATGACAGACGAAGAAGAGTACACATCGATTCTCCATCAACTTTACATACAATGCGAAACAAATCATGCTTCAAAATTTCTCCCGAAGTATTCTACGAACAAGAGAGAAATCAGACCATAGATGCATTGAATAAGTTGATATATCACGTAGTGGTAAACAGAAGCATCGCCCTGAAGAATCTGAAGTGTATGATGAATTAGACATTACGAGGATTCTTACCAGCGTTATATGGATTTTCGCGAAAGAATAAAATTGGAATATTTTCTGGAATGCACGTATAGTGACGAGTTCTTCGGGCTTTAATAGATAATGTGTATATACTTGTGTAATACTTCCTGCTATACAGGAAATATGATAGACACTATGTATAATAATAAGTACTGCTATGCAGTACTTATTACGTTCTAGTTCGTAGTAATTGGTGCGAAATTCGCCGAAGGTTGTCAAGATTACCGTATATGGTCCATGTGTAAGCCATTATAAAATCAACATAAGAAACTGAAAAATAATCATATTATTTTTAAAAAGAACTGATATATTTAAATAAATCTACCGCATCTAATTATTCCCAATATCCGCAACAAGAATAATTTGCGCTTTCCATAGTTGTTATCATTTGTTACGAGCTGTTGAGAAGATCAACGTGGGTTCCAAGAAACAATTTGGGTCCTTTCCTTAGAAGTTGAGGCCAGTTTCAACCACTCCAAAAATGTAATTTAACAGTCGACAATATTAAAAGTACTCTGGCTGGAAAGTTAGTATATACGGAGGATGCTTTAAGACATCATTGTACACTAAAAAAGGGCATTTATAAACCAAGATATCTTTATACGTTCACAAAAAGTTTGCCTCGTGTATGTGAACTATAAAAACACTAACAAAATCATGGAACATAGCTTTTTTACTTTTTTTTTTTAAAGAACACATTTAGAAAAATGCATATGTGTAAGGTTTGTTCAGTTGTTTATTGAAAGTCTTCCTATACGGACAAATTTTAAAGTGCGAAGTCAGAGTTCTGTACCAACGCTTTTAAAACTAAAATGAGCAATTTAACTTCAGAACAAGTGGCTGCTATAGTTGCTTTAATCGAAGATGGACGATCTCAAGCATACGTTGCTAATTTGATGAACATCAATCAGTCAAGTGTTTCTAGAGCCGTAGCCAGATATAGGGAAACAGGCAATTACAGTAGAAGACGCAGTAGTAGCAGAAGTCGTCCAAGATGTTCTACTCGCCAAGATGACCGCTATTTACTACTACAAGCATTACGTCGAAGACATGTAACTGCGAGACAATCGCAGAACGACTTGGTTAGAGTCAGAAATACTCGTGTGAGTACTCAAACTATTCGGAATAGGTTACGACAGAGTGGATTAAGAGCTAGAGTAGCTGTAACAGCCCCTCGTCTCACTAGGAACCACCGAGTGGCTCGCTTAAGGTTTGCCAGAGAACATGTAAATTGGAACATTAATGACTGGGCCAATATACTCTTCACAGATGAGTCAAGATTTGGTCTTTACACCTCAGCTAGGCGTATCTCAGTGTACAGACGAGACGGTGAGCGCTATTCGCAGTGTAATATCAGACCTAGACTTAATTTCGCTGGTGGTTCTATTATGGTTTGCGGAGGCATCTGTTTAACAGGTCGTACAGAGTTAGTAGACAGAGGTACACTGACTGCCCACAGGTATATAACGGACATTTTAGAAGAACATGTAGTACCATATACGCCAATTATTGGAAACGAATTCATGTTAATGCACGATAATGCACGACCGCATGTTGCAATAATCGTCCAGGAATACCTTAACGATGTTGGTATTCCAGTTTTAGATTGGCCTGCGGTAAGTCCGGACATGAACCCAAAATGTTGCCCCAGCGGACCTGCATGGACTAGAAAATGCTCTCCGTGACGAGTGGGAGAATTTGGATCAGGCTTATATACGGAGGTTAATCGAATCTCTGCCAAACCGTATGCGAGCGGTCATAAGAACCAGAGGTGGCATTACTCAGTATTAAAAGCTACTGTTATGACGTTTTTCTTTCCAAAATTATAATTTCTTGTTTTAATAAAAATCTCAAGTATGAGTTCTTGTTTTTATTTGGCCTGTATTTTATTTATAGCAATCATAGAAATTATATCTTAGAGCGCATTAAAGTATATTTACAACTTTATAAGCTACAAACAAAGATTATGCGATACTTTTATGATTCAAAACTAAATTATGCGATACTTTTTTGGCAGAGTGTATATCAAATGTTTAAATTATTACGGAAATGTTATCAAACACTACACTTATAAGAAGAGGAAACACCTTTCTCTGCTTCTTCCACAAAATTTTGTATTTTATTATTTTAATTGAGCCCCAACCGGTCTTGTGTGATTAAATTGATGACTTATTAATAAAATTATTGAACGTTCCTCTTTCATTGTTTACTATTATTTATTTAAAAGTAAAACTGTAAGTTGCAGCACCAACACGCAGATGTGTCCAGCCAAAATGTGTCAAGAAAAAAATCAATACAAAATAAAAACTTGTAATAACGATGTAAAAGGAACACGTCACGAATGTATTTGACAATGTTGATCAGAGGAGGATAATTTTTATATGAAAAGATTTAAACTCAAATAAGGTCGCCCTTTAAAATTAATTTATTAATAAATTGCATCTTAATCCGTTAATCATAAGTACGCTTATTTTTTACAATGTTTCTTCTAGTCTTAACGCCTCCTAATGTGCGATCACCATACAAAACCGATCGTGGCTTAAACTACAAAATAAAAGAATTATGCGAAAAATACCTCTTCGCAATTTCATGCTCACACCGAGTCATCGACGTTAATATATTGTATACTTATCTATCAGAAGTCCATATTGGTTACAATGTAATGAGTAATAAAAGGCACGAAAAGAAGTAAGTGCAGATTTGATATATTTAGGTAATATATTATTCTCTTCGGCTCTAGGTTTTGCTAGTTTCAGAAAAGTATATTAACTCACTTGGTCGTTACTCTCAGTTACCGAACGTCATAGATAGATAGTGCAGGAGAAGTTTCCACCAAATGCACCGACTCACAAATACCCGTGCTACATATTTTACATCGGCTAAATCTCCAACTTGTCGATATTTATCTTGGATTTATTTTGAAGCCAAATAGAAAATGCCATCAGCCGCGTTTAAATCACCGGATCAGCTTTGAAGAAAATGCGACGGGACGGTAATAAGGCGATCGCAGATTTATCGCCGATATGGTTAAATGGATAACTGAGACGTAATAATTTGTTAGGTTTACGTGAGCACAGATCCGTGTTTGTGCGATACGTAAGAAATAGACGGATTCAGCGGCAGCCGACGAAACTAATTAATCATTCTAGATTATCTTGAATTGTACCCCCATAAGTAAGATTGGATAGGATAACGCTGTAACTAGTATCGGTACTTACACTTCCACAGAGGAACGCAGAACAGTAAATTAAATTAAGGTTGATGCTAGCGCAGCAGTTGGTAATCCATTTTTTTCCTTAACTGATCGTGAGGTAGATCTTCGAATGAAATCAAACTTAATTCAGTAGGTATTCTTTAACCTCGTAAGATTTGATTGATTGTTACTCTTTGATCAAAAACGTGTTAATAATCCGATGGAGACTGCCGCGACATTCAGAGAATTTAACATTTAAAATAATAGAGTAATTTTCAAATAGGGAAGACCATAGTACTAAGCTAGAAAATTTTACGCCAATGTTATATACTCAATGAATTGAGCAAGTAAAGAAATCTACATTTCCTATTTACCAGCTACCAGCATCGTTAAACTTGATCGGTTTCGAAAACTAACTAACACCAGTAACTTAACTACTGACTATTACGTATCCACCCTTTATATTAATTCCAATTACACAATTTAAAAAAATTATAATAATATATCGCTAGCCTGTCTAATAAGCTTTCATTATTCAAACAACATAGTTATTCTCCCTGAAAAGACGGTGAATTCTCTAAAATAACGGATGAGATGAGCACTAAAGAAGAACAATGTTATCTACCATTCAGAGAAAAAAACGTAATGAGCGCTAGACAGGATAACTTCCCAAAAATTAAAAAAATTGTATAATTACTCACAAAAGCAATTTACCACAACAATGTATTGAGCTTACATAATAATGAAACGACTCACTCTTTTAATTTGAACAATCTCAAAATCCTGAATGCTGAAACACGATAGCTTTAAACGTAATTTTCTAGAAACGTGCTATGTAAGTTCATAGATGCCATCAATTATTTTACATGAATTCGATTGCTTAATTACCACCTCCTGGTATTTATGTAATTCTGTTACCCACGAGAAAATTTTATGAAACTTCAGCGGTTTGTAGATGATACACGACTATGCAAAATATCGATTTTCGTTTCGACAATGTTGCACGATAACACCTATATAACTTAAAGCCAGTTTATGAAAATGGTTTTTATTATTCAACTGTATTAAATTAGTGCCGTAAGAGGCGCACTACAACAACGCATTAAAGTTTCCATATACTTCATATTATTGAAACTATGGATAAAGCGAAACGTTTCTTTTTACACACAAAAATTTCTTTCTATTGCGGCTTACTCTTTTAGCCAAAGACAAAAGATCTCAATCACATGTAAACACATATTTCCTAAAATTAAAAGCTATCCTGTACGTTTACATATATTCAGGATGTGCGAGTAATGTGAGAGGCATTCTGCGGATTCTTTCCCGACATAGTACAAAAATTTTCCGTAAAAATATTCGTAAGTGTAACATCAAAGAGACGAAATTAAAAAGAAAAGTTGTAATTTTCCGAAACACAGTGGGTCAGCCCCGGCATTCTTCCTGAGATGAATGTTTTACAAAGCAACTTAATAAAATTCCTTCCGTTGTTTTCTCGTCGGTCCGATCAAATCAGAACACCCCGGCAAAAATTAAATTACGCAAACGAAAATGCCGTAACCACAGAGCGACTGTATATAAGTGAACCGAGTGTGGTTTTGTTCAAGCCGCACGGGATGGTATGAAAGACGTGACATAAAGCTAAGAAAGTTTTAAAATGGATTAACCAGCTTCGACTAGTGTCTGTTTCAATACGTAGTGCTCTCGATAACCCTTTATTTAAAACAATGCAAAATGCGGAGAATTGTAATACACGCGATATATTAATAATCATTATATATTGTATAAATAAAAACATTAGATAAAAAATTTAAAAAATGCTAAGTTAAAATATGCATGTGAATAAATGAATGTATAGGCAGTACGTATAAATGTGCAAAGAAAAGAGGACTTGGCAAAATTTGGATATACAATTAAACCAAGAATTTTGTACGCCGATGCTTCAAGAATGAAACTTATATCCTACTCATTGGACTGCGTAGCGCGCAATCTAAGCAGCACTATTTATCAGTCTCCACTCTTATCGGTGACACCTACATTATTGTAGTTAGCAATTGTCAAATTGTCCAATAGAACAAGGCTCGTGTTATCAGCGTGCTAAGATTGCAAACCACTTGCTACATACGTGCAATCCAATGTCATTTTTGAAAACTATAAATAAGATAGGCTCCAAAACTGAGCCCACAAAGGTACCCATAACACTGGCCAACAAATTTCAACTTTGATTTTGACATAAATTAAAAGTTGACTTTCAATCCTTTATTAAAATAAATGTGAACATTTATTCTAATAAAAGGTAGAAGGTAACGACCCTCTACCTCGTTTTTTTTTATACATTTTATACATTTAAACATTTACCTTCGAGATCCAGTGCCTTTACGAAGTTTTTCATGAGCCCAAGTTTCACGTGGATAGGTGCCATTATGGTCTCTTCTTTTTCTACTAGAGGCTGACGTTGTACATTATTTTTTCCTGGTGTAAACTGTTGTCGTAGTTGCTCTCTCCCTCTTGCTTATGGTAATGTTTTTCCCTGACACGACTGTCCCAAAGACATAAAAAGCAACAGTATTTGATGTAACCAGATTGCACGCCCAAAATAATTGCAATTGCTTTAAAATCTGCACAAATATTCCAGGAATAGTCTTTCTACTTTATCTTTTCTAATAAAATTTTTAGATTTTCGTAAGTTTCTTTCATAGAAACAGCATGACCTATCGGAATAGAAGGATAATGGTTTCCATTAAGCAACAAAAGTGCTTTTAGGCTGGTCTTTGATGAATCTGTGAATAATCTCCAAGAACTGGGATCATGATGTATTCCAAGAGCTTCAGAAAGTTTATAAACATTATTGCAGTAGACCAGATTACCGGCCATACTATAAAGGCATTTTCTCTGTAACCAGAGTTAAGCCAATGTTGCCGCTTTTCGAATCATTTTTACTTTATATATGATGTTCAATTTCATCAGTTACTAACTTAGGGTAAAAACCTTATTGTGTAATTAGTCGAGCTATGAGTAGTGGCTTACACATTCTCAGATATAAGCTCCACCATCATCGAGATAAGAGTGCAACCCTGGTGTTACACCTGGCACTCCAAGCGTCACCAATTTTTCAAGCAAAACAGCGTGATTCAGTAGATCAAATACCTTGGACGATTCAAAAGACACCAACCGCACTGTTTCTCCGATCCAATTCATCTTAATTAATGGTTGCATACAGTATTTATAGACGATAATTCACCTATAACCGTAAGAGCTAAATTTCTCAAACTTTGTGCTTTGTATAAACTAGATGTACATCCTGCGAATTGAGGCAAAGCATCGCCCGCTAGAATTAAACGTAGCTAACTTATTAAACTTTCAAGGAAAGGTATTCAACCCGCATGTTAGGCATTTAATGCGATATGGGTGCTTTGTAAATTTTATTGAACTAACTAAAATAGCCGTAACAACTTCTTCCATTAAATGTTTAAGATGAAGAATTTGTATATATTTAGTACTTTAACGGGACATGATGAACGAATTTATAGCATGTACATACATACGCATACCTCTGAATAATCAGGAATAAATATGCAATGAAAAGATGTGAAGTGCACATCGAAAAAATTATTTTACTGATTAACTTATACACATATCCAATGTTAAAATAATAAACACGGGCTCATATCTTAGCACTTCACTTATTTATTGTTTAGATGATATAGCCTAAAATAATACATATGTATAATAAAAACAAAAATGCATACGTTTGCTACAAAACGAGATACTCTCCCTTTTGCAGATAGGGCTGACGAAAGGTGGCTACGTTTATTAAACCTTTATTGCATTAACTTTATTGAGTTTCTTAGTCTTTTAAAAGTGTTAAATCGCCTATATGTAACGATAATCTTTATGTTAACATATAATAAGAAATAATTTACGAAAAATGCGGAAACGCTTAAGACCCCCAGAACGCGTATTCATAGTCCACAAACCATTCGTTTAGTTAAATTCTGAATGTTCAGATTGAGTACCTTTCCTTGCTAATTATTGCTTGAATTTGCAAATAGAGGACCATACGCATCGATAACATAAAGTCTTTGTTAGAATAAATGGTTCCGTAAATCAGGTTGTACGTATTCGATTATTGATACGCCGCCTGGTACTAGTTGATCTTACGGTATGATGGTCCAATACAAACAATGTGTACAACTAAATATACTCTCTATCAATTTGTATTAATCGCATTACACCATGTACACCATATAGTAAGTGAACATGATTAAATAGGATCGATCTGCCTCGACACTGTGTTAAAGCAAGTTTATTCTGCTCTACTGATCTGAAAGCAATGTAACAATGAAATAATGATAGCAGTGAACTTGCAAACAATGCAGAAATAGAGAAACTATTATAATAAGGGTCATTAGATTACAGATGTTTTAGCTTTTCCTAGAATTATTTCGGCATATCATCTTTTTATATAAAGAAAAACTTTTCAGAACAAGGTAATTTCATGATTGATTAAAAATGAAGCGGTGTGGCCATGAGATCACTAGTCACACCAAACATCTTTACGGAAACCTGTAAGTAAGAAGATATCGGTTCCAGTAAAATACTGGGTGACTCATTTAATATAACAACACGGGCTAGAAGATGTATTTTCCCAATACATTAACATACTTCACAATAGCGTCCTTTTCACCATGGAGACTAAACCAACAAAAAATAACAAATCGAAAACATGCTAAATTACGCAAATGAAAGAGGGAAATAGAAGCGACGGATCCACAACAACTAGAAAAGAGATAAACGCACGCTGCACGCAGTGAGAACAATTGACGAACTGATCTCACCAAATAAGCGCTAATTTCAGATAGCTATAGAGCGTATACCAACAAATGCAAAAGGAGCTAGATTTGCCAAACAGGAATAAGCACTCAAAGGGTAAAGGAATATCGTCAGCACGCTCCGTGAACTTGAGTACACAAAGAAATTCACAATAGATAGGGACCATGGCTTCGACTATGCCAATATGAAAACATTAACCAGAACTGCTTATGGCCATCAGATAATGATATGCGAATCGGTGTAGATTATGAAACCTCTGGAAAACAATTCTTCAGGATATCGACGAAGCAATCATATCATAACTGAGATGGTGCATCATATCGGTAAAGAGCAATAGTGTTACTACAGCCACTGATGGAATTCGTCAATGAAATTCAAATATGCTCGTGTTCAAGTTAGTTTTATTACGTCTTCAAAATTATTACTTGCCATACTTTCCATCAGGTGATTTTTTCAGGCTGCTGAGCATTGAAACCTGTTTCCTTCGCTTCATTGAAATGAAGCAGAAGCTCTTGTTCACCTCCAAAGGCCAAAATTCTGCCAAACCTTATTGTTGCAATAACTAGAACCTGATGGTAATGTGCAAATGTTGAGGAATGTTATTACTAAACAAGACAAACAAAATTAACGAATTGGCATAATGAGGTGGCTCGTAATATTTACAAAAACCGCTTTTACGTTAGGAAAATCGATTAACGCTTTAACTAGCCACAATTGCACCCATGATCCTCACATTCGGAATATCGACAGCAAATTAATTTACTCGGCACAATAAAACATTTACAGCATTTACAACAATTTAGAGTTAATAAACTTGTATCATTAACTGTTTAACTGTTTAATTTTTTTTTAACTTCCAAAACTTTATCACTAACTAAATGTTAAATAAACTCCATCGAAAGCATATTGTGCATTTGCTGTGTGATAATGGAATGTGGAATTTAACATGAGATCGATGTAAATCAATACAGCATGAAAGTGATGAATATGCGATGAGATAAATCTCTCTGTAGATATACAGAATATCTAAATTAGATTCATATTCCGTGTTTCTCATCACTTCAAAAAGCTTGGGAAACGAGTAAACAATATACACCCAGCTGTGCTTACATGTACATACATCTACTGCAAAGGCGGAAAAGTTTCACACAACAGCTTATAGAAACTCCTTGGTCTCGGATAACAAATCTAAATCTAAAACAAACAAGCAACAAAAGGTATTTTGAAAAGGATTTAACGTTGTACATTGAGAACAACTAGAATCCAAAGAACGTCAAATGGCGTCAAGACTTTATCGAAGCATAGACGAAACGAACGCAATTCACATGTGTAGTACATTTTGCCATGATGCGGGAAGAGCGACAGACGTTCTTGAAACTTTTTCTACGCGAGATTCTCCATCTCTTATTTATTTCGTCGTAAAAATGTATGCAGTACATATGCGTATAGTATATATGTAAATGTATGTATATACGCTGTGCAGTATTCGACTAGCGGAACAGACAACTACATAAAAAAGAATGAGACGTTCTTTACGGCGAAAACGACCTAAATTGAATTTTTCCGTCATTTGATGTTTAAAGAAAATTGGACTTCAAAGCTGCGTTTATATTTAAATCAGGCATATCGTCCTGTTTTAGGGACGTCGAAAAGGAACCGAATTGATTTTAAGTTACGTAGCCTTGCTCAACAGAAGGACGTTGAATTCAATATAGGTTAAATTAAAATGAAGCATATTCCTTAATTTTCACACCCATCATTTTAAGTTTTTTTTTTATTAAAAATAGATATATTTAAATGTGTCAATGTCGTAGAATATAGTATTTACGCCTATTTTATAAGAATAGGTGTAAATACAGGGTTATCATTGTGACTTTCCGTAATTGAGCAGAATAGAAATTTAAAGATTTACATATGCAAGTTATCTTTTAACGTTGGCAGTGAAAATATTTTAAATTTTCCGTATTTTCCCCTTACACCGAAAGTAGTTTTTGCACGAAAGAAACGAAACGCCGGAATTCCTGCGTGAGTAGCCCAACCACATTAAATATCGAATGATTTATATGCAATTCTTCGTGGTACAACACTTTTTCGCACCCGGTATATTTATAACCTACTAAATCAAGCAAGTACATAATTGTACAATATCTTTGCAATACCTAAAGGACAAAATCAATACTCCTGCGCATCTATAGCCTAAGCTATAGGCAATACCATGCTTACATTTAAAATTTAATTGAATGCAAACATGGAAAGCGTAGTATCGCATTCGCTATGCGTTTTTCATTAATTTTACCTTGCACCGGTATTTTCGTAATTAAAACTGAAGCCTTCGTCTAATACAAAAACAAGAGAGTTACAATTATAACTTTAATAATTAGTCTTTCATACGACGGAATAGTTTTCAATTTCATGCGAGTTTGTTCACAACAGTGTTATAAATCTAGTAGAGCAGAAGGAAAGAGTATAACATTCTTAAGAGTAGGTTTTTGGGAAATATTTAATTAATTTTCAAGACGTCACGGTTAAGATAAATTATCGCTTATTTTATTCACTGCCAAGTTGTTTGGGTAAATACGTACAATAGCCTCCGATTTTTAAATAGTTTAGTAGCAACTAATTTTCTCGCCCGGCATTGTTTAAAAAAAGAAGTGAATAAGTAAAACATTTTCCGAAGTTTAACCCTTTGTAATATTTAAAATAAAGACATAAATCTGTGTCAGCGCATAGTATCAGCGTTAATGCGACGGAAATTTCAAGAAAAGGAGGACGTAGAAGCATCCGTTTTCGTCATTAACTCTTAAATCAGGACGGAGACAGTGATAAACAATTAACGCACAAGTCGACAAACAGATATATACTTCAGTGTGGAAAACAAAGATTTATTTGTGTGCAGGTAATAAATTCTTGGAATAGTAAACTCCTGTTGAGAGAGAAAATTGATTTTCCAGGCTATACGTAGGTATACGTTCCAAGTTTGAAATTTAATTCAAATGTTCCCTTACATTGTTACAGACTTGAAATGTGCTAGGAAAGCTCTTCGCAATAGAAGAGCTTTTAAAGAGATATTCGATGGAAATCTTTGTTAAAAGGATTTAATAGAAGAGATCAAAAACTTCAAGACGTTAATAAAAGAAATACTAAAAAGTACCTATAAATGAAATTGGTTCACTGAAATCAGCACAATAGCTATTTGTTATTTCTTACAGACTGCGACACACTGATATCTGGCTTTAATTAGGGGAAAACTTAGACGAGAAAAGGTACTGCTCTAAGATGCAAACGACAGCATTAAATTCTAATGTTTTTCATTATGAACTTCATAATACCTCTGTACGAGGGTCGTATCGTTCATTAAGATGTGATTTATGTCCGCAGGTAACCGAATTTGAAGCCTGATAAAATTGGATGATATGCCATTCGTGGAAAGGAAGAACCTTATATTTTCTGGAGCTCATAGTTACGATATTTATAAATGAGCACTTGTCCAATAAGTGACTAGGAACTCACGGATCGTTTGGTTAGCTCGGGAGATTGCTAGACTTGACTTCTTTGGACTTTTCTTGTAGGGTAACATTAAAAATCAGGTATATTAATCTCCCCATAAGAATGCACAAGACTTAAAGGATTTTGTGCAAAATTTACTGATAAATATCTTCAGAAGTGCTAATCTGTGCTACGTTCATAATACTGAAATTTTTAAACAATACCTTTACATTAACTATTCACTGTATTTTCTATTGTTGTATATATTCGGTTATCGGAATGATTCGAAGATTTCGAAAATTCAAAAACTTGGAAAAAACAGTTGGAGTCATTTCCGATGAACTGGTTCAGTCAATTGCTTTTCCAATTCGTACATTTTAAATCTGTGACAAAAGATTCAATTGTTTTATATATTCACGTAAACACAAAAAGATGAAGTTTATTAATTTGTTATTTGTGATGAACCATGAAAGATGAATTACAGATTTGCCAGTATAACAAGAATAAATTAAATTTACCTATCTACAGAGAGAGGTAAGCCCAATATGGTCCCTTAATAAGCGGAAAGGGGTTAATATAATTGAATATTTCTAATTCGAAGAAGTACAACCCCAGTAAGGAAAGGATGATGCTGCAGTTTCCTGATTTATCTCTGGAGAGAGAGGTGAAATACGGCAAAGTTGGGAAATTACACAAAATTGACGACGCGTGACGATATCATCTGATAAACTTGAAAAAACGTTTAAACCAAATATTTGCATGGCATATACAATTGGCCACCGTTGATTAGCAGAATTCAAGTTAAAGATTTAACAAAATACAGTTCTTTTTTTAATTAGATTCTCATATGTTATATGTGTAATCACACAATTAATGTTAGAAAAGGTAGACACGTGACACAGTCGAAGCATCGTATCAGTTGCAATTCCTAAGTCGAGAATTGCATTGCAATGTCGCTGTCCCTAATCGATAGCATAAAACATCCGCTTCAAGTAGGATCGTAAATTTCTCAAGTAATCCTGTGTACCGGTCGCAATCTATATATTTTTTCCACTGTGCTGCCATACTAAGTAGACTAATTTTCCTATAATTTTGGACGTAAGATAGTTAGACAGTTCTCGCCTAGTTGCTTTCGTTTATCTTTCTTTATCCCCCTTTCATGACTGACGTAAAATCATTGACGGTGTACATATATTAAATGCATATGTCATTCATTACTATTCTGGATAATTTAAATTTCTGATAGTAAAGATACATTACTTTCCCTTCATGATTTCGTATTGAACTCGTTACTACTCTTAACATTTTAATCAGTATGACATATTGTATTAGATCGATACACTAACTCCAGTCAATCCAATAAGATCAATATATTGCACAGTATGTTTCTTCTTTGTGACTTTCACTGCAAATCAAATGTATATCCCCTTACTCCATATACGTATACATAGACATCCTGAACCACATTCTTTTTAGTCAATTTTGATCAATTTTCAATTTTTTCAATTTTTCAATTTTTAATCAATTCTCCAACAAGTTCTTATTGTGTCTCAGTTGATTTGCGAAGCTTTAATGGAACCAATGCTGGTTCACAACTAACTTGTTAATTGAAACACGCATTGTAGGATGTAATATTATAATTCGTTTTTGTAGTGGTTCGAATTTTTCTTCGAATTTGATTTCTCAACTTGGAAATTCAAACTATACTTAGCGGTTAATGCTCCCACAGCAGAAGCTGTTGCCAGTTTAGAAACACTGAAATATGTAAAATTAACAACCTTTACATATCTAGTCATCGTCCCTATTTCTGCAAGCGGGTTAATGGTGATTCAAGATAAGATATACTATATATATATATATTGGAGTAAAAGGCATTCACAGTATCCAATTATTGACAGAGTTGACTACCTTAACAAACAAGCTGTTAAGGATGGTGAAATCTAGAAGATAATTCTGTGTGAAGAATATTTGGTGCGTACGACCAAAAAATATAGAAACTGTACCAATGACTTAATTTGTACTTATTCATTCGGAAATAAAGCTTCACCACTAATTCGTATAAGTATATTCAAAGAAATATAAACTTTACAAACTTGACACGTTCTCTTTTACAAAGGTGGAACGTAACTCTCTCTTATGCATGCATGGAGCAACAAAACGGTAAGTATATACAGTTACAAATAATGGCACCAAATTCAAATAAGTTACTAATAAGATCTGATACTACAACAGAAACAAGTATTGGAAAAAAATTAAGACTATATACAATATAGTCAATTAACGCTAATACGGTATCCACACATTAACATCCACAAAAAGGTCATTGATTCCCCTATGTGATCCTGTTATTCCTTATTTTATACACATCATCCAATTCTTATAAAGCTCTTATTAAAGACCTCGACATACAATTTTTGATTAATTTATTAATTGATTTTGATCAATATTCTGTTGAGAACTGAAGTCGACCGCCTGCACGCAGGTACAGTTAATAGTATTACGTCTGTGTACTAAAAGCTATATGTAATTAACATTTGTCTGAATTAAATATGTAGGTTTTCGATCAAAAACGTCTTGGCTTGCGTGACTCAGAAAGTTACTAAAAATATAAAATATAAAACGTTCGGGCAATAAATTTATTGCCTTCGTCAGTAAATGTTACTCTATTGTATATATATAACATAAAAAATCTTTGAAGTAAAATTTAAAAGTAAAAAAGTTTGTTGTTAAAAATATTATTTAATTATATATATTGTATTAGAACAGAACTGAATAATGCCTGATTCTTTTTATTAATAAGTAACGATTTTATAATGATAATAATAATAATAATAATAATAATGCCCTTTATTTCTACTGTAACGTACAAATAGTAAAAACAAGCGTCAAAGTACAAAGCAAGAAAATAATATTACTAATGGTAAGTGATATCACATTTTATAATAAATTTAATAATTAATGTATTCCTTTAACATATATGGTTCAACATTGCATATATACGAATGTGCCATCCTTTTAAATTTTCTAAAATTTGTCTCAGACCTTATATTTTCAAGTAGTTTATTAAATAGCATTATATTATTCTATTGTACACCTTTTGTAAATTTTGTTATTCTGTACTTTGGAATATTATAATTATTATAATATTCCATTTTTTCATTGAATCTAATTTTATATTTAAAATTGAAAATAACACATTCATACACATAAATTCCAAACAATGTTAGTGAACCATTCGCCTTAAATAGTGATACCATATTCCAGACTCAGCAGGGCCCGCACCGCTCGTGTCTGTAAAATAAAAACTCGTTCCACATTCGAGGAACATCCCAATAATATGATTTTGCATCTAATAATTGAACAAAATAAGCATGATACACTGCTTTCACAGTTGTAAAATTCGTTATCCTCTGTAATATTTTTAATGCAAAGCATACATTACCGAGTCTGTTACATATCTCTTCCATTTGTTGATCCTATTTCAGGGCATCATCTATAGCAATACTCAAAAACGAACAATATTTATTTAACTGAAACTTTTGGTTTTTTAAAGTGATATTACTCTGACTTTCGGTACCTTGATTACATTTAAAAAAAAGGCAGTGGGTTCTATTCGTATTTATCTCCAAAAGATTTTGCTGAAACCATTGTTTCGTAAAATTTTGAGTTAAGCAAGGAAAATAAACACCTTTAAATAGCAAGTTAGTATCAACGGCATAATTCACAAATTTGTTAATTGTTGTTGGAGATATTTTCAAATATATCATTAATAAAAATAAAAAACAATAGAGGAGCCATAAAAAGAAAAAGTATTTTAAATTTCTGACGAAAGTAGTAAATTTGTTGTCGAAATATAATTTTTATTTTTAGACATTTTTTAAATCGGAAAGGCCGCTACTACCCAAAAGTTTTTGGTTCAAATTATTAATACATCATGGTCAAAGCACCCAACTAAAACTTTTGAAATTATATATGGATCCCCTTTTATAATGTTATGTTCTTGATTACTTTAATTGCGTATCTCGTTTTCAATTTTATTAGGAAATGCTGCCAAACAAATAAAGTCTACACGTATAAAACGTTCCACATTACAAATCATCTTAAAAAAGAGTAAAAATGGGAAATTCAAACACGAACATACAATTAAAATCCGGCCGCTCCACCATTATTATTGCGAAAGAGAAAGAGAATTTCTAAGTAAATAACAATTAAAAATTAAAGTTCAATCTGCGAATGTTTTGCAGAAGTGGAAAATTATTGGACTATATACGCAAAGATCATATTTGTTTTCGTACATGTGATATTCGGAGCAAAAGGGCTGCAGTAAAAAGGAGAGCGTACCGCGTCTAGGGAAAAAATACATTTGTATGCAGATTATACGATTTTAATAGAAATTCTTGATTGCGATCCCTTTTTCACGTAAAAGTTTTTCTTTTCCCGACAGTCTGAAAAAACAAGCATACGCGGAAACAAAACCACCACTGCTTGTCTATTTTTTTGCTTGAGTTGACAGGCTACCGGTTTCAGTGCGCGGATTTTTAGGCGGTACATTTATTATTCATAAAGGTAGGGTATTTGAATAATAAGCAAGTTAGAAAGTATATTTTAAAATTTATGCACGCGTATCGCGTGAAAAATTTGTATGACGAGAGTTTCAAATTTACTGTAAGTGATATTGAATCGCGGCTAGATGTAAATGGATTGTGGATTTATGAGAAAAGATATATATACATCCACCGAAAATGTTGAAATTGATATCCTGCAGAAGGCGATTTGAGAGATGGTGCGTAATAGACACTTCGAAAAGTTGATTGTAAAAATAATGTGGGCGGTATATATTCCATTCGAGTTATATCATTCGTTTTATTTCTAGAATTTAGCTAATACTAGTACATAATAATCGATCGAAATCGAACGCTGCTGATATATTGTTGTGACAGATATAAGTCAACTATATATAAAATATGAAGAAAGATCAAATAAACAAGATAAAACCTGTTGCATTTAAGAAACCTAGTGATTCCAGCTTTCAAACATCTGAATACTATTTTTGTTACGCATATTGTTCATTTTCGTCTCTTGCCTTCAAAACTTTGAGGTACAAATATGATAATGGTAACATAATCCAATATTTATAGTTCTTAGATAACGAAGAACTAAGAGTACAATAAAGCGTTGGAGATGAGATATTTAAGAACGGCTAAAGAGGTCACCCAAAGGGATAGTATAAAAAGCGAGAAGTACAGAGAGGAATTAGGAGTAGATTCGATTTTAGAAAGCTTAGAGAAACTCAAATGGTTTTAGTATATGATACGGATGGAAGAAGAAAGACTGACGAAAAGAGTATGGCTGGCAAGAGCAAGGCACAAAAAGAAAAAGAGGGAGGCCGAGAAAAACATCGGATAGCACAATAGAAGAAAGCTTCAGAAGAAGAGGGATATCCTGGAATGATGCAAGAAGAATGGCAAAAACAAGAAAGATTGGTCATCGTTTATTTATAATAAGAAATAAAAGTGTTAGAGTATAGAATCTACCTTTACACCCATAGAGTAATTAAGGTTATTGATTATATATATATTTATTCATATTTATAGGCTTGCTCTTTGAAATCTACAAATTCTACTATGATCTACAATTCCTCGACCAATCCATCGATCAGTACCAAGCCAAATTACGAGCGATTCTCTTTTCAGATGAGGGATATGATTGATGTGTTGTAGCATTACAATACTTCTAAATTTCCTTTGACAAATAAATTATATTGTTTTTATTGTGCTTTTGCAATGTCAACATAGTAACCGAGGTCTCGTACTTCACTTAGCATTTACATTATTCTTATGTTCCTTTTTATGTAATTAAGTCTAATAATCTACAGTCACAATAGATTCTTACTAGTTTATTATATGTTATAGTTAAGCTGATTATTATCTGTTCACATAGCTTGTATACACGTTATCGAAATATAAAACAGAGGACAAGAAGTATCGATCGATCTAATAAAATGGAAGCAACTGATAGCTTCACAATATATCATTTACACCTTTTAAGCGTACGGTAGTAATAATACATTCTTCGAAGGTTCTCTTGAACATCCATAGTAAGTGGCATTGATGGTAGCATTAATGAGCACGTAGAGCTGGCGAGATAAATTGCAATTCAACGTTCAGCGCTGCTACAGCGTATAGTCCTACATATCGGTAGTCATACATATACAAACTTTAGTGGGGGCGAGTCGATATTTAGTTAGATGAATAATAGGTATGAGACTTCATGAATGATACCATACGAAGGGAAGTTGTCAATATTAGCATATGACATGTTAATATAAGGAGCCACCATCAATATAATTATAATTATGCATGTGGGAATATGTTGCACCCGCATGCATTGTTAACGTTCTGTAGATTCGAGAAAGAATTGTAAAAATTTTTGGGCAGAAGAAACGATCGCGGCGTTCTATAATGCAAACTTTAAACATCCTTCGGCAGTTTAACTTATTTTAGGCTTCTTAGGAAAGATTTGACAGTGGACACTGAAAAATTGTGTTCGAAAAATACATGCCTGGATTGTTTCTACAAATATACTAACATTGTGATTTTAATCTACATACTACCAATAAACTTACTATTCTGATTCGTCTAAATTAGCCGCCATAAAAAAAAATTGAAAGTATTTCACTACTTACATAAATCTGGCAATGTTGATAAGGGCTACGTGATTTACTAATCTTCTTCCTGCAAAATATAATAGTTCGTCAGACAAATCCCTAAACTCGGTTAAACTGAAAGCATAATAAGCAAAGCAGAATAATGTTTATACTGCTAAATGCATATATAGAACCGAAACGAGTAATGAAAAAATTTAAGAAAAAGTTCAAGAAAGGTATATAAATTCGGATAAGTTATTGACTAACAATAAGATATATCGGCTTATTCAAAAGTAAATTTCCAGTTTGAAATGGGCCACATCCTTGCAGATTGTTTGGATTCTGCAAGTACAAAAACACCAAACCGTGCAGAATAAAATAAGCTTTTATTTTTTAAGAAGAGAAATGAAAGGAAGTTAAATACATCCACCATTATGATGTTCAATCAGAAACATTCATCCTAAATTATGAAAAATTATGAACGACATAAGTATCCTTCACCTCCAAGGTATACAAATAACTTTCACCAACCGACTTTATTTTTATCTGAGTATAGCTTATCACGGCCGTTATCAACTGTAGGACAATCTTCCGGCTATTGCTGTATCATTAAATAAGCTCAAGGTCGAGGTTTTATTTTTGCTTGGAGGTTAATGAACAGTAATTCTTTAGTAGTTATTTACTTCTTCAAATTGAAAAGATGTTCGTTTAAACGTATTCTCCAAAACTGTGAGACAGACAAAATTAAATCATTATTTCTATTTGCAAATCCAAAATGGTGCCATCCTGTACACAACTCTACCATTAAAAGCAAATGGAACCCGAAAAAGGGCGAAAAGCTCCCCTTTTATCAAAGTTTGACTTTAGTAAATTTTAACTCTAAATGACCTAATGAAAACATCATTAGGTATCCATTATAGCATTAAAACAAATTCACAAATGGTTAAAAATACAAATTTTAGTCTGAGGCCAGACAATTTGCATGCTATGTATGCCATGGTATGTTCGGTACAATTGTGAAAAATGGCTTCCTTTATTTTCAATGTCTATCCAAAAACGAATGATATGTTTGCTACTTCAGTAACATTACAAAGTACTTGTTTTCTAGCTAGCTAGTTTTGAAATTATTTTCAAATCATCGCTAAATACGAGCAACAAATGAACTAAATAGGAAAATACTCATGCCGTACATGTTATTCCTTCTATGTTAATTATAATCTTCGCTATTATATTTTTGACCTTAAGCTTCCCATTTTCGAAAGTTTTATTTATTTCGGTTTTTATGTCTTTTTGGGAAGGAAAACAAAGAAAACAATTTCTCTTGTTTTCATTTGAACCATTTGAAGCTTACATTAAATTAACTTCTGAATTTTCTTCTTGTTTCATATAAACTAAATAGTAACAATTCTTCGTCGTCATCGTCATTCCTGGTAATTCGCTGGTTTATCTAATAGAAGTGATGAAAGATATTTTAGCGTAGCGCTCTTACTTTATAATAATGGTAGATCAATGATAAAATAGCCCAATATTGTCAAACTTGGCAGGGTTGGAGATCAGCTAGTCATCTCGGTAGCTGCCAAACACAGCATCTTACGTGTCCATTTCAGTCCCAAAACCATAAAAGGAAGGATGCATTAGTTCGATCGTATGTTTCCGTTGTACTAAAGGAGCATTTATCAATATCTTTGTCGTAATAAAGGTGTAGTTGTCAACTAAGATTCACGTAGAATTGGATTGATGGTTCCATAGGTATTATCATTATGTGTGGATTTCTCTTCGTTAAAATATGGAAATAAAAGAATTCAAAAGAAGTTATATGAAATTATATTTTGTATCCTCTTTGCTATCAGTGTTCGTAAAAATGAAAAAAAACGATATGGAAACGTTATTCATATGATGGTCTTTTTGAAATTGCGTCATTATTCACCAAACATAGTTATATCTAATTCATCTAATTGTAAATAAAGAAATACAAATTGTATATATTGAACGCTTTTATTCGCATATAACGGGAATAATTAAGTACGAATAAAGTTGTATTTACAACTTGCAAATATCACAGTGTAATATCAAAATTAAGGGAAGTATGGGTTCTCTTCCTCATTGAGTTAATTAGCTTGTTCGTCTGATGAAAATGGAAAGATACTATATAATAATAATAATAAAATTGAAATATCCATTCTATTATATTATGCAACATTTATATTCATCATCAATATACTTTTTTCGATATTTATAACACGTTGAGACACATTCACCCAATCTTCTACGATGTAGATTTGAAAATCCTCTTCGTGTGGGTTGCTACACGTCATATTTCATTTAAATGTTACATTTCTCAGAGCTACATTAGACCTTTACCACCCTTCACATTTTCCTATTGGATTTCGTTCCGGGTGGTATGGGGATAGTCGCAGTGCTAAGCGTAAGGATACCATCTATCGTATATATATTGTGCATACGTTTATTTTGTTCAATTAAGTATTGCGAACTGCATAAAATTTTCTGTTCGTTAAGCTATTCCCTCATTTACTTTGTTTGTATTTGACGTTGAGAATTTAATAACCAATGCATTATGGTGTGCACTGGTCACGGTAATAAGTTTTAATCTTACCTTTTATTCCTGTAAAAATGAAAAAAAATACGTTCAGACCAACAACAGTTCAAAATAAAATTATAATTTTTTAAAAGATAAAATAAGAAATATCCTACGTAAAACGTAAGCAAACAAAAGAACGGATCCTATGTGCCTAACCTTCGAAAACATGGTAAAAATGTATTTCTTCGACCTCCAATGGTTTGGATGTTGATCAACGGCTTGAGCAAAACATCACATATTATATCTTATGCGAACAAGTCATTCTCGATTTCAATAAAGCTCTTTCTAAAAGTAAAGAAAAGCATCGACTTACCTGCTACTGACTGACTTCCCCAGTCCAGTGGTAGCTTAGATTGTTGCCCACAAAAAATCCTTTACCCGTCCAAACGGAAGGCGTGAGATTAGAACAATTTTTTAGACGAATCTGTTAAACAGATGACATTTATCCACCCATATGGGAGCCATTACTGCAACATCCTTCTAAAGAACATGGGTGTCTTTTGGGTCAATCTTTCGCCCAACAATCCTACATATGCACCTGAAGCAAAGCCACAGAACTTTATCGAAATTGCAAATTTGCTGTGATTTATGACATTATCTGGATATCCTTTCACACTGTTGTACAAGAAGCGTTTCTTCCCAGTATTGACAGATATATAAGCCTCGTCGCAATAGTAGAAAATTTAGCTGCTATTGGTGGTGGTTTACAAATTGCTGAAGTATTCGGCGATTTATTTTTCAGGAGACTGCGTTAAATGTTGGAGGCTGAACGTCAAGTAGTTTAGGCTGAACGTCAAGTTTCATCGGTATCCTTTTAAAAACGAATACATTCAGTCTCGCCCAGTAGTCTTAACTTTGAATTTAGTTACATTACGACTTCGTCGATCCAAATAAGATATGATGGTAAGGGGAACTCGCGGAATACTCGCCATAGGTGAGCTACCTGAATTATGGCTTCTTCTCTTGCTTTACTAAACACCATTTACCCTCCATGCCCCCTCTTGTACAAGCTTTTGTATTTGTGATGAGCAATTCCATAGGCCCATCATATGAATAATGTTTTAGAGAGAATTAGAAAATTATTGTGACGCTAGCACGCTAGTTGTGAATTGAGGTTAGGAGAACTACAAGGAGCAGTATTAATATGTGACATCCATTTCATCGGAAATATACAGCTTTATTCAAAGTAATATCTTTCAAAATCAGTGGTTTTTATACAATGGATCATAAAAATATGACGAATGATACTTACTTTCAACGAACATGCAGAGAGTTAACACTAGCAATGCAAACCGAAACGGATGAGCTTTGATTTCTTTGAATGGGTATTTTGAATTTCCCGTTCCAAGTTCGACTAAACATCAAAGGCATCCCGAAGTATCAATTTCACCCCGTTATTATGTTTCTATGTTACTTGTCGAATTTCCTACTGATCAAACGTTAATAAATTTTACATCCTAACATACTATAAAACGCAATACGCGATATTCACAACAGGAAGCGTCCAAAAACAAAGAAATCGATTACAAAATTTATGATCCTACTTGATGTCGGTGTCTAAATGATTGATGCCCTAAGCGGAATACGATATGTTAGAACGGCAAAAAATACATGGTGATAAATATATGCTTGTTCGTTTATATTCTCTCTGTTTTTAATGAGAAGTTATTTTTCCATAAACAATATACGCATCGATTGACCGCCGCGCGATGTATCATCAAAATATACGATACCGTGAAAATAGTGACATGCTTTTTCACCGAGAGAATACATGCCGCCACTGAGTCATTTCTGCGTCATTAGATAACAATTTTACGGACAAAAATCCATTTATGGGTAGGAGAATTCGTGCGGAAACTCTATCAGATGGTATCGTAGGGATTTATGTCAGGTATGTGCGTCTATTGTATTGTTATGGAAGCGGCTGATATGAGCACAAAGAGAACAACAATAAGGGGAGGCAGTTTTAATAAATATTTTGAATTACATGCAGAGGGTTTAAGCAAGCGTCACTTAATATATCGGATGCGGAAAAAATTTACAAACATAGAGATTCGAAAGGAATTGACCAGAAGAATTTCCATAAAAGCCTACTCTAAATTTCGTTGAACAGAAATGATTGCCTTCTATCTGTTCCCAGCTTGAATCTCAGTTGTTTTTGTATCTCATAGTCGAATTAGTTCCTAATTAAAAAATATCTGCATTAATGCGAAAATTGCAGAGCTTTTGCAACAGTAGTTTCTCATCAATTTCTCATAAAATTCTCATCACTATCAAGTTCAAATGTTATTTATGTTTCACGGCTTCCTTCCTGTCATTAACAGCTTTTAAGACATATGAACAAGGATTCGTTTACATTTAAGTTGTGATTGTGAAGTGATTGTGAAAGATTGTGAAGAAGTGTGAAGATTGGTAACCGTGGTTATGGTATTATTTAACTCATCATTACGCATTGCTCCGCTGTAACCATGTTTCCTGCAGTCAGTATCATAGTTCTTATTGTTCATCGCAGCTCTAATCTACGGACTAATTTGCCTAGGCCTCTGACAAATGAATTGCAAGGCAAGGGTACACTTTATCGCCTCAAGACACCTGTGATACGCAACTAGAAACTAACTGGCATTGGCTCGCTCGAAGCAGCCCCTTTAGCGAAGCAGAAGCCATCGTGAAATAAATCTATAGTTTGCGCGCCTCGCCAGGCTACCTCGTGAAGTGCAAAAAAGTTAGAGTTTTTAGGTCCTCTTAGCTTTCGTCACTTATTAGCAAATTACATAACTTTATCTAAGATCTCCTGCTATATAATCTCATATGGATGTTACTGATGTAGATGCTGTCGCTTATTCGTTCAGGACATACGGGAACCTGACGATCCTGAAATGGGCAAGAGGCCGATCCTGCGGCAGATCTTCCCGCAGCCGTGTTTCTCACATACCGCGAATATTTCGTTATAAATCTCAGCATCTTACTTTGGAGTGCCTCAAGCTTGTCAATGTGGTAGGTCACAGATATTACTCGGAGTGAAAATCCGTGATGAGTGACCTTAAACAGGCTTTCTATAAATGTAATTTCATCTTAAGTTCAAGCGCGCTTTAACAGCTAAGATGCGAGAACAGCATATTACTAGCTACGGTTAATTATTTCTTGACCTACGTTGAGTGCTGTCCCCAGATGAGAAGTGTACATCTAGACATTCCGTCAATCTCCACCTACGCCGGTGGTGTTCTGGTTTTGTAAGGAAACCGAATGGCGGCGCTCTGATGTCTTGACCAGAAAAACATTATTTCGGCAAGATAGGTGTGTCATTAACGTAGATGGGAAGCTCACCTTGAGGGTGGACTGATACCGAGGTATACAAAATAAGAAATCCAAACGTTAATTATGAGCCCTGGGACACACATGTTCAAATACGCTTTCTGCGCGAGATGGTTGGGCCGCACTGGACCGAAAACATCTTCCTGTCAAGCTAGGGCACCCTCAAGAAGTTTAAATCACAAAGTTCCCATTTCTTAAAGTAGAAGTGTGGACTCTTTATTTATGTTTTAAAAGTTTTACTTAGTCATAGATCACCACTTAATTTAAAAATTAAATTAAATGGTGATTAAATTATTATTAGCTACAATCGGGGCTGAAACCGCGCTTCTGCTGAAGACTATTATTATTCGTTGTTGTTGTTAATGTTGGTTTCGTTTATAGCCTTGAAGAACTACAGTTAGCCAGCTTATTATCAGTTAAAATAAGCTTTTCTTTATTATTTTTATTGCTTTATTGGTTATTGCACAATTGATGAAAGAGCACATTAGAAATAATAACAATATGAGATATATTTTAGCTGTTAAATAGCGCTTTTATAAAACATAAAACATGCATACAAATATGATTTCAAATTCAAACGAAGGTAACAGTTACATTTTCACATTGAAAAGGCACAACTACGATATTCTTATTCAAATTACAAGAAGCTGGGACATTGCTTATAAAGATCGATTTTTGATAAATATCGCCATTTTTATTTGATTTATTAAAGAAATTATACCACATTGTACATTTTAATTGTTAAAAAGGACTGACTACTATGGGCTGAAAGACGGTCTTGATGTAGTTCAGAATGGAAACATTTCCACAAACCCTAAAGGTGACTTGCAGCAGAAACAGTCCACTACTATCGCTGCTCTGGAACACTAGTCGTGGCACTGCAGTCTATAATCATATGCTTCTGATGATCACAATTGTTGTTGCTGCTAGGTGTGGGCTGTTCAAGAGCCGCTCTTCGTGAATGGCGTAAATCTTTTCCGACATAGTGGTTGCATCTTTATATTATAGTAGTAGTAACGATCAATTCGTTAACCTATTTCCAACGCAGAAATACTACCTTCACGTAGACCTACAATATGCCACTTTTTAAATTCGCTAATTTGTGTTTTGTCAGCCACGCAATGGATGCAATAGATTATTAAAGATCTAACGTTTGTATGATCGGGAATGTTACGATTTTCTCGGATTTCGTTTGTAAGTCGCAATAAAATTTGCTTTCCTGGTGCTTCAATTTCAATGAATGATGATCAAAAGTATCTAAGAGAATGTTTCACATTATCATTAAATACCTTCAAAACTATAAATGATACATTATTTCCGTTTTGTCAATAAATTATCCGATTTATAAATTAATTGTATTTAATTTTTTAATCCTTTAGATTCCAAAGAATTAATTAGACTCAGCAAAAGAGTGTTCTTTTTTCCTATCTTGGCTTTCCATTTGCTTCATCCTATTACATAGATGGCTACACATTCATGTACCAGAGAATCCCTGAAGGGTACGTTGAAATTACTGAGGACAAAGGATGTAATTTTTTACGGCATCAGCTTTCTACAGTAAGCCTAATTTTGCGAATGTACATCAAAGGGACTATGACTTGATCATCGCATTCGCTTTCCGATCTCTGCGTAATCCGTTACATTATGCTATTATCTGGTTTGTTTTCATTGGTATCTAAAAAAATTTTGTATGCGTATAAATGTTGTGTGCGTATTGCATTTACGTTTAAAGTTCGATTGAAGATGGTTTCGTTGACGTGCATACATTGTATAAAACGAGTTAAGTAAACATGTTTGAAATAGAAAAATTCAAACATACGTATTCCATCAAACTTGCAGAAAGAAATAGCTGCGAATCAAAGCATTCATTTTAGAAAATTTGAATATAAAAATGGTACGGGTTACTTCTTGAGCCATTGTAAGTGGTCGTTTTTGAATTAGTTTAATTTATAAATAATTTAATTGAAATTTAATTCAGATTTAATGTTGGTTGCGCCGTCCGCGTTCCGCTGGCTTGAGTTTTCATGAGTATCATTTTTTGGTTAATTTGATATTACTATCTATCACCTATTTTCATCATTAGGGTCATAAAATATTGTTATTTCTTTTTTTACGATAATTTTGATTCGGTATTGGTTGGAGCCATTCTTTGTACTTTTATTTTTCGGCAGATTCCCGTCGTATGAGATAAGTACTTGTTGGGACGTTCAATGTACTTGACCGGGATGTTGAAGCTTCGTTGAGGTTTTGTAAAATTTTTGAGAATATTTGGTTACCACTACTGCAGAGTTGTGCAGCTTCTACAGAATTATAAGAATTATTTTAGATTTTACCGCTAAGCTTTCTTCTTAATTAAATATAGTAACGCCCACAGTTCATTTCTTTCTTTAATTCCTATTTTTCTCTTTTGGGCAACTTATTCAGGGTTAATTTTATAATTGGTTAATCCATGATTGGATTAATTTACAATTGGTCAATTTATACTTAGATAAATTATTTTTAATCCGTTTATACTGCATTAAAGATTAGTATTCGGCAACCTTTATATGTATCGGATCAGTTTGTGTTTGGTGATGGATTAATTCGCATAGGAACTACATCCATCTAAATTGATTTGCACTAGATTCCCTTCCGATGCTACCGAACACAGCTAATCAAGTAGTTACCAGCAAAACCATCCTTGTTAATCTCAACATTGGTTGGAATCTCAGCCGTTCCAGGTACTTCAAAATAACAACCTCCTCTATACAATATAAGTACCTTCCAATTAACAGCATTTGAATCTCTAATTGAATAGATTCACTATTTTCCCGTGTTGTTTTTTTGTTTGTTTGTTTTTTTTTTTATCAAATATATCAGTCATTAATATTTACTATCCTATCCACGTAAAGTACATTAATGTACTTGTTACGTTATCATTTGTTGGCAAGTCGTTTATTTTACGTTGCTAAAAACGTAAAGTACCTTTCGGATCTTCAGTAAATGAACGAAAATCAACAACATTCCAATCGTAGAATCGCACGCAAATAGGTGTGATATCTCTTGGGCAAACCAAAATATGAATTTCTTGCGTGTAAGTCTTGGAACCCTTGTAAATCATGTATTGAATCTTCAATATGCTTCGATATTACAGCCGCCACGGGACGTTCGGACATCATCGGAGAAGCTAACTGCTATCTTTTTTACGCCGGCAAAAATTACTTGTTCTCTAGTTCTTTCTTTCCAAAACTTTTACAGCATTAGTATAAGTTCTTCAATAAGTTCGTCTAGAAATGCACTAAAATTCTATTAAACGCCATAATTCTGGTTTAAGTATCTGACTACTAACGCATAATAACGTACATTTCTTAGTTATTTCCACAAACTAAACCAACTTTACATCCAGATAACGTAGCCTCAATACAATCACGTAAAAACATGTATCTAGAATAATATTCAGTAGTAAAAATACATTCGAATCGAGGCTTTTGTTTAAATAAATATTTTTTAAAGATTTGGTTTAATTTAAAATAGAACAAATAACTCCTTTAGAAACATTAAAAAAAAATGGCAAGTTGGAAAACAATGAGAAAAAGAAATTTAACACGCCATATAGATAAGAAAATTAAAAACATGCTTCATTAATTTTCTGAAGAAAATGTCAAATTTAGCCGTGAAGAATGGCGCGTAGTTGCAAAAAATATGGCGATGCAAGTTTTAATGAATATAAGAATAATTTTTATGTAGCTATAAGTACAGTCAATAATGTATATTAAACAAACGCTAAAGAAGTGCTCTAACTTCTTAGAGTAAATTCGCCTTGTATACAGTAACCGAATAATCCCGTAATAGCTATTTAAGTCCGTGTCTGTCTCCGTTCCTATCCATTTTACTCCTCCGAGTAAATGGAACACTTACCTTCCACAGACGCAAAAACCCTAGCGCAAAACACGTTAACGGCAAATCTCTCCATTGTTACGACACTAATTTCGCTACCAACCCGTACGCCCATACATCATATTCACGGTTCTGGTGGCACAGGACCCGGCATGCGAAAATCAGTGGACGTCGGATGCCAGTTTCTTATAATTTATTACTCCTTTAAGTCGGTCTACCGAGTTTAAACTCCGTAATAACGGGCAATTCCGCACTAAAAATATCGAGCTCGTATACGGGCCGCAACAGAAAAAAATATCCTTTCAACTGCTACGACTTATGTCTTACCATTACCGTTTATTGGTAATGCCTTTGTCGGCCGGTTCGCTCAAACTTTAGCAGTCTAGGCGCGACGGGATTTTATCGATTCGTCGGGCCCTAATAAATTAATCCGAAAACGATAGGTTGGATGCAAGTGATATTTTATTTATTTTATGTATTTATCCACTCTATGTTTTCAATTTGCAATAATACGTCAGCCGACAGCATGAAATACATTTTATTCTAGCGAAATGTAACATTTATAAATGAATTTTATAAAATGTAGTCAAAGAAGGTCTAATAAAATTGATTTAGGAATGTTAGTTATTTTCAACAAATTTATCGTTAAAATAATACAGAGATATTAAACGTAACACCAGTATTCGTATCAACACATCGCATAATGAAACATTTAATTCAAATGCACTCGAGCTACAATGGGTCCATGCTGAAGCCTAACAGATAAAATATTCAATTTGCCGTTAGCTCATTTTATAAACCTTGGAATTATTTACGCACCTACACTGAAAAAAATGTTGGAGAACAACCCCGTGTATTTTTGAATTAACAACAATTTATATGAAGAATTACATATTCTTCATTCTTCTGTTCGCCATTCTTTCCTATTTTCTGTCACTTTCCTCCAGGCCCTAGGTGCCCTTGTAAAAATCGTTACTTCCATCCATTTTCTTCTTGGTCAACTTTTTCTCCTATTTTCTATCTGTGCTTTCCAGCCCACTTCTTTAATTAATGTCTAATCTCCTATTCTTTGCAAACGTCCTAACTAGATTGAAGAAAAGAAAATGGGGAATTTTCCTTCAGTAAATGAAGGCAGCTGGATTACTTCTATTTAGCACAGAAATTTTACTCTAGATGGGTATTTTCTATTATTCATATAGCATTACCCATAACGAGTGAAAGTGAAACGTACCTTATGAACATACAGGGTGTTAGGTAAACATGCGGCAACAATTCGAGGGTTTATTCCGTGGCCTATTCTAAGAATATTTTGTCCTTGGTGATTTCTGAAAAGAACCCTTTGTTTCGAAGATACAGGCTGACCAAAATTTACGACAACCATATTCGATATTTGCTGAAATCATTAATGTAAATAAAAATATGGCGTACGCCATGAGTTTATCAAATACATAAAATTGTTAACGATAACTTAAAACGGCTGTTTTATCCACTAACGTACAAGTGGATTTCGTTTGAATACGTCTCGTCAGTGATCATCACCTATCTGTACCGGTCACAGTTGTTTACATTGAGTTACGTTTGGCTGTTTGACGTATATTTTATTGTTAGTGAAGTGCTTTAAGATATATACGAACGCAGAGATGACTGACATGCATTTCATGTATGGACTTGCTGATAGCAATTCATTACAAGCTAGACGATTGTACATTGAACGGTTTCCTGGTCGTAATATCACCGACCGAAAAATCTTCGAAAACATTCATCGACGTCTTCGTGAAACAGGCACATTGAAACGAAATGGAGGGCCAGGACGATTAATGACAGTAAGAACAACAGAATATGGTCGACATGATAGAGAAAGATCCAAGTACTTCTACGCGACAAATTGCCAATACTTTCAATGTAAGTCATTGGACAGTTTGAAAAATTCTTAAGGGCAACTTGTTGTGTCCGTACCATCTTCAATGTGTTCAGGCACTACTACCTGCTGATTATCGTTCACGTGTTGCGTTATGTCTATGGCTTTTGCAAACATTAGTTCGAATCCCTCAATTGATGAAGCCAGTATTTCAAAAAATGCAATAAGGAATTTTCATAACAACTATCTACTTGAACGTTTAGGTCTGGACTTGTAGGTGACTATCTAATTGGACCGGTATTTCTACCAGCAAGACTTACTGACGGGATGTATCACAACTTTTATTAAATCATCATATGACAAAATATTCTTAGAATAGGCCAAGGAATAACCCCTTGAATTGTTACCGAATGTTAATTCGTAACACCCTATATATACACAATTAATTTCGTTTAGTAGTTACTTTACGATAAGTAAGATTCCTTGATAAGTTTACTTCGCTACGGGGAAACTTCACCAAACAGCGAAAGTTTGCAAGGGTGGTTGGATTTCTGATGACGTGAGGAAATCTATATTTGTGGAATGCGGCAAATAACAGTTTCTTATCTAAAGCAGTCTAATTTTATTAATTGATTGATGAATACGAACTATAATTCTGTAATGCGAGAATATTTGTAACACGTTTAATTAATCTCTGTGGAACGATTGAATTGACCTAATATTTTCAATATTCTTTTAATGTGTTCATTAACGTAATTAATTGTGTTTTAAAAATAGTCGCCTTTTATTTTTTGCCCACTAGTCCGGATGAATTTCTCTGCGTACATAGCGTTATATTCCCTGCTTATTTGAAGATAAACGGCATATAAAATTCGTAAATCTACCAAAATTCCATCTGGTATAATAATATGTAATGTAAAATGTAACAATATCGAATGATGAACCGTGCAAATAGACCCATCGCTACCTAAGTTTCAATCCCAATTCCAATCCGTGCACCTCTGCTAAATATGACGTTACTCTAATCGTTGTCCGGAGCTGTACTTCTAAACTGTCTACGATTCTTCTGTTGCTCGCGTTTTAGTTACGAACACGAAGCATCCACATTTACAAAACACGTAATCAAGTTGGTAGTTGTATGGTGGTTTCCATTCAATAAATTTCTTTAAAAATTCCTTCAAATAATGTGAGCAAAACATCGTTACAAAAATAGATTATTTCAATTCGCAAATACAAGATTGCATTTTAGAGCAAGACTAAAAGACAGTTCGCAGTCGAACACCAATCTGATAGGATCAGCTGCTAATCGAATTGCATCTGGCCAAGTTATGAATTCAATGTTTGAATAACTTATACGAAAGTGCTTTCCCTTAATAGATTTTTTTAACCGAACCAAGTAATGTCCACCACTCACATTTACTTTTCTCCATTGTCTAAGTTGAGTTATCTTATGTATCTCCTAAATCATTTATTACCCATAAATACGTTAATATGTTATGAATATTCCCGCAAATGTATAAAATCACATTTACATTACTTTTATATTTGTGGAAATATCACAAAAGATAACCCCTACTGTAAAATTCAGTCAACAGTCCTCCTTGCAATAAGGTATTATTCACCAATTACACCAATAAATGTACCTACTTTTTTACTGTATACTGAGGCCATCTTTCTTTATGAACTTTACCACTTCTTCGTTGCATAGCTCATCATATTCCTTCTGATCCAACCATCTTCTGCTTTCTGAAGAATCGCAGCACGTTTATTTAATCCGATAAGATACGACAAACAACATTTACCAGAGATAAATTGATAAAAAAACTAATCTGAATATTGGCGTTTATACCTCCTGTCTGTGCTTGTGCATTACACATGAAAACCCAACGGTCTTTCTTTTTGATACGAGTTGAATTATCCTTCTACTTGAAATAACATTTTGGTGCTGCAGGCTTTTTTTAAATGCGGCTTCAGTTAAAAGCGAAGATTGTTTTAGTGTCTCTTAGCTCCCTTTCTACCCGCAGCTTTTCTTAATATTAATCGGACTGCGATGCGCATTTCATATCGACGATGTTTTATATTCTTACGATTTGACTTACAATCAGCTAAATTTCCGTTTAGTCGCAATAACATATTACAATTTGTAATATGCTATTGGGATTCGCGATTTAACGACTAATAAATTATCATTAGCGAGTAATTGTAACCGTAAAATATGGACGCTTCTTACCAGGACTTGATTACTTATTACACTGAGCAACGATAAAATTGCTTCTTACATGACAACATCCAATACCGAATGATTCCAATGTGCCGATCATAAATATTTCGTTGCAGACATATTCCATTCATTGCTCCTCCTTTACATATTGCTCTCCCAAAAACTTGGCGGAAGCCACAAAATAAGAATGGACGAGAGAAGGAGGACCTCGACCCAGTGATGCCAAAATTAAAATGGCCGCTTTTGCTAAGTGAAACAACCCCTCGTAGATTCCAACTATGAGTCAAACTTATTCAAAGTAAAGAAATACAAGTTTGGGATGCGTTTTATCAAATGGCAAAAAACTTCCTTGGCAATGAGAAAGCCGAAAGCTACATGAAACTAATCGAAGAAATGTGACGCTTGTTTCTTAGCTGCAATATGCCTTTAGATATCTGCTTACCCTATTTTGTTGCTTAATAACTACGCGCAAGTCAGTGATGAGTACGACGAACGTTTTCATGGATACATTGGCGAGATGGAGAAACGATACCAGGGTAAATGGTTCACGTCGATGCTGGCTGACTGCTTAGGCGTCCATCGGAGATATTTACTTTCGTCAAATCAGATCAAAGAATCCAAAAATCCTAAGTAAATTGAGATATTCCTTACATATGTGTTCTTGGTCCAACATATTGAATTCATTAAAAAATGACTATCTTAACCTCGAAGGCATAAACTTTGCAAAACTTTGTTGCAAATTACATTTAATTTTCAACATTACGATGAAGAGAAAGTATAATTTATTTTCTTCTTGTTTTCGGAGTAAAGTGACATTAATTTCCAGAAATAAGAATCTGAAAAAAATATGAATCTGAAAATCTGAAGAAAATATATGGAGCGATTCACTGGATTGTCGCTGCCGGGAAGGAAAAGAGAAATCCAAAAGCAGAGAAAAGTGAGAAAAGCTTAACTCCGATAATTGTTGCCAATCTAGTAATTTTAAAAGATTTAATTAAACTTTTCACACATTTTCTATTTCAAATAAATACAAAGCTAGCGTCTGCATGTATATTACAAATATATCTTCGAAATTTATTAGATCAATGGAGCAATCCCGATACCGTCTATAGTCACTTAAAATACGGCGTATTACACCAACAATCGACGTCAGGTCATTAAAACTTAAATGTTGCTAGTTTCGGTATTGCAGTTTGTAACGGTAGCGGCAGTATTCATCAAAACTTCTCCAAACTCTAATGTCCGTACTTGGAGTTGATAGTTCATTTGATATGATGGCGCGAACATTGCCGGGTATTAAATATTCTATGGATTAAAAGCTCTCCAAAGGTTAATTCGCAGTAAACTGAAGGCTGTGATCCGGATTAATAATTAGATGAACGGTTTTTACTAATCCAGTCTTGAAATATGGATCAATGTTGAACAGAGCGTGATATTTGTACGTTAAAGCATTTCGAATGTCTTTTTGTAAAAAGCGTGTAACGCATTAAATTCTCGTTTATTAAAATCCTCGTCGTCATTGTATTTCTTAAGTGTTGCTTTATGTTTACAGTAAAGGTTACTATCGGCACTCGTATATTTTCTAAAATGCTCCTAAATGTATAATTTTTATTAGCAAGAATTGTTAGACTTAACTGGCATTCTGTTATTTCAATTACATAGATATTACTGAACGATTCTCTTCGTGTTTTCTTTTTTTTATTTACTTGTTTGTTTTTTCGTTCTGAAATTTATTTAAGTTCACTGAAATATTAGCATGCGCCATATTCATTAATTTATATTCGTCATACAATGAAGTGTGTTCCCTATTAAGAACTTCATTATGGCTAAATGCCTGTACTAAACAGTAAACAATAGAATATAAACATTCCCTTCACAATTTTAAGGCAAGCTTTTCTTGTAATTTTGCACTAACGTTGTACTTATATTTGTTAATGCGCCAGATACCGATTATTGTTAGAAAATCCTTTACGTTATGTTGATTTTTTCTTGTATGTATATCAGCAATTGAACAATCCGTTCATTTATTCTTTTAATCGTATTTTATTAAATTTATAATTTTGGATTGTTATTTTCCATACTTCTTGTAGACGCTGACAAGTGAAATGCACTGCTGCATTGGCATGTACGCAACCGTGCATCCTGATTGCACCTGGCACAGGACTACCCGTGAATTTACCGCAGCCCAATTTTGCTCGAAGACTTTAGCTGTGTTCCACCCAGATAGCGGCACTTGCAGTTTCTTTATTTTATTTAAGCGACTTTTCCATTAGCGTTATTGATATTCCTTTGTAAATTAAATTTTTGCATTTTTTCGAATTGGCAATTTACTGCTTTATTTTATTGCTATGCTTATTACTAAAGATGACAAAGGCAGGTGGAATTTTCCTTTTCTGTAGCGACTAGATAGACTCGCGTCTATTCGCCTCATGAGAATGTATATCGTGTTGCCTACTGGTGCGCCCGAGAGTCGACAATACACGAGTCTGTCTAGTTTCTGCAAAAAACTAATAATTTCATCCGCCTTTGTCCGCTCTACTTATTACTTATGTAGCTTTTTGTATCCTATGTTTCTTATCTCTTATGGATTTGGACCGTGGCATATCGTTTTTCGTTAAAAGAAAGTTCGATATTTCGCGCAACTAGCGTGGTTTACTTACGTGCTGAGGTACCTTTCCCGCTCAGTTAGTTTCGCTTCTAGCATGGTTTACATGTTGAGTTACGCTGATAGCTATTGCCTACCACGTTTTCCTCTTCTAAAGAAGCCCTATCTGATTGTGAACGAAACGTCGAGTTCTCTTTCAACAAAAAACAACACGACACGGTGCAAACTCGGAATACGATTAATTTTAAGAAGAAAAAAGCAATATACAAAGCACCTAATGAAGGATCATTAAAATTAGTTTGTTCAACAATCACGGATAGTCAACATTGTTATTTATCAACCTAAATAATAGCTGTACACATAACACATTACACCTTTTATACAATGAAACGAAATCTACTAGATAACATAATATCATAGATTATGATTCATAATCCCCTTTTTAGATAAGCCTCTTTAGTTTTAACAGTAGGTATTTAAAAACGTATTTGAACGGAGTCGATATTATTTATGCGAGTTTAGTAATTTGGAGACCAAACCAATGATGCGTATTCCAGTTTAGACATATATTATTTTAGGTATTATTTGTGCGAAATCGTGCGTAGTGACCACCAATGTCGATCCTTTTAATTCACTTTGTTTTTGCTTAATTTATATCATTGTATTACGTACATACTTATTAAAATATTTACCTGGTAGGTACTTATTTCATCGATAGTTATTAATGAACATCCTTTTTTTGCTTTACTATGTATTTAGTTCAAGTGTCTTTTGTTGATTTTGCAGCAGTTACAAGAACATCTTACTTTCTTTTAGCCCTCCACCTTGTATTCCAATTTTCTTGTCAGTTTTTCTTAAATCAAAGGATGGCGCAGATTTTATTTTTTTGGTCACCCCGTTCATTGGAAAACAAGTATGTAGCAGACAACCTGGGAAAAGGGAAGATGCGTAAATATTCCAGGTCAGATATATAAGAAACGCTGACCATGGTCACGGAGTAGCGCTAGTGTTTCAAAAATAAATTTCTGTGTTAAATATTAGAGGAAATACGTAGAGGTATATCAGCGTTGGTAGATGCTCTAATTATCAGCATTGAGGACGTAGTAGACGTATAGTAATTTTGTTTTCAATCATCTAAATGTAGATATATCTATTTTCCTCGATGCAAATCCATATTAACGTGAACTTCCGCTGAAACTCATGTTTTCATAGCAAGTTTCGTTCTAACAAGCCTAGAAAAGCCAAACGCGCAATTCAATCTCATAAAGTTAAATGTTGAATGTGAAAGATGATGGCGAAAAGCGCGACCTTTTGTGTTTCGATATTGTACCTTACTAGTTTCTGGTGTTCATATTGTTTGGTTACCATAATAACCGTAAACAAAACCTGCTGACATTGCTCCTCTTAACTCTCGATTCGAAATGTTAATTCACATGAAATCATGAATAATGCCAGGCATTATAGAGTATAGCGGACAATGTGTCCTACGAAAAACGCAGAACAGCTTTCAAAGCAAATTGCACAAATGCATGGAGGTGAAGAGGTTGTTAAATTTTTCAACTGTGATATATGTTATTGTTTTCTTTTTATTTTTGTTACGATTTTATGCTAGTATCTACGTTGACGCCATTTATTAGCCTTTATAAACTTTTGTGTGAAAGTTTTTAAATAAAACAAAACGCTGTGATTGTTTAAATTATTTTTGTGATAGTAAAATGTTTATTAAATAAATTTCTAAAAAAGAAAAAACTTCAAAAAGAACTAAAAAATGACTCTAAACTAATATTAAATAACATCATTGAAATTTTGCAACGGTTTCGATTACCACATTGCCACTTTACGTCATCTATATGTTTAATTTGTTTACGCTGCAAGTATCTTGTTCGTTTAATAAAAAGACCAGACGCCAAAGGACAAATATTATCGAATTTGTCAACATAACTTTATATCTTTCTTTAAAAACCGCGATATTATTTTAGTTCAAACCAAAAGCATTCCCGAAGAAGTCGACTTTAATACCATGTTCGCTGTAAGCTTTGGAGAGAAGTGAAAGTTGAATTTACAGTCAAACGTAGACAACATGAAACACTTTACGTGTGTAGGTATCTGGGACATGATGTTGCTAGTAGTAACGGCACGTCCTCGTACGAAAGGGTAAATTCGGATTACCTTCAGGGTAAGAAAGTATAAAAAGAAGCCACCAATTCACAATAACCTTTAAGCATACAAATGATTTTATATATGTTATTATGCTAACGCCTCACAATTTATCTTGTTCAACTCATAACACGTGGAAATAAGAATTATTTGGAAATTATACCACTATCCTTATATCACGACACATTTTTCCCTGAAAATTTGTTGTGCTATGAGCACATCATTCACGCAAAATATATTTAGCTGACGACGGGCTAAATCTTCTAGGCTAAGTGGATTTTCGTGTCGTCTGCGAAACGCACCTGTATAATGTTTACATATGCTATAATGACGTTGCTACCAGTTTTATGATTGATATTTATCACGGGAAATATCTCAGTCCAAATTTTTTATTTAATATTTTTTTACCTTGTAGACATTACTTGTTTCTTCGTGTATTTAACACAAACATTGCCGAAAAAATAATTTACGTTGCTCTGCTCTCGGAGTGATATCATTACTGCTTTCCTAATTCAGCTGTGTTAGCTATGCATGTGATATACAAGATTCGCCTACCATTTATTAGGGGCAGCTCGGCAATATATCGCATACTTAGAGTATATATCCATAGAACGTGGGAGAACCGTACTGCCAATTTATGGTGTTTGAATTCGGTCAGCAAATGGAGTGTGTCGCCATCATAAGAAATCTACCTATTCATGGTGCTTTGATTCGCCCAACAAACAAAATTCGCATCGCCATAAGAAATCTGTGCGAATTTTTAACGCATAAAGTTATACATATTTGGTGTTTTATTATTATTATTGGTGCATATACATAGATCCCTCGAATTTCCACATATTTCCCCATCGTATTAATAAACGTATCATAGACTCCACGAATCGTTGCTGGAATATTGATTTCATTCACCACGCCTTGTATTTGCTCTTTGATTATCTCACTATCATGTGCTAGGTCATCTATACAAACTTTTTGTTGGAAACCACGTTTCAAGAAGAAACTTCTTGCAGCGTGAAAGTTCATTGGTGTGAATTGCAGAAAATTTAAACGAACCAAATCTTCCTATTGATCTATCTTGGAAGTAATTTAGCACCGTGCCAGAAATGTGGAATGAGCAGCGAGCCCCCATTGCCGGTAGGAAAAGTATTGTTGCATTTCTGGCTTCAACGTGTAACGAACTGAGAATAGAAAATCCTCGAAAAAATGCAGATAAACATTCAACAGATTTAAATTTCCGTCAATGAAGTATGGACCAACAATTGTATCATAAAAGATTTCGTATTTAACATTCACTTTTGGACACTTCTTTGTGAACGTAGTTTGAATTTTTATAAGCTTAAAAAGGACTAATTTATGATGAAACATAACCGATGGAGATAATAGTTTGTTCATCACTAATAAAAAACGTTATGTAAGAACATCTATCCACAAAATAATTTTCACCAAGAAACAGAGGGCCAAATGCTTCTTTTTATTTCCATTTTCAAGAGTATGTTTGAAAGTTAGTTGAAATGACAGGACTTTGTTTCCTTTATAAATTCTTTATAAACTACTTTACGAAGTTTATATCGATAGTTGACGACATACTACTTTCAAATAGGCTCACTCTCCTTTGGTTAACATTTAATAAAAATCAACACCAACCCATGAATAAATGTAAATGGAAAGTAGTTGAGAGATATCGAGTGGTAAATATGACGCAATGACGTTTACCATGTCAATATTAGCACTATTATAAACTGTACTCTTACTTACTAAAAAAGAGAAAAAGACAGCTGCGGGAAGACCAACCGGAAAAATGACTTAGAAAAAGCGAGGATTATACGAATACCCTCATAGTGGGCTAGGAATTTCACTTACAATTCTGTAAATGGACAGGAATTATGTATTTCGACCAGACATGGCAACTTCACGTTGTGATGGCAATGTTATTACCGCGTTTCAGAAATCGAAAATATCCCTTGTTATGAAGTCTAGAAGTTTATCTAGTATACCTAAATTACGTTCAATAAACATTTTTGGAAGAATGTAAAAATTGTAGGCCAAATGCCAGATTAAATATAAAGCGCAGTGTGAAAACAGAAATTAGGCGCCAAACTAGCTTTTAGGGTATTCCAAATAAGATACATTTGAAGTTACAAGTTATATTTGAGAGTATAACACTAATTTTGCGTTTTGCGCAAAAACACTAAATTTGCGCTAATTGTATGTCCCTACGCCCATATAAAGTTTTAGAGTTACCTCGTTTGTGACTGACATACATATACATACCTAAACCAAGAAAAAGCGCCTTGTTACTCACTTAGCAATGAAAACATTACAGTTCTGCCTTTAGCCTAAATTGAAAAGAAATATGAAAGTACAAGAAAAATATCAAATAAACAGGAAAGAGCGATAGTATAACGCATATATACGTAGTAATATATAAGGCACATCCATCGGACAAAGCAAAAAAGTCACAAATGAGAAGTGAGCGCGTAAGGAATTTAGTCGCTGGAGGTTCGCTCAAGCAACAGGAGATTTAATGGTACTGGGGGGTAATGCTGGAATAATGGGGAACAGCTTAGTTTATCCAATAAGGTTTCCTTTAGATGCTTACGGACTGTATCGACTCTACGGTGGATATGTGTAGTAGGTAGCACGATATTATTAATAACACATGCTTGTATCTTGAAGAAGTGTTTCCACCTAATGTTTATCTTATGTGAAGACCTACACAGCTTCTGTCTATACTTAACTTTGTTGCATAAATGGGCAGGTTTTTTAGAATTCAATTTGTTTATATAGAACATAGAGCAGCGAAACAGTCGTGTATTGTTCATGTTAAGTACTGCACTTTCTATATTCTTGGTGCAAAGGCGACACCAGTCAAACAAGCGGCATACACAGTATGCAGGTAAGTAAAATGTGAGAACGCAAAGCTACTGCATAACATAAGCCTAGTCGACTCGTTGAAGAATTGCCTATTTATATAAAAGAAATTAAGTAAAAAAAAACGACAGGTTCTTGACGTCTATCGTCGATATTCTGTCCGTAGTTTTTTAACATATATCCAACAAGGAATAGACATACGCATATTCTTCATGTAAAATCTCTAGCTTACGTCGTTACATGGTTGATAGTAATCTGATGGGCTTTACAGTACATATAGGTATTCTTTAGGCCTTCATTAATCCACCCACGGTTTAAGCGATAAGCGTAGCTGTGCTTCATTAGTATAAAGGTGATGTCCTACAACATTTGATTACTGTTGATAAGTTTGACATACAGAGCAAGAACAATAACGGTCTAAGAATTGCCTCTTATGTGACACCGTTCTTTCCAGGAACTGAGCTCGAGATTGACTTACTCATCCTAACCTGTTGGATTCTATCATCAAGATAATGTATTTGTTGTAAAGAGCATGAGGATGGTCCTTTTTCATTCAAGATGTCAACTAATATGCCATAGTGACTCTACTAAGATTTAACAACATCAACACAGTAACATTGCCGTCATTCCATACTCATAAAACGTCGTATCAAGCCGGTCCTAATTGAAATTCCAGTTGAAATTCTGTCAAACTATTACTCCTAATTATGAATTGACATAGTTGATTTCCTATGCGACGTTCAAATATTTTAGATATCCTCAACGGTTATCGGAAGATTTTGGTAAAGCTTTAATTAAAGAAGATTTCTATGGATCTATTTGTATGGATCTATTGTATGGAGAAGTTGAGTATGGGTAATACATAATTATTAGTGGTGATCACAGGCGTTGATTTGAAGTTGGTTTGGAGTTGGTCCGGGAATTGTAACAGTTTAGATGCCGAATCGACCTGAGATCTAAACGGACAGCTGACATGCAATTTCACTAGCAAACTTGGGATCGATGCAATCGGAAAGACCACTGAGGTTATGTGTTAACCACGGTGTTAGTTGCAACACGTACAATGAGCGGACGTTTACTAAATGTGTGTATTGCGTTGGAATTTAAAAGTCCAACCATCAGTTTGATAGTGACGTTATCCTCTACGTTCAGTAAATTAATGTTGGAATCCTCCAAGCAAATAACGAAAATACAAAAAATAAAAATAAATAGCTTTGGTCAATACTTCTCTGCAACGCCAGAGATAACAATAAGCAATTGGAAAAATCTAAAGTAAATACCTTTACAATTTGACAAACGTTTGTCATCGCGACAACTGCGATGGAAGCCATATTACCGCTTCCTGCTACTCGATTAATTTGCTTTAAAATACTTCCGGCAGATCTTTTATTACTCAATTAGTTGATCACATCGCGTATAAGTGCATATTTTTTTTCTAAAGAATTCCGAACTGTTTTAAAATATTCAAATATTACCGTCTATTTCGTCTTCGTTACGGATACTAACATTCAATCATTCTGTTTTTCTAAAAGTAATTCACGCAAAGTATTTCCATATCAGCAGATAGTAGCGTATGAACACCGTATTTTAGGTCCAACCTTCCGATAACAATTTTTTTCTCTAGTACACCACTAATAATAAACACATATTTCCAAACTGCACTAGTATCTGTATACCTTCTCATTACCACGATGATTGAACATCTCTTTGCATATTATATTAATTATAAGGGTACCTACGAAACCCAAAATTACCTTCAATATTTTACGAAATCCACCTAAAATCTAATATCACGCAAATTAGCATAGGCAACTCTATACTTTCATCAGAGGTATTCTCTAAACTATGCTAGTTAACCTGGGGCTTTTCATGCTCCACCGGGCACAATGTTCACGTACTTACAACAGTAAGCCTCTGCAGCGCATTCAATTTTAACAAAAGCGGAACTTAATTTAATACTCGGTATCTATAATATACATACATGGGCTTGCATTTGCTAAACCAACAATGGGACCACTCGTCGAGGAGAATTTCACGCTCAGCCGGTTTATGAGGCCGTTTATATCAGCTAAACAAATTATTGATATCCTTTTTCTAAGTAGTATATACAAATTGAGTATAACAGGAAAATTCAAAATTATGTTTAACGTCTGGCAGGGTCAATTAGTGTATTTGGTAGTTGATAGTTTAGAAAATGTTTGATATTTTGTTCCTAAAGGTTAATGTCGGCAATTATCCAGAATACATCGCAATTCCAATAGACTTCCCAACCATTCTTTTTATCCTGGACTGATTTTCAGTGGTACTCATCTTACCATCACTCAAGTTAAAACATAGAAGTTCTTGGCTTTATAAGAAAGCTCTTTTAATAATTTATTTGATTACCCAAAATATACAGCGTCCTTAATACAAAACGATAACAATACCGAACACTACCGAGAAATACTTGAACTTCATCTCTTATAATAGCTCATATGGTCAATTCAATTCTCAAGTATAGGCGATCAATATTTTAAAATCAATTTTACTTCCACAAGATCTTACACTGAAGAAGGTTTCACGCCTGCAGAGCTATTTTTAGCTTATTGGAGTTTCAGGATTCCTAAAGACATTGTTTAGATGTTGACAAGGCTCGAAGAGCTAAGGTAGCGAGTGACTATCGCCACAACGATGTATTCTTTCAAATCACTTTAATTGGTTGAAAACGTTCCTTTTACGTAAAATTATGAAAAATGTATAAACTCACTATTCTATTACTTAGTCGATAGCTTCTATGTAAATATGAAAGACATAGAAGTTATTAAGTACAAATAAGATTTTATGTAAGTGAAACACAGAAGAGGTTTGGTAAAAGGTGTTGCTATACATTCGCAGTGCTAATGAGTAACAGAAATATTTTTTGTTTAATTAACAATTATTTCATCTAAGACAAAATGTGGAGTTAATTCACTAAGCCTAACTCAAAACGCTTCGCCGAAATAGAGCAACGACGAACGAGCAAGTGAGTAATTATCCATCCGTTGCTATCTCCGTCAACAGTTGAAGCTGGATAAAAGAAACAACGTCCAGGTTCTGCCAGGTCTTAATAAGTAAAGTATATTGAACTAAATGTTTAAAATAATTTATAATATTTTTTTACCACAGCGTGTCTTCATTAAGTGGATCAGATGATACTAAATCTACTATATCGATTTCATACGTTCTGAAAGGCTATGTGTTCTCGTCCTGCACATATAGTACATTAAAATTATTCTATTGTAAGCAAAAGCTTGCAAAAATTAAGCCCCTTTTTTGTTTACTTTAATGAAACCGATAGACAATAAAAATACTTTAGGATTATCTCAATACAGTACATCCAAATATAAGATATACATACATTAGAAATAAAAAGACATAGCTCTATTAAATTTGTAGATTTGTCTCTATCTCATTTAACTAATAAACGTGACTTCCCTATCTTTCATAAACCCACATATATTAACATAACTACGCATCCATTTTCTCATCATCTAAGTAAGTCATGGATCAATCTATGGTACTCAGACTAGTAAGTGTAATTACCTATGAGATGAATAAACCTTAAGTAACGGTTCTTTGCTAAACTTTGATTAAGAACATTCTTTTGAAAAAAACAAAAGGCTTTATACTACTCTCTTAAAATATCCCAAATTATCGGATAAAAAATTTTGATAAATTGATAAATCAATCAGAAAGCAAACAAGAAATTCATATAATATTAGCATCGAAAGATTAAACAGACACAAAATTGAACTAAGCTAACATGTGAATGTAATGAAACATAAATTGGCAAAATCGATGGAGATGTTAAAACCCGAATAACTGAATACAAAGGAGGTTTCGCACTTAAAACAAAATGGACAAATCACTCCCTACTACTTTCCATAAACTTGCAATTACCGTAGTAGTTTATAAATTGTTTCCACTATTTTTTGATATTCATCCACCTGATGAAGTCACAGTATGGTGAAACATTATTATCGTGAAAACTATAATAAATTGCTTGAAATTTATCCGCTAGTTACTTACGCAATCTTTTATTACTCGCTTATTTTGAAAGATTTAGGAAAATCTTACCAGATAAGGTTATTATTTTAAGAAAATAAAGAAAAATCCACCTATGGCTATTAGAAATATAATGAATAAACAATGTTGAAACAACAATCAATTTGTTGATTGAGCCTTAAATGTTATTACGTATCACGTCTTGTATCTTTCCTTAATGAGATAAAGTAATACATTAAAAAGAAGCCCATAGTTTTAATTTGAAGCTTTAAAGCAAAAAATTTAAAGTCTATTTTCATGACATACAGAGACCGGGTTTTGTAATATAGATACCAATAATAAATACAAATTACCCACAAATCCAACAAACACAAATTAATATTATTTATTGCCCCTGTAGCTTTGTTGATCAGTGGTCTTGATTCTTTTGCATTTTCAAATACGCCAAACAAATATTTTACAAGTGAGAATTGAACGCGTTGTATATAATTCCATTTCCGATATGCGGAAATAATAAATCGAAGCCTACTGTATGAATATCGACTGCTAGCTTTTTGCAGCGGCCACCACACTAAACACAATGTACATATATCAACTCATTTACCGATAGGTGTGCAATTTCTATTGGGAATAATCCTGCGGGGAAATAATGTATAAAAATAGCCGTGAAAACCAGCCCTATAACAAGTGAATTACGGCGCCCTCTGGCAGACGGGGAAGAGCGAGTTACATTAATTCAAAAAACAACGTTTTATGGGTATATATGCATATCGTTTTCAAATTTGGCGGATAGGCTAACGGGAATATGCAACATGAACCTCTGGAATTATAACTGACTATCCTGTTAATAGTTGAAATACGTTCTTCATTTCCATCATACGATATATTTGCCCTTAGATAGTCCAATAACATTGGAATAATTAACATAAGTATAAGTGATACCTTACATAATGCAGAACGAAAAACATGTAGCTTGGGCACGAAACCAGCACCCATGATTCCAGCATGCATGGAAGAATTTTTTTGAAGGTTCACGCAACAATATACACCAACAGAACTTTCAACGTCATACAGTTAAAAATGCTAGAATCCAAAAGGAGTTAACGCAACCATTGCGAAACAGTTGAGTAAATAGGCACAGCCTTGAATTTTCCTTGGTTTTTCAGTCAATTGTTGCACAACCGTTGAGTTTTGTTCCTGTCAAAATTTCTTTAGGAATAACGCGCTGATTGATTCTTTCCGCACATACAAAGGATCGAGTGAATGACGTAATAGGAGCAGATATTTTATCTTTCTTGCTGGCTATACTCCATGAATTCCGTGTGTAAAAGCCTTTAAGAATCATGGGTCTCCTAGGTCTGCAGCGCTGAACTATACTAGGTGTCTCCTTTTAAACCTGACAGAGGAATATCTGAAGAAATAGTAATCCTACAAAAAAGTTCGTCATAGCATTGTCTGATAGTCTCAACCGGGACCCCAAAAACCACGATTTCCATTTCAACATAGATGGCGCTGTAATTGGTGAAAACAGATCGACTTTACATTTTTTTAGTAGAAACTCACATTTTTTTATTACGTCTACAACGTTCTTTTGTTGATTTCTAAAGGATGAGAGTAGTTCTTTTACAAATTTAACGTGTTCTATTATATCAATTAATCTTTTACAAACATCATGAAAATGAAAATTCAAAATTGGATTTCGTTAAAAAATTTATCTCGAAAAATTAATTTTGGGAAACTCGCGCAGCTGCACTCCAAAATATACATGTTTATTTGTTGTTCACGTCAAATTTTAGTCACTCTGTACATTCAATGAAATAGTATAAGACGAAGAGGTAACTAATTAAATTACATTCTAAAACGGCGTCGTGCTCATAATATGTGCTCGGACTAATACTACACGGTAATTATCTTAACATGATATGAATGAAGAAACAAAGCAACTACCTACCTTCGTTTAACATGACAAATAGCCGTCAACATCAAAAGCAATGTGAATATCATATGCATTATTGTTGCATAGGAATTAGTTGAAAAATTACAACTTTGATGATTATCCCACGTCTTCACGCTGTAATTAATCATGCGTTTAAAAAAGTAGTGAGCGACTATGTGTTAAACTATTACGTTCGAGAATCGATATTTAGGTATCCCGCACGTTGCTATAGTAGTAGATGAATAGACCTCGATAGGCTCATAGGCGTGTACATATTATTCAGCAACGTAAACGATAATCAAATTCAATACTCTAAATAATTTTTGCACGTTCAATAAGATCGATATGCATATTGTTTATGGTTTTCTCCGAAGTAGCCTTCTCATCAAATACGTAGTTGCAGTATAACCATAATAGTACAACTTGTGCCTTCAACTAGAGGAGCAAGGTAGGACATGGCAGAAGTCCATCAAAGTTCTTATGTTCCCCGGTGTATGGGTACCTCAAGTCACTGTACCACGTGCTTTGCCGTGATACTTGATACTGGATTCTTTTACAAATACCTGAAAATGCAAAATAGCCAGCAAAGAGAAGCTAAGAGACCGAATTTAGGAAGGAAAATAAATCAAAAAAAAAATAAAAGTGAATAACGAAGCCAAAGAAAACAAAGATTAGCTTGGGTAATTAGTAAGTCACCGACTTAGACAATTTAGTATCTCTATTATTATTATTTTTTTTTTTCTTCAATCACGTCTGATGCCACCGAAGTTGTTTAACCTGTTCCATTGGATAATACGATTAGAACTTGGATTAACAACTTTGAGGAAGCAGAATTAGCGACAAAAAAAGAGGTGACCAGTGCAAGAGTAATTCTAACCCATAACAACATCCAAGTTGTTTGACAGGCGGTGTTAAGAAATCCTCGCCGATCGGTTATACGTCGTCAGTACGTCATACTGCACACCTGGTAACAAGTGACAGATCCGTCAGAAAGCTTCTCTACCAAGATTTACATTTTCATCCATACAAAATTCAGATGGTGCGATCTCTCCGCCCGGGTGACGATGAACAACGAATCCGTTGTTGTGAGGGTATGTTCGGAAGACTCGAAGAAAATGACGACCACGTGAACAATTTGTGGATGAGTGATGAGGTCCAACGCCTCTTCATTCTGAAAACGTAACAATATGATGCGCGATTTGCCCAAATGGAATCGTCGGCTCGTTTCACAACTTGTCCGTTTTCCATTGAATGAAAACAGACTTTTCCAGCAAGGTTGCGCAACAAGCCACAGTGCGCGAGTTTCAATGAATGCTGTGAATGCTTTGGTTTCGGATTGCATTATTTCTCGCAATGGGGATATCTCTAGGCCCCCTCGTTCTCCCGATTTGTCGGCTTGCGATTACTTTTTATAGGGCAAAAAAAAAGCAAAAGTGTTCGAGGCTTATCCACCCAGAAATATCCAAACTCTCAAGCAACGCATTCGAGAGAAGTTTGAAGCCACTTGAATACCAATGAATATGCTGCGTGTGTCATCCAACATTTCCAAGTTCACTTGGCAAACGTAGTGTTTAAAAAATAATTTCTTATTTATTGTACGCCAGATAGCTGCTAAAATGTTAAATTATCCTATTTCATTGCCGGACACGGTACATGTAAGCCAGTCATACAAATTGCATACAAAAAATAAACAATTTATATGCTCATCGATTACTGAATATGGAAACCTCCATAAGAAGTTATAACTAACCCTGCATACTAAGGTTATCACTAAATCAGAAGAGTATATGGAAACTAATTTTAACTCCTTATTCAACTTTAATTAACAAACACGAAACTGCATAAAATAACTGATACAGTATCAAGATGCGGTTGGCAAGGCCATATGTAAATGAAAATTGAATGTATGCGCTTGTTTAACCTGTGTACATGTCACGGTCTACCGCCGTTATTAAACCCAACATGTAGGGATCAAGAGTACCTCGAGCTCCTTCAGTAGTTACCCCCAATTACTGTGCCGTACCGTAGAGGCTGTGCACTTGACACAGCGCGTGTTTTCAAGTGTACAACTTCTCGTTATAACAATGATGAATCCTGCTTCATACTCCCTTATCATTTCAGAGTCATAAATGGATGACTTATTTGATTGCTAAGGGTCCTCAGCATGCGATTTGTTCGATATACCTCAAAGATCACGATTCCGTTCCGTTATTTTAACCATTTCACAATTAACATTGTGTAAGTAGCTAATACAATGTTAATTGTTCTATTGCAGAAATAAATGTAACACTAATACATTTACTAGACCGTTAACACCCGCCTTTTTCTTATCCAACACGTTTCAATGGTTGATTTCACCAATAACTTGTTCGTTGGTTGTCTACACGAGAAATCCGACGCCGTATCTCCGGCCAATTTCAAAAAATAAAATAGTTTTACATATTGTTTGTATTAAAAATATAAGGAAAAATTACAATTATTATGAAAATTACCTTTCACTTTTCCCTTTTGTCTCGGCGTTTTCTGATGTGTTCTGTTCATATATTTCATATTGAAATTGTCTAGCAGCCTCTACAATGCCTACGAGGCAAATGTATTGGAGTTTATTGGAGTATTAGTGAACGCTTAGAGTACACAAGTGCGTGTAGTAAACTATATTATTATTATTATTATTATTATTATTATTATTATTATTATTATTATTGATTGTGGGTTTGTTAGATATAAATTTTACAACTCCGCAACCTACCGCTCTTGTAGTTATTGGGATTTTTGATTTCTGTGCCATGACATCCCTTCTTAAAGATTGTGAGTTGTTTCTGAAGCAGCCTGCATAATCTGATGCTGTTTTCCCTATTTACTAAACTATTAACTAAAGGAACACTATTAACACTAATTTATTACTTCCATAATTTATGTTTGAGAAATTGCTTTTAATTATTAATTTATTTTGGGTAATTTAGTATTATGATTAAGAAAATTTGCATGATATTTTTCTTTTTCCAAAATTTTGTTAAAAAAACAATTACTTACAAGGCTCTTCTTTGGCCGCTTTCATATACACTCACACAGTTTAATAGGATGCTTGTTTTTAACAATAGGATATTTTAATAATGACTGTCTATGAAAAACACGGTTAACATAGATAGTAATTAATCTCTTCAACTTCCGCTATCAGCTAAGCTATTTGTTAGACGCCCGCGCCCTGTCAAAATAATACCGCAACCGTCGTATTTGGTTTTATATTTTGAGGGCAGAAAAACTAATTACACTTAAATTACACATTAGAACGGCTAATTGCGTTGGCGTAATTAAAAATGTATCACGAACTGTTATTAAATCATCATTAGACATTTGCGTCCCGATATGTTCGGTAATCTTGAAGCAGGCATGTTATAAAGTTACGTAGCTATTACTTCCTGTATAGAATAACATTGGCTTCGTTTATTATTGATAGAGGAATCTTCTGCCGTATATCTTTACCACCCTTCCCAATTTCAATCGGTTGCTATATGCCCTAATCGATTTAGAGATATGCTGTTTTCACGTTACAGAGGAGAGCAGAACCTATAAAACTCGAATAGCAGACACCATTTAAACCATTCGCATCCCCTCGATTTCTAAATCATCGGAGGACATTTAATTACAGTGGCTTTGCCTATAGCAGAGTTGGTCACATGCACGAACGCCCGATCCATTACGAGAATAGCCTAACTACGTTGGAGCAAGAACAAAAACGTAATCATTTCTGTGTTTCAATGGGCGCAATGTCCATAGCTGATAATGCAGTTTCTTGCTGTTGCAGAACAGTAAGAAAAGCTCTGCAAAGGAAACAAGTACCATGACTTATCTCGTGAATTCTGGAATTTAGAACTAATCTAGTACTTATTAAACTATTACACAATGCAACTTTGAGCTTATCTAGCAGTACAAATTGACCTTGTTCCTGTACACCGGTGTTTTTTATGCAAAACGTTGCAATCGTTAATGTGTGGCAAATTTATTAAACGCTGGTAATCATAGCGTATAGCAGTAGGAGTAATTATACAATTTATTTACTTCAAGTATCTCTATGAATAGCGAAATTGGTCGAAAACGAATAATAATAGTGCAAGGAAAAATAAAGGCTAAAATAAACTGAACTAATGTCCACCATTTTCATTAAATTAATAATACCCTTTCATTCCTTTATTTCTCAAATAAATTCTTCACTTCACTAAAATTGAACGCACGTTTCGATAGTTAAGCTATCATCTTCAGCAGCAACGTTGAATTGTACCTGTTACCTTCCATAATATTTGCATAAAAATGGAAATACTTTTCAATAGTCCACGTTTACCGCTTACTAATTCGTAGTAGCTATTAATCGGCATTTTTGGCATACCGAGGAAGTAAGCGATAAAGTGCTACGATTGATTTTAGGCCTATCGAAAGAGATCGATCTTACATCGAATTAATCGCTGAATTTAAATGTTTTAAAAAAATTTTTCCTCGTTTTACTAGGAATGGAAAGCGCTGTATAATCACCGCTTTGTCTTTTACTTCCTTTATCGAAGCATCTGGTACCCGCTGTAATATCCTTTTACCTCTAGCGTTAATGAAAGTCGCAATAAAGGTCAATTCATTCGTTTTCCGTTTTCAAAGTATTCCAATGGGTTTAATATCAATTATTGAGATTAAAAACGTAAAGTTCTTCCACGAGTAGACATGATGTCGATAAATTCGATGTTATTTTAAAAAGAACTTACTTAATTCCAGATAATTACAAGTAGGTAGAACTTAAACGTCGCAAACAAAGCGGCAGATTACGGACAACGATAATTTGATATTCGACAACCCATAAAACAACGTTTTTCTAGCATAACCAGTACAACTGCGTGTGCTGGGGAAAATAATCTCATTTGTACTTCCATTTTTTTCAACTATGTTATTGAGAACACAAAATGAGGTTGCTAAAATACTTTACTTATCCGATATGTTACGAACAAATGACATACGTTTACGTTATCTTTATCTTTTAAAGTATATTACCTAATAATGTTACAGATGCTTGTCGTTAGCAATTTGTAGGGCTCATCTTAGAATAGATCTGAAGTATAAGGTGTATGGTAAATTTCTATGAAATCACGTTTGGTAATGGCAGCTTTTAAAGGTTTTGAGCTGTGGATTATGGAGCAACAGGGCATCTTGTGTAGTTCTCCACGCCATTTCACTCTCCTGTTACCGTATTACCCTTATTTGCGTTAAAATTTGTTGACAGTCCCAAAAAAATAATTCCTATTGCTTTTTTCTATAGAAGTGGTGAGCTCAAACTTCTTGGAAAAGCTGAAATCTTTCGAATGCCACTGCATTGATTCTTCCTTTAGCTTACCATGAAAATAATGAACCCAGGATTCATCTGCGATGGTATAATAAAATTGTTCACGCGTCTCCATCCGCACTCACATTTGGAATAACGAAAGTATTCGTGGACCCATATTGGAGTAGCTTCTTTAATCTTGCATCTTGCGGTACCAAATACTTGGTTTCAATAATATTAGGAAACCAGCAGACCGATCTGGATGCGGATCTCATTCGGTGATTCTTGACCGTAATTAAACAATGTTGATTATTCGCAAATATCGAACTTTGAGGAAGAATCATCCTTGTGTACGAACATTTCTTCAAAATAGTTTTCTTCCATGTTTCCATAGTTCCATAGTTAATCTTCCATGTTTTCAAAATTTTATAACCGCGCAACATTAACTGCAATTATTTTGTAGATTATCAAATACGTTATCAAGTTAAGATTTGTTTAATGAAGTGAATAGATGAATTCTACTAGATAATTTCTACAACATTTTTCTTCATTGCTTGTACGGAGAAATAACATATTTGAAATTTACATATTAAAGGCAGCTTTTGTCTTATAATCCGTTGGTGGTTTTCTTTTGAATTCAAGACAAATATTGCCTACAAATGTTAACAGGCGTTTAAATTGAAATTCATTTGTTAAAGTCAACGAGATCAACAATTACAACCGTAACGGATTGCATAAATGATTAACGGGTGCTTTACTGTGTGCCCACATACGCCAACAAGGGCAGAATAACATTTAATAATTTCGAAACACATTATTTAAGCTCGCGCCCGTACACCGTATGTGTCTAGAATTAATAAAATATGCAAACAATAACGCAAACTAAAATTGAACAATCTAACATAGGGGATGAGACAGAGGGCAACAAGATCTGATGAAATTAATCAAGGAAACTGTTCCGGAATATAAACCGCCACAGTTGGCAACAACCGGCGGCGTATTAACAACTGCTGCAGCGGTAAGACAGTTCGTTGTACTACTGCACATATATTCGTTTTATTCTTATTGATGCTGTATTTCCGTGTTCTTATGCTGTTTGCGGCGGAAACTCGAGTGGCTTTTTCCTGCACGTACAGGTTAGAAGCGAGGAGTCGGGAAACTCGATAAAGCTGTTCTTAAAATGGCTGCGGTATTGTGTACGAGTGTCTCAATTTATTATCCATGAAATATATACTGTTTTGTTACTTTTACCTCATAACACACTAGACACGTTACAAACATCATATAATACAATAGAACTGATTTTAGAAAGATCCAGCGCAACTTATGATCTGGCTACTGTTAACTATCCTCAACTATAAACGTGTGCAAGCGGAACGTTGCTTGTACTTGTATTTTCAGTGAAATCAATGAAAAGTAATCAATGAAAAGTATATGTCTATATAATATGGCTAGCTGGGGAATATCGATGCTAGTTAAAATTATTGCAATTATAAGTTATAAATTTACGCAGAAATATTTTAATTACACCATGTTGCATTCTCTGCTGCAATGTAGTTTTATAGCAAGGATATTCATCTTGTGCTTCCGAACTGATACCTAGATTCGTTTTCAGATTTCGGTGCCATCGTACCACAATAAATTTGCTCACTACAAGCTGTCGTAATTTATTCCACAAATTTGAACGCAAAACTACAAACTGTCTATTTATTAGAAGTATGCTGTTTATGAACAACAGTGCTCCAGGGAGATATAAAACGGGAAATATAAACAACCGTTATTCTAACATAATATATTGCGTCTGTGTTCTGCTGGGTTAGTGTAACTTATTTCTGGAACTGCGATATTTCTATACAACGAGAAGGTGTGTTTATCTAACGCAGTGAACGAAACAAGAAGAATCGCCTCGTTACACCAATTGTAGAATAACAAATGGTGTTTTTGAAATTTACCAAGCTCCCGTTTTTAAGTTGGCATCCTTGGAAGATCTCCATCTCTTGGTACGTGTGCGCTTTACATCTACATTGAAATATTCATTGCGTTCGGTGATGAGTAGAGAGGACAAAAGCGAGTGAAATCATACCTGTCCTGCAGCGAGTAGACAGGCGCGTGTTTTATCGATTCTTGGGACACCAGTAGGCAACACGAACTCTTTCTTATGAGACGAAGAGACACGAGTCTGTCTAGTCGCTGCAAAAAACGTATGATTTCGCTCGCTCTTGTCCTCTCTAGTGATGAGTGAGCGGCGGTGCATGGTAAGGTAAATGGGAGGGAGCGAACGATGATTCAATTTGCTTCTGTGTTTTCGTAACGTAGCACAATATACATAATTTGCAAGGAAATTACGCCTATTGTGCAAATAAAGAGAAGCTAACACCTTCCGATAATATAAAAGATATCAAAGAGTTTTCTTCAAAAAGTACGTCTCTATTTACGGAATAAGTGGCGAATTTCGAAATTTTTGAAGAAAATATATGTATCTACAGATAAATGTCTTGAAATCTGATATAGGAATAGATTTATGATACCTCTCAGCACCGTCACATCCCCCATTAATGTTTTTCAAGCTACTACCTTCCTCTTTTAGAAGTGCATGGCACTTCTCTTCATTTTCACTTCTTTAAATTGATATATGAGTAACACATGTTAAGCAATTGGAACCAAAAACTTGTACCTTCTATTTATTTCTGGCATGATAAGGTGTTTTTTCTTAATATTAAATCGGCCGCCTGAATTTTAAAATGAAAGGCCACCTTATTTCATCTTTCCCTTGTTAACTGGAGCCAAACTTCGTTCTTACTGAAACTGAAATCTTACGGAAACTTGCAATAAAAAAATAGAAAAAGGTAGTATCGCAGATTGTTTTAAATTTATTAGGTTTTGATAGAAAATGTGTCTGTTTTAATTCCGTTTATGTCATTACCTAAAGGCTGGATTCGCACGACAGCTATTCAATTCGATTTTTTCCTATCCGCGAGATTTCGTTGAACCGATCAGTGACAATTCATTTTGGCCATGTTGTTGACATAAAGCATATGCGATAAAATCTCCTGTATGTGAAAACTTTCCCTCGGATACCAATCGCACTTGTTACTGAAATTTTCTTGTACGCTATTTACGCGGCAAAAATTCACCCTTGGAGCGACCGCACGAATGATATGAGTGACACTGATTGTTTAACTAAGAATTTCACATGTTAGAAGATGGAGACCGAGAACAATTCACAAACACCAAAAATAGCCATAAATAGAGTAGCTTTGGCAGGCATCGTCCAAAATTACTGTATCAGCTTTAATATTTCGTAGATTCGACAACAATTATTTCCTTATTTGCCGTAACAATAGAGCAAATTGTCCAATGATTTAAATCTTATTATGTCTTTACGTTGAGTAAGAGAGATGAAAATAATGCTAATGGAAGAAATATAAATAGTGGTTTTCGTAAAGACAATTTTTCGAGTACTTTTTAAAGGTACATCACGTTACCACATTCATCCAAGTAATTACTCGACAAAAAAAGTCAAAGCACCAGGGTGCTAACTTAACACCCTGGCGTTACAATAGCAAACATATCTGATCATTAATGAATATTGGATGCTTTGCTCGTCATTTCGAGGAAAAAGTGATATAAACGCAGCGAGTGTAGAACATACGTATATATGTATTAACAATTGAAATTGTATTCTATGTACGTAGATGGTGGTGATATAGATATTGATCGATGTGAGTGCAATGTGCTCTTTTGTTTCGTCGAGGCAAAGTGTAAAGTGGGGTCATACACCTGAAGTACCGATGTCTAAAGATAAGAAGGTGCAGGAGTACACTCAATTAATTCGAACAAAAGGTGTTTGATTAGTAGAAGATAGATAGAGATAATCTATCATTCCTAGGGTGACTCAAATATATTATATGAAAGGTATATCAATAAATCATTGTATTTATAATCATTCTATATTATCTGCAAATGTTACATGTAAATATTTTAGATAATTAAAATCGTTTTCCTTTAACAGTTCTTTGCTTGAATTGTTTTTGACGTTGACCTTGAGGTGTTGTATATGCGTACTGATGTGCCTGGTTTCTCTCTGATGTTTTAAGGAAAATGCACCCAAATTAGAAGATTTAATAGCTTACGAATCTATTAGAAACGATTAAGCGTTAAACTTCCAAACATATCTTGGTTTATTGTCAATGAAATATCAAGAAAATATCAAGAAAGATAATCAAAAAGTCAGTTGTAATAAAATACGCAAATTGTGATTTTATTTTGACGGTTGATCCTGTTACAAACATTTTGCTGTAATGGTTGAGCTTGCGAGTAATTATGTCATAATTCCAGGCGTTGGTATAATTTCCTTGAAAATATGAGAACATTGAATTCTTTTTTGTCGATTTTAGTTCCGTTTCACTTTGTTAATATTTTTCAATTTTGCTTACAAGACGAGAGTAGCCTGAAAATAAAAATATTCAAGTAATATAATTACGCATATATTACTTTAGAAAACCTCAGCCATGTAAAATCAAATATTGAGCCGTAATTAAACTTTTGCTTTTGAAAGGCAATATGCCTACGCAAATTAAAGTGGAGATGAATGCTGCTTACATTTGCCACAGTAAGACATTGCACGTGTACATTTAAATATGATTGCTCTAACTTGGTTGACGATAAACATTCAGGACAACATGTAATAGTTGCAACATTCGAATGAACATTTCCAAAGCTCTGTTGAGACAGTTTAACTGTAATAAGATTGGATTTTTAACGTCAGATTGACTATATACAAATCTTAGATGCACCAATATATTCCTGAAACCAAAGCACAATCGGAACAGTGAACTGCGCAGGGTGAATTAACACCGAAAACGAGAACATCTGCTCCATCGGCAGGGAAAGCGATGGCATCTGTTTTTTCGGATAGTCATGGAGTTGTCTATTCTAAAAAACTAACTTTAAAAAGGAAAAACGAATAACATGAACATACCATTCATAATTACTTGTCAATTTACAAACTGAAAGCATAAATTACGGAAAAACGTCCGCACTTAAAAGTTTTGTTCTGTGGACGTCATGGAAACAATTCACGAAGTGGGGATCGAATTAATAGACCATATTCCTATTCATCAAATCTGGCCCCTATCGATGGTTTTCTATTTTCTAGGTTCAAAGTTTCACGCAGGGAAGTGGGCCGTTATATTCATAAACGGCTACTTTGTAGAGCAAGCTGTCAACCATTATTTGGACTGACTACAGAAATGGGGTCATTGCTGGGAAATGTGGATAAACTTACAAGAAAGCTATGTTCAAAAATAAAGTTGACTAAAAAAAAGGAACTTGTTTGTTGTTGTTAAGTTAGAAACTTTATAAACTACGACATTTTGTCTACACCTTTATCTCGAACATCTACGAGGTTTCTCTTTCTGCTGCAGGTATTATGGCTGCTGCTACCGGAAACTGACCAACGAGCATTCATTCTAGACGGGTTTAAACGGTGTTCGTTTAGGGTGAATGGGGCAAAGACGTAACTAATCGATGAGGCATCACAGTCACCAGAAAGTCGAAGCAGTTGGGATTTCCACGTATGATGTAAAGAGTAGCCATTTTTTTAATTTAAATTGTTCTAGTATTTAAAGATCTATAGTGAGGATTGCAAAACAAGATACCGGTTAAAATGAAGAATTCAATTTCAATCTCTGATCAGTAAACGTGGACCCAGCACAACGCGAGCGCTGCCCGATCGCTTTATTTCACCGATACGCACGCTACCACACGAATACAAAATGTGGTAGATAATAAGTGCTTCCAGATGCTTACAGTCCGATGGGGAAGTAGTCTGAAATTTTTGCCTGGGTATTGAAGATGATTTCTATGTTACAGCACTGTTTTACACATGATCTGTTATGAGTGAGCGATTTAATAAGAGCTGAAAGAGCAACTCTGATCCATGCGAACGCAGAGGCTGAAAGGCGTGACGATTTAGGGAAGGGTAGATGTAGCTACGCTGTACAAATTATATTTGTCTTTTTCAAACTGTCATGCTTCTGGTTTGATACACGGAGATATATAGAACTTAAGACAACTGGGACGCAACTATTTATATGAGAGGATAGCGTAGTACTTGTAAGGTGTCCAGGCGTCCTTTTGAATAGAAAAAAATATATTTTCTACGTTAGAGCAGAATAAATATTATCAAATATTCCAATGAAGATTTCTGTCCAAGATTAGATACAATTGCTGGCCTATTAAATTATTATCACTTACTATTATTATTATTCTTATTATCATCTTCATCCTATTCGTTGTTTGTAGAAAAGGGTTTGGGATAAAATTGTATCTTTAATTTAACTATCCGCAAACACACGTATCTGCATCTTTAATTACTAGCTTATTACTACGGCTATGAAATAAATACATTTTTAAACAAGTTTATTTACGAAACACCGTCCATAATAAACTCACCTGCCTTTGTATTTGTAGTTGTCAGCAACCACTAAATTTGTTCGCGCAAGCAGATTTGAAAACAGTGTAATTTTCAAACGAAAACTTCAAACAGCGGGATTAGTTAGGACACAAAATGAACAAATCTATCTTAATTCACTGAAAACTACAAATAAACGTACAAAACTGAATAGCTACAAACTCAGAAACATTACCTACAAGCTAATTATAGAGAAAAAATATAAGTTGCTCGGCAGATTTTTTTGTTCTATTACAATAGCTACTACATCTTAAGTATACAGTGTGAATCATAAGCAAAATACGCTTACTTCATATTTAGCGTCAGTCTTTATGTAGCCCATGTTGGTAGGTGTACATATACGCTAAATGGCGTAAAGTAACAATTGCTGGGTAAGCTGTTAAATGTATTGAAGTTAGTGTATGGGCATTAAGCAAATTACGATATATTAAGATAATAGATAGTAACTCTGTGTGAGTAAATCATATCGTGGTATACTGGTCCTATCTCGCAAAACTTTAATAGAATAATACACCGGTTACCAGCTGCAAATGCGCTTATCATCGGTAAGCTGAAAACCAATCCATAAAAATAAAAGAATAACAATTTTTCAAGTAATTCTTGTAAATCTTAGTAGTAAATCTTCCTAATTGTTACTCGTAGAACTTTTAAATATAGGCTGAAATAAAAATTATTGATTATTCATATCATCAACTTGGTATTTTATATCTTCCACTCCATAGGATCCTATTTGCTTTCAACTTCGATTGGTTAAAGTTCACTACGCTTATTCGTTCACCGTTAACGCTCAAGTTAAACACAGTTGTGCTGCTTAAATTCGGCGCGGATAGATTTTTCGTACTTCTTATTCACATCAGCGCTTCGTTTCGACAACCGTGCCAAGGACAGATCTCGTAAAGTTTACGCGCACTCAGAAACTTCTCGTCCCTAACTTCGCTCAGTATCGTCGCAATAGTTAGGTTGTTTTTGCGAAACGAACTTTCGGCCAATTGAAATTTGACGTTTTTTGTGTGCTTCGATCCTTGTTATCCAGCTGTGATTTTCTTTGCTAGTTAGAACTTCCGTTGTTGACGTGCTACTGTACTCCTTAATAGTGACGCCGTGAACGGCCAACTTGTCAATTTTTTCTAATCGCCCGATTCTTCTCACCTCAGCTTCGAGTTTTTGTCTTCCCGAACGCTACTAGTAATCTATCAATCTGGTATCAATTTCGCCTCGAATTCGATTAGTTTTTCTCGACCAGTAATTTAACCCTTAAGAGATAAAAGATTTATGTAGCTCACGTTCCTTAATTAACTTTGTTTATTCGAAGACCGTTACGGAGGATTTATTGCTTGACTAGTCAAAGAGTGAAATGAAAATCGTTTACTATCGAATGCTAGCTTTAAGAAACTAATTTCGTTAATGGTAGACGAAATGTAACAAGAGTTATAGTGCTATCAATGTGACGTTATCTCTGAGAAAATAGTAGAACTTTAGGTGTTGTTTTTTATTTATTTTTTTTTCATTTAGTTTCTTTTGGTAATTAAAAAATGTTTTTTTAATAGCAATTAGAACAATAATAATAACTAGAGATGATAAAAGCAGGTGGAATTATTCCTTTTTTGCTGCGACTAAATAGACTCGTGTCTATTCGCCTCATGAGAATGGTTCGTGTTGCCTACTGGTTCCCCGAGAGTCGACAAAACACGAATCTGTCTGGTCTCTGCAAAAAGGTTGAATGAAATTACTTCATCCACCTTTGTCCTCTCTAATAATAACAGTAATAATAATTCAGGCCTTTAGATCCTTTAACAGCTTTCGCCAAATACATGATGCTCCGACCATCAGCTATGACTCATGACATCAGGTATGAGCTCCGACCATGAGCTATTTGCTTGCACTTGCTTGACGACTGCTTGAAGTTCCACTGGTCCTAAAGTACTCTAGACATCAAAAACTTGTGTTACTTACTACAGCCTGTTCTAGATTGAGTAGCAGTTTCAAGTAGTTCATTATGATTGCGGTACGCTACTTATTCGTCACTCCGTGATTTATGAACTTAATTAAAAAAGTTAACATTAAAGAGCAACGAAATAAGTTATTTTAAAATGTCTGCTATGGCGAGCAGTGGTTTATTCCAGGTTTGTCAATTTTTCGCGGACCTCGGACAGCTCGAGATTTACTAAGTTACACGTCGCGGGAACAAGACTTTATTCTATGTCGTGTGCGACTGCTGGCAACATATTTACATAGAATTTGAAATTTGATCTCTTACATTCAATAGGTGACATCTTAGAGCTACTCTTAGCTGAACGAATGCGCTATTTTTGCTTTCTTTCGAGAGCCTGGTATGAGGCCTTTTGAATGTCCTATCATGTCTTTATTGTTTGCCCTACGTGACCCTTTTGGATACTAAAATAAGGGACTAAGATAAATGAAAAGCGTGTTCGCTGCTTCTTTGGTCAACTTATCAGCCTTTTCATTTCCTTTGATCCCTTAGTGATTGGGGTTAATTGCTCCCCAATTACTTTAGATTGTGTACGCATTCGGGTATCGGACCAGATTCGCGCTGCAGGTCTTAATAGCCTTTACAACTGCCTAAGTGCCGCTGAATATATTTATACCTGGCCCCCACATCCCTTTCTCGGAATTCTTTACGGCGCGCAACTTTAAAGGAGAAATCTCTGCCTGAAATACGTTGGCGTGAAGTCCTGTAGACTTTTTTAAGAGGTAGTTAGGCCACTGATAGCCATACCTGTCTCAACACTTTTCATTTTCAGGCCATATTTTGCTTTGACGATCACTGGATGCCCACTCAATATAGATTTCCGTAAGTTTGACTAAAATTGTATTACATCTACGATATATAAATACATAAACGTAACATTCCTCAGTCTACATTAAAATATAGTCAAACCTAGTAGAGTAGTTAAATTTAGTAGACAGTTAGCCAAATAAAGCACGTTTACAACCAAAAGTTGGTGCGAGCGTACTCTTCCTGGTGACAGCACTGTGTATGCATTATTGCTACTTGTTATTGCGTATCATTTTGGGTGAATTAACACTGACCAACAAGGTTTTTACCCTAAATTACTAACTGATGAAATTGATATATAAAGTAAAAATGATTCGAAAAGCGGTAACACTGGCTTAGCTCTGGTTACAGAGAAAATGCAGGTTGAGACTTCCGATAGGTCATGCTGTTTCTATGAAGGAACCGAAAATCTGAAAATGTTATTAGAAGAGATAATGTATAAAGACATTTCCTGGAATATTTGCGCAGATTTTAAAGTAATTGCAATTATTTTGGATATGCAATCTGGTTACATTAAATACTGTTCCTTTTTACATCTTTCGAACAGTCGTGACAGGGAAAAACATTACCATAAGCAAGAGTGGCCACTACGACAACAGTTTATACCAGGAAAAGACAATGTACAACATCAGCCTCTAGCAGGAAAAGAAAAGATCATAATACCACCTTTCCACGTGAAACTTGGGCTCATGAAAAACTTCGTCAAGGCACTGGATCTCGAAGGTGAGGGTTTTAAATTCCTTCGTGAAAAGTTTCCAAAATTAACACAAGGGAAATGGAAGGAAGCAAATTAACAGCAAAGGAAAAAACTGCTTGGCTCTCTCCATGATACAAGATTTCACGAATTTCTTGGGAAACAAAGGAGCTGACAACTATAAAACTTTAGTAATGGATGTGTTACAAGCATTTCAAGCTGCTGGCCGTAATATATCCCTTAAAATGGTCAAATCATGATAACCTCTTAGAAAAGGAACGAAACCCGAACGGAAATAAAATATACAAATTATTACATGGAAAATATTGCAATGAATTGTAGACAATATGTACGCATATGTAGGATAAGATTAAATATATATTAAATAAAAAACTTTTATTCCTAATTTTAAAACTGCGAAAGTTTACAAGAATTATTAGAATGCTAAACCTTAAGATCACTTAAGAAACAGAATTAAGGCCATTCAGTGTTATTTTGGTTATCCATGTTTAGCAAGTTTCAACTCAGCAATTAATGTACAAAAAACTGAATTAATTAAAGTTTTTAAGCATAACGTTTTGTTTTTGCGAAAGCTCCAAAGCCTTCACTGCACCAGTCGAACTAATCGTCATTCCCGTGAGAATTATAATACAAGGAAATGTTGCACACCTCTAGTTGGCTTACAATTAACCTGACAAATGCGTATTAAGTAATACAGGTTTAATAGGTAACAGGTAATGTTGTGTTGATACCTAAATTCATGTATACAGATAAACGTTGTAAAGATCCATAAGTTATTTTAAGTCTTTCACCAGAAAGGCGTTTTACAAAAAGACATTGAAAAGAAGAGATTGAGGTGAGCATTTATCTGTATTCACATTAACATACAACTTGTAAAACAACAAATAAATCGAAAATGATCCAGGTTTCTGTATTAATAACACTGACCAACAAAGTTTTGACCCTGAGTTAGTAGCTGATGAAATTGAACAGCATATATAAAGTAACAATGATTCGAAAAGCGGCAACATTGGCTTAGCTTTGGTTACAGACAAAATGCCTCTATAGTATGGCCGGTAATCTGGTCTACTACAATAATGTTTACAAACTTTCTGAAACTTTTGGAATACATCACGATTCCAGTTCTTGGCGATTATTCATAGACTTATCAAAGACCAGCCTGAAAGCAGTTGCAGCATAATGGAAGCCATTATCCTTCTATTCCGATAGGTCGTGCTGTTTCTATGAAATAAACTTACGAAAATCTGAAAATTTTATTTGAAAAGATAAAGTACAAAGACTGGAATATTCGTGCAATAATAGAGCAGAAATAGTAAATGATGAAATCTTTGAAACCAAATTAACAGCGTAGGGAAAAACCGCTTGGCTCTCCATGGTACAAGTTGTCACGATTTCTTGGGAAACAAAAAAGCTGACAACAAGCATTTCACGCTGCTGGCTGTAATATGTCCCTTAAAGTGCACATTCTACATTCTCACTTGGATTTTTGTCCGGAAAATATGGGCGACGTTAGCGATGAACACGGTGACCGCTTCCACCAAGACATCATGAGAAATGGAAAAACGGTATCAGGGGAAATGGAATCCTGTTATGTTAGCAGATTACTATTGGATGTTAAGAAGAGATGCTGCAGATATTGTTTATAAGAGACAGAGCAGTATTACTTCACATTTCTTATTATAATAATTTGAAATATACATTAAATTATGATTTAATCTAAAGAACCTTTTCGTTGAAATATAAAAAAAAACGAGCTAACTTGACCTTCTACCTTTTATTAAAATAAATGTTTATACGTTTTCCATTGGAATTAGTATACATTAGTTAATGGCAAAATCAAAAATTGAAATTTGTTGGTCAGGGTAATTAGGGGAAAGCACCTTTGTTTTTTTTTTTTTTAGAGTAAGCTTTCGCTAGAATGTTTATTTCTCATCTCCTCAATACAGAAACTTATTACAAAGAAATATAAGTTTAATGAAGGACTAAATATATAAAACACTATAATTTACACCAAAAAGTAGGCGACATATTAATTTAAATACTCGTAATATTTTATTTATAATAACACGAATGTAAATTTATTATTGATCTTAGTTAACTTAATGCCACCACTTCATGATTACAAAAGTGGAAAGTGTCTGTCTCTTCATTTACCCATGATCACCGTGGTAACCATCACCAATTACTCCAAACTGCAATTGTCTCTCTATTATTCATTCAAGTCCATTGTTTATTGTGGTACTCTATATATCTAATGACTTTAAGAATGGAATAACAAGTTCATCTTGCGAAAATTTCAGAATCTTTAACCTACTTTTGTTTACATAGCCACATCTATCGGTACAATTCAGATATGCCGGTCACAACCTTTAATGAATCATCCGGTATATTTTAGTGACAATTCTTTTAATTTTTCGAGAAAAGACCGTTTGGTGTGATGCGGTTAATTCTGTGCATCATATTTCTACGTGTTTACCTCATAGAGTCGCACCTACGCAACTCCGATGAAACGGAATAAATAATCGGTAAAAAAAAATAACCCAATGCCCGCTTTCCGTGTGTTGGAAATAAAGTATGTAAACACTCGAAAGCCTTATATGGAGTATACGGGAGATTTATTCCTGTAAAAATATACAAACCGTTTCGCTTCCATCATAGTAACGGAAACAAAAACGTTCCTGTACAAAAGAAGCAATATACATCACTGCCAGAGTACACTCTCCACTAGATCTATACCCATATACATACCGATGCACTGCTTTTCCTTCCTTTCTTTCCTCCTTTTCGTTGTACGTTGTAGACGTGCAAACGTGTGTATACGCTTTGGTACAAAAGCGCGATTCGACGTTCACGTACACAGCTTTTCACATACCTTTACTGAAAATATCCATACCACGAGAAGACTCGGTTTTCTTTTATTATCATTGTTAGTCTTAAGTACTTACTTATATCCATTTTTACGATATGTACCAACGCTTTCCTTTCATTGCAATATAGGTCTCATACCCATATATGAAACGGAACATTATCTGAAGCGGAGTTTTTGCGGAATTTAAAATGTTCGCCGTAACATTCGCACGATCTAAGGAAGGGAATGTTAAACTTTTGCTCTTGCTTTAATCTCCCAAAAAAAAGTGGAAAGCCGCTCGCGAAGTTCTGGTCTTGGAGCACGTATTATTTCGCGAAGAAAAACGTAGTGAAAGAAAAACGTTTCCGAAAGCTTTTCTGAAACAGAAGATACTTTATGCGCCCAAATAGGTTGCATTAAAATCTTTCAAATCTATTATTAAAACATCTTGGAGGTTGAAAATTTTAATAAGTAGTTACATAAGATATTAAAAAAATTATTGCAGATTACTCACATTCTGTTAGATTATAGCAACTGCAAGCATGTATTTATTATATGCAAAAGTATGATGAGTAGAAAGGACAAAGGCGGATAAAATTATTACTTTTTTGCTGCGACTAGACAGACTCGTCTTTTGTCGACTCTCGGAGACACCAGTAGGCAACACCAATCCATTCACATGAGGTGAATAGACACGAATCTATCTAGTCGCTGCAAAAAAGGAATAATTCCACCTGCCTTTGTCATCTCTAATAATAAAACAACTTCTGTCCTTACGGCGAGAGTGCTTCAACTTTAAAATTAGTGAAGCCAGTAACGCCTTATCGTTTGTTGAAATGGTCCAAGATTTATGACAAAATTTTTAGCTTTCGTTTCTTATGCGCCTCAACGCTGCTGCGTGGTATTTTTCAAGATTATTCTTGCTAACCTAGATAATCGAATTCTGTGAAAGGCAACACCCGCGAATTCCCTCGCCACCTTATTAACTGTCTCGATTTCTTTGATGGCTTATTGATGACTTATTTGAGCTTATTGCATCCCAGCTGTTTAAAAAGCCTACGCGTCTGCGATTAGGTAGGCTGCGATTATGTAGGACAGCTGAGACAACACAACTATCGATACACGTCATCGAACGTCAATGCCAGCATATATTCCACTGTTGTCGCGATCACTCGCCGCGTTCCATAATTCAAGTCGGAACGTTTAGATTAACTGGAAGCATTCTTTTGTGAGTTCAGAGTTAGCAGAGGGTAAATCTCGATCATTCCGCAATTAAATCTCGACACGTGGTTTTCCGACGCGTGTGGTTAAATGCTAAAATGTTCTTTGAATTACCAACCTGTAAATCGAGCTAACGATTTTCCTCCCAAAAATTCTCAGCATTCTACAAACTGGCTGCTTCATCTTCGTCACTACTACTCCTCGAAACGGCCGTCCCGGACTAATTATTGTATATTACTATATAATAAATTGAATTTGTATGGCTAATTATAAATTTATATGCATTCCCCGTTATTGTAGTCCCTTTTAGGATATTCTCTTAATTACGCAAAAACTGTGGCCATATTTCCCCGCAAAATATTGTCTCTTCTTTCTTGGGCGGTGGAAAGCCACCATGAATCCATTGCGTAGTCTCATCGCCGGTTTATGCCATAATCCCTGCAACCTAGCTTGCTCCTTTCAATACAACGCCGCTAGAAATACGCGCATTATAGTAAGATGCGCTGAGGTGCACCCTACCTCGAGTTTAGCAGTCCAAGGACTGCCAAATTCGCTACTTTCTAAATTACAGGCGTGTCACTCTTGGCACTAGATGACGCCAAGGTCTATTTGATTCGTTTTTCGAGGAACTGTGATATAAGCTGGAAAACAAATGTCAATGTTAGGTAGAGAAGCACTCGGAGTAATGCCGTCGCTTCGCTAGTGCTTTTTCCTCTCATCATCACTACGATTATTTCGGTTATTGAATTAATGCCTCACAACCGTATTCACCAGATTTGGCACTTAATTGCTTCTTTTATTACCGATTGATAAACAAAAGATACGTGGATAGCTACGTTCATCGCTATCCCGCTCATCAAGGAGCGATTGCAATGCTAAAGAACCGCAATTCGAATATGTCTCCATCAGAATGTTTCGAAGATTCGAATCCGCGTAAAAGCGGATCTTAAAATTCGAACATCAGCGACGAATGAGTGTATAAAACGCACCCGCTGTAACTTCCGTCATAACGTGCGCTATAACTTTGTAAGCCTTATTACTAGGTATGTCCGCTGGTAATGTGCGCAATATGTTCACTCATGCAATAATATTTATGAAACTGCGATGCATGTTATTACGACGGGCACATTTTATACGGCCGTGTGTTTCAGCTGTTAATGGCGGAAAATAATAAAAAGATTCATACGAAAAACTCCTGCCACTGATACGTTCCACCTTTTCCCAATTGTCTTGTTATATATACACACACAGGTTGGTCAGTTCGCCTAATTTGTGAAACTAGTATTTCAAGGCTTTAAGTACTGTTAATTTTTCAAGCGTAAAGCCTTTCCATCATCTAGTTTTCCTCCTAAATTTTAATTTAATTTTGGTAGACTGACTGATCGCTAAAAAATATTCTTCACAAACACAGCAAACTTCTTCCTCAAGAAGCTGTTTAACGTGAAACGGAGACATTAGAAAGAGTATGCACAAATGCAGAAAGTGATGCTGTAGACTTTAACGTTGAATACGGTACAAACCAGAGATCGAGAGAGCAGTAGAATAGTACCAAAACAACCGGCTCTATATATAGGTTGCAAGTAATTTGGTCTATATTGGTAAGTGTACGAGATACTAAGTAATTAATTTGAAACATGGAGCAGCTCATAGTAATAAGTAAAAGAAACCACGTACTTTCAAACTTGAAGAGATAATCGTTGAATGACAATAATAACAAATAAAACAGGGAAGTATTCATTAAAAACAAAAAAAGGATAATTGTAAAGTTTTAAACCGTTAAATTATGAATGTATAGGGAATGAGACACCATAATTAGGAAGCATCCTCCACGTAATGTTAATTGATGATTGTTATCACTATCTAATATCCCAGCAATATAGGAGAGATCTTACACAATACACATTGTTAGTCTACGCGGGAGATCAACGTCAAGTTTCTACCTCATCTCACATGCACCTTATTTACACAGGTTGCTGAGTTTAAGTAGATACATGTTGGCAATTTATCGTTTGCCACGCTAAAATATAGAGGCTTTCTGCGTGATGAATCTTTCTGGTATCTTTTATAAAGACATAAAAGTCTATGGAACTGATGCCACTCGAAACAGCAGCCGACCCGATAGCGCGACTAAGTTACGGAAATAATAGAGATAAATGAGTTCGAGTTGAATGTATTCCGCTACCTAGGAAACGCTAATGGCTGAGATTTATTTTAGTTATTAACGTATGTACGCTCAGCTAATATCGTAACGTAAAATTTACTAGGGCATTGTTGTAGATGAAGTGGTTTGAATAAGTTTGCCTACTAAATCACATCACTCTAAAACGCATCCTGAAGGTTTTTTTTTTAAATTTTTAAAAGGATATGAGGGACATATTGCATATCAACTTAGTTCCAATAAGAATTATTATTTTGTCTTATGTTTTAGCACGAATATGATGAATGTTGTTATTATCGTATCTTGGTGAAACGCTATTTCTATTTATATTTTAATTTGAAAAATCGGTAGTGTTGCTATAACAAAAATAATGCTGCTAATATAGCTCGTCATGGTATTGGTGAAAACAGTCACCGCAAAGTAATGCGAGGAGAGTTAGGAACCGTGTCCTTTTTTTTACGTCGCTTTGCGATACACTTCGTTCGAACGCTATGTTTCTGTATTTAACACGTTCGCTACCAGCCGGCTCATATTTGAGCCATATGGTTTTCTTTAACAGACCAACGACTCATATTTAGGACGATGATATAGGCATAGTCATTTTATAATTTCTCATCGAGGTTTATAGCAATTGCATTGGTATTAAATAGTGGTCTATAGGAAGCTATGACTCACACTTGTGACGCGTGGTCTCAGGTTCTCAGTTATCGTTTCTAGGTTAATTCAACAATCAACAAAATGTAGAAACAAAAAAGACTCCAAAAATATCTCATTTTTTAAAGAAATTAGAGAAGAGAGTTAGGTGCAGGATATGCAGTCAGAACAAAAAACGGAAGCAAACATAGTACATTTGTGACTCGTGTACAGATGAAAAGAATAACCCAGTAGGACTCTGCGTAAAGTGTTTTCCTGTGTATCATAATGTATAACGTTATTTGATGTATTTTGAAATATAATAAAATAATTTTCTCTCATTCAAAATGCTTTTTCCTAGACAATTGAGACTCATATATGAGCCAGTCGGTTCATTTAGTGAACCAAAGCATCTATAGACCTATGTCCCACATATGCGCCATAATAAAAAAAATATCAAATGCATATTTTTGATTAAAATACACCTAAATTCTTGTAATAGAATTAGTTTTGTGTAATACTATTCAAAAATATATCATTGGTCTGTGGGAGACGGTACCCTTTTGGATAGTGGTAGTGAACGTGTTAAGAAAACTATAAATTTTCTCTGAGTGAATTTTAATGCTGTAAGTCCTTTCTCAAGGCAAAAAATTAACTGCTACACCAGAGTGAACTTCGCAACACATCCAACTCGTAAGAGGGCTAAATAGAAAGAGGGCTTCAACATTGTTAATCCTCACGTTCTAGATTAAAATAATCAAACGAAGAAACTATCGAAAATTGTTTAATATACGACACATTACGACCTTTATTACGAGAAGCGGATAGTAGGCCGCGAAAAATCATTTCCTTAAGAAATTTTAGTAAGGAATAGATAAATGGGGACAAAGACATTTATATAGAATCTTTCAGAGAATTATGGAAAATGTAAATAAGCTAAAAGAACTGATTGCAGCTCTTTTAACTTACTTAAGTTTTTATTTATCAAATATTGATTCGATGAATAAGAACTTAATGTAGATAATTGGTACCATGCATTACTGGTTACCTAGCTACGGACCATGTTGTAAGCGCACCGGATGAAAGATTCGTGATACAGGACGGACTCAAAAAGTATGCGTAACAACTTGGCTAGTCGTCTTTGCAGAAGGGTGATATAAGCCAAGAGGTAAACAATGATATGAGGTAGAGAAGACGCTGGGAATAACACTAACGACGGCGGGTAGGCAGAAACATATTAGTTAGTTAGCATCCTTACATTGTTTTCATCGTGAGCGATTTCACCAGCATCATGAATAGCTGTATTAGCGGCATTATTTTGAGAATTGTTTTGTTTAGGCATTTTTGATGTATTTAGCTGTAGGTTTGCAAGGCAAAGCAGTGTTGGTGGACTCCGTCTTCGATTTTTCTGGTATATTTTTATGTATTTATATTACATATTATGATAAGATCAATTTTGTTCTTAACAAAAATTATCATTTAATTTTTCTAAATAAATGTTTGTCAAATTGGCCAAAAATTGGCTCACAACAATTCCTCGAGTTAACATTATGCGAAATCCTTGATAAAAGTCCTGCCCTGTCGAAAACTCCAAATGTATAAGTTCCAAATAAAAAACCCGCTTTATTATATTTACACATTTATATACATACATGTTGTTCGATAGTTTGTTATCTTAATAACTGGATCAATTAAAATAGAAATTTTCCTGTACTCTTTTCCTTTTTTCCAGCAACATATATTACTTTTCCACGCCGACGCATGTCAAATTTTGAAACCCCATAGTTTCCATAGTTTCGAGGTTTAATTACTGTATGTTAGTCGTCCTGTTCCTCTTCGGATCCATTGTCCGACACTCAGATCCTGATCCAACGTCCGGTTCTCGCTTCAAAATCCAGATCCGGATAACGAATTCAAATTTTCTATATGAACTGATCTTAATCTTAATTGATTCGGTACTAGTCATCGGCTATTTACATAAACTTAAATCATCCGAATGGACACCCTGTTAGGGGAGATATAGGGATTCATAGTCGGAGTCGAAAGGGTGACTAACTACACGAAAAGGTATGCGCCGAGGATAAAGGGAAAGACCGACAAAGGTAAAATACCAAGAAACGATTGTATACGTGCTTGTTTGATGTCATCATATGCATATGGATATTTAGCAGCACATTCACCGTTTATTAAACACCTTCTTATCCTGGGTTCTCCCTACATTATTGAATGTAATCAACAGCAATTGGTAACCTTATTGTCGTAAGTAGCTTGATATCTATGGCAATTACTTTCAAGCTGCTTCTGCTAAAGCGTAACGCTTCCTTCGGACAAACTGTGAAACGCTGTAGGTATAATTCAAGATTATTTTAAAATACAGAATATACTTCATAAAGAAAATATTGAATCTTCGTTATATGAGAATTCGTGAACTCAGAATAATATTGAATCTCCATCCACATAATTCAAAAGTATTTAACATTATATTGTACATATATTGCCTAATAATAACTCGACCTATTGTAGATATTTCCAGCATTATGTTGCCTTGCTACTTGCTCGGAAAAGTTACCAGAGAACTACTGGATCCGTACAATTGTATGATAGATTCGAATCAAATTTCAGCTAAGAAATCTGAATTCCAAATTTCGAATAGCGCATCAGGATCAAAGGTTTCGAACAACAAATCTTCCAAACGGATCCAGATTCGAAGTTTTGTTTACCGGATCTAGATCTAAACTTGAGGTTTTGCCAAGATCCAAATAAGCAGATATTACGTCATCCGGATTCAAAATTACCCAAATCCAGATTAAAGTTTAAATGGATGGTAATATAGATAACAAAATGGGTTTTAACATAATACGTAAGGCAGAAGCAGAAAAGAAGCAAGCGGAAAATCGAAAGAAGAGATCATCAACAGTGCTTGGCGTTGCAAATTTGAAATCAAATGAAACTAAATATCAAAACCGACTTTTCACATGAAATACACAAATAGTTGATGCTGGGAAAGCTGCTGACCTCCGTTAGCATTCAGCCGGCTCTCGCCAACAAATAAAGTAAAGACCGTTCGCATGAATCCGACACTTACCGCAAGGAGATCTGCTAATCGCACCCGTTAAGTCGTCTTTTTCCCATGCTACACATGTTAGAGAAATTCCCTTCGCAACCTTCATATCTTGCCCACCGGAGTATAGGCTGTGCAAGGCAACAACTATGGCCTACCAGGGTCTAGACCGCCCAAAGGCAACAACTATCGATCCATTGAAGCCTACTCCACCGAGTACTGCCAACTATTGACCAGCGATGGAAATGGAACCGACGTGATGTACAATCGGACCCTCCATAAAATAAGCCTGTACAACGAAGATAGCAGGACTAAAACCCTATCCAAATCGTGCCTGCCGGGATGCTCATTAATCAAAAAACATGGGATTGTATTAAGCTACGATGATTAGCTTCAGACCAGGCAAAGAGTTCCTAGCATAAAAATGAATCCTAAAAATCCCCAACCAGCCAAGATACAGCTGCCTCCTCTCCTATGTATATTCGCCACCGCCAAGTCAGTGACCAGCCAGATTGAGTAATAAAGCTGCAGAACTTTATGGGTAAACGCCTAGACTACATGAAAATACAGGTACGTTGACCAACGTATCATAATGCAAATGATCATAATTCGACGTAAAGAAGGAGTACGTACGTTCTGCCAATTTTCAAAACAATTTTGGATTTACTTAGCAATTAATTAGGAACACGAAGAAACATATATTTTACAATGGCCAGAGGTTTTCGTCTTTCAGGAGAACACCTTTCAGAATAGTTAAATAAACTATATACAAAGTACCAAACACTAGCGGTTTTTGTATATTAAGTAATCATTTTTCCTAAATTAACACCGATCTGTTTAATATATTATACAAACACAACTTTGGAAGGGCAATGAATTTAAAATGGCAGGATATGGTTTAAATAATTTATTAACTTGAATAATACAAGCGCCTTTAACATTAATACTTTAGCCATAACAAGCGTACTTTCGAATGTATTAAACTACGTGCTGGTTACATCAATTTTAAAGAAACGTTATCCTCGAAATACAAACAAGTATAGATCGACTTCAATGTTAAGCGCGTTTTCCAAGGGCTATGAAAAAGTAACACACGGGGTACCTCGACAAGTTTCAGTTGATAGTAAATAACTAATACGGTTTCCGTATCGGACGATCAACCGAAACCGCAACTTCCAAACAATTACTACAGTGTGTTTATATATACACAAATAGACAAAAACAGGTACGTTGTGGTGTTTATGTTTCGATATATGGCGAGCATTCCATACGGTTTCAGTGAACTTCGCCTCGACAAAACTCTACAGCCTCGGCATTCGCCAGCCACTACTAGGCTCGATCGTGTCATTTAATATATAATAGCAAAATCAAAGTAAAATATAACAGTACTTATTCCGAATACTATAACATAATGACACCTCAATTATTGTGGATGCCGCTTCTGATGAATACAATTTATGTTATCCAATTAAAAAATTAAAAAATCAAAATACCAAATTCGATCATCCCTATTCGAAGAATAAATTCATAAATGAATTTATTTATAAAAATTAAACAAATTGTTATTGCATTATTTTATGCATTTAATGTATTTTTATAAAAAGTTAATTGGATTAACGGCGTACTTGTTGTAATTGTGATTGTCGTAATAAATGTATACATAGTGTTACATTCAGGGTGAATCGGGATGAACTAAGCTCCAGAAATGTATGGAACACGCGCAACTAATGTAAAAAAGCTTACACGTTCTTATCCAATTGTCCTTTGTTCACTTATTTTCAAGTTGTAGCGTAACTACAAATAAACAAAACTTAATAAACATTTTCTCAATGATAGCCTTTAAAAGATGTTCAAACATATAGCTTCATCTACAAACAGCGCTTATTGCTCTCCCTATTTCCTTATGTGTAAAGCAACACAATACAGTGATATTAACACATATCAGAACAACAAAATGATTTTGGTCCTCGGAGAGAATAGGACTACAACCTAGTGATTAATCTTCCTTTGAAAAATTTTCAGAATCTCCGCCAATATGAAAATTTTACGGTTCTGTGGTGCAGCAGTAACAAGGTCTGCTCCTGACATAATAGGGTCAATAGCTATACGTTTCCGCCTACTTTCAAAAATTTCAACATTTTCTTGTATAGTTTCACATCTTGGTAAAAAATGAGTTTGCTTCACTCTTTACGGCGTGAGGTTGATAGTTACGAAGTCATGGAACACTTTAAACGTACAATTTACATACCAAACGTTCCTGAAATTATCAACTTTCAAAGCTTATACAGCCTATTGGGCCGTAACCACACCTTAAAGAAAGCTAATTATATTAAAGTCTAGATTCCTTAACCAAACTGATTGTAACCTCACTTTGCAACATTTTGAGAGTAGATTAATAGTTGCAGCTGAATTTGAAAGTATAAAAGGTTATGCTTCGTACATTATAGGAATTATGTAAAAATTAAGTCCTGGGAAAGTCTGCGAAAGGAGACCACGTTGGTTTTAACTCATGAATTTATCTCAACCACAGAAATCTACGTATCTTCGTTAGAAAGTTATTTGTACCGAATTTACAATTATATAACATTAGGAAGGAAAGAAAAGAAAAAGAACTGCAAATTCTTTTTCAGTTTCTGAACATAGGAATGCTTTCGTGTATACTACAGCAATCAATAAATGTAAATATAAATTATACATGGGAGAAACGATGCACAACCGCATATTCGTTCTGGAGTGCTCATTGCATTATCAGCTCCCGGAGATTGCTTCTCTCACTTCGTTGTTAAAGTTCAAAATGTAAAAACATTAATAACAAAATATTGAACATCAACCTTAGATTAACGTGTATGAGTATGTGTAATTCAAAAAAGCATAAATTTGCTGTTCCGTTGAAATTTCCATATTCACTAAATTTGCGCTATTGTAGAAATGGTGTATTTGAATATTTCTTGTACTTCGCTATTCGCTAGCTCCGAAGCTGCGGAACATTTACATTAACATTAAAATAAGTATAACCAAACAATACTTCATTGCAGATTTATTATTAGCGTGCATTCTATTAATTTCCTTATAACTAATCGAGAACTGCGCCAATATTACTGCATCCTCTATTCGACGATAGATTTTAACGGCAGCCAACGAAATAAATCGAGCATATTCAAAAATATCGGTTTATATATACCTTATTTTTTTTAAGTAAAGTTTTGCATTGTTCAATCGTACAATGTGACCAATTATTGCGAATATACGTATTATATGGCTGTGTTATGTTTGTTGTTAGAGAATAAACTGTTTGTAGCTGCGTAAACAACAGCCATGTTTACGCAGATACGAACAGTTTATTCTCTAACGTCTGAATTTAATGTAATATCGTATTTGCAATGATAAAATGTTTCTTTACATAACACATTTTTTCAATAAAATTTGTAATTGTATTCTAACGCCCAGTTGTTAATTATAAATACAAATATGGTTATATGATGGTTCAGCAGGTTAACCACTCACTCAACATCTGGAAGGTTCTACGTTGGGTTCTCGTTCGAAGACTTTGCTTTCTCTATTTTGCTATCATTACAATAAGAAAAGATTTAAGGTTAACTCGATTACGATTTACAATTAAACATTGGGAAAGATTAATAAATAGCACCTAAATGCTTTGTCTCCCTTTAAAACCGACTAAAAGTGCGTTTGTCTTGAATGAGAGCGCGTGATATTATTAACAAAAGACAAACCACATAATACCCTTACTATTGTTTTGCCATATGCGCCAACATTTTTGCTATTGCTATACGTAACAACTACGTTGCGTAACATGCTGCATTCAAATAGATGTAGCTCCCTATACATTTATTTTAAAACAAATATGGAGTAGAATAGCTTTTTTTTATTCTAGAAACAGCTGGAACTTTTATTCTTGGTTAATTCTTTTAACAAGAGTTACAATGCTTGTTATTGGTTATTGCTGATGCAGCTTTATCCGCAAAATCTTTTTCTAAACGCGTATAATCAGAGGTGTGAAGTAGCTGGTGTTGCTGTAGTGACGCTGAATTTTAGTAGCTAAGTTTAATTAACAGATTAGCTTCTGTATAAACATCTAAATCTAATCTAAACATCTATATAGTTGATAAAAAGTTTACGGAAGATTCCCTCTTCGCACGATGTAGCTTGAGGGCTTCTGTAGATGATGAAAAAAAAAAACGCAGTAGTTAAAATATGTATGCACAGAAGCGATTTTTCTATTATGGAATTATAATTTTTGCATCTACTTTTCTTTCTCGAATATATTTTTATAAATAAATGTTCGATATTTGTTTTCTCTTGCTTATATTTATATCAACTTATAATCCCATAAATGAGATAATAACATACCGAGGAACTCAATAGTGCCAATTATGTAAAGTTGAATACGTACGTGTTTGTAGTATTAAATGAGTACCCTTTAAATAATCGAGCTCTAACAGATACTCCAACGTGTTTGGCGTTACTTACACGTTAGCAACATTTGCATATGACAATTACGCCTTTAGAATTACTGATTGAGCTGATGAAGCTTAATAATTATTGAGATGCTTACAACTATATATTTTTGTCGAGAAATCAGTTTCTTTTCCGAAGTATTACAAACGATTCTATCAAGCGTATACTTCTTTGAAATAAATGTGATATTAACTCCAAGTAATTTTTTTTCTAATTACTTGTATCAATGAAATAGTTTCTTGTTCTAAGAAATTGCCTTCCTTCACTCCAAATTTATTTTCTTTCGACCTAGAAAATAATATTAAATGACATTTGTATCAGGAAATTATTTTCTAGAACCGAAAACATCTTGCTGTGATATTTGGTTAAAGTGAAATATTTTCTTGCTCATATATAAACGTGCTATTTACTTCATCCAAGAAAGACATTCTTGTTTTAAGGAAAATATTTTTCAGTGAGTACATACAATCTTACAACACAAATATAACAAAAAATGTCTGTAATACATTGACGCATGCAGGACAAATCTGAATCTAGTAAAAATAAATAATAACTATATCACATCCGCTACGTATATATAGTATATGTAAGTATAATTTGACTTTTCTTACAGTCGATAAAGATAGAGCGCACATTTATCTAACTCACGTATCGCCGTTGCTAATATGAATAATGTATGAATATAAATTAATTAATTGATTATAGCTTGATAAAATATGTTAATAGTACTCTCAGTTAGATTCGTTCAATTTTTAATAAGTGTTTTACAAAAAAATTGCTTATGTTCATGAAGCTGAAAATCTATAACTCTTGAGAATATTTTCAGGTAGAAGAAAAATACTTTCACATACAATATTTATATGAAATATAAATCCGCTTAGCGTATGAGTTACAAATTTTGGATCAATTGCAAAGAAGACGATTTGTTAAAATTGGGGGCCATCCAGGTTTACCGTCGACGTCCCCTCGGGACCGATGCCGAATCACTTCGTCTTAAGATAAATCGTCAACCTTTGTAAGCATTAAAGAGCAATTCCGAATATTATAAATGAAAATATTGCAGCGCAGGAATAAGATCCAGCGATGTGTTTGCCTCAAACAAACAAACGACCCGCCGAATGCGTTAGACACGAGGATGAACAATGTAAAGGGTTGACAAGTGACAAGGGTCGACTCTAACAAGTCCGGAACCCAGAGCGACACATTACAATCATTTTACTTATTTACCCGAGCATCTAGGACTTTTCTGGTTCAGAAAGTGAATGGCGAGAGCTTTTGGGACGATGCGACATACCTATCTGAATTGAACCCTGGGGTGTTTTAGTAACGTTTATTTCTTCATATACAAGGATTGGCTACACTCTATTTGATTTAGCGACACAGAAACAAATGCTGAAAATTGATGGGGATGGCAATCATTTGTACCTTTTAATTCTAGGATTACTAAGGACGTAATATGGACAGAAATCCTTTGAAGATAATTGCAACAACATTGTAAATATGATTTTGCACATTATTACATCTTTCATGTATTTCGAAAACACCCTGGAATAGAATTGTGTTATACTGGGGAAATCATTACCTCCAAAACTTAGAGTTGTTGTTATATGGCGTCTCATTATAGAGCATTGTGGAGGTTTGTCGACTTATCTTCATATCTTCAAGCTGGTATGTAAATTCCCATTTATTTGTATAGTACATTTCCTGTCTTGGCATGAGGTCAAGGTAACGGAAACTTTATTCTGTTCTAACGAAGGATCTATTCATATTTTCATCAGCAACAAGATAGGTCCCGAAGTTTCGAACTCGAGCTTCGAACTCAAAACTGTGCCTGTAGCTTTCCTTTCACCTTCAAATTTGGCCAATACTTGCGGGGCGAACACTTCCAGCACAGCTTTATTAAGATAGATGTTGTAATAAAATATGACCGACCGATGTCTCTTGTAATTAACGCAAGCTGTGTTTATTGTAAGCTTTAAGAAGGTTGTGCGCCCCTTTAGACGCCCACTATGGAAAAGAAAAAACAAATCTAATGTAATAGCTATACATAGGTATAACAGAAAAAAAGTATGTTGGAAAATAGGTTGGATGGTGCCGACTCCGATGTATACTTATCAAATGTAGTATTTACTGTTAGCTATGCATGTAGCTATTGAAGATTTAGTTGACAACAGATTAGGACTTTATTTTGTTATGTTTGTTTCTAGCGTGCCAGTGCCACTTTTTTTTTTGTAATAAGGAGCTTCATTGGAAAGTTTTAAAGTCTAAAGATGTTTAACCGGAATCATTTACCAATTAAAAATTATGCGGAACCGAGGAAATTTGATTACAAACCGCAAAATATTCTCTTAATGGTTTAACAATATTTCGACACTTAAGAAACTTTAAGAAGCGGGAAAGTTTCTGTTGCCTGCGCTTAATGAGAGCATTATTTCAAAAACTTTCACCCTTTGATGTATTGAAGATGGATGGAAAGTTTATCGAATAAATGAACGACCCTCTGCCGCCTGCAAAGTTCAAAAGTATTTTCGCAAATGTTTTAATGTTGTGTATATTACGCTCGCAAACATCTGTAGTAAACTTTCCAACCATTTGTCTTGTTAAATCAGCGTTGGAATATACAACTTCAGTAACCAGAAGGGTATCTTCGCTGCGCAAAATTTACTCGAATGTGCACTTCAACTGGATTGGATTTGAAACGGTAAATTTACATTAACTCATAAGAAATCGTACATATATTTTTTGCATTTGTTGTAGAGAATTGATTATTTAAAATAATGTGGTCGTAGTACAGCATTCTAATAAATCTGACAAATCACGTTTAGCCAGTTGCTGAATTAAAAAGTAAAGTCTTTAATATTCAGCTGTTAAATATTCATTTGAGAAGTTTCCCATACTTGCAAAGCCTTATTATGCTACCGACTTAAAGACAAGTTTTTGTTAGTCTTTGAGAAGCTGAATAATTTGAATACAAATCGAATAATATATCATAAATATTTATTTCGGATATTTGCATATTTGGTGCAACCTATTATAACCGGATGTTAAAGTAATTCCTTCTTGTCGAATGCGGTTAAAAAACTTTTCACTTGACTTATATACTTAAATGTTTGAAATAGAAAAACTGATCGAAAAAGTAAGCAACTATTTACCTAAATCTCTAATGTCTCTAACTATCTAAAATAAAAAACTTAATATTTCAAATAAAAAGAAAAAAATTGGAAATATTGAATTTAAATCGAGCGGTATCGTTCTTTCTTCTCAACAGTGAAATTGCTGCAGCAGATTTGAAAGCATGTTGATTATTAAATCATTTGCGGCGGGAATAATTTTTGGGCGAAGTTCATTTGATTGAAAATCCGTTAAAATCAAATGTGATTTCAGCATAGTTCGCAGAAGACAGAATCACTATAAGAATGCTGCGTCTCAATTGGTCTGGTGAAGTTACTCATAACTTACAATGATAGTCGATAGCCATTAAAAGCTTGGATTCTATTATACGTTACATGTCAAATTGCAATTTTATCTTTATTTTGGTGAATAAATGAACTTCACATTGCACACCATTTATTCAGGCGATTTCAAAAGAAAAACTTACAAAAAAATACAAAAACACAATATGATATAAAAGAAGGACGTAGGCAAAGATATATATCTGTTAATTTTTTCTCCCTTTGCCAACATTCCACGGCAGCAGGCAGCACGCAGCATTCAACATCATTTGTGGCACTGTATTTGTTATTATCCCAGCAGCCGGTGTCTGGAGTTTCCAGCGTCTAATTGGCTGATAAGAATGCGGCACTCGTCGTTGTTGAAGACCCGGAAACCCCTAATTCAACGCCCTCTTTCCTCCAGCCCGTCGTTCTCAGATAGGCGACCCGACCTAAAATTCGTATTAAATTGCACTTGCTCCAAATACGTTCCCATTTATAAAGAAAATTGGATACATTGAAATAACGTCCTCCGTATTACTGTTCATAATGGTAGGAAGCAAATTGACACATATAGTTTTACTCGCAAGAGTTTATGTCTTAGAACGAGTTATTTTGAATCTACTAAAGCTTTAGTGTACGTTAGCGTAGAACGTTTTATTTTTTTTTATTTTCACCAGATTGTTTTCCAACAAAAGTTAATTACGCGGGACTGCGTTTAGCAACAGATTGTGCTTCAATGATTTGAAATAGAAACTTGAAAGTTTCTGCTTTAGAAGCACTATTTGTAAGATTACTAGAATATTTACTAAATTTGTATTAAGTCTGTATATTTCATTACTAGCAAAGCTCCCTACCAAATAATTAAGTTAATAATCTCGTTTTAAAAAATATAAACAAAATGGGCACTGGCTCTGGTTATTTCCGCTTGATTTGCTGCAAGATGTAAAAAAAAATGTATTCTACGCGTATCTCAAATCATCATCAAGTTTGTATTTGATCGAAAAATAACTACTTCTTGATATAAGTTTTGTTTTTATTTAGCCATTGTTGCCTTGATGATTTCTCTTGAGGTGCAACAGGATTTTGAAAAGATTTTTTAACTATGCACATGTTGGACTAAATTGAATATTATCGAATGTAAATATATGTACAAATACTATAGAGATGGTTGTAATTACACGAAAATGACGACGTTTCTCTTCTTTTGGACTGCTGCATGTTGCGTCGCTGCTGTACGAAGAATTTTGCGTATCGAAAATACATTTTGAAATCGTTTACCCAATTTTTCATTTGTGTACTAAGGATACCATCAACAAAGTGTTGTTGCATCTTTAGAGTAGAATTTTATAACTTTTTAATTATTGGGAGTCTCATTTTGACTACCTTTATGTGACCAAGACTACCAACATCGCCTTTTATTGAAATATTACAACTGAAAACAAATTTTCTAGGTTTGTCATATAATCCTGTACACCTCTAAGGGTATATATATATATATAGAAGCTTGCCATGATCTCAGGGGCCCGTGTTACCACTGAATCACAGAACCTTCCATTTGTGGAATTAAAAATAAATAAACGGGTTAAGATTTATATTTTTAAATGTTCGGAGAAAGCTAAGTTCTCACAATTTATGTGCGATAATCCCAATTAGAGAACACATCTACACGAATAAAATTCGTAATTATTGTAGATTCACTAAACAATATGGGAAGTCCAAAGATCCAAAAATCCAAAAAAAAAAATGAGAAATTAGGTAAAGTTTTTATTCGTATAAAAATCAAAAACTTACAAATGTTTTGGAAAAGACGATAAGGAATACAGAAAAAATGCGTTTTCAAGCAATTGCACCAAATACATTTGCAAACAGCCGCAAACAGTAACGGTAAAACACCGAAAGCAGCTACATACATGATGTGATATGTACCTCTCTAATTGACGTATATTATTCGTTGGTTTGTTAGTTTTTGCTTCCTTTCGATTTTTTATAGTTGTTTATATTTTTAGGGATGATTTGATTCCTAGAACGTTTCATTAGTAGTTGATTTTTGGTATTTTGCTGGTGTACGTCAAAACCTAACGCAATGATATACATAAACAGCGTGACTCACTCTAAGCGGAAACACCTCTGTAAAACCAACATTTTGCATTAAAATGAAACTAATTTTTTAAATACATAGTTAGTCAAAAAGTCTACTTTAACATAAAAGTTCAGAAAGTAATCTAAATTTTTTCAAGGCACATTATATTATTTTTCCAAGCTGTAATTAGAGAGATTTAATGAGCTACGTTTCTTATTAAAAAATTTAACCGGATCACTGAATTTAGAAAGTCGTGAAATGTTTTTAACCACAGTTAAGAAAATAAGAACTAAAGGTTAAAGTTATCATTAAATGCCATAAAATTCCAAATAACTATTATTTAAAAATATAATACCCTAAAAATCACAGATTAAAAAATAAATATCTGCCAGCTACTTTAATATAATTAATTTCACTAAAATCCAAAGAGGACTACAATAATTTATAAATTCTGTCGAATTCACGCTGTGAAATACAAACTAGATTTGATAACTGTTGAAGTAAATTTTAATAGGAAGTTGTATTTGTTTACTTAATTTGTAGTTACTTTTAGTAGTTTCTGGATGTAGTAAGTACTGGATTTATGTATAAATAATACGCTGTAAAAAATAAAAAAAAAACGATTCTCTCATTGCTTCTTAATTAACAAATATATGACGATGGCATTTTGGTTAGCAGCATTTTAACATCTTGTAATTCAGTGCTGTAGTTAGATTTTTAAAAGTAATAAGAAACATCTGATAAAACCTTGCTCTTTTTTAAACTCATAATATCATACTGTGCTTTGAAAATTTAGACGAACCCCTGCAATGTAAAGGTAACACTTTTTGATCCATTATCTATTTAATAAAAATTTACACCATTTTAATGTAAGATATGGGTTTTTGAGAGTGTTTCCGTTTGAAACATGTCATAAAGGCCCCGTAGAGTAGATTTCTGTTAAAATTGGGATGCTTCTTTAATTACTATTCCAAGAAAGGCGCTCATGCACGTCTAGCATCCCAAGTATTTTTTTAACCACGTTATAACTCATGAATTTTCAAAATTTCCTATTAAACTGTAGTATGTTTAAACTAGCACTTTGTTATATTTATTTTCATCTTACCATCTACTTTAATAATCCCATTTCGCAGACACAAGATTAGCACTCAATATAATAAACTTAACGCCCAACGTAATAACATGAAAATAATTTTACCATGGAATTGGTATAACTCCATTCAATAATTAAACCTAGCGTGAAGACGACTTAAGACGATTCTCAATTTCATTGTAAGGGAAAGCAAAGTTAGCTGAACGCTCTATCAACTGTTCTAGGTGTCGTTCATCAACCAAAGGCTAATCTTCAAAAAGTTTCTCAGTTAACCTTTCTCCACGACCAAAGTTGACAAATTACAGTTACAGTACTGTACCTCGTGTTTTGCTGCGCGTAAAGCTTAAGTGACTTTACGCAGAAGTTTGTACCGATGTCTGTGATTGTCGAAGACGCTACGGGATTGGCTTGAGGATGGTAATTGGCGGTATAGGCCGAACTTTGTACTAACTCGGGAGAGAACGGTACTCGCAAGAACGGAATTGAACGTCATTATCGGAAATTATAACGGACGGCACATCAAAAAGTAAGAAGACATCCTTCTCAAGAATTCGTACACTGTTATTAGTAGAAGCCTTACGTAATGGGAAAGACAAAACAAATTTACTAAAACAATCGGCGACTGAAATGGAACTACTTACGTACTTAGAAGCGGGCCTACAATATCAATAATAAGAACATCCCATGGCTTGGTAATCCTGGAATGACCTCCCGTAAGTCCAATTAGCTTTTGTTATAAAGGCTTAGATCTAATGCAAGTATGACAAGTTCGTACATAACATAAAATATCGGGAAGCATTTTAGGCCAATAATACAACTGCAACACCCTAACATGGCAGACTTTTATTACGCAATGTGATCTTAACAGATTTTTTGAATAATTAAAGAAGTTTTAAAGGGTGACGTATTAGTCTGGTAGTTCTACAAGGATTACGAAAGGATAGCCGGTTCTCTTTAATAAAATCATACTCTTCTATTGATTCAGTCACGCCAGTTATCGCGTGACAAGTAATTATTTGTAGAATCATTCACGCTAAAGGTGAAATCACTTGAATAAAGTCCAAATGTGTTTTAACAGTGGTACCTGATCGTTAATTAAAAATCCCCAAACCCGTTCGAATCGGTGGGGACGTGAAAATGTAGGGTGAATAATTCAGCGTTCGAGCGAATTCGAGAACTTTTTCAATCATTTTTTGATTTATCTACTTTTATTTTGAATGGAAATTTTGACGATCGAGAATTACCTTTGAACTTTGAGAAGTTTACGGATGTGTTTGTGCGTCAATACGTGCACGCAGTTCTCGTCACAGCAACGAAAAATATAGGAATATCTATCTGAAAAGTTTTCGTCATAAATCAATTTGATGATTGATATAGCAGATCGGATTTGTTTATGTTTCTGCGGCGGAAAAGGACGGGCAATGTAATTAGGGACGATATTCGGTCCGGAACTTTCTAAGTTCCCATATGTTACACGCTTTAGAAAGTCTTCGATCACATTAAAATGTCTATAAGGATCGGCATGTCGTAAAGTTGCGAATAATGATCGTAGCTCTTTTGAATTATAGGAAAAAAATTTTTGAACTTAACTCATCGTTTCGCGATACTAGAGAAAACTCCTGAAGAGTTATAGTGTGCTTTCAAAAAATACCGCAAATACAACAAAGTGGAAGACAATGCAAATTTCAGCTTACCTTTGTGGACTTCATTAAACTAGGTCATTAATAATTATGTATTAACAAATATTAGATCGACGTCTACGTTGACATTTTCAAATACAATGGTCTCATCATAGAATCATTCCATCAAATTTTTTAAATTTAAGTCAGGGTGGTTTCATGTAGCGCCCATATTTTTTGCTTATGTAAGAGGTAAACTAGTATATTGAAGCGGTAACTGTTGGAGCTATCTTCTTAAAGTAACCTTTTTTTTATCAGTTATGTGTAAAATTTGGTTATTTTAATTATGTACCTCGACGGATTAAATAATTATAATTCTTCCAACTACATATTCTGCCACCAACTTCATGTTTGTTCATGTAAAGTAAGGAGTACTAAAGAGAGCGTTTCAGGTACTCTACGTGTACAAGATAAAATCCATCTTTTCTCCAAACAAAGACACAATTCAATTCAATAGTTCACTATTCACTATTACACTCCGAATGCACAATCGAAAGAGTGGTTTTTTGAAGGCAAACGGACTTCGAAGAAGACGAAGACAGTGAAATCGGCCGGCAAACTTTTTGGGACTGGAATCATCTATAAATATTACTTGAAAAGAGGGCAAACAATTGTGCGTCATTATTGGGGCGATTGAACGAAGAAATCGGGAAAGAGCGTCCTCATTTGAGAAAGGAAAAGATCCTTTTCCATCAAGGCAATACGCAGATGCACACCTGCGCAGTTTTCATGACCAAAATTATGGAATTAGAATCCGAATTGGTACAACTTCCAGCCTATTCACCGAATTTGGGGTCCAGTGACTTGCTTTCATTCCTAAATTTCAAAAAATTGCTCACTGGGCAATGGTTCACGCTGTCATCACCCAAACAGAGAGAGATTTTTTGAGGATCCTCTGAAATTCTACATTCATAAGGTTCGAGAAGCCCTTAGAAAAAATATTATTATGAGATTATGCTGAAAAATAAATACAAATTTTATCTTTTTCTAAGGACCTATTGAACGACCCTGCTATGTTCTTTATCAACTTATTTTTTTATGGAAGCACTCACTTTATCATAGGTTTTCGTGCCATGTCTGCCCTGGCTAGTGTCTAAATAGCCGCAGGAGGTTCAGCGATGCTGTGATGAAGTTGCATTTTCTTTCTGAGCAGTAGCGCTATGCGGTATTTAACTATTCCTTTGTTGTTTGCTTTTATTTTTCTTTAGTTTAGTTTCACTGCCGCACTTACGTATTTTGTACTGCTGCATACTTGTTTACTTATAGCGGGACTGGTTGAGTACGAGTAGCTTGAGCTATACTTCTCTGGGGACAGACTATAATCTCTACTTTAGTAAAGGCAATTTGTTATTATTATTAGAAGTTATAAATCCAATTTTTCGTTTTATTTAGATGGCTTCAGCGATTGCAGATATAAAATCACAGAAACTAAAACCAACCATAAACTTCTAGCACCATAATTCGCAAGAGCGTAAATTACATGAAGACCCAGTTGAGACAGGGATTATCAAATTGAATAATTTGGACAGAAAGAAATACATGGAACAATTCATAGTTCCCTCAAAGGATGAAACACGAATAATTAATTGTTATCTCTAAATGTAAACATTAACTAAAGTAACTGTAAAGAGGATATCCGCATAGCGATGACGGCACTAACTCCTCTCTACTTATTATTATTAATATTAGGACAACTATGCACAATAAATTTGTAGATTTGTGTCTACTTTCTACTCAATTTATTTAAGACGTCATGTGAAACAACATATCATTTTAGTATGTCACATCCTCTGTAATAGCTGCCTACCATAATATTTTACCTTCCATCAATATATAAGGAACATTGTAGATACCTGCAAAGCGGGATCTTCCAAACATCTTCAAAACTATCAGTCTCCAAAGATATTATAATGATTGAAAATTCTTGTATAATAATAAAGCAAATAAGACATGTGTTCTACATACTTCACCATGTACTACTTCCACAAATCTACATGCATAAATATAACGCAAACTCTATTCATTTTACTTGCTCTAATACAAATACAATATACAGAATGTTCCACTGAAAAGAAACTAATATATGTAGTTACATCTTACCGCATTTTCGAATTACGTTCAGATACATATTTGCTCATGATACAGACGTACGTCAAATTTTAATTTTATCTTTGTTTGGAATAAATAAACTTTTCCGCACTTCATTTGTAGTTTTCATCCGACTAAAACCGATCCTTTTAGAAGCAAATTTATGAAACGTAAGGCTTTGTGTTCTTTAACAAAAGTTAGCATAAGAGGATAACGTTCAGAAAAAGAACAACAATAATGTTGAAAGATATAAAATGTTCACGTCCATTAAGTGATAAGTATTCACAAAGTTAGAAATTAGAGCATAAAAAGAATTAAAGTAAATCAAGTTCGTTCACACATGCTGGAAGCAGGTTGTCGTTTTCCAATGAATTTATTTGCAAATGTATATGTACACTTCACATCCGTGGATGTATAAGCAAAAATTTAATAAACAAAGTTCTGCATATCTTCTTATTGCAAAAATAGAAATACTATTTGGTAGCGCAACAAAAAAAAAAAGGAATACTGCTGGGGACAGCATAAACATGATTTACGATTTTTGAAGTTTGCGCTTTAAAATGAAATTGAAACAAACAGTAGTACCAACTAACAGCGGCCGCAACGTAAATTTCAAATACCTAGACGGAGGAACTGCTGTATTCGCTATTACGGCACGTAAAAATTCCGCTGACACATAGATTGGGCAAAGTTGGCGCTTGACTGTAGGCGATATACTCAAAAACTAATTACACTCGAAATTTTATGTCCGGAACTACAAGCGGTAGAATAGTTTATTGAATTTTTTTTCCTGAAAAACACATCAATTGTAAATTCAGCGAGTTGCAGGTGCAGGTACGTTTATATCTGTATATGTACGTATGTACATTTGTTCGCACAACAGAAAATTAGCTTTAGTCTCTACGGAATTAATTTCCAGTGGCTAGTATTAAAAAAATGTTGGCTTTCTCAGTTCCAAGACGAGGGTAACTATTGCTAATTGTTGCACATATCACAAGGACCCACATCTTTAAAGCTTTAAAGAAACACACCAAAAGGAAGTGCTAAACTTTCTAAGTAATGCTAACTTTGCTGACCAAGAAATGATACTGATCCGATATTCAGTTTGTTGCAACATGGGAATTTGTGCAGTTGAATTAATTTAGTCGATTGTGAAACGCTCAGCTGAGTAGATTGCGTCTTCCTTAACAAACGCTAACAAAGACAGTGTTACATATGTGATAGGGCGTACTCTAAACTTTGTTAGACCGTCGATACCGTTTCTTTCATGCAAATACGAAAGCAGAAACTATATTGCAGGTGATAAAAGATGTTATTAATTTATTTGGTGTACAGCGAAGGCAATCAAGCTTATTTGTCACTGATGGAGCCGCAATTATGATTGAAGTTGCAGATTGTTAGAAACAGATTTTTCGCATCTCCTTCACGTAACATGTTCACTACAGGCACTTCATATTGTGGCAGATACCATCAGACTCAGCTATCCAAGAGTAGACCAGCTCATAGCTAACACAAAGATGGTGTTTCTCAAATCCCCTAAACGGATTCGCCAATTCGAGAATTTCTCTCCAGGAATTTTTTGAACCAGCTGCATCTGAATTAACCAGATGGGATCTGGGTTTCAGTAGTATCGTATTGTTGTAAAAATTTTCAGTTTATTCCTATATTTCGACATCGAAGCCACAAGATACTGAAGCTATTAAAATTACCAAAGTAGGCCAAGAACTGTTTTCGGATATAACGGAAATTTGCGACAAGTACTCTGTTGTTGGAGAACCCATTGGAAAATTGCAAAATTATGCATTACCCTTATCAGATGCACTTAATAATCTCGACAATATGCAAACGACCTTGGAAAATTTAACGGAAGATATAGGACAGAAGGTATCATAGAAATTTACAACCGCTCTCAATAAAAATCCGGATCTGCTGAAAATGCGGAATGAACGAGGAAAATGAGGGATTTTAAATAGGCAAATATTACTTCATTAGATGTAGAACGGTTATTTTCCAAATACAAGGACGTATTTTCATCACATCGTAGAAAGCTAAATGAATCTACCGGCCCTTGTATGGTCTGCGGCGCTGCGTGTCAACAAAAATCACCATCTGTAGTTATAAGTTAATAGCACTCTGTTGAAATTTAATATAATAGAAACACTATAAATTTCTTTTAAAAACGTAAACTTTATTCTTTTCACAACCGTGAATGAAAAGAAAGAAAATGGGCGTACAGCATTTCTTTAATATGTATATTATTTTACTCAAAAAATGAAACTCACTGAGGAAAAGTTGTTGAAGAGTATATTTATGAAGAATGAATTTAATTTAAAATAGAAATGTAATAATAATAGTCATAATAATAATATTGAACACACAAAGAGACAAGTAACTGTGAAAAGTAAAGAACTCAGTAAACATCAATAGGCGCAATTCAACTAACGCACCACATAAGTATCGGCACCCTTCGCACCATACAAGTTTAATTTACGAGCTGATGACGATGAGCCGCGTGATGACGATGAAAATCATTCGTGTCCTCGAAACGGTCGTTCCGGACTATCATATTCAGCATAGTCCTTGCTATCATTATTCAGCTAACGCTGTTCTAACTTTACCAGAAATAGAGAAAAAATATAGGAAAGGTTAACCTAGAAAATAAATGACAAGAAGTTAGGTGCGCAAGTCTAACTAGTATATAAGAATATTGAACTAAAGTGTAAAACAGAAAAAAAAATAAGAAAAAAAAGACAATCAAGGGAATTAAACGACACTGCCCGAACATCAATAATTAATTTAGTATTAATATAAAAATAACACTATATAAAATAAAATAAAATAAAAAAAAAACAAATGTCAACTATTCTTCTATTCTTACGATTCCTCATAATATTGTTCAACAACACTTTCTCAATAAGTTTTCTTTTCTGAATTAATTATATTTGGACACGGACAAGAAAAAATGGCTTAATTGACTATGAACTTTGACTATGAAATGCTTGCATTGTTAAACTAATATTCCCATATTTTTATATTCGTTGAAGCTTACGTTTTTCTTTTTCTAAAAAGCGGTAATAATATTACATGGCGTTCATATAACAATTTATTTTTCAAACCACTATGACGCTGATATTTTTTACATTTGTAAAAACCTTTTTTTCTGAAAAATTTCCGGGGACAGATGGTATACAGTTAGCCATTCTTCTAAATTGTTAACTTTAAAATAGTGTCATTTCGTTATTAATTAATTATATAAAAACGTTCAACTTATATTAATTCGATAAATATCTTTGCATACCCATCAGGAACGTTTTACCTATTCACACAAACAGCCTCTATTAAAGACCTCTTGATGTTGATTAAGAAAACCTCATGAAGTAAGGAACAAAATGACCTAAGGAAATCATATCGAACGTGATAATGAATATTTGCAACAAGCATGAACGTTCGAGGCTGGTATATTGCCGTCCCCTTTTCATTTACGTCGATTCTTTCAAAGTAATGTATCGAACACTACAAGAGTACATTATCAGCTACCCCTACAACTAGTCCGGTAGGATAAGTTGATACATACATATGCTGCTTCCCTCTAACTAACACTGCACATCTAGCATTTAATTTTAGATGACGATTAAAGCTTTAAAAAATGAAAGAAATAACAGCCCACATTAAAATATAAGATAATATAAAAGATATTTACTTAAAACGTATAATCCAACGAAGAATTGGTGAGCTTCGATTCGTTTAATTTGAAAAAGATGGTAAATACGCCAAAACTCAATATTTCCGTTTCCAAATTTAAACTGGTACTTTACGTTTATAACTGTTTGTGTGCGAATTTAGAGTAGCCTGTATATCATTGCCAGGTTACTTTTGGTCAAAATAACAACCACGCAAACCAGTTTAAATCACGTGACGTTCGACCGAATATAGTAACGGCCACAGAGCATGCACAAAATATATTACAATTTGAATTTAAAGCTTACACATGCACACCGTGCACCTCCATGAGCAATCGCAGTTCGTGTCCCGCATAACATGTGGATGTATCCATAAGGTATGTGCCATCACTCTATCGAATTTTTATCATCTTCGCAATAGATGTTTGAAAGACGCAATTTTATTGCTGAGCAAAGCAGGAGCTTCTTTGCTTCTCGAAATACTGTGTTTCGACTAATAAATTACAACTACATTATGACCTCGTAACATAAATATTAACACAAGAGAAAGTATTTTAAAACGATTAAAATAATTCTTAGAAAAACAATGTCGAAGAGGATCAAAGGTTTTCAGTCTGTTATTCTCTATCTCTCTGAACAAGTACAGCTTAGTGGAAAGATAAAAGAGCTCTTCTCATGCTTGTTGACTTTAGAACGTACAGTCCATCCACTTGATGTGAAGAAGGCCGCGGATATGTGATATATACATGAATCTTATATTGTGTAATGGTTTTAATAAATTTTGAAGTTGCGGTGTTATCAATATCCCTAAATTGAAAGGGAAGGAAAGCGTTCCTTTTTCATTTACTTATTCACAACGTATTTTTAGAATCATGCCTTACTGTTAATTTATCAATCTGATTCTTTCGTATCGTTAAGATCTCGGCGTTTGTTTCTTATACTGGTAAAAAAAGAATTGATGTTTGAAAAAGGATTATATTTTTTTGTAGTAAATCAGTATTACTGTCACCTTTTATTTTTGTTCCTACTTATATCTCATAATATAGAGTAAAATTATATATTTATGGAATATACGCGAATAATGATACAGTGAAATGTACTAATTTATACCAACATATTTCAGTTAATTTGATAAATGAGGATGCAGAGATATCATCTTTGATTCCAAATGCAAAAGAGTACACATTTAGCAAGTCCCTCTCTTCCGATAAGAAGATGGTCAAGTCCGTCCGATCCAATTTTTTATGAATGCAAAACAATAATTTATGATGTACAATTTTCGGTATTAAAGAATGTGTAAGAAATTGTTGATATGGTGTTTTCAAAGCAGTTCTATTTTTGCAATATTTAAAAACAGATTATTATTCCGCGAACTTTCACGACTTGTGTCAATACCGATGTAGTCATCTTCTATAGCAACTAATACTAACAAACGAAAGATAATAATGTGTGATATTCGTACAATTATTATTATCTTTTATAGTCAATCTTTATTATCTTTCATAGTTAAACCAACATGTTTTTAAGTGTAAAACATTTATCTTTCCAAGTAAACGTACTAACTTCAAACTCTTGCTTTTTTAATTATTTTTCATCAAGCCTACTAAGCCATTCATAATTACTACGTCTTTCTGAAACAAAAAGTCAGGGAATAGTAAGTTTCAGTCGTCAAACGGAACAGCAGACAGATTTTACGGACCTGACAAGGCGAACGGACAAATTGGCATCTGACGAATAAGACATTAGAGAGAAAATTAGGCGCAATGTAAGCAATCGGAGAAATCGAGAAGGCAGTTAAAACGGCTCCAATCTATTAGATGTTGATCCAAATTTGGTCGATCCAAATTTCCAAAGATGGAATCCAAACTTGTTTTTATTGATTACTGATTTTGAGCGATGGCTTCGCATTGTGTATGTCTTATCTAACCTTTAGTCTACTAACCAGTAACTAGAGAGGACAAAAGCGAGTGCAATCATACATGTTTTGCAGCGACTAGACAGACTCGTGTTTTGTCAATCCTTTCTTATGAGACGAATAGACACGAGTCTGTCTAATCACTGCAAAAAAGGTATGATTTCAATCACTTTTGTCCTCTCTACCATAAACTAGTACAATATTTACTATGCCTTAAGGCACAAGGCAACATAGTTGCGTACCCGAATGCAAGCATCTCAGTAAGAAATGTAAACAATGATCTCTGAAGTAATTATCTTATTTAACAAATAATACAACGATGATATTATTCAACCAACAGATCCTAATGTCCGTATATAAACGCGAATATCACTACGAAAAAAGCTGGCTCTCGCTGCAAAGATATTCAACACTCACCCTCTACGTATAAGATTCGTTCTCATCGAGAACATAGTTAGAGTCATGGATAAGCCAAAATTAAATAGGCAAATTTTTTGGGGCCTCAGATGAAACAACTGTGATCCCAACTTTAAAGAACTCCTACAAAATAAGGAAACATATGTTCTGTCAGGTAGCAGAAAATTTCTTTGGGAAAGTCAAAAGCTAGAAGGGGCTGCTCGAGGACATGTTGGCTTTGTTTCGTGAATTCGACCGTAGTATGTCCTCAATTCTCACTTGAATCCCTTCCTTAAAATGCAGATAACCATGACGTACGCTTTCATCGGAACATTACCGTCCATTAAACGGAAAAACGACACCAGGGTGAATAGAACACGTCATTATTAGCTAACTATTGTTGACCATCCATCAACAATTACAAACGACAGATCAAAAAGAAAGCAAAAGCGCTAAGCAGACTGTAGTATTCTTAACGTGTTCTAGAATATTTACAAAGACACCCTAACCAATTCTGCTTTTTCTTAGTCGCAATCATAAAATCTATAAAAAAAAATATATAGTTTTATATATTTTTATTTTAGTTTTATATATAGTTTTATATATAGCCGATATATAGTTATCGGCACTCTGTTTAATTGGTGTCCAAAAACTAAAGAAATTATGATATTATTCGTAATCAATTTCGGTATTGGAACGACCAGGCACCAAATCCAACCACCCAGATACGATAATTTCTTGCTCTCGGTCGAAATGCGAATGAACGTGGGCCCTATTATTAACTCCGAGCCCGTATCGGATAAAATACTATCTCCGGGAACAATCATCTTTCTCCTTCTGCTAATTTAAACATCTAGCGGTAATAAAGAACGCAAATTAAGCTATAAATACTTTCGCCGTCGAAACTCGACCCGATAAATTCGCTGATAACCGACTTAGAAAGCTCTCGTGTTATTCCTAGGCCTCTTCTCTTATACCGTTTCCCCTAACAGCTTCCAGCTAATTTGGCGCGTATTGCGTACGATAAAGTTTTGGAAACAATTGCACATGTCTAATTGTTACATATATTACAGACGGTCGTAGAATGCCGCTTGGTTTTGCTATTACAAGATATAGCTCGTCTTACTATTTCAATTAACAATTGAATTCTTTCCTTCTTACTAATTGTACGAAAATATAAACAATGAAAATGATGTCGAGATCCTTTATTACAATTAAACACATACGTGATAATAAAAGATAGATATCTAGAGTGGAGCATTTTCTAAATTCCAATTGACAAAAAAAGTTTCGCCATGTTGTTAATATCTCCAGGAAATAATCAATCAAACAAAACTTGAACCGCCACGTTAGACATTTATGATAACGAGTGTTAAAGAAAGATTAGTATTTCGTAAAAATCCAAGATTAGTTCGATTATATCAGGAACTACCCGAGATAGATGTAGGAAAGGTTGCTCTTGCACCATCTTGTCCCGATTTCATATTAAAGGGATTTGGTAGTACGTGTTGGCTATGCAATTATGATCACTAAGATGCTAGCAAAAAAAAAAACCTTGCTAACGCCCTCAAGAGTATTTCGGCAGCCGGTTAAACAACAGCAAAGTCGAGCCCAGTTTTTAATATTAGTTCAAAAAAGTTCAAAATAATAAAATAATCAAATATCTAAATGGACGTCAAGAAATTTGTTAAATGAATAACATGTACCACAAGCATCAAATTAAAAGAATGCGAAGATCGCACAGTAGTTAAGGGTGCATGAAAATTGAAGAAATACTCAACAAGGAGTATCAAACTATACATACAGGTGTATCTTGGGTTACCGTGGTTACTTTGCGTTCAAAATAACCACGAATTAGTGTTTTTTTTTTTTTTCTTTTTTTCTTAGATAGAGTTAAGAAAACCTTCAACCTTAGATTTCTCTCTTTATTAATACCGCCCTGTAAAACGAACTAAATTTATTTAGGTTTCAGATCAACCAGACTTTAAAAGAAAGTAAAAAAGTAAAAAAAAATAAAGATATAATGAAAAATAAAAAAAACTAATGTATGATAACCATATTTAATTCTTTAATTTGTAACTAACAGAATGAAGTCTCAATAGGTTTAGAAACTTATAATTTTTCAAAATGATTTAGATGATATTTTAGGGCTGTGGGGGTAAGTGGAGTGGAAGTGGACGGAGAAGTGGGGAAGTGTCTCTAAAACACCTTTGGATAATTTAAATTTCATTTGAAAAGGTAAATGATTCATTGAATGAGAAGATCCAACATACGCGGTTTCTTTCTGTAAATCAGCTACTTCTGAACGATAAACGCGACTTACACTTTGAATACTACAAAGTAGCACCTTTTCATTAGAAATTTACTCAGAGATAAGTTACCTCGAAGGAGACATACCTAAAGTTAAATGAATTGCGGTGATATTTCATGTCAATTGGATTGTAGTCTACTCTTTTGAAACTGGTTTAATACCAAAATTCACTTCTACAGGTTAAAGTAAGCCTGAAGAAGCGTTTTTCTAATTGGCGACCTATTTGAACTATGATACAGTATTTATTCTGTTATTTATTTCATTTTCCGGTTTCCTTCTCTTTTCAGCTGTTTGTAGTAGTCTACTTATTGAATTTCCTCTTCTTCCTACCGTTTGGGTTCCTTTATTTTTCTTTCCTGTTACCATCACTTTTGTTTTGTCCCGGTTAATCTTCATGATGCTTTACTCAAGTTCTTCGTTCCATATTATCAAATTTGCTTGTACATCTCCATCCGTTAGCGCACTGAACAACAGGTTATCGCTAAATGAAATGTAGGCTATTATTACTTTGTTATAGCCTATTTAAGTTTTACGAATCTAGTATAAACCAATACATAACCAAGTAAAATGCAAAATTAGAAGAGAAATATTTGCACAACGATTAATAATCTCATAATGGAAATGGATTCCGGTCACTAACATATTCACACATTTAAATTCAATAGCTTAAATAGATCATTTAATTCAATACTGCGTCTCTAAAGTAGGAAAGAGACAAGGAAAACCTAATGAATTTTAGTGAGACATCTATAATTCACTATAGAGAAACCAAAAAAAAGGCTAACTCGAATTTCAACAAACCACCACCAAAGCGTGTAGAAGGAACTAAATACTGAGAACGGATTAAAAAAAAATAAAATGAATTAATAAATTTACTAATTCATTACATTAAAATAATATGATTTCTACTTTAGGAATATTTACGGGATAAGAGGTACGTTAGCCAATCTAGAATGACTATTGCGAACTCATCAAATAAATAAGACATCACCCGAAAGATTAGAACCTAAATTTTAGAATAACTCGTGCTGAAGCAATAATAAATAAACTAACTATGCGCCCCGCTATCGACAATTATAGTTAAGATCTTGCATGTCTATTTACAGATATAATCAAGCCTGTTATATTGGTGATCACATGATTCTAACGGTCATGAAGATATTGGAAATCAAAGGTGATGGCTACTGTACAATAAAGTATGATTTAATTCAACATTTCAAGACGAATAAAGTAATGTTGGTTGCATAAAAAAGATCAGTTTATTAATGCACAAAATAGCGACAAAATCACTAAACGTATCTTGTACATCCGACACAAATATCTACGTATTCATTAAACTAAATGAGACCATTATTTATTTCATTTGTAAATGTAAAATCCTGACATAATTTCCATTAGTCAACTACAGTTGACTATTACAGTAGTGACGATAGGAAATATTAATTAACGAACAAACGATAGATAAACATAGCCGCTCTGGTTGCATTTATAAATTCAATCTTTTCGTTATGCTCGCTAATAAACGATGTTTCATTGAGTATTAATCAGAACTAATAATATAACTATGTATAAGTAGGTAAGAAAAATGTTTCACAACGTAAATGCTAATAAACACGACTTTTAACTTAAATGTACATTTTGTGAGTATTCGTAACAACATAGTGAACTAATGAACTGGTAGATTTTAAATGTGTGTACCTATTAAAGATAAAGAACGTGGACTCTACTACATGGAATATGGAATAGCGCACATGTGCATACATTTGTCAAATTGTACGAGTCACTTTAGTCATAATTTATTGACGTTGAATCCAAGATTGCATCAAGATACGTCAAGTGATTTAGTCCCAGCAAATTTTTAAAACCAGCAAGCCACTCGAAAACTGGGATTGACAACCTTTGTAAAGGAGTTGGTTTATGTTTTTAGTAGTGAAGCATCGCCTCGGCAAACAATTCTCAGCTGGCACAACGCAGATGCTCCAATCTCAACAACGATTCCAAAAAACGACCACCAAAGAGGCCGCCGGCGCTAGCTAATCAAAAAATATTGACATGCGATAAATCGCGTGGCTGAGACATACTTACAATTAGCTACTTTAGAGCTGCACAGTGAATTGTGTTTGAAAAAGTTAGTTTTTCTTTGTACCCCATGTCTTTCAACTGGAAAAGCAAAAGAGGGCTCGCGTTAGTTGGTGTATTTAAGTATCGTAAGAGATGGTGGACCATTGACTCATTTACATAAACCATAAACCAAGCATCAATCCATTGTGTGGATGTTTCGAAGATAATAAAAATAGCGAAGTGTTTTGAAGAAAGTAGCCGCCAATTTCAGATCGTGTTGCTACAATTCTCTTAGAAGATCGAAGAACGGTCAATGCTCATTGATATATAGTCACTTATTTATTAGAAGTGATTGATGTCCCTTGAGAAGCTAACTCCCCAATGAAGAATCATTTTCGACCACGATAATGCGTCCTCGCATAGAACCCAAAAGATTATTGAGTTTTTAGAGCGGCAAAACATCGAGTTATGGTGTATTATATCATCCTCCGTACAGCACTGACTTAAATCGTGAGAACTTTTACGCTCCCTAGAATCAAAAACGGTCGACGATCCGTGTCCCTGGAAGAACAATTTTAATTGATCCAACTGATAATTGACTTTATTGCTCTAACAGTTGGCTTAAAAGAAAGAAAAACTGTATCAATCTTTTTGTGGTGAATGCTTTAAGAACGAATAAAGCACTGCCGTTTGCTGATGTGGCTATATGCATAGCTGAAACTACAACTCTGGTAATTATTATTATCACAACGCGTCTCAATAGTACATATATAATCCACGATATATTTATATTTGTCAACGATTCTTCTATAAGAAAAATTCTTAAGTAACAAATCGTTCAATAAGGTACGACCTATTTCAAAACCGAAACTTCATGAATAACATAACAGTACGAGTACCAATTAAATTGTACGTAATCATTAAAGCATCACAGTGACTTTTACGCTTGACATGGCTCACGTATTGAGCTACATAATCGATTGTCCCTATTCAATCTTCTCTCTAATTTCATCTACCAGTTGTTACATTGAGCTATACATGCAACAATACGGTGAAAATCAATATATATATATATATATATATATATATATATATATATATATATATATATAATGCCATAGCACACGAATCGAAAGTATTGGACCAAGTAAACCTGAAAAGAAAGTGAAGAAAGATCAATGGTCAAAATATACTTGAAGTAATTTACATGAAATAAATAAAAAGCGTACTTCCATAAATACGGTTTGCTTTTTTTCATTTAGACAAAGATTGTAATGTTAGTTATGCTATAGGCATAAAGGCTAAAGATTAGGGTGCATATTTTATAAACTTTATGTAAAACGATCAAACTAAAAAAAAAAAAACAGCGCCGCTCATCATAGGCCGCAGTGAACAAACCAATTGTAGGAAAAAATGCTATATTCTACTTATTTAAATAATACAATGCGGTAAAGGTCTCTCTGTCCCGAACCTCTCCCTCCTACACACCTTTTGTAGAGAACCCATAATTATGACTTCTAATGGTTGTTTCATGGTCAAATCAATTTGTACCTTGTTTACACAACTCTAACGTTGCTTTTGTATTCGAGTGACACTTAACCTGTTCTAGGTAAAGAAAAAGCTTTTGTCAAAAGCGAACTATTACAAAACCAGGAAGGTAAACTATATTTACATGTAATTTCTCTTATAAATAAATTTATGAAAAAAAAAGAAGTTTCAATACCAAATAGGTGGGCAATAGGTAGAGATTATAATTACAAAACAGTGCCTTTGTTACTATACTGTGGTTGCGTACATTAGTCCGACAGCAAATACGAAAATTTGAGCCCAAATTGTTCTTTAAAAACTAATATTGTATAAAGAAAATGTGCTAGTTACGTATTATATTTGGTGAGAAAGCGATCTCTCATAAAACTTACCTTTATGTCAAGAAGAGGATACTTTGTGTGGCCAAACTAGGAATGTCATTTCTGAACTTTATCTTATAAGGATATAGTGGGCTTTGATGAAATGATTTGTTCAACTACCCAGCAGCTACCAACTTGGGTGAAATATATTTAAACTTTCATGCGTCATACATTTACTTCCGGTATAAAAATTCCAAACTTCGTTTTCAACACTTAGTAAACTTATTAATGGCAAGGTGATAAGCACCATTGGGATATGAAAATTGAGACAGTACATAAATTCTTAAAATTTCTGATGAAAACATGTATATTTTACATTATCAAAGCCCTTCTTATGGTTATTAGTAATTTGTTTACGATGTCACTTGTATATAAGTGAAACACACTAAATACGCTATTACAAACGCGAGCAGTATCAAACAGTACCAATTTAGATTTACTAGGATTAAGTGATTAGTGACAAGTAACGGTACAATTATCGTCGAAATCAATAATTTCGAGTATTTATAAAAAAATATTGTGGTTGACTCCCTCAAAGGCTTTACTAGAATCCAAATACACCAGGGATGTTGTCAAACCCTTGTCGATAGCCTCGATTATGTCATCAGTAGTCATTAATGACGCAGTTTCGTAGGTATATCCTTTGTGAAAGTCCGACTCTTGGTAAAGAATTTCTTAGAAGATATGTTCATTTATTTTTTTTCCTGAGCTATTACACATATTTCTAACATACCATTAAAAACCTTGAGGGATTTATTTATTTATTTAGATACCAACGTTTACAAAATATGCTACATGATACGGAAATTGCAACACCTAGAGCGGGCGCGAATTCTTCGATTAACCTTGCCAGAAACGTATAACTACTCAAAGGTAATTATTGATTATAATAAAAAAAAGATTAACACAATTTAATTTTGTTTTATTAATGACGTTGTATAACTTAATTTCGTTACTCCCTCAATATTTGTTGCATTGATTTAAACATTGGTTAACGTCCTCTTGAGCTATGGTAACCCAAGCAACCTGCAATTCTGCTGGAGGGTTTCCAATGTTTGCGAAAGAATCGCTAAGTATCTTAGTTTTTTGCCCATAATATCCCAGGCGTGTTGGATTGGTGAGAGGTCGGTAGATCTTGATGGCCATGGCAATGGACCTTTTCAAATCAGTTTCCTCCCTACGTGAAGACGAGCGTTATGCAAAAATGGATCTTTGAATTATTACGTCATCAGGCGTTCGTGATGCGTTTGGTGAACACCAACTGAGGCCTTCTCCCGTATACTATAGCACGCCTTACCATCATTGCTACGACTCGGTGCACACGCTTTTCAACAGAGAATTGAATGCCGTTGCCCTCGTCTTCGCCTGGTTACCACACTATGCTGCTCTAAGTTCCGATGCCATCGATGTCGCGACCATAAGTGCAGCATGTAGTCGGTAAGATTGCTCGTCGAAAGCCCAGATTCAAGAGCTACTACACGGAATGGCGGTCCTACACCTCATTAGTTATTCTTCGGCCTTCGGTTCTTCTTCGGCAACTTTATTTACCATCTCCAGTCTACGACTAATAACAACGCATGATGGTAGGCTGGTTCCAGTGAAGAAGATTTGATCGAAGAATTAAAAAGTGGCCCTGGTTTCCACGTTGAAGATAGCTATCAAATGTTCAAGTCAGTGACGACAGAATGTGAAAGCTAGAAATAATTTATCAGTTATCGAAATATGCTTTTTTTACGATTTAATCATATTTGTGGTTAAATTACGTAAGGTTCTAATGCATATTGCTAAGTTGCATCAACAATTGTTTTCGAGCTTGACGATTTGTCTAGATTAATCTTTTTCTGAACTAATTATTTTCAAGTCAATATAAGGCGTAGACATAATGGTTTTTTCTTTAGAAGATCAATAAACAAAAAAATCAAGATTGAAGATGTCTATCATTTTCTTTTTCACATTAATTTTAAGTTAATAGTGACGCAAAGACGTGCTCCCTAAATTAGAATAGATAATGAAAGGGAAAGTTTAATCCCAGTGTCAAACGGAACGGAATTGGCAATAGTAAATAAGACAAAATCTCAATTATAAAGCACGGCTTCATCAAGTAGATAACAACCGAATTGGAGAAGCACAAATAAATCAGCGTCCGGGCATTCTACTATAGATAATATCCAAATTAGAGGACGGAATCCTAAATACGCATCGACTAATCTAGCTATATCATAAGCATTTTATGAGCATCCCCGTGACAAAATGTGAGCCCGGATGGGAACCACCTAACAATCCTCCGCATTATACGAAAGGGTGAGCATATCTCCCTCGACTCGTGTGTACACAGATTAGTTAAATCCTTCCATAAATCCTTTCATAAAGTCGCTATCTTCCGTACTCACCGCCTTCTTGATGTCAAACCAACCAACCGCAGACACTAAAAAACTCACTCGTAACCTAACCGCAGTCCCCTTGCACACTTTGTTGAAAACAAAGCTTTTATATACATCAGATTTTCTTCTAGTTTTATAAATTGGGAAATTTACGTTTTCTTTGTGCTTATAAGTTGTTTATTAGGGAGCCGCTTTCAAATAGAATTTTAACTATTGAGAAGTTTCATTGGGAATTTTGAAATTACAAAAGTTAACCTGTTAAGGCACAGTTGTTATTATATCTCTTTAATAAATGTATTTGTCGCAAAAAATTGGTTTTCTTAAAACTATTTACTTAACTCTAATTTTCAATGTTATCCGTACCTTTCGACGAACAGGATCTGAACTGATATCGCGTTATTGGTTATATGTATATATGTAGATATTTAGAAACTAAACGTCATAATTCTTTTAGTATTAAGACGTGTAAGGTACAGAGTAACGAGGTGTAGTTCCTTCTTCATTAAATTATAAAAAAACAGTAACATTCATATAGATGTGTTTCTCTCTTGAAAGTCGAGTGAAACAAATTGTGTTTTTGGATGACTTGACAGATCTGTGCGATAAATTTGTGGAACAAATGCGTTGAATTTGAAGCAGTTTGTTTCTCGAATTTTTAAAATTTTAATAAATTATCTAATTATCTAAATGGTACCAAAATTTAAATACCCAACATTATATTTTTGAATAGAAGTAATTTAAAAAAAGTAAAGACCGGAAAATATTAATTTTATTAGTAACAAAGGTAAAGATAAACGCTGTTATACAAGAAATGAACTCATTATTTCCTTTCAATCAAGTGATCGAAATGCCTTCGGCCGGTGTCTTGACAGTAAGCAAGTCTATGGAACATTCTAATTTGTACATCGCGAGTAACGTCAGGGCTAATTTAACTCACTTCACACCCACTTCTATTCTTCAAATCTTCTAGACTGTGTAGTCTAGCAAAGATTTCTAATTTCAAATACGTCCATAAAATGCTTACTTCTTGCCGAGATCAAAATTAATCAAATCCAGAAAATGCTAAAAAGATTAGAACATCCATCCGCTCAGTGTCACTTACTGTTAAACGCCCAGCATTTGATTTAAGATTATTGTGTATTTTTATCATCGTTTCATCTATTTATTTTTCCGTTTATTTTTTAACGCCATTTATTTTTGCTTTTAATTATTAACAAAACTTGTATTTTCCACTCTTTAAATTACCTTTATTCGAATATTATGTTACCTAAGGTATCAAACTTTACTAGACTTTAAATCAATTAGACAATTAGATGAATCAATATAAAAAGAAAAACAGAGCTGCCTTAAAAAAATAATCATGACATAGTTACTTCAAAACCAGATGAAAACTCCAAATTGATGCAAAATTTATTAAAACATAAAATTTACCTGTGAGAGCATCTTTTCTAAGAACAAATTGCAGATTTAATGAATCTATCCTCAAGTCAAACCAATGAGGACCATATTAAGAAGATCCAAGGGACAACTAAGAACATTAGATTCAGAAGCACTCTGCGGACTTTGCTGTTGTTTATGTTAAGATATGCGTGCTTTTAGTAAGTTGCTCAATTTTTAACTTTTGTTGACTATTCGTACTACATGGGTGAAACCATTTGGAAACCATGAAACCTCCGTGTAGCTGCGCGTACTTAACTTTGTACTTATTAGCCTATTCGTCATAATTATTTTATCAACTACCTTTTCGATGCAATTTTTCAACGCAACAATTATTTTTTCCGCCGCACCTGAAAACTTTAGTCTGGTACTACCGCACGATGCAAATTTTCAGAATCAGAAGCGAAATTCAGAATTTCATTTCTTCAATAAAGTTCAGTGGTAAAAATGATCGCTTGAGAGGAGTTCCTAGAGCATCTCGAAAATCAAACATTCAACAGTGCCGCAGACATACGCAACTTACTCAAAGCTGGCAACTCTAATTATTTTCACTTGCCTTAGTTGCTAAGTTAAGCCTTTGGAATGGGGTGTCTAGCTTAGATTTATTTCGAACAAACATGTAACTTTAGCCACAGTCGAAACTAAAACAAATTACTTCAATCGTTCAACTCAAACTTAGTTTTCTTTAATCCACGCAGAAGATGAAACGGATTGGGGAAATTTAGTGACGTACTTGTCAAACTTGCGAGATTAGCGCTACAACCCGCATCGAGCACAAATAACTTTATCATTTTCGTCTATTTCGAGTTTAAAGCCTTTGTAATTGTTGCGATCCGAGGCTCAAGTATAAACATAAAGACGTGGGGAGTTAACGCGCGGTAACCTCTTCGAAGTATATCCGACCTAAAACGTAAGCCCTTGATGTTTTAGGATCGCTAATACATAGAATGCTGTAGTAATCATTTCTATAATGATGACCTAATCCCCGTTATTTTAAAATAAATTAAGCTAAAAGATCAGGGACAATTTTATATAACACGATCTGAGATGGGACTGCTGCAAATATAGTCTGCCCCAGTAAACTGACCTAACAGAAGTTTATGCTCGTTTGATATTTAAGGTACTTTGATTCCGTTATTTCCAAAAATAAGATAGAGCATTCAAACAATCCCTGTAATCATAAAATATCTTCTTTTTTGCAATTGCTTGTATAGATTTCTTAATGTTCCGGTTTCGTTAGAACCATTTAATGGAGAACTTAATATAGTTAAACAAATAAGTTTATCTGTAGACTACAGCATTAATATAATAGACAAAGAAAGAAAACAGAGAGAAGTATTCATATTCTTCATATTTCGTTTAGAATCATGCACCCTCTCACATATCTCTTGTTAAATTATAAAGATACACTAGAGAATTTGAAAAGGGGAGGCTGTATATATGAT